>OX371223.1:31468543-32668543 GCA_947310385.1 Nephrotoma appendiculata
AACAATGGAAAAAAGTACATCACTAAGTTAAAGCAAAAATCGATTTACCATTAAGAATTTTTTATATTTTTAGACATGGCAACATTAAAACACACGGTAAAAGAAAAACTTAAAATTATAAGGGCACATCGAACTCGTAGTGGTATGGCACCATTAACCAACGAAGAAGCTGGTGGTCTTTGGTGTGATCCCGAGGCTACTGAAATTACTGAATGGGACTAGCAAATTATAAATATGTGTAGCTTAATAACACTCGATGGCCATACAGAGTTTGAGGGTGGCTTCGTAAGTATAATACATTGATTTTAAATTGTTTAAAATATCTCACATAAATTATAATGTTAGTCAGCTTCACCACCGGTTAGAAGTAGTCAACAGCCTGCTTTCCCATCTACCAGTGAACTGCCGATGTCACCAGTTATTGTAAGTTAATACATTTTTGAGTTAGTACGATTTAGAGAACGCTAAATTTGCCAGTATATTTATTATGAAACTATATATTTTAGTTGACGGCTTCCGATGTCCTTACCATCACTCAGGAAACGGAAAGTTTAGTAATCAAGCTGTAATAATGGCATCTCTGAAGAAAGATCGGAACCAATTACAGAGCCACTTTTCGCAATAAGCTACCCGGCGCCTACCATGCAAGATAATCAAAATATTGAGAGTGTATTTATAGATGCAATTCCCATTTCGTGTCCCCCCACCAACTGTCCGTGGCCAACAGAGAAATAGACCAGGAGTACGTTATTATTGAAGTTATTTAATTTTTGTATAATATGAATATCTTATAATAATAAAATTTCAGCAAAGTACAATCATGGAAACGATTAGAAAGTCGGTGTGTATCCAAGAAAAATGTTTAAAACAACACGAAGTAATGATCCAACTTCAAAAGGAAAATAATAAAAACCAACAAGACGGTCACGTTCGTTGCTATACGTGGCTCATAGCGTAATTTACGCTCTCCCAAAGTACAGCTAAAATACTAAGTAGTTATTTCATTATAGTAAGTAGTTATTTAGTCCGTAAATAGTTATTATTTTTACATACCGAAATCGATTTTTCAGTAAACCAATGCATCGTTCAATTTTGCAATGGATTTTGCAGTGAAGCTTGTTGTACCGCTCCTCCTCTCGTGTTCTTGAGTTTCTTATGTTATTTAAAAGAAAAGGCTGAAGAGGGTATCCACTGTCACCTATGAGAAAGGAATTGTTATATTGTTGGAGAAGATTATTTAATTACATAATATTAAGAAAAAAGAAATAAAATGTATTACCTAATAGCCATTCCTGTCGTTCACCTTGCTCGTATCTTAATTGTAAAAATGCAAAACTTTGAGAGCATGCCCATATATAGCTATCGTGAGTGGAGCTGCAATGAACATTTTGGTTTTTATTATTAAAACTAACTACTTACCCACAGTATCTTGCTTTACAATTTATAATTTTTCAGTCGTTGTCGCATATCTAAAATTAAAGAAAACGTTAAAACGATCGATAACATAAAATATGTCAAAATACGATTAGTCTCACCAATTGGGTATTTATCGAATGATATCCTTTCCTGTTTACATAGGCATGCTCAATGTCCTTTTTAACCCCGGTTATGGCAATATGTGTGCCATCGATAATCCCGACAATACGTGTTAGTTAATATAAATTTAATAGAAAAAACTATATCCCATATATTACCTTGCTTTGGTGGCCCCTATTTCCGGTGCTGTCTGAGGAAACCTTATATACTTTCCGGATAGTTTTTCTAATCTTGTATATATGCGAATACATTTTGAAATTGTTGGTGGGCTCATGAAAGCCAACGCCAAAACCACTTGCCAAAAAATTAAGGACTGCTAATATCTTAAAAAAGGAAACACACAAATTGGAATTTATTTATAAAAACAGTCTAAAATTATACCTCTAAATGAATCGGGATTTTTTGTTATGTATCTATTATATCCCCTGCTTTCCTCTATCAAACTTAATGCTACCCTTATTGGTAGTCTATACATTTCCATGAACCTAAAAATTAAAAAATATATGATTCGCCATTTTCCAAAGGTTATCAAATACATATTTCGTTGGTTCTTACTTATTTTGTGGTATAGTGAGAGGGTTCATCGTATCTCTCATTCTGCTCCGTAATACTCTCATATGATGAGAATTTTCAAAGTGAAGAGCAGCCACAGTTACAATATTCATCATATTTGTTAAAAATTATAATTTTAATCACCGAAATATTAAATAAATATTAAATTATATAAAAAACACATATATCATATATTATTGTTATTCACATTTAAAAAACGATTTCGGGCTGTCAAAATAGCTTGTAAATAAACAAAAAACAAATTTAATACCCGACATACGTTTGCTCGAAAAAAAATTTGTTTAGTATTGGACAAACGTTTTTCTAGCAAATTACAAGAATTTATGTTGATTTTTGTATATTGATAAATTTTGCACATAATTCCTTTCCTGCAGTCTAATTAGAATGTTTTACTTTTTTAAAAAGTACCATTTTAAAATTTTAATCGAATGGAAGTTTCCTGGCGCTATTTTCCCCATACAATTCTTTATTGTTTATATGTACACCAAAGAAAATTACCATTTCCATTTTTTCATAATTTGTGTCGGTTGTATGGATGTGTGTACGATATCACTTTTAATATTCTTCTGATCCTGAATACAAATTAGATTTAACAAAAAATACGGACTAACCAAAAAAGAAGGTTAAATAATTGCTTTTCATGTAAGAGAATGATGATGTTTATTAAAACGTGTTCAAACTGAAAACTCATTTAAAATGAAAAAAGCATAATGATGATAACGTAAAAAAGCTTCATACAAAAGCTTTAAAAAATGAAGAATATCATTTTTATATTTATTGTTACACAAGCATAATACATCTCAAAATTATGTTATGTACTTAGAGTACTGGCTATTTGTAAATTAAATGTGTACAGAGAGCACCTCAACAATATTGACAGCATAAAATGTTAATGTTATCTTTAACACAGCACACAATAAAAGTGTACACCGAACAAATAAAATAAGGTGCTATGCGGGAACTTAGTATATATTATGAAAAATTATGTATCATTGATAAAAATAAAACCAACAAAAGGACGAAACAAATCCTTTTTTTTATTCTACGAGTATGCCAAGTCGTATAAACCGCGTAGAGTACACAAGAAATATTCTTGATATGTTTATCCTGCCCGTTTTGTATACGTTTGGTTTAGTTTCATTTTTTATCTCTTCGTTACATTTTGTTTTATTCAAAAGGAAAAAAAAGTGCTTTACACCTTTATTACCTTGAGAACAACTTATCTTTATTAAGTACTTCTGAAATAAAAATGAATAAAAAATAAAACCCGAAAAAGTTGTGTGCACAAAAAAAAGACACAAATGTTATACAAAAGTTGTAAAAAGCTATTTTCTCACCATTTTCACTCTTGACATTTGAAATGTTTATGCGATACAGTCAAAGAATTTTCTTTGTGTTCAAATATGACTGTGGATTTCAAAGAGGAAAAAAAAAATTCTGTGCTGTTGCCATTAAAATTTTAATGAAGTTATTAAAATGATATCTTATATATATTCTCGTAAGGAATTCTTTTGTTCGCCGTTGGTGAATGGGAACCTCTAAAGTAAGCATTTAAGGCGATACAGTTTCATTGTATAGTATATACAGTAACTTTTTCGATGTGTGTCATAATTTCAACATACAATGTGCATGAAATATATTTTTAATAAACTTTGAATATATCCCTAATGACCAAAGCACGAACGTATGCAGTAAAGCAAGAGTAACTATAAGACGCGCATTGACGTTTAATCCTGGAGGTATATTTTTTTTCGTTTTCCTGGCAAAACACTTGAAGAAATGTTGGATGAAATATACTTCTTTACATTTAACATGATAGGTTAGTAACTATGAAGGTTTATTACACCTTCAGTTTGGTAACCAATTTAATTATGAACCAGTGTATATGTATTTTGTTTTCAATTCTTGAAAAAAAATTAAGGAATGGAATCAGGGAGGTTCACTTTAGCCAACCAAATAAATTAGAATTATGCTTATAATGGAGGTAGAATGGTTTAAATGCACACCTACATTTTATTTATTTTGTCATTTCTGATTATTTATATGGTGATAGGAGTACTGTCAAACGAATAATTTTTTTTTCTTAAATACATACCTACAGATTTTGTAAATATTAGGAAGATGGCAAGAGCAGTGCATAGTCGAAGGGAAACGTTACTAAACTCATAATGCCTTATGCGTCACAAAAGCTGTAAATTGTTGACTCTTTTTTTATATGAAAAATCCGTTTTCTTAGTCTAAGGCCAAAGATATTTCAAATGAATGTAGTTGAGTGATCTGATCTTCTATAGGAAGACGGTTACCATCCGTCGCACCTTGACACAGTTTATTTGATCCGTCCGAGCGTACTAGTGAACTTGGATATACTAGGCCTAATTATGACTTCCTGTAACCATTCACTGATTTGTCGTTCAATTTTTCCCTTTTATTTTGGCGCTATTCATTTGTTGAGTGTAAGATTTAAATAATATCAAGCCTAATACTTAACATGCGAGAAGATAAATAGGATTATTGAAAAATGCAGTCTAATAACACAATGCAAGAAATGTCAGAGTTCCATTATTTCGCAGAAATATTGCCAAAGGAACAATAGATGAGTTAACAAACTACATCCCGCAAACTACAGTGGATGTGATACAGCAAAGAAGGTGTAAAAATTAAGAAACAAATAAAAAATTAAATCTAGGAATATGGGAAAAATGGAGTAAACTTTCTCCAAAGAGGAATCAAAACCTACAGCTGGCAAGTATAACTAAAGAAACCGGAACTATACTCTAAAGTTGCAATGACAAAACCGGTTAGTTCTTAAGGCACTGTCGATGATATAACATTATTCTTAAAGATATCAAAAAGCCAGGAAGCTCTTAATGTTCTAGCTAAAAAAAAGAAATGCCTTGAAGCTCTAAACAGCTAACTATTAGTAAGATAAGCAAGACTCTCAAAATGAAATAGCATCCTTTCTCATTTAAAATTAGGCAAACAACCAAAAATTAATCAATAAGCATAGTAATTTGCAATGTAAACTGTTTTAAAATAAGAAATTTTGCAACTTCATATGTTAAACTATATGCTTTCAGCCGTTACTACGCCATCCATGTGGCAGGAAGGACATGAAGAGGGTAATCGATAGTTATAAAAAAAACATCACTATACATGTTAAATTTGCAAACAAAATGTATGCAGATTGCCAGTGGCAATGAAAAGTTTATTTTGATTTGCGTTTATCGGCTTCAGGCCGTTACGGAAACTGTTTTGCTCGATGAGTTTTCTGAGTATTTACGAAATATAAACGGTAAAAACCTTTTTGTTCTGGGTGATATTAATATTGATATTTTATCTTGCTCTTCCGTGTCCGATAATTATATTTGCATGATGTCTTCCGTAGGTCTAGCATCGCTTATTAATGATCCAACTAGAGAACCCGATTCTACTTCTACCTGTATTGATCACTTCTTTTGCAGATTACGCGACAATAATTTATCTCGCGTCAAGGTTGAATTATTTAATTATATGATTACTGACCATCATTTGATGCATGTTGTGATCGAGATTAATCAGGTCAAAAGTAATGATGGATTACCTGTTAAGCCAAAAATCATTTAATCTAAATTCTTGGAACTGTTAATTAATGTTAATTTTTCTCCAATTTATGCTATTTATGATCCGTGTGCAGCTGTTGATGTATTTCTAACGCTTTGGAATGATGTTTTCTCAGCTAGCCTAGATTCACTTAAGTCACGTAGTAATCGTCCTATTAAACCACGGATCTCTGAGGCATTATTAAACATGATTAAACGAAAAAAATGGTTATTGATAAAAGCTAAATATGCTAGAAACAATCAACGTTTCCAGCAATATGTTACAGCCTATTGTCTTAAGGTTAAAAAGAAAACTATTGCTGCTCGTGTTGCTTACTATAAAAAGAGATTTGATAACTGTTCCGGCAACAAATAAAATCAAAATCATTTCTCCAATTACTTAAAGTTTGACTTTTTGAGCACCCTAATATCGATTTTCTATTTAGAGTTTTAGTCTGATGCAGTTTAATTTTAGTTTCAATAGTTTATCTTTTTTATATTTTTATTTTTTATATTTTTATTTTTTATGTTTTTATTGTTAAATTTTTATTTGTAATATTCATTTAAATTACTCATTTATTTTCTTTTTGTATATTATTATTATTATATGTGACAAAAAAAAAAAAAAAAAAAAAAAAAAAAAAAAATTGTCAGTATTTGAGGAAGCCTATTTCATAATATTTTAAACACTTGGATCAAGTTTCGTAAACAAAAGTGATTTTATTGCACAAAATAACTGTTCATAGTTCCATCCAATTAGCCATACTCCAGAACTTTTTCGTAAATTTTGTACTCCATTATCATCCCCAATCTGTTGAAGTTTGCAATATTCCAAAAATAATTTGAGAAACAAATTTCTATTTCAACAACATAATTATTGGTTTAAAATACCTTAGTGCCGTCCCTGGTGGACATATTCTAGAACTTCTTCAGCAAAACTGCCAATTTCCATCCACCATACGAAATTTCATCATCATTCTTATGTCCGTGTTAAAGCTGTACTTGGACTGCGAGATACTGGATTTGAATCCCACCAAAAGCAGGTAACAAAGGGAATTTTCGTCATCGATAGTAGTTATGACCCTTCCTGGGTCGACCTACTTTTGTTGTACATAATGGCACTTGGGTCAACCTACTAACCTACTTAGGGTGACCTTTGACCTTTCTAATCTATGACCTTGACCTTTGATCTTTCTTATTTCTGACCTTGACCTTTCTTATCTTTGAACTTCAACATTCACCTTTCTTATCTGTGACTGTGATCTTTGACCTTTCTCTATCAACCTGGATCTTTGATCTTTCTATTCTCTGATCTTGACCTTTGACTTTTCTTATCTCTGACCTTGAACTTTGACCTTTCTTATCTCTAGCTTTTGACATTCTCACCATTTGACCTTTGTTAGCATACTTTTTAACCTTTGTTATCTTACCTTTTGATAAGACAAAAAGAAATTTAGAATGAGATCCATCGTTATCAAGAGTCTGCTAATTGGCATGAACAATTATTTTTCATTAATTCATCACTATACTGAGTCATAAATTATCGATAAAACGTACCAAGGCAACAAACTAGCATGAAAAAATTTTTCTTAATTTACTGATAAGGTGATGAAATGCGTTACATATACCATAAATTATTGTATAAATAAACCCATTGTTTCTAAATACGAGCGATAATAATATTAGAAACTATTTCTGTAACTTACTGATAAAATTATACTAACACTGGTATTCACCATAACATGACACAACTCACACGCCATCTTCCAATAATAAGACACAGTTCACACGCAAAAATTATACTATTCACCGCAAGATGACAAACACCACGCCATCTTTAGAAAACATTTTTTACTTTCACTTCTAATATTAGCCACAACGTGACATGCTAATTCAGATATACTAGCGCCAATAATTCAAAATGGAACTAAACATGTGGTGCTTGTAAACTAAACTTATTGATATTATTAAAATTCCGTATATACAACAAATAAATCTAATTATACATGCTCGTTCGTAGTGTAGTGGTTAAGGTCATTTCCTTTGAAGTTGCGGTCTTGAGTTCAAATCTCACACTTTCCATAAAAAAAAATTAATAGTTAATTCATACGTCACACGTCAGACAATATACATCATATCATTCACATCGCATGCGATGATCCGCTCCTACATGTAATTCCCATATACAAAAGGTTAAATGTCAAAGTTCTTCAAGAACCTTTCAAGGTTAAAGGTTCAATGTCAGAAGGTAAAAAAGGTTAAAGGCCAAGCTCATATATAAGAAAAGTCAAAGGCCAAGGTCAGAGATAAGAAAGGTCAAAGGTTTAAGGTCATACGCTAAGTTGGTAAATATAGGTCGACCCAAGTGCTACTATGTGCAACGAAAGTAGGTGGACCCAGGAGGGGTCATAAATACTATCGACTACGATCGGTGATTTAGTAAACAGAACTAAGACCCTCTGTTGGAGTGCAGAATTCAGCTCCGAACAACAGTACATGGCAGTGTACAGATTGACATGGAATTAACAATGTACAGGTGAATACTTTAACTGCATGAGTAGGTGAATGGAAGGTATGTAAGTAAGTAAATGACGACGGGCGGGGGGAGGTATTAATTGACCTTCAGAGTACCGATCCATTGGATAATTAATAATTTCTTCTTTCAAAACAAAAAGATGTCCATCCACCATACCCATTTTCTTTATTCACTTATAAATTACTAGGGAACCCAACAAACGTTGTCGTGCCCGAATGTTGGCTTGCCCGCTTTCAAATGTTTTCCCGATATTTGAATTTTCGATTAACTATACCCGGTGAGTTTTTTAAGCTGAAATTTTCCAATATCTCGGAAAATATGCCCTCTACGATAAAAATGACCATTATCAAAACTAAATCATTCTGGAGGAGAAATACGTTTGTGCTAAAATTAGGACCCCACCCCTCTTTGTAAGGGGGGTGGGGGGCAACTTGGAAACTAAGATAGGAACCTCAAGTACGTAGGATTTCATTGAAACATTTTTTTCGATTCATGATAGATGGCGCTGTAATAGGCAATATTAATTTGTTTTCGATTTCACCTACTGAGAACATTATGCATACGATTCTGCAATATGTTTGCATTAAAATTAACACGTTTTCAATGTGTAAATACTTGAAATTAGTTTTAAACAAATTGTTTTTCTTAAATTAAAAAAAAAAAACTTTAAAAAAAAAAATTTTAATGCAAACATTTTGCAGAATCGTACGAGTATGCATAATGTTATCAGTAGGAGAAATCGAAAAAAATGTAATATCGCCTATTAGAGCGCCATCTATCATAAATCGAAAAAAAATGTTTTAAGAAAATCCTACGTACTTTTAGCCGTAGAATCCGAATCTGGGATAAAAAATAGTGGTTCCTATCTTAGTTTCCAAGTTGCCCTCTACCCCCCTTACAAAGAGGGACGCGGGTCCTAAATTTAGCACTAATGTATTTCCCCTCCAGAATGATTTAATTTTGATCATGGGCATTTTTATCGTAGAGGGCTTATTTTCCGAGATATTTGAAGGTTTCAGCTTAAAAAACTCACCCGGTATACTAAGTGACATATTACATTGGTTTGACATTTCAATGTTTTCGTTTCGTCATTGTGTGATTGTTGTTGCCCTAAATAAAATGAAAAAATAAGTTAGGTTAAGCAATGGCGTATCAAAATTAATGAGTGGCATATTCGAAATGAGAATGCAAATATCCTCAATCTTTATTAACGCCTCGGGGTATATTTCCAGCGAAAAATCGATATTGGGATCTCGAATGTGATGCAGGGTGTCGTGGTTCATTAAATCTTTGTATTTGTAAAGAACAGAAGCTTACGACGGAAAAGTTGTCGTCAAAAATATGACGAATTTGATTAATATAGGAACTAAGTACTAAATCTGCAAATGTGAGATCGCAAAGGTTGTCATCTTCCAGCAAACGCAATACGCGACACGCATCGTAGTATGTGTCATACGTACAAAATACCATAGACTGTTTGCAAGTATTAGAAGGAACGTTAAGGAACGTTAAGCAACAACAAATGCGAAAAGAAGCATTCTCGTTGCTTCGGATAAACTGTGTATAATCGGGCTAATGTATTTTTTATGAATATGCCGTCGTATCCACTTAATCCTCGTGGATGGGGCTCACATTTTTGACTTTTTGTTCCACGTGAAAAATCGTGGTACAGTAGAACAACATTAATGTTTTTGCATATAGTGTTCATTTTCAAGGTGCGCGGACAAATATATAATATCAGGGTCTCTATCGTTTATGGAAAAACTCAAAATGTGCCAAACTACTTCAATTGCTGCTAATGAATCGGCCTATTTGATAACATAAAGCTTTATATCGCTGCTCTTATGAACGTATTCAAATGTATTTGATCGGCCTCGATGAACTGCAGAACTCAACGTTTATGTGTGCTTTGCCGGTCTTGTAAAGCAATGCCAATACGGAATCGCCTAGCGATTGTCAATGTCAACCGTTTGGCATGCATAACTGATATGATTGGCAGAACGGGCACGATTGGCAGGACAACGCCAAGCTACAACGCAAGTGACTTGCGCATGTATTTATGCGTGCGTCAAATACCACAGAATTTGACATCAGTGCCACCTATGGTTCACAAACATAACTATATGAATTATTCTCAAAAGTTCAATTATTCATGAACTTATCAGAAGGTTTTAATGGTCGGTTATTCTTGAAATTATGATTTTTTTTATAAAATATATGGGGGTGATAGGGGGTGACATTTTGGGGCTATATGTTCTAATATGGGAAAATCTTCAAAAAAATTCCTAGACCCCAATTGCTGTGTAACCTGCCGGCACGATTATGAATTTAAACCATCCAGAGACCTACTCAAATACACATAAAATATTTCATTAAAAACGTAAGGAAGAATTATGTATACAGGGTGTTTGGCAGGTGAACCAACAATTTTTTTTCGCAGATTTGGGGAGTCATTTAGAAGCTTTCATCCCATGGAACTGATGTCTTAAGTGTCACAGTAACTGAGATATGATATTTTTAAGTTTTTTTTTAAATTACCCAAAATCTCACGTTTAAATGGTCATAACTTTTTTGTTTGTATACGCAAAGACACGAAATAACTTTTATTCCATTCTCCAGTGTAATTTTATTCTAAATAAATTTAATATAATTGGTTTAAGAAATATGAGTTATGGGCTTCCAAATCCTAAAAAATGTGTAAGAGTATGAAAAATATCTGCCTTCTAAATGGATTTAAAAAAAAAGCTAGTTATTTTGAAAGTAATTTTATTTTAAAAACGTTTCTTGATTATGCCCTTTCCAACGGTATGCTACGTGTCATAACAATCATTCATTTTGTGGTTAAAATAAGAAGTACATTTTCAGTTATTGATAAATTTTTAATCAAATTCATTTATTAGATTTTGTTGAAAATGGCCTGCTCCACTCCGTATGCATGCTAGACATCTTCTTATTCTCTACACGCGGTTATTGTGCGAAATTCCATTTCATTTATAATTTTTTCAAATGCGGCGCTTATCATTTCCATTAAAACAATTTTATTGGTACCTTTGTTGCGTACACTAATTCGTAAGTACGTCCCCAGACGTACAGAAATCGGTGGATGTGAGGTTTGCAGATCGTGCGGTCCAAGAAGTAAGGCCACCTCTTCCAATCCATGAGTTTGGAATGAACCGTTCAAGTATTCTCTTATCGTTCGTTAGTCATGTGCCGGACTTAAATTAAATCTTTAAAATTTCTTTGTTGCGTTTGTCTTCGCTGTTGTCACGATGCCTAACTTTAGTAACGCGGAGTAAACTGACATGTGGTTGACGTTAGGCAATGCTTATTGCAATGCGCGTGAAGCAAGAAGAATTTATCGAGTCCTAATTGACGTTTACCGCACCACTAAACCTTATCAACAACCTATCGAAGTCTGAGGAAGACCAGCAGCTTTCAGTTTCAAAAGCCTCAGGTGATTGTAAGGCAACATTATGTTGCACTCGATGTAAGAATAATACAAATACAGCTTTTGATGAAGATGCTATCAGGCCAATAACCAACGAACGGTAAGAGAATACTTAAATGATTCATTCCCAAACTCATAAATTGGTAGAGTTAGCCGTATTTCACGAGCCGCACGGTCCACAATCCTCACATCCATCGATTTCTATACGTCTGGGGACGTACTTACAAATTGGTGTACGCAACAAGGGTACCCATAAAAATTTTTTAATGGAAATGATAAGCGCCGCATTTGAAAAAATTAAAAATGAAATGAAACTTCGCACAACACTTTTACGTATTTTTTAGGATTTGGAAGCCCATTGCTCATTTTTCTTAAACCCATTATATTAGATTTATTTAGAATAAAATTACATTGGAAAATGCAATAAAAGTTACTTCATGTCTCTACGACTACAAACAAAAAAGTTATGGCTATTAGGTGAGATTTTGGATAATTTAAAAAAGCCTTAAAATATCATATCTCAGTTACCGTGACACTTAGGACATCAATTCCATGAGATGAAAGCTTCCAAAAGACCCCCAATCTGCCCAAAAAAATATTTGTCGGTCCACCTGCCAAACACACTGTATAAATATTGGTGATGGTGAAGAGGTGGTGAAATTTTGGGGTTATATATTCTGATATTCAAAAAATCTTAGAAAAAAAAAAAAAAAACCTTCGTGAAAAAGGCGTTTAGGAGGAGTTCAATTAATGAACTAAATCAATTAAGAATATGAAGATTGGAGTAGAAGAGGGGGGTAGTAAAGTTTTAAGGGTTATATATTCTGTTTAACGAAACATCTACAAATAATCAACAAAAAAAATCGTTAAAAAATAAAAATAAAAATCGTAGAACCCAATCGTAATGCCACCTACCGGGTCCAATTAAGAATCTTAACTATCAACTCTCAAGTTCACACACAATAAATACACAAACCCTTACAAAAATGAGAACTTTCTTAGATTTCTTCTTCGCAACTTGGTTTCATACTGATAAAAAATTGGTGTACTCATCAGGTTGCAACGATCAAACCGCAAAGGTTCAACTCATGCTTTGCACGGAAACAATTTTTCAATTACATTTCGGCAATTTGCTCACAATGGCTTTATGCAACTCAACAAAGTTGTTGTACTGCCTTGCATTGTCGTAGACCTATCGTACCACATTGCCACATAAATTTTCTAGATTATTTAAATCAAGAAAAAGTGCCGGCTAGCCCTAAACTTCGATCGGTTGCTTTCTAAGCCAATTAATGGTTTCTTTCGATTAGTGAATGTTTGTTGAATGAGCTTTGATGATTTCTAACAAAATCTATTAAAATTAAATTTCACAGCTTTATGTAATCTTTGAACTTCATTCGAGTCAAAACTTTAAACATACGAATTTTCCCACAAAATGCGGCTCAAATCAATAAGGAATCGCCTCCAAAGTTTTGGCTCATTGATATTTTCTGATCATCAATCATGCCTATCATGTCTAAATTAAACTTTTTCTCGTTCGAGAAGATACAATTTTTCTAAATTGGTCCCCCGGATATGTATTTTTGGCAAAGTTTAATCTATTGATTTTGTTGGCTAAAAAAGTCCGTTAAAATTGGTTTTGTTAACAATTTGACCCATTCAACACGGTTGCGCTGATGCAATTGCATGCGGAGAGTATACCAACTGGCAAATTAAGTCCCGAAATAATTTTTGTGGCCGTTGATTACAATTTAATCGCAATTTCGCAAATTTACTTTTACGCGGCATAATTTTTAAATATATCGAAGCTTCTTCTCTTAGACCAAAGTCGGAACTAACATTGAATTCCCATTTTTATTTTACAAACCAAAGTTCATTTTAATTTGTAGAGAAGAGACTAGCTAAGTGCTGTTAAAATTAAAAATTTTCTAGTGTCTCATTTTGAGCTTTATCCCCATATAACTAGAAATAGCTAAATTTAAAACGGGGTAGTTCCATACTACCTCGCTGTTTTGCAAAAATATATCAGGAAATCATTATCTAATCCCAATAGCATAGCTTCAATCAATTTAAACGATCACTAGCTTCCGGTTTCAGCAAAATTTACAGGGACCACCTAAACGGATTTTCAACAAAAAATATCATGTTCAGGGATGGGCGATTACGCGTCGACTACTAGTTTTTACATGATTTCGTAGACAACTCGTCGACAACGTCGACAACATCGACAACTCGTCGACAACGTCGAGAACTACTTGATAAATTAATTTACGCCATCTATCGAAACTTATAATTAAACTCAGCATGAATTGTCTGTATATGCTACTGATTGATAGCTGACACTTTATTGATGAAACATACTGTGCCTTATTCATGTCATAAATTGCGTAATAAATTGATAATTATCCATTATCGATAAAAAATTGTTTGACAATCGAAAAAAGTTAAATTAAATTTGCGAATTTTTATAAAATTTGAGTGTATTGTGATTTCGCTCGTATGGAATTTTGAAGCTTCTGCCATTCATTACTACGCAGTTAATTTATGATTTATAATGACGCTTATAGTTTTGCTTTATTGTAGTAACTTCGAATAAGATTAATTACTCGTCTACATACATATAAGTTAATAAATAAAAGACACTATTTAGTTAAAAATTTCATTTTAGTGACAACTTTTATTAAATTTTAAGAAACTTTAAAAAAAAAATATTATTATAACAGTGAAAGTAATGTCAAAATATTGACAGATTTTTTCTGTGTTAAGCACTCAAAGATAAAAGTTTTAAAACAAAGTTCTTGGTGATGTGCATGTGATCAGCAATCTTTTGCATCTCTGTAGCTGGAAGTTGACTCGTTTATAGATTTTATTGCAGTTGGCTGAATTAACATTCGCCGATACAATTCTAGATCGAATCCCTCCGCACATGTTAATTGCCTTTGATTAAATTTTCGCTTAGAAATGTATTAGTTGTGTTTTTGTTTTTCTAGTTATTGTAAGCCAAAGACGAAATACCTTGTGTACGAGTATGTGCACTTGATTCATTAGCTGCCTGTCTATGCGTGGTAATGGTAGATGAATTGACACGCAGTGATTTTAACGATTTCCCAGAATATGTTTTACCTGCAATAGCGACTCAAGCGAGCACGAGAGAAAGTGGCCAAAGGAATCTTACCATAGTTCAAACCGTCAACTGACCTATCTGCCCGAAGAAAATCCAACCGATTACACATATTTCTTTATGTATTCGAGGATTGCATCTCTGTAGCTCGAAGTTGTCTGGCTTATAAATTTTATTGTAGTTGGCCGAATTTACAACCGCCGATATAACTTTATATCAAATCTCTCCGTAGCTGTACTTTTTAAGTGCTTTTTTTAAATATTGTTAACCAAATTAATGAAAATTAATAATAAATATAAGGCGAAGTGTGCAAAACTTGAAGCACACACGTAATTTTAATGACTTTCATACGTATTTACTGGTCAATGCTATAACTATGAATTTATATTTTAGAAATCATTGTAAATTAGAATCCAATGTAATTTTGGAATACTCCTTGATAATGGTGATGTTGACAAAACTTCTACGAATTCTACCGTTAATTTTCTGGACGAAGATAGTGCTGTTTCAGACATCCGTGAAGCTAGCCCGAATTTTCGGCCCGAAATTTAAATTTTTTACGTATGGCAATACAACTTCTGTCATGACACAAAATATAAGCAAATTATAACTATAAAGCAAATTTGTGTTACACGCAAATTATAACTATTAATTAATTGTGTATTAAATAAATATCGAACTAATCGTGGCTTCTAAATTTTGATAAAATACTAAAAAAAAAAATATTACTGCTGAAACAGAATCTACTTAAATATAAGTCCTGCTTACTCTCTCATTGACATATACCTATTCAAAAAAAAAACTAACAAAGAGTGTGTTGGTTACACTAACAATGCAACGTAAGTTTGAATTTTTTTTCTTCATTTTTTTGTTTCTGCACTAATACACTTACACTTAGTTTTTCAAAAAAAATTACTATGGAAAAAAAAATTCCAATACATCTTTACTTAGTTATTGTTTATTTCATATGTGTGAAGTTAGCAGGACTTATATTTAAGTAGATTCTGGCTGAAACATCAAATTAAAAAAATTATTAGGTTAAGTTTTCAAAAAAAAATTCAGTGGAATATGGGATCTAAATTCGGCTTGAGAAAAACTTTATCGGATATTAATTGGAGAAAATTTTATTATATCTCGCCTAATAATGGATTCACGAGCACTTGACCTATGTATATCACAATTGTTAAAGATTTGACTAGAAACCGACAGAATTTCGGAAAAATTCTATCTGGAATTATCTGTATATAGTCGTTTAAATATCGCGTTACAAAAGATTCACAACCACTTCACTTATACAAACGGATTCGTTAAAATCTTGGCTACAAAACTAGAATATTTCCTGAAACATCCTTACAGGATATAGTCGTTTCAATCTCTTTTCACAGGCGATTCACGAGCACTTGGCATATACCGGATTCGTTGAAGTTTTGACTACAAACCGAGAAATTTGTAGACAAATTCTATCTGGAAGTAACTAGATATAGTCGTTTGAGTCTCTACTCACAAGCGATTCACGACCACTTGGCATATACCACCGGATTCATTGAAGTTTTGATTAAAAACCAAAAAATTTGTAGAAAAATTCTTTCTGGAATTATCTATATGTAGTCGTTTGAATCTCTACTCACAGGAGATTCACGAGCACTTGACATATACCACCGGATTCGTTGAAGTTTCGACTACAAACTGAAAGATTTGTAGAAAAATTCGTCCTGAAAATATCTAGATATGGTCGTTTGAATCTCTACACACAGTCAATTCACGAGCACGAATTCGGAGATATAGGCCAAGTGCCCGTGAATTGCCTGTTAGTAAAGATTCACACGACTATATCTAGATAATTCCAGATAGAATTTTTATACAAATTTTTTGGTTTGTAGTCAAAACTTCAACGAATCCGGTGGTATATGCCAAGGGGTCGTGAATCGCCTGTGAGTAGAGATTCAAACGACTATATCTAGATAATTCCAAATAGAATTATTCTTCAAATTTTTTTGGTTTGTAGTCAAAACTTCAACGAATCCGGTGGTGCCAAGTGCTCGTGAATCCCCTGTGAGTAGAGATTCAAACGACCATATCTAGATAATTCCAGATAGAATTTTTCTACAAAAATCTCAGTTTATAGTCAAAACTTCAACGAATCCGGTGGTATATGCCAAGTGGTCGTGAATTGCCTGTGAGTAGAGATTCACACGACTATATCTAGATAATTCCAGATAGGATTTTTCTACAAACTTCTCAGTTTGTAGTCAAAACTTTAACGAATCCGGTGGTATATGCCAAGTGGTCGTGAATTGCCTGTGAGTAGAGATTCAAACGACTATATCTAGATAATTCCAGATAGAATTTTTCTACAAATTTTTTGGTTTGTAGTCAAAACTTCAACGAATCCGGTGGTATACTCCAAGTGCTCGTGAATCGCTTCTCAGACGAGATTCAAACGTCTTTATCCCGGGTTTGTCCGATATTTTTTTTTTAAATCTCTCAGTTTGTAGGCAAAACTTCAATCGACTATATATATACAACAAATTAAAATTTCGGGCTGAAATTACTTGCTATATTCATAGTGTTCAATCACGTAATGCTAATTAAGTTTTCGCATTGTCGTTTTCATGTTCGGTTTTTTGCGGTGTAGGTTTCCAAACAATTGAGGGGATAATTTATAATTTCGGGCTGAATGCTCTAAATGTCATAACAGATTACCATGACACATTTTACTGTCGCGATACTGGTAGTTTTTGGGCTGGGAAATAAAACTTTCTCGATAGCTGTAGTTTAGTATTGCTAACGTGGTTTTCAACTGAATATCGGGCTAGCTTCATTTACCAAGCAATAGTAATATATCTTAAAAATACATAAAAGTAATTTTAAAATTTCGGGCTGAATGTTATAAATGTTATGACATTGTATCATGACACTATTAACTGTCGCGATAGTAACATTTTTTCGGGCTGGGATAGTAAACTGTCACGATAGTGATAGTTAAGTGTTGCCATCGCGTTTTTTCGGGCTGAGTATCGGGCTAGCTTCATATACATGTAAAACATATTCTGGGAAAACGTTAACATCGCTGCGTGGCAATTCATTTACCCCTACCATGCATAGATAGGCGGTTAATGTATCGAGTGCACATACTCGTACACGTGATATTTCGTCTTTGGCTAACAATAACTACAAAAACTAAACCTAATAAATTTCTAAGAGAATATTTAATCAAAGGCACTTACAAAGTTACAATGTACGGCTACGGATGGTTTCGATATAGAATTATATCTGCGGTTATGAATTCAGCCAACTACAATAAAATTATCTAGCTAGATAAATTAAATATAACTATATGTTTAAATTATTATTATAACTAAAATAAATAATTTTTTATACAGACATCAAGATGACTTGAGAAGAGGGCGCGTAAAGCCTAAATCTATTGAAATATTTAAGATATTCAATAGTTTTAGATAGATGTCTTTAGTTCAGAGATTTTAAATTTATTTGTAATTCATAAAATGCTTATAAAACTGCCAGAATTAGATTTAAGTAATTTTTCACAAATTTTAATAGTGCGGTTAACGAAAAATAATTAAAAATTAAGTTTTTAATATCATTTTCTTAGTTATCGACGTTGTTGACGTCTGGAAAGCAAAAAATCGGTATGTAATCTACGTGTTAGATTACGTGTCGACAACTACGTAGACTACGTTACGTAATCTACCCGCCCATCCCTGATCATGTTAGCAAGGATATTAATTCTTTAACCTTTGTGCTCTCTCCATTGAATTTCCCATAAATGCTACATACAGCAAAAAAAAAAAACTTTAAATTGAATGTGATCCAAAAAAATATTTTTTAAAAGCTGAATGGTAGTCCTTTAAAAAATAAAAGTACAAAGCGATTTTTCAAAAGGAAAAATAAATCAAAGTGAAAAGCTATTTGTCTTCTATAAAACACTGTGTAGACGACATACATGTGTATACGAAATACTAAAACTAATTATATGTGAAAAGCTCACAATTTTTTATATGATGAGCTTTCAAAAATTATTTGTGCAACCGGGAATATAATATATAAAAACTAAACCAAAACTAGTAAAATATTAGTTGATAAAAAAATAATTATGGTTTAAAAATTTGGTCAATCCAAAAGGTTAATTTTGAACATAGACTCGAGGGGGGGCGGGGATACTCCGCATCAACATAAAATTGAGCTTTATTACCTTTCTTAACCAAATACACTAATTGTTCGATAGATGCTACATACAATAAAGGCAAATTGGATATACCCAATAAAAAAAATCTATTCTATAGCTGACTGATTTTTGGCATACGTACGAGTAATTCGAATTTACCATCGAATAATTAAAGCACTTTCGTATTCCGAATGGTCCCGACCATTTAATATTTTGTTGCCACAGTTAAATAAATTGTTCGTATTATTATTATTATTATTGTTATTGTGTTGTTGTTTTGGCATTTACTTTTCCGTAAACCGCAGAAACTACCATCATTGTCGTTGTTGAAAGCTCGAATAAAAAAAATTGTTGCGGGGAAAAACATGAAAAGAAGAAAATTATAGAGAACGAAAATAAAAAATGTAAAACATCACAAGAGACAAATTTAAAGCGACAACAATTAAACGCTCTGTTAATTTATTTTTTTGTGTGCTTTTAATAACGATACTTTTGAGAGTCATTTCAACTAACAACAAAAATACTAATCTTGACTTTTTGGTTTTGTGCTTTTTTGATAGTGCTCTGCTGCATAGTTGAGTGAAAATGTATACCGTGGCTTGCTTGATATTGTTAATTTTTTATAAATTTTTAAAAATATTTCGGACTATAATAACTATGCGGTAAATGAAACTACGAATATTATGAACGTGACGCAATGTAATAAAAATCCCACATAATTATCATCATATAGTAATTATTTATGTAGAGGTACCTACAAACCGCAAACTAAGTACAAAATATTATATTTCTCCCAGATGCACAAAACTAGATATGGTATATGACATAACGCTTTATATTTAAATCAGCGTTGTAAATATATTTAAAATTCATTCCAATGCAGCACAATACGAAAATATAGAATTTCCATTGCTTAAAATATGTATTTACCCTATCCTTTTTTGTAAATGAAATAAAGAGAACGGAAAATTTATTCTGCGGTCAATACAAACACAAACAAAATAACACAAATCAAAAGGGGATAGACAAACAATC
Source organism: Nephrotoma appendiculata (assembly GCA_947310385.1). Lineage (NCBI taxonomy): Eukaryota > Metazoa > Arthropoda > Insecta > Diptera > Tipulidae > Nephrotoma > Nephrotoma appendiculata. Next base: position 31,488,557 of record OX371223.1, read on the forward strand.
CAAAAATCCAAAACAACACATATAAATTTGGTACCCACCCCCGCCGTGCGCCTATTCAAGTACACACCATTTTCGTATCCTTATTTGATTGTAAAATACTGAGACCGAACCAATAACTTGAGGAAAACATAAGAAAATCCTTCTTGTCTCTCCGCATCCACTTTTTCCTTTGTTAATAAATAATTCATGATAATAAAACCTTTTCAATAAAAAAGACAAGACGAACTTTGAAAGATTATTAAAATAAAAAAAAGAAGAAAAGATATCATCCGGAATTTATTTCTCTGTGTGTGTATGTATAACGTTACATTTTTTGAACCATAAGAAATTGTTAACCACAAGGAATTTAACATTCAGTATTTTCTTAAGTAGTAGCAAAAGAAAATTAAGCACAAAAAAAAGGATTAGAAATTTAAATTTGATTTTTGTGTTTTTTTTTTCGTTTTCTTATGTTGTGCTTTTTTGGGTAGTCTCCATTCACCATGTCAACCAATTGATGTGTAAAAAATGCTAAACACTTTGTAATATTACGAGACCATGATGATAATAATAATAATCATGTTGGTGGGTGTGAATCCTATGCTTACCCATGTATTTTTATATTTTTGTGTTGACATTTTAAATTTGTCTGGGCAACAAGTTTGCCATCGTGTTGTATGTTTATATAAGCTTTGTAATGATTAAATAATGAGTACCGCACCCAAAAAAATAAGCCTTAAATATTAAGAATTATCTCTTTAATATTAAATTATATTGCGTACGACTTGCGCCCAATTATTAATTTTATTTATTTATTTAGGCTACAGTATTATTGTACATCTAGTATTTAGATTTGTGCAAAATTTTGTATAATCCTTTTTAAATCGTCTCTACAGACGACAGAAACATTATCAAATAAACGAATTGAATTAAAAATTGGGTACGACATAACAAATGCCCACCCATCAAAGCGCAGATTGATTTTGGAGCCTAGTTGTTTGAGTGCACAGATAGGAACACTTATATACAAGGACAGAATTTGCTTATTATACCAATTCGGCCATTATAATGCCGCGCACTAAAACTGCGCAAGATACATGTCTACGGACAGACAATGGTTCAATATTCAATAGCAAACCACGGCTAAATATGGCGGTGTTAGTTCTCTCTATATAATCATAATCGTTTAGGAAACACTGTTATATTTAACAAAATTTATTAGAGATATTTTTAATTATGATTTCAATTTATTCAATTTTAGATTTATTAAATTTTATAATAATTATTAAATAGTTAGAACTTTTGTTTAATTTTATAATTTATTTATCAAAATTATGTAGTAGTTATTTTTAAGTTGGTTTTGGCTATCGCCATTTTACACTTATTCTCTTGTTTTACATCAAGATCGAGAGAGAGCTTTTCAATCACCTATTTCCCATTTATAGGTTTTTTATTATAATAATCGTGAAATAATACAAAGCTTTAAATTATATTATGGACAATTATGGTCATTAAGGGAGATTGTATACAATTATATTGCGTATACTACAAAAATTTCGAAGATATTCGGCTAGAGATTTATGTGATCGTTCTAGAGCTCCATTACTCTGTGGATGATATGCGGTAATATTAAGTTTTTTTAAAATTTCTATGTTTTAAGTGACTTAATCTTCGTCGTGTTTTAATGAAATTTCCGTAACTTTATGCAATACAGATATAAAAATGTCGACTAATATATGTTTATTGTGTAATTTTAAGCTTTTGGAACTATATTGTACACCCCCCTATACTTTCACCCAGAAGGCCCGGGTTCGATTCCCGGCATGGGAACCACATTTAATTTATTGCTGGATGTTGGTTTTCTTAATTTACTGATGGGCAATATCTCCAAAAGAAACTTAATCAAAAAACACTTTTTATAGAATTTAATCAAATAACAAATTTTATTTAATATTCTTAAATTTTATTTTATTTGACTTCTTATTGCCAGGAGAGCACGATTACAATAATGAATTTTTTTTACTTTTCTTCGCGATTTTTGGTTCATCACCTTCACGACATCTAGATAAAAATGTATGGTACTGATGAACCATAAATTGTCGAGCGCATCCATTTTTTACGCACGTATAACTTTGTGTACTACGTTTGCAATGTTACATGTCAAAAATGATTGCGCTTGACATAAACAATGGGTAAATGTTTTTGTTTTAGCTTATTTAAATTACATACGTAAATTAACAACATTAAATCATTTTAGAATTAAATCGGTGGAACTGAACAGCTTCTATAACTAAGATAAGTATTGAGTTTAAGTTATATAAAATTATTTTAATACATTTGTATAATTCTAGGTGATGTTGACATTAAATAAAGTAGAAAACTACTAGGTGAGTTTAATTATTTATAACTAGGTGAGTTTCATTATTTTGTCTTAAATTTAACTTAATATTAATTCAAATTATTCTCTTTTTGTTTTCAGTAGTTTTTGTTCCGTAACATTCCGGGCCCCTTGAATCGGTTGATTCAATTGATGCATCACCTTCAACTGGCAACTTGCAAATTTTATGAATCGGTCGCTTGACTATGTTGCCAGTATTTCCAAGTTTTACAGTAACAACTCGTACGTTACCATCTGGCCCTGGATGTAGATTTATGATCTTTCCGAGTGCCCAACAAGTTGGAGGAAGACTATTATCCACCAATAAAACGAGATCATTGATGAGTACGTTATTGCGTTGAGAATGCCATTTCTGCCTGGTTTGCAACAAGGTTAGATACTCGCGATTCCAGCGTTTCCAAAAATGTTGTTGCAATTGTTTAATTAAACGCCATCGTGCATTTGATGTTATAATTTGATTGGTGATATCAACTTCTGGGACGTCAGTGAGCGGTCGGCCGATTAAAAAATGCGCAGGTGTGAGAACATCGATATCTTCAGCATTATTGGTGCAGATTGGCCTGGAGTTCATCATAGCTTCGATTTGGGTGATCAACGTGGAAAATTGCTCTAATGTCGGAATGGTTTCCCCCAACGTTTTCTTTAAGCATGTTTTAGCTATTTTTACCGCTGCTTCCCAGATTCCACCCATGTGTGAAGCTGCTGGAGGATTAAAACACCACTCAATTTTATTTCTTAAAAGAAACGAAGAAATATTGTTAGAATTTGTTTTAATAAAGTTATACATATCTTGTAATTCATTTTTTGCACCGATGAAGTTGCTGCCGTTGTCACTGTATATCGTGCTACATATACCTCTTCGAGCTATGAACCGTTTTAATGCGCCGATGAAACTGTCAGTAGTAAGGTTCATAGCCACTTCGATGTGAACTGCCCTTGTGCTAAGACATATAAATATGCAAATATATGCCTTTGATGGAATTTGCCCTCGTTTTCGAATTGCATGGACCTTGAATGGCCCGCAGTAGTCAACGCCAACTTTGTCAAATGGATGGGAGTAAACCACTCTAGCTTCAGGAAGATTTCCCATCAATTGTGATTCGGATTTGGGGTGTTGTCTGAAGCACGAGACACAATTGAGAACTATCTGTTTAGCCACCTGCTTCATCCTTAAAATCCAAAACTTGCGTCTTGCGATGCTTGCTAAAAACCCAATGCCTGCGTGGTGATGAAAACAATGCAAGTCTCGTAATATTAATTTCGGCAACTTTCCGTGATTCGAGAGAATAATGGGATGTTTTACTGCGAATGTGGCGACAGACTTCTGGATGCGACCTCCAACACGTAGTAATCCTCTGTCATCGATGAATGGATTTAGGGTTTTCAATTTGCTATTCTTTGGTAGAGGAGTGCCCTTGGAGATTTGGGTGATGTCGTTTGAAACCTCCTTCATCTGCATGTAGTTGATAATTTTATGTTCTGCTTCAGACAATTCACTTTTAGTAATGTTTCCAGATAGTTTTGTCGTTGATCTTAGGTTCGTTATGTAACGCCGAATCATTGCAAGAATTTTGATTAATGTATGATAACTGGAAAATCTTGCAATGAGTTCGTCATACCAGAAATTCTCCACAATAGTATGCATTGATTGGATGTTTGGTCTCATTTCTTCGGTGGTTAATAGATCAACATTTCGTTTAGACTGCTTCGGCCACGCATGTTCATCGATCAGCCAATCTGGTCCATTCCACCATAGCTTGTTGTGCTCTAAGTCGAATAGTGAAGTTCCTCTACTCGCGATATCTGCCGGATTTTCTTTACTCGGAACGTGGTTCCAACTACTATTGGGATGCTCGTTGATTATTTGACTTGTTCGATTTGCGATGAAAGTTGCCCATCACCTTGGTTGAGTTGCCAGCCAGTCGAGTACAATTTTGGAGTCGGTCCATAATGTTCTTCTGGTCACGTTTAAGTCTAAGGATAACTCTATTGTTTTGACTAAGTTTGATACGAGCAGTGCACCCATTAATTCTAACCTGGGCAAACTTTGTTGCTTCAACGGGGCGACCCTTGTTTTAGCAGCTATTAGAATAGGGATGTTGTTTTGAGAAATAGCATAGACAACAGCCGCGTATGCTTTCTCACTCGCATCGCTGAAACCGTGAAGTGACACTTCCTTTTTCGTCCCTAACCACCGTGGAACTGTGAGTATATCGATTTTCCGTAGTTCTTCTCGTATTTCAGCCCATGACCTTAGAAACTGCGTTGGTAATTCGTCATCCCAAGAGAGGTTGTGGAGCCATAAGTTTTGAAATATCATTTTGACTCGTATAGTCAACGGCGATAACCAGCCGAGGGGATCGAATATTTTTCCCGCTTCGGATAATAAGGTGCGCTTCGAAATTACTTTATGCTCATCGATCTGACCTCTAAACTGGAATATGTCACGTGCCGAATCCCAAAACAGACCAAGAACCTTTGTCGATGTTGGATGGTTGACGATTGATTTTACGTTGCTATCTTTCTTGCTCTCAATAACCTTTTGTATTACACTGCTGTTAGACAGTAGTTTTCTTAGGTTGAAACCATTCTCGCTTAATATTTTACTAATGTCATTCATCAGTATCACCAGATCTTTGGTAGTTTCCGCCCCGGACATCAGGTCATCGACATAAAAATCACGCATGATAATTTGCGACGCTAGAGGTGAGTTGTCGAGATTTCTTACACCAACTTCGTGTAGGGTTCTAGTTGCGAGAAATGGTGCAGACGCGGTTCCGTATGTTAATGTATTTAGCTGGTACCTTTGAAGTGGAGCGCTTGGGTCATCTCTCCATAATATGTTTTGCTGGCGACGGTCTTCTTTTTCTACCCATACTTGACGGTACATTTTTTCTATGTCACCGGTCAGTGCGAACTTGTGTTGCCTAAATCTTATCAAAATTTGAATAAGGGAATCTTGAACGGTTGGTCTAACCATTAACGCTTCATTGAGAGATACACCATTGGTCGATTTAGCAGACCCATCGAAGACTACCCTTAACTTGGTGGTGGAGCTTGTTTCCCGAAGAACCCCATGATGGGGTAGATAATAACTTTCCCTTGAGGCTGGTCCCTTGATTCTGGTCATATGGCCGAGTTGGATATACTCGTTTATAAAATTAATATACATCTCTTTGAATTCCTTGTTAATTCTAAACTTCCTTTCTAATGACATCAGCCTATTCATCGCCAAAGAAAACGATGAGCTCAATGAATCATATAGTTTGCGGAAGGGTAACCTTACACTGAACTTATTGTCCGCGCCCTTGGTTGTAGTTGTTCTAAACAGGTTCTCACACGCATCTTCCTCGTCAGTCAATTGTAGGGATTTCTTAGAGGTTGTGATTTCTTCGGTTTCCCAGAAATTTTTTAACGTACGGTCAATATCAACTAACGTAGTAAAGGTTTCGATTTCTTGATTCGCGGTGTTATTGCTTCCAGCTATTACCCATCCGAAAACAGTGTTCATGGTGACGAGTCCACTAGTGAGTTTGCGTGACTGGCCCTGCACAGCTCTTGCAAAGATATCGACCCCAAGAAGAAGATCTATTGCATTTGATTCGTTGAAGGTGGGGTCTGCAAGTTGTAACTCCTTTAATGCTATCGTTTCAGTAGGAATATTATGCTGATTTCGTGTTACAGATATTTTCGGTACGATGAATGCTTCTGTTTCCCAGATCGTTTGGGAATCTCGAGTTGGAGCAATCCACAGGTTTGTTACACCCCGTGTTTGACCAATTGTAGTCTCTCCAATTCCCTTGATTAATAGGCGCCCGTGACGCCGATCTAGTGCTAATTTCTGGACGCAAGATTCAGTTATAAAAGATGATTGGGACGCTGAATCTAAAAGCGCTTTAAATGACTGAAATTCTCCGTGCCGGTCTCTAACATTCACTATGGCTGTTGGTAGTATGGTTGTAACTGTTTTTATGAATGTGCTGGCACACGCGGTTGGTTGGCTTTGCTCGCTCGGGATTGATTCTTGTGCTGACTCCTTGGTGTTCTCCTTAGATGTGCTTGCGACTGCCTCATGAAGCATGGAATGATGCTTACGATGACACCTTTGGCATCGTGATTTGGATTTACATTCGTAGACTCGATGATTCTTACTCAGACAATTGAAACAGCGAAACATTGATTTTATTGTTGTGGATCTTTGATCGGGAGTCATATTTTTAAACCGATCGCACTGATTTATTAAGTGTTCACCTTGGTTACATATCGAACACTGGGGAAATGTGGTTGTCGCAAATGATCTCAGCTTTGGTGACCGAATTGATTGTGCTTTATGGCCTTGCGTCTTTTCGCTGAAACCAATTTCTGCTTCAAGCGTGTCCGTTCTTTTGTTCAAGAATTTCATTAATTGTTCGAATGTTGGCAGCTCTACTTCTGCGGTATCTTGTGCCCAAAGTGCTCGCGTTTCTTTATCCATCTTGGTCAATGCTATGTAGATTAGCCAATGGTCTCGCCTTTCTGCGTTTTCGCCTAATGCCTTCAACCCTCGTATGACTTCGTCGAACGCATCCGCCATTTGCCTAATATTCGTCGATGTTGGTTGAGTTATTCCTGGTTGCTCCATGAAACATTTTATAAATGAGTTGATCGTGTATTGTTTCCGGTCATACCTTTGAATTAATTTTTGAAAAGCTTCATGATAGTTTGCGTCGGTAACGGCGAGATGTCGAATCAAGGCAGCTGGCTCTCCATCGAGAAGGCCTTTCAAATATTGAAATTTTTGAGCCGCTGTTAAGTGTTCCTTGTCATGAATGGTAGACGAGTAAATATCATAAAATGATTGCCACTCCAAATAATTTCCCTTAAATGTGGGAATCATGATTTTTGGCAACCGAACCTCTCCTGCATGTGACTGCGATATATTCATCGTAGTATTATTTAATTGTTGCGTGTTGACTGGCGGGGTTAGGCTACGCTTTCTTATGTGGGCATTTAAACTTGCTAGCACTGCATAGTAGTTATCCTCAAAGTCTGCCAAATCGGATTCAACTGTTGGATCTTCATTAAACATGTTTTTCTCAATTTCCGTAAATTCTGTTAATAATTGAGTTGCTCGGTTTAATTTCACATAGATTTCGTCCACGTTAACCTTATCAAGAGCGCCTTTGGTGTAGACGGTCAATCTTGTCATTGATCCTTTCACCACGCCACGCTGCCTTTTTAACGCCTCCATTTTCTATTCCCTTTCTTTTAATAATTTTTTAATTTTTTTTTTTTTTATTTTTATTTTCACAACCGATTGTAAGTTAATTCAAGGTGAATTATTATTTAATTACAGCAACGCACTGCCCAGTATTTAATTACGCAAACGGTGCAACAAACCTTGGTGACTACCGATCAGGATTTTATTGTTAAAATTCTTTTCTTCGCTTTAATATGGTTTTAGGTTTTAACAATTGTATGGTTGTACTCACAGTTCTTGATGGTAGAATTTTCTCATGTCTAACCACGTTGGTTTTGTTGTTACTTAATGGAACCTTCTCGAATTGAGGTTATGTGGTTACTTTCTTTACGATGACGCTGTTCGATTTAATGCTGGCTTGTTGCTGGTGTCCGACATCCGGCTCGAAGGACCATTTAATTTATTGCTGGATGTTGGTTTTCTTAATTTACTGATGGGCAATATCTCCAAAAGAAACTTAATCAAAAAACACTTTTTATAGAATTTAATCAAATAACAAATTTTATTTAATATTCTTAAATTTTATTTTATTTGACTTCTTATTGCCAGGAGAGCACGATTACAATAATGAATTTTTTTTACTTTTCTTCGCGATTTTTGGTTCATCACCTTCACGACATCTAGATAAAAATGTATGGTACTGATGAACCATAAATTGTCGAGCGCATCCATTTTTTACGCACGTATAACTTTGTGTACTACGTTTGCAATGTTACATGTCAAAAATGATTGCGCTTGACATAAACAATGGGTAAGTTTTTGTTTTAGCTTATTTAAATTACATACGTAAATTAACAACATTAAATCATTTTAGAATTAAATCGGTGGAACTGAACAGCTTCTATAACTAAGATAAGTATTGAGTTTAAGTTATATAAAATTATTTTAATACATTTGTATAATTCTAGGTGATGTTGACATTAAATAAAGTAGAAAACTACTAGGTGAGTTTAATTATTTATAACTAGGTGAGTTTCATTATTTTGTCTTAAATTTAACTTAATATTAATTCAAATTATTCTCTTTTTGTTTTCAGTAGTTTTTGTTCCGTAACAATAATCAATAAGGATTTTTATCCTGTTGATTATAAGTATTGTAAATAAATAAACAGCAGCAGTTTGGGTTTAAAATAAATTAAATTACACTTATTTGATAGAAAGTTTTTATGTTTTTTAGCTCGTAGAATCAGAGTATAGTGTTGCGAATACTGCATTCTATACTAACATTTCGCATGAGTTTGTTAAGTTAATATGTTTAGGATACCAAAAAGGAAAAAATATAAGTGAAATTAAATGTTTTCTCTTCAACCAATATTTCTCATATATCTTACCTATAATTTACAGTCCAATAATATCACTTTAAATTATACATAAAATCATCAATCACTGTTCAAATTACCCGTTTCCTCGAAATTATCTCAATTCAGTACGTAGAATCATTTATTTTATCGACAGATTATATCCCAAAATACCAGACAATTGATACAACACGGAATAAGATAAAATCAACAGACAAACACACAGTCATTAGAAAAACAAACTTCAATTCTCACATTTAAACAAAAATAGCAGAATAAAAATTCGAATCAATTTCGTGATCATTTGATTGATTTTTTTCGTGCCATTTTAATAAAAAAAAAATCTCTATGTGCATTATACTAAATTGGATATAAATTAAACGAAATGCACCATAACAGTTTTACTGGAATATAAAATGCAAAATCAAGATAAACGAACGACAGGCAAATGTCTAGTTTTTTTTTGTAAAATTCGTTTATTCTTACGTTTAATTTATTATGTTTTTTATGGTTTTATGTAATTTAACGAAATGAGAACTAATTGGGATTCCTGATAAAACTTTTTGTTACTTAGAAATTCCTACTGTATGCAATGTTTGTTTTATTACATAGCCGCATACCAAAGTAATACAGCCATTGTAAATTAAATGTTTATTAAATTAAAATTATTTGTGCTGTAATGGAAATTATTTTTAACTGTCCAAAAACATTAAAATTATTTTATGCAAAAAATAATTAAATTTTTTTGGGTACCGCAAATAATAAAATTTAAATGTAAAATATGTAAACAATTAAAAAATAAATACTGTCATTAAAAACTATATTGTGCTATGTATACATTGTGCAGTAATTAAAAGTAAATTAAATATTTAAATGGACATATTAACTATTTAGTTTAAACAAACATTTTACAATAATTATACATGAATATTGTAAAATATACTATATTTGGGTATGCCTAGTAGAGAGATACCTTTAATGGTTTGAGGAAATGTGAAAAATTAAAATTAAAACTATCGTGATAGCCCGTGTTGTGCCGTATTTTCTTCATCGCGTAGTTAATTCACATTCTACATGTGTATATAATATAGAGAATGTAGACAAAATCGAAAATATTATTTTTATTAGTAATTACTTACGGAAACCTTTTTGCTTGAGTCTGAAAACAAATATTTTAATTCAACTAACTATATGTATCATATTATAATACTCGCGACTCTCGAACTGGTGGTGGCGTTGCCATGTATATTCATCGAGACATTACTTTACCTTGGTTAAGACTCATTCCTTCTTAGAAAACCAATACGTTGTTACTTACTTTAAAATCCTAAATTTTTTTTTAACTGGCATCTATAAACCACCTCACACGAGTCATCAAACTTTTTATCATTTTTGGACAATCTTATGTCCACCCACAAAAACCAAATCATTATAGGTGATCTTAATCATAATGTCTTAGCCAGTTCAAAATCGCACATATGTAATTATTTTTGCACTTTACTTTTAAATAATTACTTCATCATCAAGGCAATAGACGCATTATATGCTACGAGAATTCAAGCGTCCACAAGAACGATAATCGATCACATATTATCTGACCATAAAGACAAATTCTTTATGTTCTATGGTGATACGAGCCTAAGCGACCATCGGTTTTTGTTTACCAAATTTGTGTTACCAAAAAAATCAATTGATTCAACTCAAACTAGAAATATCATTGACTACGATAAAGTACTGACTGACATTACAGATATAAATATTCATCATCATCTGCTTCTGATTTTGATTCATTTCAAAATATTTCTAGTTCTACCACTAAACCTAAAATATCTGCATATAAAAAGCCGTGGTTTAGTGTTAAGCTCTCCAAGCAAGCGGTCCTTTGGAATAAATATTACAATTTACATAAGGATTATCCACTAAATACATATTTTGAATAAAATTTTAAAAGATTAAATAAAGAATTCAAAAAATCAATCAAAAATGCCAAGAAATCATATTACACTACTGAGTTAAATGGTAACATTAATAATTGGAAGGGAATGTGGAATGTTATAAATGAAATTCTTACCAATAATGTAACTTCTCAGAGGCGTATTAATAAACATATTTCTATAGAACTGAACATTAATGATACCATAATAACTGATCATCTAACAATTGTAAATGAGTTTAATAAATTTTTTGCTACAATTAGAAAAAACATTTCTAGTTCATCATCATCTAACATTCATCTTCCTACACCAACACCACTTTCCGTTAAAAGACAGCTAACAGCCCTTGGATCATTAGCTAAAATTGATATTAATAACATAATAAGTAACCTAAAATCTTCTTCTTCCCCTGGCTATGATTACGTCACTGAGCATATGGTTAAAAAGCTTGTGCCTTTCGTTTCACCTTTATTAACCAAAGCGTTAAATGCATGGATCAATGAAGGTGTATTTCCATCATTTCTTAAAATTGCTCTCGTTACCCCTATTCTGGAATCTGGTGATCCTTTGTTTGAGATTAGCAATTACCGACCAATTTCTATTCATTCAGTTTTTTCTAAAATTTTTGAACGAGTAATTCACACAGCTCTAGCGGATCATCTATGGATTTAGGACCCGTTGTAGCACTGCTTCTGCAGCACTAAATCTTGTAGAATTAGTGTATGCATCGCTCGAAAACAAATATGTAACGTCATGTTTATTTTTTGATTTTAGCAAGGCGTTTTATTGTGTCAAACATGCCATATTAATTAAAAAACTTATAAGTTTTGGAATTTCTGGTAGTGCCTTAATGTTATTACAAAGTTATCTTAGTGATAGAAAACAAACTGTTCGTACTGGCGCGTATTGGCGATCATGAATCTTCAACTATTGATATCTCGGTCGAAGTTCCACAGGGGTCCGTTTTAGGGCCCAATTCTGTTTTTGATCTATGTAAACGACATTTCCAATCTAAATTTGAAAGGAAAGATCCAACTGTTTGCTCATGATGCCGTACTTATCTTCAGCTCTAAAACTTATGATCAGCTTCAACATGATATGGAAAGTGATTTGACCATTATTAATGACTGGCTAAATGATATGCTGTATAAGATAGCGGAATTTTGACAGTGGAAAATAAGAGATTGCGCTACTCGCCGCAAGTGGCAGCACTATCACTAAAGAGAAATAATTTTGTTATGTAATTACCAGCGGAAATTTTTCATTCATTATGTACCACTTTTTTCACTCAATAAAATATTCCAGCGGAATAAAATATTAAAAGTGAACCTTAAAATGGCAAATTAATTGATCTCCGAAGTAAAGAAACTCGGTATATGAAATCTTGAAATTTAACAACAATCCGTCTATCCGCCATTTCTTCCAATAGTAACTAATACTTTCGGTTGTTTTTCTAGTAGCCTAGGTCATACTGAGACTATATGGAAAATTTGGGGAAAATTCATAGACCAGAATTTTCAGTATAATTTTTTGATTTTCTGCGGCCAAATAAGAGATTTTAAGTTTTTGACCAATATCTCAAAAAACTTCCACTAGTAACTAATACTTTCAGTTGATTTTCTAGTAGCTTAGGTCATATTGAGACTATATGGGAAATTTGGGGGAAATTCATAGACCAGAATTTTCACTAGAATTTTTTGATTTTCTGCGGCCAAATAAGAGATTTTCAGTTTTTGACCAATATCTCAAAAACCTTCCACTAGTAACCAATACTTTCGGTTGTTTTTCTAGTAGCCTAGGTCATACTGAGACTATATGGAAAATTTGGGGAAAATTCATAGACCAGAATTTTCACTAGAATTTTTTGATTTTCTGCGGCCATATGTTATTTTCAGTTTTTGACCAATATTTCAAAAACTTCCACTAGTAACCAATACTTTCGGTTGTTTTTCTAGTAGCTTAGGTCATATTGAGACTATATGGAAAATTTGGGGAAATTCATAGACCAGAATTTTAACTAGAATTTTTTGATTTTCTGCGGCCAAATAAGAGATTTTCAGTTTTTGACCAATATCTCAAAAAACTTCCACTAGTAACCAATACTTTCGGTTGTTTTTCTAGTAGCCTAGGTCATACTGAGACTATATGGAAAATTTGGGGAAAACTCATAGACCAGAATTTTCACTAGAATTTTTTGATTTTCTGCGGCCATATGTTATTTTCAGTTTTTGACCAATATTTCAAAAACTTCCACTAGTAACCAATACTTTCGGTTGTTTTTCTAGTAGCTTAGGTCATATTGAGACTATATGGAAAATTTGGGGAAATTCATAGACCAGAATTTTCACTAGAATGTTTTGATTTTCTGCGGCCAAATAAGAGATTTTCAGTTTTTGACCAATATCTCAAAAAACTTCCACTAGTAACCAATACTTTCGGTTGTTTTTCTAGTAGCCTAGGTCATACTGAGACTATATGGAAAATTTGGGGAAAATTCATAGACCAGAAATTTCACTAGAATTTTTTGATTAAGACACATTAGTGGAAGTTTTTGAGATATTGGTCAAAAACTGAAAATCTCTTATTTGGCCGCAGAAAATCAAAAAATTCTAGTGAAAATTCTGGTCTATGAATTTCCCCAAATTTTCCATATAGTCTCAGTATGACCTAGGCTACTAGAAAAACAACCGAAAGTATTGGTTACTATTGGAAGAAATGGCGGATAGACGGATTGTTGTTAAATTTCATGATTTCATATACCGACTTTCTTTACTTCGGAGATCAATTAATTTGCCATTTTCAGGTTCACTTTTAATATTTTATTCCGCTGGGATATTTTATTTAGTGAAAAAAGTAGTACATAATGAATGAAAAATTTCCGCTGGTAATTACATAACAAAATTTTTTCTCTTTAGTGATAGTGCTGCCACTTGCGGCGAGTAGCGCAATCTCTTATTTTCCACTGTCAAAATTCCGCTATCTTATACAGCATCTAAATGATAATAAATTAGTATTAAATGCTACTAAATCCAATTTCATTGTTTTTTACTTAAGACATAAACCATCACAAATTTTTAGTGACATTAAATTAAAAAAGAGAAAAATAAACTGTGCTATGTATCTTGGATTGCAAATTAATTCGCAGCTCTCTTGGATTAATCACATCAATGGAATTAAACGGAAAATATCCCTTATCATTGGTGTCCTGCGCCGTGTTGGGCGGTTTATTCCAGATTGTCTAAATTACAGTATTTACTACAGTTTTATTCATTCTCACTTAACATATTTAATTGAAATCTGGGGCTCCTCAAGTGACGTTCATCTGAATGACTTACAAATTATTTAAAACAAAGGGCTAAAAGCGATTCTAAATTTACCAGATTTGACTCCAAGTAAATTCCTTTATAATGAAAAAAATCTTGCTATTCTATCACTAGTTGACTATCATTATATTTTGACAATCTATAAGATTAGACACGGTTAATTGAGGCATAATACTGTTTTTTTGACTAATTTTTCTGTTACAGAGAAACTTACATGAAGCTCGTTGAACTATCGCCTTCGTAATTACAAATTCAAGACGATTCAAAATATTTTTTTTTATAAAGGTGTCAAATTATTTAATGCGTTGATCACTTGAAAGATGATAGAATTTCAAAGCTCAAGCGATATTTGAAAAAGTCATTGTTTGACAAATTTATCGAAGATTATAAACTTTACCACTGACATTGTTCTTGGAATTGATGAAGTTTGTTGTTGGTTTTTTGACATATTAGTTATGCATTAGTTGCATTACTTAAAAAAAAAATAGCAAAGTGTTCAGGATTTATTTGTTAAATGAAACCATTTCAAGATGAACAGCTTCACTTTTAGCACACATTTGATAAATTTTATTCCAATACTTCAATATATTTTAGATGTTTTAATACCGAAAAAATAAAATACGGACACTTGTGTTTAAAAGAAGAATTTTATCTGCAGTCTGGCAATAAATTATTAAAACATCAATAATTTCTCAGAAAAGTAAATAATTAATGATTGTTTGATCCATCGGTTCATAATCCTAATATAATCCTAATAAATTTACAATACTAATAAAATACTCCATAATACTAATTTTCGAGTCGGTAAAGTTACCCCTTCTTTACTTAATATTTATGTGGAGCTGGATTTACGTCAGGGAAAACGACCGATTTTACATTACATTGTCGTGTGGTTGATCTGCGTGCCACCCATGTTATGTTTGGCACTTTGCAAGGGGAATTTCTTTTAAAGATTATCGATAAAGGCTGATCCACTGTTGCGCTCTTTCATTCCTTCCTTCCTTTTAGATTTTTTTTAATCAATCCAAGTTGACTAAAAAAATTCACAAGGAAAAACGTCATTTTTAACCAATGAAAGTGGTTTAAAAAAATTCAGTAGGAAGGAAGGAACTGCTCGAAAGAACACAACACTGAATCCGCATTAAATCTTATGAAAACACATTTTAGTCCGGTCAATCTAGACATAAAAATGAGAGCGAAGGTACAGAAATTCGCATCAAGCTGAAAATTGGTAGAATCGTTAAAAATGTGATTATAAAAAAAACTTAAAATTTCCCCATCATTCCCGTGTATGGAAAAAATTTTACTCGAGGTCAAAGGTCAAAAAAATGAGTTTTTCGCGATTTTCAGCGAAACGGTAAGTCTTATCATAAAAATATATTAGACAAAAATTGTAGGTCATCATATTATCTATCAAAAATGTATCAGTGCTTTTTTTCTACGAGCCACCCTTTCTGGGATATAACCATTCAAAAAGTTGTTCAAGTTGTTATGGGCATAATATGCATGAGTGCGTATTATTGTTCCAACGCATGAGTATTACTGCAGCATTTCAAGATGAAATTGAAAAATATTTTGAATATGAATTAGCTCCCTACCCTTTATCATTATTTGATGACATCGGGATGCGTAAAACCCGGAAGTCTGCCATTTACGATTGTTTTGGAAAGGTAAATATTGATATTAACAACACTAATGCGACATACATCATTGACGGAGGATACTTACTACATCGCGTTGTGTGCGATAGCGAAGAAACATTCCACGTTATCTTAGATAAATAGGTTCTGATTGATGTATTGATTATAGAAAACAGCAATAGAGCAATTCAATTTGACAAATTCAATTATTGTTGTTGGTGAAGATATAGACTTACTCGTATTACTCACTGCTCGAACTCCAACTGAAAATACTATTTTCTTCTTGAAACCAGGAAAAGCTCAACTTCAATCGAAAATATATTCATCTAAAAGTTTATCTACTTTTGCAAAGTTTCAAAATCATGTACTATTTTTACACGCAATAACTGGCTGTGATACGACATCTGCATTTTACAGGAGGGGTAAAACAACAGTTTTCAAAATGTTTGAAAAACTAGATTTTGTTCAATGTGCTGAAGTTTTTAAAAACAGTAATTCAACTCAAGAAGAAGTTATCACCAATGGCATCCGCTTTCTTCTTTCTATGTACGGAGCTCCCAAAAAAACTACCTGCTTAGATAAGCATCGATATGTATGTTTCGTTAAAAACACTATGAATAAGAAACAAGTTCAATTAGCTTCTCTTCCTCCAACCTCAGTTGCTGCTCATCAACATCTTCTTTAGGTATATCACCAAGTTCAAGTGTGGCTTGGTTATCAGCTAGACCCTACAGACTGGGGTTGGAAGTTGGTCGACAATACATTGGAGCCAGTTCAAACTTTACTCCCACCTGCACCGGAAAAACTACTAAACACCATTTTTTGTAACTGCAGAAAGGGATGCAGTGCTAAATGTGGTTGCAAAAAAGTCGGACTGTTCTGCTCTTTGGCATGTACAAACTGTCAAGGCCGGTCGTGCTCCAATGTTGAATCACTAACAGAAGAGCATTGGTTTGATTCCAACGAGGATACATCACTATTAACGCAATTTACTTGCACGCAGAATGTAGATGAAGAAGAACAAGAAGAAGAAAAAGAAGAACGAGAACAAGAACAAGAAGAACGAGAAGAGTTTGACGGTTACAATTTAGACGAATAAAATTCACCACTTTTGTAATTTACATCGCTTTTTATCTTTTACAATATTTACAAATTTCCGTAATTTTGAAATAGTTTTAAATTAAACAGTGCTGACATGTTCTACCATCACATTTTCGATACTTTATCGAAGATTATGTCTCGCTTCTTTAGAATAAAATGTTACACTATTTCACATTTTATATCATTTACCAGGTTACTAGATTGAAAAATTGTGATATTCTACTCCATTTGTATCACGAAATAATTTGTTTTCGATACTTGAACGAAATTAGAGAAGGACAATTTGTTCGCATTTGTATACTAGTAGGTTGTGACAGCAATAGAAAAGAAATAATTCATAAATGAAACAGTTGTCCATTTTAGTTTAGGAAAGCGAGACATAATCTTCGATAAAGTATCGAAAATGTGATGGTAGAATATGTCAGCACAGGATCACAACTGACCCGTGGAGTAGGCTTACTGGGGAAACCACGTTAAAAAAAACGCGCTAAGTACACTACCTCATAGGTGGCGTAGAAACGTGTGCATATTATGCCCATAACAACTTGAACAACTTTTTGAATCGTTATATCCCAGAAAGGGTGACTTACCGTTTCGCTGAAAATCGCGAAAAACTCATTTTTTTGACCTTGACCTCGAGTAAAATTTTTTCCATACACGGGAATGATGGGGAAATTTTAAGTTTTATTTATAATCACATTTTTAACGATTCTACCAATTTTCAGCAAGATGCAAATTTATGTACCTTCGAATGTCTAGATTGACCGGACTATTTAATTTATTCTCTTTTAAGATAAAATTTGATATTTGTAATTCAATTATTATTATTAATTTCTATAAAGCAGTTCTATAGCCTTATTTTGGTTTTCCCCGGGTATAAGGAATTGGGAATTAGTTACGTTCTTCTAGCAGATGGGAATTTTTTGTTCACAAAACTGTATAATGTCGTTTGGGAATTTTTTTGATTCGGAAAAAGTAATTCCATTTTATAACATTTTTCACGTTAATCCCCATTATTTTTTACAATTCGTACATTTTTAAATTTTTAAACATTATTTTGTCTAATAAATATATATTTAAAAATAAATTAAACTTGTAATTATGTCTCAATACGAGTTTTAGTTTAAAAAACAGTACATAAAAATTCATTTCAGAAAAATTATTCCAAATCTGCCAGAATATACATTTAGGAACTGAGAATAAATATTTGGAAATTATACTGCAATTTGTAATTACAGCAAAATATTTTCCCAATTCCCCAGGGAAATCAGAATAGGGTCACTGGGGTTCAATGCGTTATAGATTGCTGATGAAAAAACTTTTCATTTTCACCTTTTCAACTTTTTTTTTCACTACTATAGTAGTTTGAAATATTCTGACGTAATTTTAAATTCCACTGTTTGAAACAAAAAATTTTTATGGGCAATTTAAATCTTCTCGCTTGCAAAGTTGCAACTGAACATTATTTTTGGTTTTGATTCGTTAACAAGCAAAATTGCCGCATTTGATGTGCGATTTAATGTCTATGCCAATAAACCAACAACAATTGCAGAATTGAAAAACAACATTAAACGTGTCAGTAACGAGGTATCAGCCGAAATTGGCTAAAAAATTGTGAAAAATTGGTCATTCCGCTGCGATTACTAGCTGTATCCATCATTTACATGAAATAACCTTTAAAAAGTAAATGGCAAACATTGATTTATCGATTCAAATACAAATTATTTTTGCAAGTTAACAGATTTTTTTAAATTACAAATCAAACGCTTTAAAAATCACCGATAATGACGTTTTAATATGTTTCTGGCAATTTGTTTCTATTTAGGTATTTTTGCAAAAGATTTAACAACTTATAAAATAATTCGCTAAGTCAATATGAATTTATTTTCTTTATAAGCACAAGGGATCTAGGTATTTTTAGAGTTTGGACTATGCCATCTGATAAACATGGCGAATGAAGAATCTTTTGATAAGAGTAACTAAGTCACTTCTAGGTGATTGATAATCTTACCTCGAAGTGAAAAATTAATCTTTGGCTTTCAAAGAATTCCAACAATTTTAGTTCTATTGATACTTATAGACAATTTTAATTTTAAGTTTTCATTTAATCAGTTAAAACCGATTTTGATTAGCAGAGTTGTTTTTAATTTTCTACAAGCCATGTTTGCTTACAAGAGAATTTTTCGGTTTTTGTTTTGTTACGGTGACTTGGAAACCAAGAACAAATAGGTTTATTACCGCTTCAAAAAAAAAACAGAAAAGCAGTTTAAATACAAATTTTACAACTCCTTTAAAACCGTTTAAAAAAAAATCTGGAATTGTTTATACTAAAACTGGTTCCTCAATAGTAAAAACAAAATGAAAGAGTATCAAAAAAACGCGCCTAAAATCAGTATCTGCTAACGTTTTAGTACGCGTCAGAAAAGTGTCTGAAACTATTTTAAAAACTTTTTATTTTTAAAACCAAGACTTTATATCGACTTTAGCACGTAAAAATTGCTACTTAAAATATTTTAGATTATTCCACCAATCTCTACTAATGGTTTTTGCTTCGACGATAGATGGGATGAAACATTTTATTTTGATGGATGATGGTAATCCTTTGTTTTGGGATCCGCTCGAAACGCGATATAAACCGAAATTAAATTTACCCTTCACCCGCCTGATATAACACGATCCTAAAAACTCGCTCTTATCGATTTTTTAATTTTAAATTTTTAAAATTTTGTGTTTTGAAGTATGGTGTTTTGTACCATACTTCGTTTTGTATCGTATCGCGATTTGAAATATCGCGTTTTGAAATATTACGTTTTGATAATTCCCGTTTTAAAATTTTGCGTTTCAAATGGGACCCAGGCAAATGGTATGGTGGAGTGATTCGATCGTACCCTTAAAGCCTCGACGATAAGTTGGGTGCTCTGTACTTCTAAAGTGGTGACGTTCAGTGACTAGTTCTTCAGATGTACCTATAGATCTCTTTGTGATTTCTGGCCATATATCAGATTTAATACCTCTAGATGCACTGCAGTCAGCTTGATCGTCATGTGAATCTACGTGTATCATCCATTGCACCTGATTATAGTCGGTGAGTATATCGGCAGCCCTGCCAACTAAGTTATTCCACTTGCTCGCATATGAATTTACCCAGTCCAAAACTATAGTGGAATCGGTTCAAACTATGATTGTTGTGATTTCGGATTTTGGGGCTTCCTTCAGGGTTTAGTATAAATTTACTTAGAAGTGCGGCATCGCTTAGAATTCTAGTAGCGTTATTGATTCACCAGTTGCCCAACTGGTGCCACCTTGGTTTTGCGGATAACAATTTTCCGATGGAGTCTCCATTTGGATTCGATATTTTCCATTTACGCTTATATGCTTGATTGCAAAAATCTGTGAATCCATGTAACTCGATTTTACTTTGTGATCTTATATTGATAATTCTTTCTGATTGGCCTCCTAAATCATTGGGAAATTGCTAAATTAAACAAATTTAATGTTTAACAATATAATATTCGTTGAAACTTATAGAATTATTGTTTAAATTTGGTCTACTATGCAAAACTGGTGGTACATCTTTTCGATGTCCGCCATTAAGGCAACTTTTTATTTTCTGAAACGAGAGAGATTTCATATAAACTGGATTGTACGGTCAGTCCGACCGTCTAACAATCATTCAATGAGTTTCCTGTAGTAATCTTTGAGGACCTATCGAATACAACCCAAAACTTGGTTATAGTATTTTTTTTTATCACCACATGATGCATCAAATTTTAAATATTATTTTATTTACCAACAGCATTTCCGCAAATTTTCTTTCGATAGCATACCTGTTTTATCGTGTTTAGGTGTGATTTGCCTAAGGGTGATGGTGAAATTTTAAATAGTAAGCTCAAGGTAAAATTCACAAACGACTTAACAAACAAAACGGCTATGCCAACAAAACATAAATAAATTCTCTCGAAAAGAGATTAGATCAAAGTACAGTGCGCAAACATGTGCGTATAACCAAAATAAATAATATTAATAAACATAAATAAATAAACAAATCCTTTGATGGAACAATTATTGTAAACTGCTATGAAAACCTTTTTTAATGAAAAGTAATTAAAGTAGATTGCTTCATAGTTTGATACATAGTACCAAATACAAAATATACGGCCCATTTTAGCTATCGCGTATACCGAATCTCCAAAATGACTCACTTAGAATCACGAATCACTAATAATGTTCGGTGCACTCGTATTTATTCACCGATTGAGTATTCTAGACACGCCTGGATTTATACTAATTATTATTCTCGACGGTTCTGTCCCAGACTTCTGTACTTAACCCCTTAGGTGGCATACATGACATGGGAAACAAATATTTCCATACTCGCTACCGAACTCAAAACCAATCAAATTATTTGAAATGCTTTGTACCACACCTACTAGTTCCGAACTCAAGTTGAAATTGTTTTAACTTATTGTAATTTTAATACATTCTGCTTGATATCATGATATTTTTTCCTATCTAACTTCTGATGTCATGAACGCACTATAACCTTCACAAAAAATGTTAGTAATGTTCAAAACCTTAAATAAGCTATCTTCTCTAATTAAATGTCTCGCCAACGTTGAATTGTTTGCTTCAAAACAATTGACGAGATCAAAACATTACTCCCAACCCAAGCCTCTTTGTTCAGAACAGAATCCAAAGTAGCACCTCTGCCCTTCATTCTGTAAACTACATTGTTTATCTATATGATGGTAATAAATAACCCCCCTCCCCTTCCCTTCGGCACGCCGGTTAGAGCTTCGGTGATAACTCTTTTCTTCATTGCGGATTGTAGAGGCAAACTAGTTATTCTCCGAAGGTTTTATTATTCGCACGTATGCCATACTATACCTAGCCTTCATTTGATCGCTTGCTAACCGATTCCTTCCTCGTATACTAATTTGTGCATCTCATCAAGTTCTTTTTGTATTTTATCAACGTAATTTGGACCATACAACGCTGATAATGAAACAGCACCAAGATTATTCCTAAACATTATTTTGGCTGACTAGTGCAACCCTAATAGAGTCGTGTACTTCCGATCAATAAGCCATCAGGAACAATTGAGTATGCCGATTCCAGTCACATTGGATTGGTGATGCATTGGCATTAATTATGACATTAACGATAGTTTTTGTTTCCTGATTGGGTATAGAACACAACTCCGGTCAATTATTGAAAAAGACCATTTTCTCTAATACATACACAGTATCGCTTTCCGTAATATGAAATAGTTTTGCCACGTGTAGAGAAATTTTCTCGAATAGTGTGCCGACGTTGTACTGTTTCCATTGATACTCGGCTTTTTGGTGTAGGCCATTTCACTGCTGCACGCATATAATATATTACATTTGAACTACACTACTAGCGACTGCCTACATCCGGACCAATAATGTCATTGACGAATATCTCTGAGTGTTTTATTAATTATGTAAGATAGCCTCCACTTACTGTTTCACGATATTCTCCAAGTATTTGATTAATTCTATTTTTCGGCATCGTTTTTAAAAATTATTTATCTTTGATATCCGAGCGTTCCTATATTCGTTTTAAACAACTATTTTCTAAAACAGGGCTAACGCACCACGCCCAATAGGCCTTCACTAAGGATGTCTTAGATAAAATCGCAGTCGATCAGCATTCAAATGTGCATTACAAAACTATACGACTTTGGCATTGAACATCATAAATGATGTTGCAAATGTGCAACATCATTTATGAAGTTCCATGCCAAAGTCGTATAGTTTTGCAGAAGTGCGATCCACAATTTTTGGCCATAGAAATATTTCTGAAAATTTTTCACGCATTCCTCTATAGAGGCAACATGGATTTCACATTGTGTAAAGTTTTTGCAACATTGGCGAATCGTCGTATGAATTTTTGTTAATAGGTACACATTCCAAGGAATTTCGTAATTCAAGTGAACTTTTGGGTTTTGGCCCAACTTTACCGTTGATATTTTAGCTTTGTCTGTATAAATTCAGTTGGCGCTTACTTTGTGACCCACTTACTTTACCTTTGTTGTGAAAAGAGAACATTTCTTTTACTTAACTTTAGCACGGCAAATTGTATTCTTTCTCACAAAACCTTTCAAACAACCGTGTGTATTGCTCCTGTATCTTAAGTAATCTGACCACTTTTTTCTGCAATATCACCTCTTATGGTTAAGCTTGAATAGGAACTCGACTCAGATTATCCCATATATTTCTGCAAATCTTTACTTTGTTGATAATATTTCTGATTCATTTGTTGCGCCAAATCTTGTATTGTTTGTTGCGTCTCTTTATTTTTTTCATAAAGCTTTTGATCCAATTTTCGGTTTTGTTCAATAACTTTATGGTTTTGTTGATAAAATTGTTGAATTTTGTTGATGAAATTTTTAATTTTGGTATGTTAAATCTTCTCTCCTTAACTCTTTCTTGCTTCAGAACCTTCAAATCCTTACTCATATCTTCTAACATTCACAATCAACCCTCCTCCTCCCCTTACTGACACTCTACTAATTTTTGCTTTTAACCTATCACGAACCGAATCTAGCAAAATACTCACTCATTGAATATTCTAGACTTGCCTCGATTCATACTAAGTATGATTTTCGACGGTCGAGTTCCTGACTTGTATAATCTGCTATACACATCTAAACTGTTGCTACTACCCAACCCTAGATGTCACTAATTTCACACAAAAATGTTAGTAATGTTCTAAACCATAAATGACCAATTTTCACTGAATAATTCTTTCGCCCACACGATCGTAACAATATATATTTTAAAATCACTGGAATAGTTTTGAAAATGTCAACGCATATAATAAATAGGCCAGAGTTTAACTCAATAATTTGTATACCGTCATCTGTCAATGCCAACATAATAAATAAATTTATACATTTTTTGTTTGCAATTTGCACGCAATTCATTTTTGTAGTGTGCACCACTCGTACATTTTATTTATTGCAAATAAATCAAAAATAATAAATCAACATTTTCTTTATTATTATTACTGCATATTCATATAAAATATTATTTATGAGCATATGCGGTTGTGTGTACATGCGGTTAATTTTAAAGTACTAAATTTTTGGTCAGAAATTTTATTTATTGTAATCCAAACTTTTAAAGTACATTGTGGAGAGATAGACTAAACTTTTATTAGAAATTGCCTTAACATAATGTACAAAATCATTAATAATACAATTAAAAACCATAAATCAACCTTAAAAATTAAATATTTTAATCAGCCACAAATTCCTCCCTACACAAACACACTGCATGTAAATTTAATAATAATATTTCATAAAGTTCAAATAATTCCAAATATATGTTTGCGTTAATAATTATTGGATTAAAAAATAAATCATATCATATAATGTAGTACTCGATTCTATGTATCCCGAAAATTAAATTAAAAAAACAAACATAATTTTTTATACATATCGGAGGTATTATGTACCATATAATACATATTACATACATAAATATGTTGTGTATATGATTACACATTATTAAAAGTCTACTATCCAAATATAAATTAAAGCGCTAAATTTATACATAATTTAATATTGTTACACATTATTATTGTAATTTAATTTTTTATGAATAAAATAACAAAAAAATCGAACGCCATCATACATACAAAATTACATAACCGCCAGTGTTATGTGCAAAAAAAAATGGGAAAACATTGAATGAAATATTGGATGTTTGCAAATTGGTAGACTGCATCTACCCGTAATATATTAAATTTCATATGCATGCAACAATATCCGAAAAAAATAGTTTTTATTTTTAATATTATATCAAAAATATGCGGGAGCTTTATATACGAAATATTCAAATTGCAAAAGCACCAGCGTTTATCGCGATTTGATAAGCAAAAATTCATTGTCACAAACTCATAAATTAGAGCCGGTTTTTTTTTAATTTTATTTACTATACATGCAGACGCAGGGACTATAAATTTTTAAATAATCGTTAACCGAAATACTTGCTTAGTTGTACTCGGACTAAATTAATAAAACATTAAAAAAAAAATTTAAAAAATGATTTTTCCTAACAGACACTGGAATAGGTACACAATAGGTGCACATACTTTAAATGTCGCCGAAAAAAATAATTCTTTTGTCGAAATCTTTTACTTAGTTGAAAATTAGAATATTTTCAATACTTCAAATCTGTCCTACCTCGTAAAAAAAACTAGCCGTTGGTTAGCCCCTGAGGGGGCATATTATGAAATTTATCCGATATCGTAAAATACGAAATCGTAAAATTCGATCCCCGTCGTCTATTCATATTATGAAACACATATTTAAACTGTTAAAATTTGACGAATGAAATTAGTTCTAATAACCAAATATAGGGGAGGGGAGTCACTTTTTTTGTTTTTTGTTTTCTGTAATTTTGTTGTTGCTGTCAAAGTAAATACTCAGGTTTTATATCTAATTTCGTATGATTTGTTTATTGTAAAAATAAAAATCAAATAAAAAACCTCTTAACGAGGTAAATGTTCGAGTGACGAAAGCCGAATTCAATTCACAAAATTTCTGATATCAAATTGGTGCCGAAAAAAACAATTGCATTCGATTTGTCAACGATTTTTCGAAATGTTAGTGCATTCAGCGCGTTGTTGTTTAACATACCGAAAAATCGTTTACAAATTGTTGTTTTTGACAGCTAGAAAGGAAAATATAAAATTTCGGCACAAATTTGATATCAGAAATTTTGTAAATTGAATTCTGCTTCGTCACTCGAACATTTACCTCTTTAAGAGGTTTTTATTTGATATCAATGATTTTGGCACGGCAAATTGAAAATGAATTGAATTGTGATTCGTTTTATTGTTGTCAGTCAAAACAGTTCACACACACTCGATAGCAATTCATTTTTGATTCCTTAAACAATACAATAAAATATACATATTTTAGTGTGTTAGTTGGAAACAAAAATTAATGGTAGCTACCCTCTCGCTGCTATTCCATCTTCATGCGATGGGAGAGAAGATAACTGTATAAAAAAATCATCATAAAGATTAAAAAAATATCGATTTTATGCAAGGAGACTGTCAAATGTTCAGTCAGTTGATGTCAGTTTTTTCATTTTTTTTGTTATAAAAAAAAGGGTCACTGGTAAAAATCCTCCTAGCAATAATAATAATATTATTTATATTTGTTTCATTGTAATACGTAGATTCGTTATCATTATAAACCGCAACGGACCAATATTAGGGTGCATTTGAGCCAAAAAATGAAATTTTGCAAAAAATTTGGGTGGCTTTTAAGTTATGGAGGTCAACATTTAAATAAAATATACGAGTTTTCTGAGACAAACGGTTGATGTCATATTGAAGGTGAGGTTTGTGGCTAAAAATCCTGAAAGTATGAACCAAAAGTTTTGGGCTAATTTTTTAGCAATTTGGCCGAAAGTGGCCGGCCGATTTGGCATTTTTCAGTTTTTTTGCCAAAATGACCCTCCACCCTAGTTTTTTGGAATTTTTTATATGCTATTTGATAGGTGGCGTCAATACCTTTCCAACGATATGCATATGTTTGGGGTATGTCAAATAGGTTCAGCGCTGTGGGCGTGGCCAAAATGGCCAAAAATAGGAATTCTGAGGCCGGCCGCAGCCAACATGGCGGCCAAATCAAAAAGTTGTAGAACAAAAGTAGCTTAGTTTTTTAAGTACTACAAACCCTTAAAATATGAGATCAATTAAAAAAGGTGTCGGACAAACATATTTACCAAAGCAAGATTATATGGTGACGTCATAGAAAAATTTCCAATTGTCATAACCTGCGTCAACAAAATCATCCGGTTTGAACGTTTAAGGTGTCGTTGAATTGGTATTGACGTCTACAATCATAATTTCTTAGTTAAAAAATAATTGGGGCACTTTTTGGGGCAGTTATACCTGAAAAACTGATTTTTTGGGGCAATTTTCGGAAGGTCATATCTCCGCTCAATGTTGGTCGAAATTCGTGGTTTTTTACATTATTTGGGTCTTTTCAAGACCTTTCTAATGGTATATACCATGACCCTGACGGCTTCAATGGAAAAAAAATTCGAAACTGTATTATATACGAGTTCGACTATCAGCACAGTAGATGCTTTCGTCACTTGTTTGGACTGCCGTCCAAAGTGATAAATTATTATTAAAACTTTGCCATTGAGAGGTTAAGATGGATACGATCGTGTAATATGTTAACACAAGTGACGATGACTCGGATGCAGATGAAATAATGCCCACTTACATTGAAAGGAAAAGAATATGTACTATTTCCAATCGACTTAATATGACTCATAAAAGGTAACCCTCTCTCTCTCTCTAGCTTTCCAAGTGCATGCAGATTTTGTTCTGCAACAAGAACGTTGGCCGAGCCATCTAACTCGATTGGATTTGATGAATCCGATAATATCGCAACCTCCAATAATTTGCTTTATCTCGTGGTTCATGCGAATCAGACATTCATTGTTCGCGACTTTAATTGGACCAACGATTGAACGAATGACCTTCCTTTCGAAAGTTGAAAACAATCTACAATCGTCAGTGGTCAGGTCTTATGCGTGCTTTATAAAGTGGGAGCTTGTTCGACTGCGATAGATGTCTAGATCGTAAAAATTTTGATTCGGCGTAGAAAACTCGATGTGCGGCAGCGATTCGGGCTTTTATATCTACCAGCATGTCATTTGATGATGTTATAACTGAACCGAGGTACTTGAAGTTTTCAACGCGATCAATGTAATGGTCGCGAATTCCGAGATTTATCATGGAGATGTTCCTGGGTGTTGATACAAATTTGGTTTTGCTACTGTTCACCTTCAAACCAAGTTTTCTTGCGCAGCGATCGAGCGATCTACATATCCAAGAATTTGACCTGATTTATTGAATATACAGCGCGAAGTTTCGATGTTGCTTTTCCTCACTACCTACTTAAGCGCCAAATTGAACAGCACGGGTTATCACGGTTTATACTGTCATATGCCTGACGGAAGTCTATATATAATTGATGTATGGTTATGTTGTACTCCCAACATTTTTCCAAGATCATCCTCATGGTGAAACACGGTCAGTGGTCGAACGGTTGGTACGAAAGCCACATTGATAGTCGCCAATGATGTTTTCGGCGAAAGGGATGAGTCTGGCAAGTACAACATTAGCCAACACTTTGTAAGCAGTGTTTAATAGAGCTATACCACGATAGTTTTCACATTTAAGACGGTCACCTTTTTTATGCAACGGACATATGAGTGCAGTCTTCCAATTCTCCGACAACTCTTCTTGGTCCCAAATACGAACGACGACATCGTATAGACTTGTTGCAAGAGTAGCGCCTCCGAGTTTAATTAATCTGCGGGGATTCCATCGAAACCGGGTACCTTACCGTTTTTCAATCGACAAATAGCTGCGTCTACTTCCTGTGCAGTGGGATATTCGACGAAGACCTCTTCACCTGGAGGAGCTATTGCTCTAATGGGGGTCACGTCGTCATTCCGATTAAGTAGATTTTGAAAGTAGGTTTGCCGCATACTGAGAAAACATCAGCCACGTTTGTTCTTAGCTCTCCATTCCTGTCTTTGTACTTCTTGGGTGGAAGTCTTTAGTGAGATTTCTGACCAAAACGGTCCCTTGAGTTTCCTAGTTCCGCTTGGAAGCTGATGTTTTCGATGCATAATTTCATATACTCGCGCTTCTTTTGTCGAAGGTATTTAGTCGTGGCTTTCCTGGCGCGGAGATATGCTGCATGTGTGCTTTTAATGTGGCGAGCCAACCATTTTTCACAAAGCTTTCGGTAATTTTCGACGACCAGGCGACATTGATCATAGAAGCAATCATTGCGGGGTCTGGGAGGTCTTCTTCCGATAGTGTTTTGCGCCGCGGTGGTAATGGATGACTGTATTGTGTGCCACTGTTCCTGGATGTTAGGAGGAGCTTTTTTGTTGTTGCTGGGCCGGTCTAGATAGTTAGTGACAGCTGATTGGTAACTCTGCAGTGACCTTTGGTCTTTTAGAGCATCAGCATTCCATCGAACGGTTTTTGGTGCTTGTCTGTTGAACGTAGATGACAGTTTGCACTTATATTTAAATACGACAAGCATATGATCGCTGTCCATGTCTGCACCTCTGTAGGATCTAACGTCAGATTTACTGGTCGAGTGTCTCTTAGACACCATGACGTGATCATTTTGGTTTTCCGTTCTTCCATCATTCGATCTCCACGTACTTCAACGTACGTTACTTTGTGGATTCTCTTATGTGAGTAAAACGTAATTGATACAACTAAGTTGTACATTAATGCCAGGTCGGTGACGCGTTGGCCGATGTTGTTACTAGTTAGATGCAGGCTGTTAGGACAGATGTGTGATGTCACTGGATACCGGTGCTTCGAAATCGGTGGTGCGTCCTGGTGTGGTAGATCGAGAACTGATAGAAGCTATTCTTCGTTATTACTTGCTAACATGAACTGATGAATTTCTGATAGTCAAAGGAGAGTGTACTCTTCCAATAACATTATCGTATTTGCAATAACTGCGATAACATACCATTAGATTTGATGATATGGCTAAATACCATATGGTCATGAATCTGAATAACCGCAGGTGCTAAAATGGCGCAATGTGGATGTACCCCTTCAAATAAACACAAATGAACAAAATGACATGAGAACATGTTCAGCAGGTTTCATAAAAATCAAAGGGGGTGAGGACAGAATGTGGTCGTTTTCATGTGGAATCGCAGACATAATATTTTTATGGTATCGGCATTGTTACTCGTACTTGTAAGAGAAATTTGGAATGTCTGTCAGGACCTTGATCTGTGGACATCCCGTTGTGGGAGGTTTTCCTCTCTGGCATTATTACAATGTAAAAAGTGTTGCTTCCTCCTTATCCTGTAAAATGTCGCGGAAGTTCTTTTGATAGTATTTGGTTCTTTATCTACATCATCGTCTATTTCTACCATAATTTCATGGTGGAACTGGTCGATTTCGTTCATACTTATGTGCTGCTGGTTGGTTTCTATAATTGCAAATACGTCTTTGAGCTTGAGCGATCTGCGGTATCTAATTCATACTCGATTGCTGAAATTTTTTGATAATAATGACGCAATAATACGTCATGAGTTTTATAGCTTATTACTGCCATCTCCATCGTCTATTGGTCTTACATATAAAAACGCTCCTTTGTAGTCGATTAAACGTTGATAACGTCAGAGTATTGGGCTGTCCCATATTTAACCGTCCACGCATGTTCACCTATGAGGAGGTCGTATATTTCAACTTTTTGTTTTCTCGTAGTGGAGATATTGATTAGATGGCTCCAGCAGAGGGATAACTGTTCGGATTTTATCGTCTATTGTTATGAATTCCAGCGACTTTAACATGTTTATCCAATTTTCCAAATCGATTTTTATTTTGCGTACTACACTGCCTTAGTTGCTTTGTTGCTCCTCCACCCCATCTGTTGTTTGAACGTCCAAAAGTTTTGTTGGTTTACGAAGGATCAATACCTCTGTTCAGATTTTGTTTTATGATTATTTGGATTACCACAGTTGAAATGTGCTTTAAGATTACTTAAATTATCATTGGTGGGGTTTATTTAAATAATCAAAGTAAGAACTGCGGGTTGTAAATTATTTTTGATTCTGATTCATCCTTAATTAAATTTTAGCTCATATGCAAATTTGTTCACTATTGCTTCCACTATGTAAAATTTTTACAATTACTATTATGCAGAAAAATACAAAAGAAATCACAAAGGCCAATAAATTGTTTTCAAAATCAACTTATTTTTAAAATTTCAATTATTGGCGTAATTTTTACGGAAGATATCTTTCCCAATTTTAAAACAACAATCCTTAATAATACTTTAATTATATAAATTTTAATTTGATTTTATATTTTTTATCTGTCATATGTAATGGTGGCGGTGTCTTATGTGGCATCGTGGTATGCGGCGGCGTATACAAACAACGTCTTGGCGATTTTAAAACAGACCAGTTTTTATATTGTTTACGTTACACGTGGTTAAATAACCGAGTGCCGATTAAGAGTTGTGCGAATAATTGTGTTGAGATTGCAAGATGCTACATACTTGTAATATATACGATTAGAATATTTAGGTCTTTATCTAAAAAGGTCCTAATCTAAATATTCTAAATAATCTTATTATTCTATAATAAGATTATCACAACAGTAAACAATTTGCAATAGTGCGGCTCTCAAGAATCTATACGGAATTATTCATTCATCCCAAAGACGGATATTCATCCAAATCATCAAGGATCGAGGAACATGAAAGAGAAGAAGATCCAAAGAGGTAAAGAGCCAGTTAGACGGTCATATTTCTTCCCGAAAATAGGAAATGCATAATACAAATAAAAAACAGAAAGGTAACATTTTGTAGGGCTGTATTATAATACATAACCTGGTCCAAATGTAAACATATACAAACATCTCGCATATTACAAATATATCAAAAATATTAAGATTTGATTCAGTATACAAATTTTATTTTTCAATGTATTTCAATCTCAAAGGATTTAAATATTTCAAAAACAAAATAAAAATTTTAACACTTTTTCCCCTTGTCACGAAAAAGAAAAAACCTTGTTTTCAAATCGTAATTTTATTCAAACCATGATATGATTTTTGGTTTGTTACATTCATGTGTCTATATATTGATTGTATTGCAGATGGGTATTTTGTTTGTTGCTGTTAATTTCCCTTGATACTAAATCAAATCAGTTACGAGCACGATGAGATAGAGTTTTTTGCACGTGTAACCATCATCATTTCCTAGTGAAAAGTATAGACTGTTCATTTGGGTCCCTAAACATAAAAATAAAACTTTAAACTTTCTAACGAGTATGTTCTTTAGTTTTCTCTTTGGTCCACAATTCAAACAAGAATTTTAAAAAATATTAAATAAGAAATCGTTTCTTAAATACCAACAAGGAGGAAGGACCTAAAAAATGAAATATCCTTTAAAATCGAGAAAAGGTAATAAAAAAATTAGGAAGATTTCAACTTGACCGGATATATACATTTTCTTCGTTTCAGTTTACGTCTTCGTTTTTCATACAGCATCCATATATAAGAACACATACAGCATAATATATATAAAAATGCTCCAGAGAATCTGTATCTTTGATAGATTTAAAGAAAGATTATATATTTTAACATCAAAAGCTTTTTACTTTTTATTGTATTTTGTATAAATTTTCCTCTTTTAAAAACAATTTTCTTATTTTATCTGTAACTTTTCTTCCTTCGTTTAGTATATAAGACGCAGTATATACATAGATCGTGTGTAATTGACGTTTGTTGAATTGAATAAAAGATTTTTAAGACTTACAAAAAAAAAAGTTCAAGATAAAGTGGAAATAAATCGGAAGCAAGTAGCTAAATTTTTTACCATCGTAATGAATCAAATACATATTTTATTGAAAATGTTTGTTACTTTAATTTGCTCGCATCTCATGAAATTCATTATATGTATACAAGAATTTTATTTTTAAGCAAAAACTTTATAAACAATTTCTTAAAATCATTTTGATCAGAATTAATTTATTATTTTCAATGCGGAAATCGGAGTATTTTACAAATTTAACCTTTATGTTTACAACCAGCATACCCGGGGATGGCCATAATTTCATACATTTAATATTGAATGATAATTTGTAATTTCATGTTAAATTGATAAATACATTTTGTCAAAATCTAATCTAAAACAAATAAGTGTTATTAACAAATAATAATTACTAAAGATTTCAAGCTGATAAGTCACCTAAATCCATAAAATTTTGGGTAATAAAATACGAAAACTTACCCGGGTAAGCGGTTGTAAACATTAGGGTTAAATGTGATAACCAAAATTAT
The DNA here is from genome assembly GCA_947310385.1 of Nephrotoma appendiculata. NCBI lineage: Eukaryota > Metazoa > Arthropoda > Insecta > Diptera > Tipulidae > Nephrotoma > Nephrotoma appendiculata. Next base: position 31,521,371 of record OX371223.1, read on the forward strand.
TTCATTTCTTTAATTTATTTGCAATTGTGTTTTTCAGTGAATTTACCTAGACTGATTGTGAATATAATGATGAAAATAGAAAGGGGAGCCAAGTCCTAGATTAATACCACCTCGCAGGAAAGACTGGATGACTTAACATCTATCACCACTACTTGATCTTCAAACATAATAAGTGGGTCGAGCGGCGGGCCAATCAACCACCCTCCAATAAATAAATCATTGAGTTATGAACTTGGATTAATTTATTGGATTCATTACAACAACGGCCTTAGACGGATAATGCTATAGACGGATAATGCTATAAAAATCTATACAAGGAACAAGGCTTTTAATAACTGAAGATCTCCAGAAGCTTTTGACCAGCCGGATATTTACACATTAAGCGTACTTGTAATACAAGATATAAGATGGTCTGGAAGTGGGATCCCCAGTAACATCAATGGTAACACACTCCACTACAGCAGCCATTAAAATGGAGGAGAATTTGGAGTTAGCTTTCGCATTCACTGGCGAGTTCAGTAGCGTTTCATCGACTATAGTTCAATTAATTTACGGATATAAATGATTAACATGATTGTTAATGCTTAAGCGACAACCAAAGACATGTCAAATATGTATTCTTTGTTAAGCTGAAACACATCATGGGTTGCCACCCATGATATATCACCATGATATCAAAATTATCATGGGCTACTTCAACGCACAAATTACTTAAATATTATTGAGGCTCGACAGGAACCGTGATCATTTACTTGTTCTGCGTGAATTCAAAACAGAGATTCTATTGTATCTAATCTACAAGAACTATTCCCTAAAAGGGGAGTCCCTAAAAAAGGCGACCCGTTCGCATGACGTTGCTTGAAACAATATGACCCAAATATGCTGCCGCTTGGATGCCTAATTCAATAATATCATTCAAATAAACCAGACCTGTAATACGATCTCTTGTACCATTAATATCTCAATGTATAGCAGAAAAATTGCATAATCTAAACGATTTCCGGCGGAAAATTCAGATTTCTTTCTATCATCATTATGGATTGTTAGTTGACAACATCCGGCAAAATCATGTAGTCCGGTCTTTTTTGTACAAAAACCACAGGCAAGCTTTATGGGCTGCTTCACCTCTCAATCACTCAATCACGTTTAATTTTTAAGTTAATTCGGCTGTCTCCTGCTTCTTCGCGTGCGGTAGGTAGTCGTGTTGGTGCTTGCTGGGTTGGAGTAGTTTCCTATGATAAAAAAAATAGGTATTAATAGATAAAAATAAAAAAGACACTTAAAATGAGTTAGTAAAAAGTACTAAATTGATAAAAATTATTGTAATAAAAATATTTTTTTAGTTTCGGGTTAACCCATGTTTTATAGAAGTTTAAAAATTTCAGATATCGGTGTTTTCTTTTATGGTAGGACCATTTTTATGAGTGAAAACTGTTTTTTGCATTAAAGTGGCGTAGTATGGAGTTTTTATAAAATTATGCCATAAAAACGAAAAATAGCACATATTTTTTTATTTTTGTACCTGTTTGGGAAATAATTAAACTTTAAAAAATGCTAAAAAAAATTGGTTGTTGTTGTGTCGAAAGTTTTGTAAAATCAATTTTTTAAAAATCGTCATTTTGCTGACACAACCAATTAATAAAAAATTTTATTAACATTTATTTCTAAAACTACCGTTAAATACCTTTCATTTGAGACCTCATTTATTAAGATCGGTATTTTTCGAGCTACATGAATTTAAAAATTTGCATTTTTTGCGAAACCCTAAAAACGGCGTGCGCCCCTGTTCTAAAGTATAGTGCCGAAGAAAAAAACAGAAATTATTTTTTGTGTTTCTGAACCATAAATAAATTAAATAAATTAATAAATTAATAAATTATCCCGACGACCTATTACCCCTCCCAACCGCGCGCGGGGAGTCTCCATCTGTATTATTATTATTTTTTTGAGTATAATTCAAGTGAATTATAAACAAGGATATCGAGATGCTTAACCAGAGAAATTAAAAAATTGGATTTTAAAGCGGCAAAAATAAAGTCAAATGTGATTATAAATAGATAGCTAAATGAATAGTTAAGCAAGATGATACCCGTCGCAGACGGCAGGAAAACGGAAGTCGAGTCTGCTTAGTACAAACAGATTTGATAGATTTTAAAAAATTTAAATAGTAAAAGATAAAGTCGAGCAAAATAAAATGACACAAAAAAACAAAAAACAAATAAGTTAAATAAAATATCAAACTATAGTCAAGAAAAATAAAGACGTTTTTTCAACGTACGTTTTGTCAAATTGTAATCGATAAGATGGCAGTGCTGATTAGCTTCGTACAACATTCTAGAGACGGGCTCATTCTTTCCGTAATCAGTTAAATGAGGGTCGATTCTAAACATAGGTACTGATCTTAAATCCCGAGAATTTATATTTAGATTGATTTTACCTAACAGAGCAGAAGAATCGATACCCCCAGTTAGTATTTGATGAATGAAAGCCACGTCCGCAACAACTCGGCGCTTACTAAGTGATTGTAAATTAATTAGCTGCAGACGATCTTGATATGGAGGCAGGTTAAACATGTCCACCCATGGTAGTCCGCGTAAAGCAAAGCGAAGAAATCTACGCTGGACTGCTTCAATCCTCTTAATGTGAACCTCATGATAAGGCGACCACACCTGGCTAGCATATTCGAGCAGGGGACGAACGAATGTTGAATAGAGACCCTTCGTAACATAAGGATCGTCAAATTCTTTCGACCAACGCTTGATGAAACCGATCGCAGAATTGACTTGGCTGATAATACGATCGATGTGATGTCTAAAATTCAATTCACTGTCGCAAATGACCGCCAAATCTCGAACAGAGCTGGCTCTGGTAACGGCGTCGCTGTTAATGTAATAGTCGCGAGAGATAGACTGTGCACGTTTTCGAGAGTAGGTAATTGTTTTGCATTTACCCCCGTTCAAATCGAGGTTGTTCTTAGCACACCAAGTGGAGAAGTTGTTGAGGTCGCATTGTAATAGGCTCTTATCCGTTGTGTTTGAAATCAGTTTGTAAATCTTCATGTCATCGGCGTATATAGATATGGATGAATTTTTAATCAAACATTCAACGTCGTTAATTGACAAAATGAAAAAAATTGGACCCAGATGGCTGCCTTGGGGCACTCCAGATGTTGCTGAGATACGAGCTGATACTGTTGACCTGAACAGTACATGGTATATACGCTCTTTTAGGTAAGAGCCGATCCAACGGAGAATTTGGGAAGGAAAACCAAGGGCCTTAAGCTTGAACAAGATGACTTCATGAGACATCCTGTCGAACGCCTTGCTAAAATCCGTGAAAATGACATCAACCTCATTCCCTGCCTCCAACGTATCTAAAGTTTGTGATGTGAATTCCATAAGGTTTGTTGTCGTGGACCGTGCGCTTTGAGAAAGCCATGCTGATTGTCGGAAAACAACGGTTTACAATTAAAGTACAGTGAGTCATACACAATACTTTCAAACAGCTTAGGAATACTAGATAATTTCGTAATCGGTCTGTAATTACAAATGTCTGACTTGCAACCGTTCTTATGAATGGGAACCATAAACGAACTTTTCCAAATAGATGGAAAAATGGCAAGTGAAAGCGACTTTTGGAAAAGTGTAGTCAGTGGCTGAGCAAGAATATCACTACAGTTTTTTAGGACGATGGATGGTAGTCCGTCAGGATCGGATGAAAAATCATCTTTAAGTTTGGAAATCTTATGTACCACGGATTCATAATCGATTTGAATAGAAGTTAAGGTTGTTTGAGTACAGTTATTCATATGTGTAAAGTAACCTTCATCGGGCTCAAAACCGCTATTTGTGAAAGCCAAACTGAAGAAGTTAGCAAAATGATTTGCTATGACTTTGGGATCATTAGAGGAATGATCCTTATATTTGAAAGTGGAAGGGTATCCGTCAGACTTTTTTTTCATATTGATAAAGCGCCAGAAACACTTAGGCTCAGCGATTAGATTGGATTGCATGAGTCTGATATAATTCCCATAAAGTTCGTCAGACAAACTACTGAAATCATTATAACTATTTAAATAGTTAGAGTAATCAGAGTCAGATTTAGTTTTCATGAATCTTTGCCAACGTTTGTTTCTAAGGTTACGTAACGTTCGTAATTCCTTATTATACCACGGAGGTGATGGCGATACAGTTTTTTGGCGGGTATACGGAATGGAATGTTTAAAACATTCAAAAACTGCAGAGTAAAAATTGACTGTTTGTGTTTCTATATCGTTATGATCATTTAAAACTATGTTAAAGTCAACGCTAGCCAATAATTGTTTAAGCTTCACAAAGTCGGCCTTACGAAAATTGAAACGTAATGGAGTTATAGAGTTGACATTGGCATTGTCTTGTTCCAGACCAAAAGTGATCAAAATGGGAGGGTGGTATACATCTATGGCACAGAGGATTAGATTGGATTCAGAAGCGACGCTATTGCCGATAACAGAGGAAAACACCAAATCGAGCTGCCTGTTCAAACTATTCTTAACGTTACTAATCTGAAATAGTCCAGAGTTCAACATATTGTCAGTGAATAAAGTTTCTTTGGCGGTTAGTGCATTCGAAGCAACATAATGAGTGTTATCGTCTGAATAATTCCACTTAAGCCCGGGGAGATTGAAATCACCCACAACAAAGATGTCATCTTGAGTATTCATCAGGTCAATGACAAAGTCAACAGCATTAGTATGAAGCTGATAGCTTACAATCTGACTTAGTGGGCGAATATAGCAACATAAAATAAAAATATTATTTTTTTTATTTTTAATTTTGACACACAATAGTTCGATATTATCAGTGTTGGGAATGATAACAATTTGACTATCAAAATTTATGTGCACTGCAATAAGAACCCCTCTACCTGTTAAACTCGTGTCTGGACAATAAGAACCATCTTTCCGGAAGACGTTAAAATCCGAGGTAAAAAATGCATTACTGTTGAAATCATTGTTCAAATTGGTCTCAGTGAGGACAAAAACATCAAATGGAAGTCTTTGAATTGCTAAAAAAACTTCGCGAGAGAACATGTTCAGCATAGAGAACATGTTCAGCAAGTTTCATATAAATTGAATGATCATATATATTGAATAAATAAATATTAAATACAATATAAATTGAAGCGGTGAGGACAGAATCTGGTCGTTTTCGTGTGGAATCGCTGCCATAACATTTTTATGGTATTCGCAATGTTATTGTTCCATTGAGTGAGCTCAGTAAATTTATCGTACAATGTATTGGCTGTATGTGGCTACAATGGATCATGCATACATTAGAGGTTAAACAAAGGCAGGTGATGGCCATAACATATTCAACTCCCCATTTTGAAACTGTTATTTCTTTTCAGCATTTCAACAGATCTTTTTTGCATTCAATACTTTTAAATATAAATTTTTTTCAACTAAATTTTGATTAAAATTTCTCCTTTTATTTAAAACTATAACGATATAAAAATAGAAATAACTACATGAAGTATTATAAGAAAATTGAATGTAAGACGATCGCAAGTCTGTTTTATTTGCTTCTAGAATGTTTAATTAAAATGCATTGTTTCAACAAATGTAATTAAAAAAAATCTTGGTACATATTCAAATAAACAATTTTTGTATTTTATAAAAAAATACGTTTGAAGAAAAATGATTTACAGAAATACGGGAAAAGTTTAATTTTTATGTGCTTTTTGCAAATTTATTTTAAATGTGCTTGAGAACAACAAAAATATTTCAAGGCACTTAAAATATTTTAATGTAAAAAAGTTCTAGACAATCACCTCGTTCTAAAATTGGTTTAATTATGATATATTTTTGAAAGCTTTCTAAACTTTACTCGAAAAATCTACTTAGACGTTTCAATTAAGCTTGTCTAGACAAAAATTGTTTCGATTTTTGGTGGTATAATTTATATGATTGGCCCAATAATAACCCAATTATAATTTTCGAACATATTTTTGATTGCACAGTTTTTCCAATGTTTTTAACTTTTTGTTATCGGGCTTTTATTTTATTTATGAAAATACAAATAAAATTAATCAATAAATAAAAGAGACCAATTTTTTTTTTTTTTTTTTTTATTTGCTGTGTATTGCCTATCGGATATGTGAATATATTTTTATACAACACCATCAATATAAAAATTGGATTAAATATAGAAATTTGTGTACATGTATAATGTACATACATATATTATGTTTTTATGTATATGTATAAAGTGTTTCCAATGTATAGATCCAAAAAATTTAATTTATGGATTTTTATTTTATTTTTTGGAGAGCTTTTTTCTCGTGTTGTTTTTTTTATATTTTGAATTTTTGATCATAAATTTTCAGATCATCCGTTATAAATATATTTATTCCGATTTGACGCCATTGTCACATTTTCATTTAATTTTTGTTGTTGCCTCTTTGAAATTTTTTTGTATTTTGGTTTTGTAACGGGTGGATGAAAATTGAAGCCTATATAATTATGCTTAAGAAAGTATTTGGGACATTTTCCGGTAACTCAAAAAAAATTTAAATAATGATATATTTGTTTTAAAATCTCAAAACAAGTAAAATCCGCACTATCTCTGAACACAAAATAGCAGAAAATTTACATAATCACCCGTTTGTGCTTTTGCTATATACAGCATTTTCTGTCATTGAGTAAACGCAATGCGCTAAAAAAAGCATGAATTTAAAATTAATGGATATTATTGTTTGAAAAACAATGTTTACATGCAGATACGTAGCACAAAAAATCAACAGCATTGGGAATATCCTTTCTCGGTGTTTATAAGAGCGCGATATAGCGAAGTGAACCCGACAAAGAAAAAATAATGGCAAAAGCTGTGCGTGTAATAAGTTAACATAAGTTTATCATACAAATTATTTTGATGTTTGTCATATAAAAAATAATACAAATATGTATATCTAACATAAAGAACAATACATAAACATAAATGAGCACGTTATTTTTATTAATATCGCAACACAAAGTTCGAAATCTCAAAAATAAAAACAAAAAAATGCTCCAAAATGAAAGAAATCAATGAAAGCTTTTACAACATAACAAAACATACAATATCAACATAAAAATATTCATAATATTTTTTATGCTACAGTATTATTATTTTTTATTTATTTCAATCTATTTTCCAAAGTATACAATCGTATATAAAAACAAATGAGTGGGAAAGAGAGCGCGATATAATACGAAAAACCGAGGATGGTGTATCTTCAGGAAAAATTATAAAGAAAAACAATAAAAAATGGAATAAGCATATTGTTTAAATGAATATAAAACAAGCTTTACCGTGTCTAAGATTGAATGTCAAACAATACAGAGCATAAAAAGCACACAGAAGAAGCAAGAAATACAAAATCAATCAAAAAGCGACTGATAGAGGTGGTGGTGATGGTATATATAAGGTGTGATAAAGATTTTTGTTGTATGCTGCTGCCTCGCACGTAAATTTTAATGTTTCTATGCGCTGTTGAACATAATGCGAATACAAACATGGTGTGGTATGTTGATATATTATGTACATCGTTGGATGGGAAAACTTGTTCCAATGTCAATTTTTTTTTTTTTTTTTTTGTTGTGTTTGTCGCGATTCTAAATTCACTTCATTTCCTGAAATTATTGCAACATTGTGCGCATTACACCATACGTGGTACATACAGATACAGAATGTGTTATACATGTTTTAACAGATATGTGACACACATAAAATAATTCGGTTTGATGTGATGTTTTTAATTTAAATGATGTGCAATGTTTATTATATTTGATGATTGGACATTTTGTGGGTTTTGGTAAATTATTTTCCTCATTTTGTTAATGGATGATGAAAACTTTGGGCGCAATGATGTTTGACTAATTGAAATGAATTTCGGGTATTGTTAGATGTCCTTTATTGAATAACTGATCATAAAATTGCGTTGCAAAACAAAATAAATTTGCTATAAATATTTCAATTTATTGGCGGTCATTTAATTCAATAATTTGAGTGACTAAATTAGAGTAATAATATCTCTTACTTTCTTTATTATATAGTAAAATATTTTTATGTTATGTTTTGTTTTTATTCTATGCAATCTGTTCTCGAGCCTTGGCACTCCCAACTGTGTCACGGTTCACTTTTGACGTCCTACCTTACGCATTGCTTGCCAAATTGAGGACGTATTGCTTTAGGTCCGATTTACGTAGAACTTGTGCACTCCGACAGGGGGTCATAGTTGTGTTCACTTCCTTCGCCGATCGTAAACAGATGATTAAATATCTCCTTATGAATCCTGCTTCTATCGGGATTCGAATCCGGTACCTCCCGATCCAAACGCCAAAGCGATAACCACTGTGCCATTTGGTCGGCTAAAAACTTGTTTAGTGATCATACATTTTTTTGACCTACAGATTTTTTGCAGGTCTATCAAAACTAATCCGGAAATGACAACTTTCACTCCGAATTGCGTTTTCATCGCAAAAGTTAATTTTGACAGCTCCAAAACATTTTGGAAAAATTTTCCTTGCGATTTCTTTAATATGAAAGTTAATTAATTTTTTGTTTTATTTTTTTGGTTATTGCAAGTTGGTTAATTGGTCCTTTGGTTTTAGAAGTATTAAAATAAGTGGTATATATTGGTGGAATTTAGTGGAATAAATGATTGTGTAGTGTGGCAACAAGACAGCAGATTTAATTTTTAACGGGTAACTGCCTGCCAGCAGGATGCCGGAATTTTTACAACATCGTTTTACCCCTTTGGTTGATAACAGAGGATTCATGAGACTTAACGAAAGTAAACATAAAAGAAGAAGGAGTTTTTTTTTCGATAACTTAAAATAATCGCAAACATTTAGTGGTGAAAAGGGCTAACAATAATAAAACTACCTTGTTAAAGTTAGCCGAAATTTGCCAGCCGAAAGATAATGCAGATAGTGTCTTGACTGATTCAACAGAAAGTTAAACTCTCTTTATACTCTCGCTCCTATCGATTTTTAAATTCCTATAAACTGAAATAATTTCTCCTTCACCCGAAGGATATAACCCGATCCTAAATTCATCCTAAATTCTAATTTATGACTGATTTTTGCTGTATTCAAGACACTATCTGCATTATCTTTCGGCTGGAAACTTTCGGCTAACTTTAACAGTATAATAAAACTTTTATTGGAGTGCCACCTTTTTACATGTAAAAAGGATTGTTTATAATAACAACACAAATTAAAGAGACACAGCGCACCAGAAATGGTGACTTTTGGCATTGTTGGACAAAGAGGAGGCAATTGCGAAAATGTTAGCAGCAAAAAAACTCGAAAAATGCAGATTCAGGTGGAGGAACATCAGCTTTTAAATCACATGAAAGGAGCAGGAAATCGCAAAGGAATTGAAAAGTCAAAAGCTATTAAAAGTTGACGGAATAAAGCTCCACTACTGATATTGACATTCAATATGACTGAGCTGCCCTAAACTATAAAAGCCAGATTTCTGAAATTGGACGTGCGTACATATTACCCAAATTCAATGAAGTGTTACACCTGCCAGAGATATGGACACACAAAGACAAAATGTAAAAGGTGGCCGGTATGTCCAAATTTTGACCAAAAATGTCCAACATTTTATATGTAGAAGGCGTTCATTAAAATTAAAACCGATGAACGGTTAACATATTTTAAGCCCAAAGAACTGTATTATCGCCATTATGCCAATACCACTGGAGTTTCAACCAAACAATTATACAGCGAAATAGTAGCAGAATCAATTACCAAAAATATTACAAAAGAAACCATAAACACCAGTAACAAAGAACACATCAATATTGAGAATCAAACCACAAGAATTATGATGAATTCTAAAACCAGTAACACTCAACAATCTAACATGGAGGCAAGAGAACCAACAATACAGCAACAATACAACAACAGCAAAATAACAACAACAAAACTAATATCAACAACAATAGTAACAACAATATAGTAACAACAATATAGTAACAACAATATAGTGATAATGATAATGAGAATACAACAAAGAAAGGACAAAAATTAATCGAAAAACAGGAACCAAGACCAAGTAATACCATAATCGAGAGAGGAACAACAGCAGTATGGAACATAGACGCCGTGAAGCTTAGGACTTACTGTTTTATCATTGCAATGAGTTAGACATTTGTGAAATTAAGGATGCTGGTATGAGTAGCGATGAATTGTAGAGGAAAGGAAGGAACAGGCATTATCCATTTGCCTTTTAAATGTTTTTTCCGGTTCTTCGTTTCTATTGAATGGCAGAGCGAATCTTAAGATCCAATGAATGCTTTACAATTGGCCAGATAAACATCCGCAGCATGTATGCCAATGGCGATATTTTTGCGGACTTATTTGGCCAAAAATGATGTGGACGTGATGCTTTTTTGTGAAACTTCTGTCGAGACCGAGGGCCGATGACTTCGGCGGAGTGGCGATATTGACGCGTACCATTATCAGGTGATCGCTGGCAAAACTCTAAATCTGGACGGAAATTTGTTATATGTGAGTCTATATGTAACTCCAATTGTATCAGTGAGTGATAGAGAAAAAAACATGAGAGATTTTCCAACTCTGTTTGTCTGGGTGGAAGGAAAAGTGACCGGATTTTGGAGGTGATATGAATGCACAATCAAGAGTCTGGGGGTGTGAAAGAAATGATGTTTGTAGAAACTTGTTGACTCGACTCATTTTGGATTCCTATCTCGTGATCCTGAACGATGGTGAGTCAACAAGGATACCATCTGTGGGGTCGACAGCCAATGCATTAGACTTAATATTAATGCCTGGTGGGCTGGCGGCCCAAGCCACTTTGAATGTAACAGATGAGAATTTGAGTAGCGATCATTATTTGATCAGGACGTGTTTAGGTGGTGTAAATGTTGACATAGACCGTTAGGTCATTTTGAATGGTAAGAAATGGAAACCTTATTTGCTTCATTCGTTATCTCGTTCATACGATCTATGAACGAGATAACAAATGAAGCAAATAAGGTTATCCAACTTGAGGATGAAATAGAGAGCGTAAATGAAATATGCTGTATATATGTAACAGGGAATGAATGTAAAGTGAATTGTTTTTTAAATAATGAAATCCAGTATTGGTATGACAGGAAACGGATAGCATTGTGAGAGCTCAATAAAAGGCTATCCGTAGAGCAAAGATGAAAAGTTAGCAGGACTATGTGTCCAAAATGACATCTAGGACCACAACAAAGGATGTATGGGATAATTTTAATAGAGTGATAAGTTATAGAGCGAAAAGCAGAAATGCAGTGTTAGATGACAGAGAAAAGGGAGGTGTCCTTTTACAAAAAATGATGAATGTTAGGAATAATTTGGGTTATAGGAATGAACTTTTGTTACCTGTGGCCCTATTCTGGCTTTCCCTGGGAATAGGGAATTGGGAAAAATATTTTCATAGCATTTTTGTCCAAATTATATTTTTCTGGCCTACTGAAAGAATAAGTTTAGTGCAAAAATTTTCAAAACAAAGTGAATTGGGAAACTTTTGTTCCACAAAATTTTTACTGGGAAAAATATTTTCCCATTTAACTTTGTTTCAAAAATATTCACACCAAACATGTTCCCTCAGTAGGCCATAAAAACACAATTTAGACAAAAATGCTATGAAAATATTTTTCTCAATTCCTTATTCCCAGAGAAAGACAGAATAGGGCCACTGATAATGAAAGTGTACTTATGAATGGCATGTGTAAGGAGTTTGGATGAGTTCCGTGGGGTTCTATAAACCTTCAAATGTACTACCCCAGAAACTAACAGAGTTATAAAATAATTGGTAGATTGAAGTTCGAGGCCAAGGTGGCTTTGCTTCGAATTCTCAATCAAGTATGAATGAGTATTCAAATATCGGAAAAATGGAAGAAAAGCAGGGTGGTACTCATTCCAAAAAAAGATCGGAACAAATTACGTGGGAAAATGTATGTTGAATGTATTTGTCAAAATTGTTAATCGTAGAATGAAAGGTTGTTTGGATACATTGATGAATGTGGGTAATTTGTTGCTAGAAACCACCTTTGGGTTCCGTTGTAACTACTCAGCAAATGAATGTGTCGACAAGTTTGTATGGGAAGTAAGAAAAAAATGAAATATGTTGTGGCGGTATTTTTGAATATAGAAAGGGCATATGATTACGTGGTTCCGGGGGAGCTTTTTCAGGTCTTTATGGACCTGGGGTTTCATTGGAAAATTTGCAAATAGGTGTACGAGTTCAAGAATAACAGTAAGTTAGTGTTGTGCGGTAAAGCGTATAGCTTGGAGGGAGCGGTGAATATAGGCCTCCCCAAGGCAGTTAAATCTCACCGACTCTCTTTATCTTGTTCACGAGATCGGCACGTAGGTTTAACTCCTCGGACAAAGTCATTTTGCAATTTGCAGATGACTTTGTCCTGATGGGCAAGGGGAGGGACATTGAGGATGCCTTCAGTCTTAATTGAATTTGGGTGTAAATCGTATGGTAGATGTGCACGTGTATAATGAGAGAATAAAGTGTTCAAATTTGACTAGGTATATTTGGGAATCTGGATTGATAAGCGATTGAATTTTATAGTGCACATGGATAAATTAGCCGATAATTGCAAGAGCAGATTAAATGTTGTTAAAAGGGTGAGCAAACCGAAATGGGGAGCTCATCCTTGTGTAACTGATGAGTTACGAAAGGCGCTTGTGTCATCCAAAATTGTGTATGAAATGTGTGTTTATGGTGATGGGTCCAAAATCGGGTTTAAAAAGTGGATGACTGTAGAGAATGCTTGTGCCAGAGTGGTATTGGAAGCGATTAATTCAACCCCAATATACACTCTATATGGTCTGAATTGGATGACTCATTTATAAGACGGAGTGGATCACTGTGGGAGGGACTGTGCGAATGTTGACTAAGGGCAATAAATTGTTGAATGAAATGAAAGAGAGATTGCAAAGAGGGACGGAGGATGAAAGAACACTGGGAGAATATGAATGTACTTTCCAAGATTAGGCCCGTAAGGCCAAAAGTCCTTCTGAACAATCTAATTGTGTATTTGAATTTTAGTGATACAACAAAAGCAATGATGAATGAGTTATCGGTTAAGAGTGAATTTTGCAAAATGCGAATGAATTATTTTGCACTTGTGGAAGTGTATATAGATGCTAGTGCAAACGATAGCCGGTAGGTATAGGAATCTACATTCCTTCAATGAGGAAAGAGAAAATGGTAAAAGTGAATGACAGTATCTGTATAATGACTGCAGAGTGGATTGGAATTATAGAAGTGATCAAGTTGGCAATGTCACGAGGGAGGAGGAGAGTAGTGCTATTCTCCGACACCCGGAGTGTGTTAGAATTAAGGTGAGGGAACTCATGGAAATGTGTATGTGGAAATGTTGTATGAGTCCCTTCAATCTTGTGAGAGTGGGGTTATTCTTCAATGCATACCTTTACATCTACAAATTGAAGGTAATGAAAGAGCCGATATGCTTGCGAATCGGGGTTGCTTGGTTGAAGGTGAAAATGAATATCAATTCATGGATACAGAAGATGTACTTCACATGTTTCAAGTGAATTTTTGCACAGTGTTTATTGAAAAATCTCAGGTGAAAGGCAAGAAGTACTTTGAGCTAGTTAGTTCTCCTTTGAATCGACCTTTTTTAAGGAGATTGAATCATGGTAATTGGAAATCGTGTTTGAAGAAACGCAATTTAATTAAGTGTGAATTATGTGAAATCTGTTTAGTTGTGGAGGACATAGAACATTTGGTTCTGAAATATTCTTCTAATCATTTCCGGTAAAATTTAAAATTTGATCTGAACTAATTTTATTTGAAATTTAAATTAAAATCTTCTATTATTTTAAATTGTTTTTTTCCCAAATGCTAGATATTTTTTTATAATATTTGTAAAAAAAGAAAAAGCTTCTATGGAACTACTTCCAATGAGCCGATCTCGGCCAAATATCATCCAGACCAATGAATCCTTTAATAATTAAGTCCCGCCCACTCTCGGCCAAATATCATCCCGACCTATGAATCCGGGGAAAACTGATCTGGACCGGTATTATTGCAAAGTTCGATTTAGAATATCTCAAATGATATTCTTTTCAAAAAGCCAGTGGGCCTATTTTTGTCAAAATTTGCTAGAATCTGCCAATTCATGGAAAAAACTTAACTATGACGTTTTATCCTGATCAAACAATTCGTTTATACAGGACCGAATTTTTATTGCCAAGCAGTTTTTTTGTCAAAATTCGTCACTTCCGGTTAAATTTTGGAAAAATGATTTAGCCTATATGGTTGCAAATTTAATTTTGAATCTTTAAAATTATAAATATTTTTCTCGTAAATGCTTCACATTTCAAGTACTATACACTTTACAAAGAATGAAAAATCCTTATGAAAGATGCCACCACAATAAAATTACAAAAATGAATGAAATTTTTATTTAAATCGATAAATCAATGTTTGCCGGTAACTTTTTAAATATTATTTCCATTGGCCACGGCTATAAGTTTTCGACAGCTAGCAAAAAGAAGCGAAATGTTCTCCAGTATTCAAATTTGTTATGAATATGTTGAAAGTATCAGTACCTGATTTCTTTTCTAGTATAGACCTCCGATTTCTTCATGTTCCGAATGGAATGTTGTAATTTGAATTTATCCGAATTTTCTTTTAGACAAAATAAGCAGCAGCTGATAAGGAATTTTTATAACGATCGTCTTAACCGTGTTGAAAAAATAATATTGCCACGACAACCCATTCTAAAAAATTTAATTCCAAGTCTAGATGTAACAGAATTTCACGGTTCTTCAGATATTTTAGAGAACAGCGGAAGCCCCTTAAAAAATGTACAGCTTCGCTATATTGTGTAAATATAGTGTAAATATTTATTGTGTAAATATATTGTATAATTGTAATAATAATATAAAAATTGTATAAATTGTATATATTGTATAATTATATAATAATTAAATTGTATAATTTAATCGTGTAATATTGTGTAAATTTTGGTATTTTCTATTTGGTTATAATTTCGTAATGATTTGCAATTTGCTTTGTTCTGTATTACTATGTTAAATTTAATTTATGAAAGTATTTAATAAAATGTAATAAATTTAATGAATTTATGTTAAATATGGAGAGATCTTACCTGATATTTGTAGTACGTAGTTAATTTTCTCTGCTGTAGCTTTTGTATCAAAGAAATCTGTTTTACTAGCGATTAATTAAACGACACTTTAACTTCTTTGATTCTGAATTTTATAAAATTTGATTTATTAGGATTTAATTGTAAACTTAGATTTATGATCTTTCACTTTCCGTATAATTACACTTTTAACTGACTATTTAACTTAATTTCGATTGGATTAAACTTTCTGAACTTTAACAATTTCGATTTAACATACACCAAATTTATTTCTTTATATTTAATTTTATTTAAGCTAAACTATATTGTAAATTTTATAGATTACACACAATTTTATTTTTTATTTATTTAATCGGAATTTGGGTTTTACACTTGTTAAATGAATTTATAAATTTTATAGATTGCACACAATTTTATTTATATTTGTTAGGTTTTTAATCAGAATTTGGATTTTACACTTGTTAAATGAATTTATAAATTTTATAGATTACACACAAATTTGAAATTTTTCACGTATAGATACTAAGGTTTTTACTTTATTGATAAAATGGTTAAAAAATTTTACACTACACACATTTAAACTACTTTTATGTTTTTTTTTTTGATTGCCACTTTCGATTGATTTTTCGATTGTCTGTTTTCGATTGACTGTTTTTGATTGACTCGAATTTTGTGTTTTTTGGCTTTTATATTGTTGCCTATTTTCTTTTTTTTTGCTTTGAAAAATGGTGTCGAGTGGAAATTTTCCATTCGTAAAATTATATGAAATTGCTTATTAGTAGTAAATTTGGGTCAAAATATTAAATTGATTTTTAGGTCGTAAAATTATTTATTTTAATTTCTGTGAAATTGCATTTTGTTTTTGTGGTTTAGTTTTAATTAAATTTTGTAATTTTGTTATTTTTGTTTTTATGTGCACGTGTTTTTTTAGTTGCGTGTGAAAATGTTTTTAGATGATTGTGTGGGAAGGTTTTTTATGTTTGTTTTTTATGATTCTACAACACCTTCCCTGTTTGAATGAGCTAAAATTTTGAGGTTGTTGAGAAAATTTTAGTTAACGTGATATATGTGTATATGGTTTACTGTTCGTCGTTTTGGTCTGTTGATTTGGAGTTTGTCTGTTCCGTTTTCGGGGGTGTCATTGTTCTATCCAATTGTTCTATCCAATTTTGGTGTTGTATGTTGACTTTTACTTCTTGTTAGGTTATTTTACGTTTCTGTTGTTGTTAAGGTTTTGATTTTATTTGTAGTTCCATATGTTTTCGTCGTGTGTTGTAGGTTATTGCTCTCGTTTCTGTTATGTGTGGAAGTCTTACGTGATTGTGTCGTATTTCTTGTGGATTTTTGTTCCGGTTTGCCCTTGTGTCGCGTGCTGTTTTATATGTTTTTGTTGTATAACCTGACCTACGGTGTTACTGTTTATTTACATATATCATATTACGTTTTCTTTTTAGCCTTGAACGAATTTTATTTTGAATGAGTGCAATTTTGTATTGTATTATCTTTTTCTTTTTCTTTTGTTTTGCAATTTCACGTTTTGTTTGTAGAAATTTTTTTTTTTTTTTTTTTTTGTGTGTGGTGTCATGTTATTGTTGTTAAAAAAAATTTTTTGTATGTAAATTGTGTGAAAATTTTTTATTTATATAAAATTTTAATTGTAACTATGTGTGTAATTATGGTGAGGCCATTTTTGTTTTTTCTTATATACTATTTCTATTTATGTGTGTGTTTCTCTTTTGTATGATATGTTAATTTTACTATGAAAAAAATTTTTTTTTTGAATTAATTTTTGTTTTGTGTGTAAATGAAATATGCGATTTTCATGTATGATGGTATATACTTTAGTATTTTAATTCATGTCTCTTCTTTGATATTTATATGGTTAAAAGAGAGGTTTTTTTTTTTTTGTTATTTTCTAGTGTGCTTTATATTTATAGAAATCCTTATTGGTTTATTATTCTAATATAGTAAAAATTGTTTATTTTCTTATGTTTTAGTCTCTAATTTTTTAATTTGTTATTAATTTTAGGTTTTTGCCTTTTTTGAAGACTATGCTTATGCTAGGTTTATAATTAGTGTAAAGTTTTCTTTTAAAATTATGGTTAATTGCTTATCTAATGATTTTGTGTTCATAGTTTGTTCTTCCTTGAGTGTTAGTTTTGACATAGGTTCATAGAAGAAAAAACTATTTGTTTTTGAGATGAGTTTAGAATTCGTCCATCTCTAATCTTTTCATTTTATTTTCGTCCCATGTTGGCTTACTTGTCTGTGTACTAGTCTCGCATATCCATGGCCTATTTGTTGTGTTGTGCGTCTGCACGGTAATGATAATTGTATTTATTATATTTAGTAATTTCTTAGTCCTGGTCCTGTAAAATATTGTTAAGAGGTTATTATTGTTTTGTTCGTTTTAATGATTTTTGTTGGGTTTTCTTTGGGTCCGTGTTAATAGTGGGGGTATCGAAGGGGTTTGTTATTTTTTTTTCTTATTTTGAAGTTGGTGTATTGGTATGTGACGTTAGGGGTGTATGTTGATTTAAGATTTTTTATGTTATTCCGGTTAGGATTTTGAATATGAGATATGGGATTGGTTTTTAAAATTTTGAGACTGAAAGGTGGGATCTGAGTGTTAATTTTGTCTCTTTCTAGTGAGAAAATGTTTTGATATTGTAAGCATAATTCTAATATTGTCATATTTTCTTCTGTATTGTTATCTGTGTTTAAGTTTGTTGATACTATCTGTGCTATTTGTTCTTTTCTGCTGTCTGGTTTCCTAGTTATGTGTCGGTATTGCAGTTCTTCTGTTATTGATTCTATTTCTGGTTTTACGTTTGATAGTTGTATGTCTTCAGTTAGAGTGTTTGCGATTAATATTTTAGCTTTATAGTTCGTTGGTTGGATTAGTAAGTGAGGTATAAAAATTCCTGGTTTGATTTCTGTGGCTGAGCAGATTGAGAGTTGGTTTGTAGGGGTTGTGATTTCTACAATTGTTTCACTTCTTTTGGGTAGGGATATTTTGTTGCTAAGTTTATTTGAAAATGGTATGACATGTCGTTGTAATTTTATGGTATTTGTACTATATGAAATGTCTACTTGAAATTTGTCGAAAAAGTCTCGGCCTAGTATTCCATTTTCGGTGATTGGAAAGTTATTTGAGACGACGTGGAATTTGTGTGAGATATCGTAGCTGTTGCTAAGTTGTAGATTGAGGTTTAGGGATCCAAGTGTTTTGATTGAGCCGGTGCCTATTCCTGCTAACATTATAGTATCGTTTTGGTCAATCTGTAATTGGTCTATAAAGTTTTTTTTGATTATACACAAGTCGGCTCCTGAATCGATTAACAGGTGTACTTTGTGTTTGTTTATGATGGGTGAGATGATATCGCGAGTCAGATTATCGTTCGTTGCTAGATTTACTGTGTACTGAGTGTCTGGGTATAATAGTTGTTGTAGTATGTCTGATTCTGTTTCGTCGAGATCTAAGATATTATGTGTGAGTGGTTTTGTCAGTTTGGGGATTGGATTAGGTAGGGTAGGAGTGATTTTATTTTCTGGTGAGCTTGATACTTGTGTGGGGTTGCTGTTACTTTGGTGTTTTGTTATTATTTGAGATAAGTCGTGTGTTTTTTGTAACAAGTTTTGTTTTAGTTCAGATGAGAGTTTTCGTGTGTTAGTTTCAAGTGTATTCTGTATTTTTGAGATTGTTTGACATGTATATTTTTTGAATAGTGAAATTTTCTTGGAGAATTTGTTTTGTTCTGGATTGGTGTTGCCGGTTCTGTTCTGAGTTTCATTTGTTCGTGAGTTCGTAGTTGCTAAGTTTGTGTTTTGCACCGGGGTTGTATCGGTGGCTTTTGTTTGTTGAGTGATTGTTTGTGTAGTCAAGTTTTGCATCGAAATTGTAGCGGTGGCTTTTGTTTGTTGAGTGATTGTTTGTAAGTTTAAGTTGTGCACCGGGATTGTGTCGGTGGCTTTTGGTTGATGATCTAATGTTTGTAGGTTTGAGTTGTGCGTCGGTGTTGTAGCGACGGCTTGTGTTTGTTGATTATTTGCGTGTGAGTTTAAGTTGTGCGTCGGCGTTGTAGCGACGGCTTTTGATTGATGATTGATTGTTTGTGGATTGAAGTTGTGCGTCGGCGTTGTAGCGACGGCTTTTAATTGTTGATTGTTTGTGTGTGAGTTTAAATTGTGCGTCGGCGTTGTAGCGACGGCTTGTGTTTGCGAATTTTGCGCCGGAATTGTAGCGGCGGCTTGTGTTTGTTGAGTTTGCGCCGGAATTGTAGCGGCGGCTTGTGTTTGTTGAGTTTGCGCCGGAATTGTAGCGGCGGCTTGTGTTTGTTGGTTAATTGTTTGTATTTGATAATTTAAGTTATGAGCGCTGGGGCTCGTATGTTCGTTGTTTGGATTAGGTGTATTTGTTTTTGAGTTAGTGTAATCATTTGAGAGAAAGTTTTTTAAATAAGTTTCTGGGATGGTACCCATTTGGAGAGTGTGTTCGTGGTCGTTTTTTGATGCTGTTGATTGTGTTAAATATGTTTGTATTGGATCCGAGGTCAGTGGCTCTCCTATGGCTGATCGGATCCGTTGGAGTTTTCCGGCTGCGTTTGTTGTGTTATTTCATGGTGATTCTGGTGTTGTTGTGGAAATATTGCGTTGATTCTCATTTTGTTGAATGTGTCAGTCAACGTGTTGGTGTCGGGTGGTGTGTGCTGGTTGTTTTGATTCATCTGTTGGTTTGGCTGTCTGTTGAAGAATTTATTACGGCATTCTTCAAAGGTGTGTCCCGTCGTGACTTTACAGTGTGAACAATATTTTGGTATAAAGTTGCTCCTGTGTTGATTTGGCTGATATTGTTGCTGACTGTTTGCCGTTGTGAATTGATTCTGAGTTTGTTGTTGTTGATTGTGATTGAATTTGGGGATGAATTGTGGCATGTTATGTGTTGACGGTACTTGCTGGTTTGATGTTTTATCTTGATATTGTTGGTATGCCTGTTGTGGTTGTGTTATTCTGTTAAATTGTTCTTGCGTAGGTGCATTATAGTGTGTGTTCGGTGGTTGTCTAGCTGTGTTGTAGTTTCTCTGGTAGTTCATGTTGTGTGTGTAGTATGGTTGTGACCTGTTTGTTTTTTCGTGGTTCAATCTCGTGCGGCATACATCCCAGGTGTGGTTCATTTTTTGGCAATAGTTACAGATGATCGGTGGTCTTCCGTATGTGTTCTGTTGTTGATTTGTTGGCGTAAATGGTGTAAGTGCTTGTTTCGTTGTATCCGGCGTTGTCTCTGTTGTGCATGCTAGCATTTTCTCAATGATTTCTGCTTCATCTATTATCTGATTGACGTTTGTGGCTTTTATCGTGGCAATTTTTTCTTTTAGTATTAAGTTGTTTAGACCTCGTTTAAATAGCTGCACTGATGTTGTGTCTAGATGTTGAGAGTAAGTGTTATCAATGTTGTTGGTGTTATATTTAGTTTTATACCCGTTTTTATACTGTTCTAGCGCCTCTAGAAGTCTGTAGCCGTAGTTTCTTATGCTTTCGCCGTACGTTTGTTTTATGTTACTGAATCTTCTTTCCAGTTCGTCCAACGAATGTAGTTCTGTGTACATGTTGCTTAATACTTCTTTTATTTCTGTATAGGTTTGTATGTTTCGGTGAGTGATTCTCATGTAGGCGTCTCCTGTCAGTCTTAGTTTGATCAATCGATCGAATATTTTTTGTTCTTGTTCTGTAGTGAGGGTTTCGTAGATACTGTCGGCGGTATCTAGGAATCTCGTTAGGTTGTGTGCTTGGTGTTTTGTGTTGTCTCCGTTGAATTCTGGTACGAAACTTGCGATGCTCTGTTGAATTTTTTGCTGGTCCATCTTTGTGTTTGTTGTGTGTTTGTTTGTGTCTTCGAAATTTGTGATTTGGGGCTTCTGTGTTGCCTGGGTGTCTTTTTCGGATTGTTTTTCTGTTGGGATTTTAGCTTGTTCGTTTGTGGTTTGTGGCGTTTGAATTTTTTCCTTGTTGACTGGGATACTTGGGTGATTTTTGATGCTCGAGTGTAGCTCGTTAGGCTCTGATTTTATTCTGAGCCTCTCACTTGCTCGAATCGGTGATCTTGAAGTTTTGCCTGATTTCTTTTCGAATGGCGAGGGTTTGTTATTGCTCATAAAGTGATTTGTTTGTATTTACACTTCACTTTATTAAGAAAAAAAAATTGTTTTGTTGGATATAAATTGATTTGTGATTTGGTAGAGAACGGCCCTTTTGGGTATTAAAATACGTTTGACTTCCGACCTTGGGATTTCTTTATTAAAAATTTGTGGACTGGGGAATCACGATTAGGGTGTGTACGATTTGTACATGTTATAGTGGGGCAGCGACGCAATTAGGAAAGTGTTTTTTAGTTTTCGGCGTTCGAAAACTGGGATTTTTCAACCCTATAGTTGCTGTAAATATATACCGTCGTGTGTTTTTCTTTTCCTTAACTATCGCTTAAGGTTCGAATAACTACAGCGCCAATATTGTGTATATATAGTGTAAATATTTATTGTGTAAATATATTGTATAATTGTAATAATAATATAAAAATTGTATAAATTGTATATATTGTATAATTATATAATAATTAAATTGTATAATTTAATCGTGTAATATTGTGTAAATTTTG
The DNA here is from genome assembly GCA_947310385.1 of Nephrotoma appendiculata. Classification (NCBI taxonomy): domain Eukaryota; kingdom Metazoa; phylum Arthropoda; class Insecta; order Diptera; family Tipulidae; genus Nephrotoma; species Nephrotoma appendiculata. The sequence continues at coordinate 31,543,197 of OX371223.1, forward strand.
GTATTTTCTATTTGGTTATAATTTCGTAATGATTTGCAATTTGCTTTGTTCTGTATTACTATGTTAAATTTAATTTATGAAAGTATTTAATAAAATGTAATAAATTTAATGAATTTATGTTAAATATGGAGAGATCTTACCTGATATTTGTAGTACGTAGTTAATTTTCTCTGCTGTAGCTTTTGTATCAAAGAAATCTGTTTTACTAGCGATTAATTAAACGACACTTTAACTTCTTTGATTCTGAATTTTATAAAATTTGATTTATTAGGATTTAATTGTAAACTTAGATTTATGATCTTTCACTTTCCGTATAATTACACTTTTAACTGACTATTTAACTTAATTTCGATTGGATTAAACTTTCTGAACTTTAACAATTTCGATTTAACATACACCAAAATTATTTCTTTATATTTAATTTTATTTAAGCTAAACTATATTGTAAATTTTATAGATTACACACAATTTTATTTTTTATTTATTTAATCGGAATTTGGGTTTTACACTTGTTAAATGAATTTATAAATTTTATAGATTGCACACAATTTTATTTATATTTGTTAGGTTTTTAATCAGAATTTGGATTTTACACTTGTTAAATGAATTTATAAATTTTATAGATTACACACAAATTTGAAATTTTTCACGTATAGATACTAAGGTTTTTACTTTATTGATAAAATGGTTAAAAAATTTTACACTACACACATTTAAACTACTTTTATGTTTTTTTTTTGATTGCCACTTTCGATTGATTTTTCGATTGTCTGTTTTCGATTGACTGTTTTTGATTGACTCGAATTTTGTGTTTTTTGGCTTTTATATTGTTGCCTATTTTCTTTTTTTTTGCTTTGAAAAATGGTGTCGAGTGGAAATTTTCCATTCGTAAAATTATATGAAATTGCTTATTAGTAGTAAATTTGGGTCAAAATATTAAATTGATTTTTAGGTCGTAAAATTATTTATTTTAATTTCTGTGAAATTGCATTTTGTTTTTGTGGTTTAGTTTTAATTAAATTTTGTAATTTTGTTATTTTTGTTTTTATGTGCACGTGTTTTTTTAGTTGCGTGTGAAAATGTTTTTAGATGATTGTGTGGGAAGGTTTTTTATGTTTGTTTTTTATGATTCTACAACAGCTAATCAAATCGAAATAAATAAGTGATCCATACGTCCGAACGAAGAATTCACCATTTCTTAATACAAGTAACTGATGGCCTTTTGAACAGCGGTGCCTCGATTAGTGTTTTGGGTAAATATTCGTTAGATTTCTTTAATAATAATAAAATAACATCATATAAGCTCTTTTCTCGTATTACTTCCACCGAAAGGCCTAGAAATAAAATTATGGTTATATTAGTTTATCAGTAGTGATTTTTACGGTAAGATTGATCGTATGCTGTGTCTGTGTGTGATTGAGATAAGCAAAAGCTCGTGGAACCCTCCGGTCACTTTAAGGAAAACGAAAGGAAACACGAGACTTTCCTTGTATGCCAGCAAGCTCAACGTAGTAACAGTAAAAGACGACTATCCCCTCCCTTTAATTTACTGAGTTTAAGCACACCTTTCAGATACGATATTTATCACAACACTTGTCCCTAAAGATGCGGTTTCGCATATACCTTTTTTTAAACGTGATGCGCTGATAAATTAGATTAGAGTACAAAGGTCGTCACAGTTGTTGTAATGTATGGTTATTACGAAAATTAAAATATTTTAAGTTATAAATTGATATCCGCAATGAGATGCGGTCATAAATTAGCATTCAACGATCTAATACCATAGTATGGTCAAGGTAAGAACCATATTGACATATATCAGGTGATGTTTTCACTTTTTAGTGTAAATGTTTTTGAACAAGTCAACATCTCGCATTGACCACATCGTACACAGAATAATTTCTTATCAAATGAACAATTTCTTCATTTATTTATTGTACTGGAGACTCTCGGTGGTAAGGCTGCAAGAATATTTTCAGGATTTTTATGTTCGACAAAAGTTTTTAGTAAAAATTTAATGAGCGTTGCCAATTGCTAAGAAGTTTTGGAAGCGCCGGAATATAGTATTTCCTATAGAATTTATTCAATGTTTCTTTTGTTCTTTATTAGACGGAACGTCACTGAAAAACAACGCGGTGGAATAAGAAGAAGTAAAATTACAAACGAATATCATAATTTTGTGAGGCTAGAAAATATTTTACAACGGAATTTATCAAATTTTTCTGTTACAAATTGTGACAATGAATGTTTCCAATTTGATATTGCTTATTTTCAATTTGAAGTTTGAAAGGTATAGTGCCAACCTGTTTCAAATTCCAACGGAGCTCGCACACCAGAAACGACATTCTTGTGCAACTCGACATGTATAAAACAGAATATTAATCACGCTAAAGTTAAAAATGTTCTAAATGTTTATAGGACCAAGACCAATCAAAATATGCTCATAATTTTAAAAAACTTTACACAACTGCTTCTATCTATATTGCATAGTCCATATTTTAAAACTAACTGTATATATTTTACACAAATAGTGTTAAAGTCATTTTTCGAGCATTATCTAAAATGTCAACTCAATAACCTCCGAGAAACTAAGCCCCAGATAAACTTTAATGGCCCATTGATATTCGAAATTAAATCAGTTTTTGAAAAAAAAGAAAAAATATTCCCCTTTGATTAAAAAAATCCGAACTGAAAATATAATAAATATATGGGTTATCGTCTCAAAAATACTAATAAAATTCGAATGAAAAAAAAAACGAACTAACAAAAAAAATATTCGATAGCAAAGCCAAGTATCCAGCGAGGGATAGAAATTGAATTTTATACGAATCATAAAGTTTTATTTTGGTGAGTGCAATAAATATCAGAAATCGACCAAACATAGACGCACCCAAAAACAACAAAAAACAGTTTTGATTTCGATTAATCCGCAGTCAAGTATGATTTGATTCGGATGTCTATTTATATAACAGAAGCGATATACACGCAGACACCAGACCCCCTATATATCACTATACACAGTTATATATACTGTAAAGCTTTCACTATTTTTTCATATTATTTACGTCACGAGATTTAAATAGGTTTATCGTACACTGCATTTGTATATGAGATTAGATTAAAGATTTTTTTTATCAAAAGGAAATTGAAATTTGCATAAAAGAAAATATAAAAGTTTTTCGTACCAATGTACGAGAACAGAGAAGATCCGAAGACGATGAAATGAAATAAAATAAGATTTATATACATTTGTTGTGCGAATGTGCTTTTGTATCCGCACATTCGTTCGTCTTTTCATATAATTCTCACCACAATGATAATATTAATAATAATAATTTTAATCTGGGATGATATTTTTTCGGTTTCTTAAATTAAAATTTAAATACGATAATAAGCCGAAAATGCTAAATTAAAAAAAATTTGGAATAGAAAACGGTACGCGATCCTTTTATATACTTTCGACGAAAATTGATCTAATTTTTCATTTATTTAGACAAAATATTTTATTTTTTTTGAAATATTATATGTAATAAATAAGATATGTATGTTCGAGAGTGTAGAGATAATTTTCTGAACCCGGAATATCTACAAAAAAAAAAAATGTTTAATATAAACACTAAAATGCGGAATCATTTTGTTCATCATTTTGTTCATCTTCACATCGTCTCTTGTATTCATCTCCAACAAAATTATATAATAATAATAATCCAAATAAAGTGAATAACATCACGAACATTTTTATGGTCCATGAAATTAATCATCCACAGCATTTGGAATAGAATATATAAGTAAAGCAGTATTAGACGAAAATCATATCTTCTTATCTAATTTTTTGTTTTTATGTGTTATTTTAACTTTTTTTTTGTGCGAACCGAGCTTTTTGTAAAATCATCTTTCTTTTAAGGTTTCGTTTTGTTTATTCCCTATAAATTTATTAAGATTAGGATGAACTCCATACATGAGATTTAGCCAATATATTACTGTTGACTTAATACTATTATAGTGTTTGTATTTATTTATTTATTTCCGAACATGCTCCAAAAAATAATTTTGTCAGACAAATTAAGGCTTGTCCTTTTGCCTAAGAATGGATTATACCAAACTGGGACCACCCATCTCATTTAATACCCGTTTAATCTCATTTGTACCCGTTTGCGGGATAGTGTGTCAATAGATGATGCTTAGGTTTCAATGTTGGCCCATAAAGAGTATGTAGAGTTCACGATATAGTTGAATTGCACTAGCTAATCAGCCAAACTAATCAGAGCAGTCGCAGAATGGTTTTCTACACAACGAAAACCATATCCATAAAATAAAAAATGAAGTGTTAAAACGGGTTGATCAATCACAGCCACCGAAAAAAATATTATAGAAAAATTATTTGCAGAATGCGTCTATGACCCATTCGCGACGTGTTTTCCGCATGATAAAATCTACAAATCATTATACACTTCTTTGATTCGTTCAGGTAATTGCAACGGGTTTTTATTTTGGACAAAAATCGTTTAGGGGTTCTTCTGGTTGGGTTCGGTATTTTTTTTTAATTTTTTTCTCAGCACTAATAATTTTAAAGAAAATTGCTGGAATGGGATTTTTGAGTACCAGGACTCAATCGATTGCGATGGGTCCAGGTATTGAGAAAATTTGCTAAAAGATTCTTCTGCTTGGGCCCGAGTTTTATTTTTTTATTTGTATTTAACAGAACGAACGAATTTGATATAGACGGTCTGACCTACTTTATGAAATAAGTTCTGGTTTTAACGAACAAAAGATTGAACCACTTGAGAACCTTAAGTAAGCCAGAGCGCGGTTCAGAGCATAATTCTGAAAATATTCGTGGTTATTGGTAACGTGCCCAACACAATCAAATTAGTTCTGGTGTTGACAAATTTATGGACTATGCATATTTAAAAAATAATTTAAATCTGCGATAAAGAGTATTACCATTCGTGTAGTTTATCTTTAATTTACAAAGAATGGAAACCCTCCTATGAAAGCTGCCACTTCCTCTGGACCGATTTCTGCAAAAAATCACTAAACTCTCCCAGTTTTCGAATCTTAGAATTATTGAAATTAAATTTCAGCGCCTTAAATTAAATTAAAATGTAGTGAAGATCTCGATCGGACAACCCGTTTGGACTGTATAAGGTCCAAATTTTTGCAGGTTCCTTTTGAAATATATTATAAAAACCGAAAAAGCTCCTATGGAAGCCTGCAGACTGATTTCGGTCAAAAGTCACGTCTGGGCTGTAAAGGACCGATTTTTTATTGAAAAATAGTTTTGTGAAATTTTTTTCATTTTCGGTAAACTTTTAGAGAACTTATCATGATCAATATTGATGTAAATTTAATTTAGAATTTTTTTTTTGTATATTTAACTGATTTATTCGTAAACGCTACAATTTTTAATATATTTACAAAAACCGAAGAGTTTATATGGAAGCTGCCACTTCCGGTGGATCTCAAAATTGGAAAACCAAATTAAATTAAATTAAAACGTATGCAACAAATATTGACATTGACCAAATGAGAGCATCGATCAAATGCGGGTTTAATACTTATTTTAATATTAGCCAATATTTTTCAAATATTGTTATAAATATTTACAAATGTAAAAATCCAAAACATCAGCAAATACCATACCAATCAAGTTTTGTCTACGTCCAATCTTTATATACTACGTTTAGCTTGATGTGGATTACGTGTACCTATTTTTCAATATTTCCTTGTTGTTGGAGGACCATTTTTTTAGATTGTTTAGTGATCATCATTAGCTCTCCTAATGCAAAAAGTTTTATTCTATGCTGTCACCTTCGATCAGCAGGTCGACTATGTAAAAATCGGTTAATATTATTTCAGAAGCTTTTCAATGTAATCGGATAATTGTGGTACCACACTGAGAGAAAAACACTATCCCATTAAAAAAATTACCATCGATGTAAAAAAAATGCTTTCGATAGTCAACCGATCATAATATTTATTATAATGATAGTAAATCCATTAAAATTTTTATGTTGTTAATTTGACAGTATATACTATCAGAATAATAATCAAATAAAATTTCGATTCAATAAATCAGATTTTCTATATAATGGAATAATTCTATAGATTTGATCGAATGAAAGACACATTCAGATAATCATTTCTGTCAAAGTGATTGTATTAATCATATCATATCGATGACCAAGTAGTTCCATATGAAACACGTCATTGCTTATTTAGACATATATTTCATTATTTCTGCAACAAAAAGGTTTCTCATATTGATGAAAAAATAAAACATTTTGAAATTTCAATAAATTTATTTTTTATTATTAAAAATTAGTTACACTTAACTATATAAAACTTTAAAAACGTGTGCTTTTTAATGCAAACCATATTTTTATACTAGAGAGCAAAAATATAACAACTCAGTAGTTTTAAAACAAATAAAATATCAATCACTTTTTAAAATATTATTAAACTTATTAGGTTCACCTTACTAGATCCATTTCATGACATATGCGTAGTGGAGGATTGATTTTTCATGAAGCTAACCCAGCTACACGCAACTTTCACTTATACTTTAGGTATTAGGGGATATGTTGTAGGTGAATGCTTCTTTATTAACTATACTTACTTTCTGTCATATCAGGTGTTCATCCTTTATTTTAGGTTGTTCCAATGCAATTAAATTTTCTCTAGTTGATGAAAAGGTTTTGTTGAACTCGAGTGACCCATACAAATATTGTTAATCAATTGATATCTACAGAAATATTAAAATAAACTCATATTGATTATTAAATTAAACCAAAATAGTCATAAAATAATTACCAGTCAATATCTTAAAGCAGTTTTATAACTTGGCCGAGCGTTGAAAATTTCCAACGCGGATGTTTTGGCATCAAACCACATATTTTTAGTATTCTGTAATCTGTACAAACAAACTAACAATTATTTTATTCTAAGTCTAACTAATATTTAATTATTACACTCTTATTATATACAACACTATGCACCTTTTGGTTTAACAAACTCAAACGTAATAAAGAAATTTTTCATCTATTTGTATTGCATTGATCGAAATTCTATCAGTACAAAAATTTACGACGTCATATAAAATATTTTTTGTTTTAGAATAGACAAAATACATTTCTAAAAAAATTTAAATAAATTGACAGAAAAAATTGTTATATCGAAAAACTCATTTCAAATTTAACCGAAAATGACAAAAAAAATAACAATTGTTCTATTAATGTGATAACATGTATATCGCGGAATATTAGTTGTTAATAAAATAATTTATTGTCATATCAATAAACTACGATTAATAAGAGAAATTTCTTGTTAAGGTAACAGTATCAGTTTATAGCAATAATTACAATTTCAAATTTTCAATACGAAAGTAAAATTTCTCTCAGTGCATAGGCGACATTGATACATTTTTTTCTATATCAGCTGTCTTAACGTACAGCTAAATCCTCCTGTTAGTTTGGGCCGGTCATCATGATGTTGTTTAACGGCGCTCCTGGTTGTCTTGGACGGGGCATCAATACTACTCGGTGATTTCTTGTAGTGCTGCTGTTGTAGATTGCTTGGTTATGCAATGATAAGGAAAATAATATCAGTTCTCAAACGGGATATCTTCTTCATTTTTCCGAAAAGATACCAGGTTGTACAGCTCTAACCATTCTTGTATCATGAACTTTCCATCGTTCATGAATTTTGCTTAGCTTGGCAGGAAATGTTGATGAGAAATGTTTTTTCTACCTTGACTTCTTCTACAGTGCGACTTTCATCTGGGATACTGTCGTTTTTGGTAAACAACCTTAGTTGATCACCAATCCATTTGATGGTTATTAAAGTTATTTTTTGCTGACAATCTACGATTCACCCTTACTCAGTTTCCTATGTCCCATAAGATCTTCCTGGTAACCTTTGATTATGTTGCTGTTGGCTATTGACGGATACGCTCATCTCCGGCAGCTGAAGATTGAGGTTCTCAAATACCATATATCTTCAATATTTATATCAAAATTTCCTGCGAACCTTGTAGATAGGTTGGTGTGGTCAACACCCGAAATCTTAATGTATACATTTTGTTTTTTACAGTTGAACTAGCTGGCGGCCTCTTACAAGCTGGCAAGTGTTAGTTACTGCCTTTACTACGGTAGTTGGTAATACTACTAATAATTTCTATATTACTACAATGGTTTTGGCTATAACTTCCGTTTTCGATTTAGTTGTTGTGATGCAAAGTGTGTTGTGTTTCCCTTTACGCGCTTGCGCTTGTTCAAAGATTAGCACTATTTACCAATAGATATAGTTGCTGCTTCGACCCGCCTCAAACCCTGCATAATTTGGGCACGTGGTACGGCTGTCTTGTTATTACATATGACCTCTAAAGACTGGAATCGACTTTTCAAAAACTAGGAAATGTTTTATAATTTGGGAACTTCTTTTGGATTTTCCCGTTGTTTCATATATCCGTAATTAATCCGTTGCAGTGTCCATTTGCGGTGTCATATGCATAATATGAATTCGACGTTGCGCCTAAGTCATCGGTTGTCACACAGTTCGGAGGATCAACATTAATTTAACAACCCTGTGTGGGTTGTAAAGCCAAATGATATGAAATTAGATTACCTTGAGTCGGTCTTATAGCCGAGGAAAACCAATTTTTTTTATCGCTCCATATTAAATTGAGTTTATATACACTGGACTACTAAACCTAAACTAAACACACTGGACTATTAAAAATTCCAGATACGTGGGTTGGATGAGGTGGGAATTGATCGAATTATTTTCCCTGCGGGATGTGACCTCACTGAGAGAAAAAGTTTGTTGAATCTACAAAAAAACCGATAAATTCAACAATTTCCGGGGTTGATTTTGAGCCAACAAAAAAATTATAATATTTACTGTAATTATTGTTAAAATTAATATTTTTGTTTATTGTAATTTCAATATTTAAATTGTAATAATCGTTTATTTTACAAATAATTTATGACTATTGTAAAATTAGCAAAGTGAACAAATAAATTGTCACATTTGCAATTTTTTTCAGTTCTTGTAAAATCAACAAGTAAATGATAGAAATCGTAACACATACCATGAAATTGTAATATTAACAAGTACTACAAGTAAATTGTCATGCTTGTAAAGTCAATAAATAAATGTTAGAAATGGTTGTATTTACAAATAATTTGTACTTTTAGTAAATTCTACAAAAAACTTGTATTCTTGTATTCTCAACAAATAAATATTACAAATGATAATATTTACAAACAAATTATAATCATAGTAATTTCTACAAGAAATTTGTCGTTTTTGTGAAATCAACAAATCACTATAAGAAATGATAATATTTACAAACTAATTGTATTATAAGTAAATTTGCAATTATTGTTAATGTAAGATAAATATTATTAAAAAATCTGGTATAATTACCCGTTACTGTAAATGATCATTTATTTTTTGACCTAAGTTCAGAAGCAGTATAAAAGACGAGCTGTGTAAAATGAAACCTTTGATAGGAAAGAAAATAAAATTATTTTTTAATATTTTTTGATTGAGCTTTATTATAGTTTTAAAGCGATTATGTTAAGAAACAGTTATAATACTTCATGTCAAATTGCAATTCATATAAAAGAGACAAACAAATTTATGATTTTAACATATTTTTTAACAAAGTTTTATAAACAATATATTGTTATATTTTTATCATTTTAATATTTATAAACCATGAAGCTAGCTATAACAATAAAATTATAGTGATAGTCTTCTATGTTATACTTTTGAATTTAAGTTCCAACTTGATAACAACTAAAGTTAAATACTAATACGCTAAAATTTCAAAATTTGTACAAATTGAAAAATATTATTATAACTTTAAACATATTTTCTATCATTTACAACATTTGATAAGAACACGGAACTGCCAGACGAACTGATTGTGTGTGGAATTGGCTAGGTTATAGAATTTATTAATTTTTATTTTTTCTACGTTATAGAATTCTTGAATTTTAATTATATATTCATTCGGTTGGTTTAATGAATATTGTGTCAGTAAGTGTCTTTTAAAAGAATTCTTAACACTTACTAAAACCACATTTATTTATAAAACGGATGTATAATGACTAATATAATTAAAGAAAATAAATTAAATAAATATTTAATTAACAATATAACTTAAAATTAACTAATTAATGCAATTAATTCTGTGGCAGTTCAACATAACCACTTAATATCAGTTAAGTGATTTTGTCAAATTTTATTTCTATCTGTTTCTTTTTGCATCATTTATGACCCAAGCCAACTTTAGACGACTTTGTATGATTTTTGACCATGTTGTGGCTATAAAACAAAGCCACTTAACTACACTGAAATGCTATAATGTTACTTTATTATTTTGGAAAAAACACTCTGAATATTTACTAATTTCAGTTTAGTGATTATGTTGAATTGCCACAGAATTATATTTATACTGTTGGTTTAAAATTGTGTTTTCCAATGTTGAACAAATCAGTTATTAAACTGGCCGCTGCGGATATTGGTTTATCAAAACGCGTGTCTATCGCATAAAAATAAGTTTAAATACAATACCGTACGTTATATGAATAATGTGGGTAGGCTAAATTAAAAACTTAAAACGTTTTAAAACATAAATCAATTGCTCACACGCAAAAGTGTATGTTGAATAAACGTAGTTGCTATCTACTCTTGCAATAAATTTAATCGGCAATTCGTTTAACATAATAACGGTTATTATTGGTTGAAGGGTTAAATTATTCGCTATAGATGTTCTTCCCTTAAATTATTGTTGGCTGATTTCTTCTTCATCTTCCAAAATCAGAAACTTTCTATTTATGGAATCTTGATTTTATAGCTTCCAATGTAATGTTTCCTCATCCATTTTTAAATTATGTTTAACTAACGGAGGCAACAAGTAATGCAACAATTTAAATACTTGTAAATGTTGCAATTATGAAAGATAAAAAACAGATTTTCTTTCATTTATTTATTTTCACAGATACGTTCGGTCACAGTAACAAGTGAAATAAAACTTACCAGTATTATTAGTTTCAGCCAAAGATCTTTTTTTAATTTAATTATTCCATCAAGCTTTAATTTTTTGTTCGAATTTTCCAACCTATGGCCATCACAATCTGTGCTCTCTTTTAATATATCTTTCTGCATTCTTTTAATATTGCTGATATGTACTTTCTTTGGAAAAATTAATATCGGCTTAACTTTGTTCAGTTGTAACTCTCCGTCGATCTTCAAAGGCTACCCAGATGTATATTTATAAGATATCCATACCTTGTCATCACTGGAGGTAATAGTTTTAATAAATTTATATAAATTGTAAATTTGGTAATGGAAATGCACAAAACTAAATTTCACTTTCCGATTTTTTTTTTTTGGTTTTTTTTATCAAACGAATTTATAGTATATCAAATAAATCTTTCTTACCAAGCAATGAATTTATATTTTCAAATTCAAAAATGTTGTATCCAAAATAATTAATAATTATTAATAAGTTTTCACTAAACAGCGTATTGATTGGTTTAAGCAAGGTTCAACTGAAACTATTCACCACGTTGTTTTAGATAAATTGGTTTATTATAATAATATTTACAAATTAATATTAAATGATACAAATTGCTCGTAAAATTTAATATATTGTTTTAATTTTTTACAATTTAATAATAATTGCTATTATTGTTTATTTATTTGCTTTATTTACTATAAAAGAGTAAATGCAACAATTAATTGGAAGGAAGTTTAATATTTTATTTTTCATGATATGTAATACTCGTAGATTGCCATTATTGAATCAAAAATTCAAAACACATTATTCGTAATTTTATTGGCATTAATAACCTGGAACTATAATTTTATTTACAAGGCATGCCAAATAAAATTATCTTCACGTTAAATATCATGCATTATTTGAATGATTACACTGACAACTTCTGGAAGAATCACTAATCGCAATCTTATACTAACAACACACGTTCGCCATTTTTGACAAAATGGAAAATATTTTTAACTTCAAATTTTAAAGATAAGAAACGCACAAAACTTATTTGCACTTTATAGTAAATAAATCTTTCTTTCCAAACAATAATTTTAAATTATTTATAATAAAAACTGGTATAAAAAATTGCCAATTTTTCATTAGATAACTTATAAAAATATAAACTGTTCGTAGTTCAACTGAAACTGTTGTACTGATAAAAATTTATGAACAAATTTTAGTTTAAACAAATTTCTAGTAATATGTAACAATAATTTTTTAATTTTACAATTTAACAATAATTGTTACTGATTATTTGTAATAATTACAATTTAACAGTAAATATAACAATATATTTATTGTAATTACAATTTAAAAGCCAATTTAACATTTTATTTTATATAAATTTGTATCTATTGTAAAAGAGTGCCAAAACAAATAAAAACACTTTAAACTTGGCATTACTGGACTAAATATAACTGAAATTATAACCATGTTTCCTATTTTATATCGCAACAGTTACACTTACACTTACAATTTTCCATTTCAAAATGTTTAGAGTAAGTAGTAAAATTCGCTACCAATTCTAGATTGATAGTTTGTTGATACTTACTCGAATAAGGGTTAATAAAATACACAAACGACTTTGATGACTGAAGACTAATATTTTGCCTGTGGTATACTTTTATACGTATAAAATGGAAGTTATTTGGAGATACAAAGAATGGTTTTATAGTTAAATATAGCAAATATAGCAAAGAATTATTTTTAGAAAAACGCGTTATCCCTGTTAATCGAAATAAAGTTCCTTACTCCTATTTAAGTTCTCATGTATGTATACTGTTCTCATGTAGAATACTGGGACGAGTAATTTTTTTCGGAAAAGTCTGTTACTGGCAAAGTCTGAAAGTTGTCTATATTACAATACGGTAAAAATTTGTGGTGAGTTTAAAACAACTACAAAAACTATTTCACATTTTCATTTCAAGATAACAAAAAAATTTTAACATGTTAAAAGCACCACGACTTGGCTTCGGATGGTAGTTTTTTTAAGGTACGCTCATACTCATGTAAGGACTTTCATTATTGTATATAATTTTCATACTATGCTTTTACCAGGACCCCTGACATACTTGATTAATTTTTAAATTTTCTGTAACAAATCAATATTAAGGCGGTTAATTTTACATAGAAATTTCTTAGTAATTTATTTCTGCAGCAATTTGTATCGTCATTCCTTTCTAACTGTGCCACTTGCTAAGCCCGAGTTTACTGTTTCTTTGATTCACAGCATTTCTACTATTTTGATGAAAACGTCATAGATCGCGGGTCTCCAGCAAAGCCGTCTAACTTCCAGTAAATGTTTGTAGATCTCTATAGAAATTCGATGTCACGATTTTGCATAGACGAGACAAATATCATTCGTATAATTTATATATGAGAGCGAAGATGTATGAATATTTACTGTGACTGCTGTGATTACTACGTTCAGCAGCATTGATCGGTGATTAATTTGCATTTGGGTTAACTTTGCTTTAGGGTATTTTTCCCAATAACATCAAAATACATAGGCGTTTTAGTAAGAATTGCGAATAATTATTACAATGTGAAAGCAAAATAATAGGAAGTGAAACCCGAAAATGTTTCTATAGCAGTAATAGAAAGTATGGATTGAATTACCTTTGAGAATTAAAGGTCGACGACAGTTGCGATAGGATCCAAGTGTAATACAGGGTTATCCAATTCGAGGTTGATAAAGTAGAAATCTGTATACCGACATCTGTCAAAGATAAACGTCAAGTACGCTGTCATTTATTTAGTTGACATTCTGCCATTTAAGAATATGGAGCATTTAACAATCGACCAACGCGTTAAAATTATTAAATCTTATTATAAGATTTTTCGAACAAAATTTTCTTCAGTGATGAAGCTCATTTTTCGCTTGGTGGATACGTTAATAAGCAAAACTGTAGAATTTGGGGCTCAGAAAATCCACAATTGATTGTAGAGAAGCCATTACACCCGGAAAAAGTCACTGTTTGGTGCGCATTGTGGTCTGGTGGTGTGATTGGGCCGTATTTTTTTGAGAACAACCATGGACGAACCGTTACCGTCAATTCTGAGCGCTATGGCCGCATGTTAACCGATTTTTTTTTACGAAAATCGAAGATTATGATCTTGACGATATGTGGTTCCAGCAGGATGGAGCAACCAGTCACGTAACACGAGCAAATCGAGATCTTTTGCAAGAGAAATTTCCTGGACGTTTGATTTCGCGATTGGCTGATGTCAATTGGCCTCCAAGATCCTGTGATTTAACGCCTTTGGATTTCTTTTTGTAGGGCTACGCGAAAGATCGTATTTACGCAAACAATCCTCAAACTCTTGACGAATTGAAAACTAATATTCATAAGGTAATGGCCGAGATACCGCCCGAAATGTGCCGAAAAGTCATTGAAAATTACCTCAAAAGAATCAAGGCCTGTAAGAAGTCCCGTGGAGGACATTTGAATGATATCTTGTTTAACTAAAAATGGCAAGGATCAATCTGTAAAATGAAATAAAAATTACAATACATTCCGAATACTTTGTGTGTTTTTTTTAAGTTTACTTTATCAAGCTTGAATTGGATAACCCTTTACATTTGTATCGTGACATAGAACAAATGGCTGAACATTTATAAGTGATTGATTACAACACAGAGCAGGTTGCTGATATCCTAACTAAGCAAGCAATTGAGCTGAAGAAAGAACTAAATTAATGAAACTCACTATGAATGAAAAGATAAAAAATAACGACATTGTTACCCGATTGATATAAAACTAGAAATTAACAATTAATTATACATACTTCTACATCGTGGTACTATAAAAAACCCACCAAATAAACAGTGCAGGGATAATGGGCACTAGGAGTACTTTTTGGTGGAAATGAGAAAACAATTAAACTACGGAATTAATAATTCTAAGAAATATTTTTATTTGAATATTATATTCTAAAAGTTTGTTATTTGAAATTACAAATAAAATGTAATACCATATTTTACTATATTTATTCTTTTTTACAATTATCCTAGTACATATAACTATTTCTTAGTAGGTTTTACGAAAGCCTGTGTTGAACCTACAATTTAATAGTAAAAGTAATGTTTGGTGCAATCAACAAATTCTTTTGTAGAATCTACCTATATTTTTTCTCTGAGTGCTTAATCCCATTAAGTACGTGTGAGACATGCTAGTCGTTTAAGGGAAAGGGAAGTTGAGATCGATGCAACTTCGTTCTGGTCTGAAACTAGCTGGTTGTTTCTGTTGACTACGATTATTTTGCTATTAACTGATTTCGAATCAATTGGGTCTTTAGCTGTCCTTTATATGCCCATGCATTGTACATTTGTGTCGTTTCCATATTAAGTAAATTCTTTAGCTTGGGTTTACCTCATCATCGTTTTCTATCTTTTTCACCGAGGCCGATGCTATCGATACACTTTGTTCTTTGATGTCCCTTGACCATCACAAATTTTTAATAATTAACGCAATGGTTGCTTGAACTTGGTGATGAAGTTGTTTTCGTCTTATTATCTCCCCTCCCGATCAGCAATATAGGGTTTAAGCAATTTTTAAAATCGGTGCATCCTGAATGGTGTCCGTTATTCTATGAACTTTTTGAATAGTAGACTGATTTCGTCAAACCCAAATTGGTGTGGTAGAATTCAACACCTTCCTACTATTAAAAGTTTCAGTTTATATGTTTTGTGCGTAATTGTCAACCTTTAGTTCAGATAGACCTAGGCTTCTTTCATTTATCGTTTCATTCTTTATTTCCTTTATAAATAGTTTTAAATATCTCTATTGTTCATCTTCAAGCTTCATTGTGTTCTACTTGGCATTCGAAGATTTATTAGCTTTTTCACCTAAATTCTTAAACAGATCCCAATTAGATTTAACGTTTGCCAATTTAGGCCAGTTTTCTTATCATTGTTTATATTATTATTGTACTTAGAGTCAAGAGCCCAGGTGACTATTCAGATGATAATCCTTCAAAGTTTTCGATACTCGTGCGCCGACCTCTAAACTTTTGTTTTGCTTTATCGCCAGAACGAAATTAGAAAAATAAAACTTCGAAGTCTAGAGTTTTAGTTGCTTGGGTCCTGACCCCGTACTATATTTTCAATTACATTTTTGATTACGAAATGTGCTGATGATCAATTTCTATCTGTCGTGTGACACGAGTATACACTCTTGGTCTAAATTTACAAGTTTTTTGTTTAAAGTATAAAAATAATCAATCACTCACTACATCCTTTATATAAAATATAGAACTTAGAACGTTCTGCTCATATTAAATTTAGTTCATCGAACTATAACTTGTTTGTACGCTACATCTGAATTCGAGGTACACGTGCTTCTACTAAAATATTTAATTGGAATGATCGATTTCATATTAACAAAATCAAGATAAAAATTGATTAAATAGATACGATTGTTTAAGATAGCGTATGAAGCTCTCTAGATGTGTATAAGACACTTTTACAATTGAAAATACTTGTTCTGGTTTCAATTTTATGTTTCGTCTGTCTTATTGTGACGACGATGACAAAAATAATTTGCTTTGTTTCAATTCAAGTATTAGAGCAGTAGTTGTAGCAGCTACGACAAACCATATTAAAGTATGTAGCAGTCAGTATCGATGATGGTAACCATATGGTATGCTACTACATTTCTGATGATGTTGGAATTTTTTTTTATAGATAAAAATAATCATAGATAACAAAAAAAAACTAAGTTTTATTTTTGTCGATTGTCATGATTATTATTATTTTTTTTGTTTTAAGTTTTATTTTTATTGTATATTGAAAATCAGATAACCACCTGAAATAATTTATTTTGATCGATTTTCTTCAGTTTTCTATAAAAATATCCTTTCCACTTTACGAGTATATACCAACCAATAAGTACGAGGACAGCGACCAACGATAAAATAGAAAAATTATTATTATTGTTATTACCAAATGCTGGTATTCAATGATCCAATCAATCGTGAAACTAAAAAAAATTGTTTGGTTTCATTTCTGGCATGTGTAGGTGTATAAGGCGGAATAACATAAGGACTTCTTGAATATAATAAAAAAATGATTCGAAGATACCAAACGGTTATTTTATTTTTTACCAAAACATATTAATATTTAATTTTGTAGTACTTCAACAAAATACTATTGGTTTTATTGTTGTACTTTGGTCTTAAACCATCCAAAACAAAAAAATATTGGTAAATGTACACGAGTAGGATGGAAAGGAAAAATTTTTCTGTACTTCAGAACTTTTTTATTCGGTTACAAATTGTTATATATTTTTGAAGAGACACTTGATGGATGGCTGTACGTTGTTTACCGAGAAATATTTGTTATTTTATTAATAATAAGGAGAACGGAAACTTGTTAAAATAAATTAATTTATTTGCAAATAATTAATACTATTTAGTAATTGATTTTTAAATAAACTACCAAACGACCAAACGGCAAAGTAGTCCAAGCTGTTGCATTTGGATCGGGAGGTGCCGGGTTCAAACTTCGATAGGGGCAAAATGTAAAGTGAAATTTCATCAATAGATTTGAATCTGTGGTGAAATGTAACACATCACAGTATAGGCTGGCATGGAGCTTTCAATGTGCAGATGTAAAGTAAGAACGTAAACAAAAAATGTTTGTGTAGATCTGTGATAAGCCGGTGCTGATGTGATGAAATTTCAGATGAAGAAATGTTGGTAAAACTGCCAGATGTTGTAGATAAAATTGCAACACGGAATAAAGCAGAAGGTTAACCAGATTAACCAACGGTTTTATTATTAAATATAAATAGGTTCTGTTATACACTGTCTTATTTCTCGGTTTGCCAATTATAAATGTTGATTGCTCGAAGGTTCTCAAAGAAGCGAGCGAGTTTTATTTAGTTAGTTCTAACTAGGAAAATGGCATATTCTTGTACACTAAATTAATTAATTACAATTTTAGGCTGAATATAGTTAAGATATTCAAATTTTCCAATACAAAGTACATACTAACAAGTTAACCTATGCGCAACCAATGCTAGTACAAATTTTGGTTTATGTGAGGCGTAAATAAGGTGTAAAGTAAGGACGTCAAAAGCATAACCACAAAAGAGCAGAGTTAGCCTTGAGCCATATACATATTTTGTGACGGGATTCGGTATAAAAGTGACCACTTCATCCGATGTGTGGCCGTTATTATTAAGTTATCGTAAATTTTTAATATTAAATATTCCGATAAAAGCAAACTAGCATGGGTGTTTATTGAACAGTACTTTTTAATTTAAAATCAGGAGAATTTTCTGTCGTTGCAAATTTAATTAATAAACTTTCAATAAATAAAAATTAACCAATATGTCGATTCAATTTTGCTTTTTATGTGAATATGAGACTTCGTCTTCGTCACTGTAAATATAACATATTAAAATGCTTCACGGGCTTCCAAATATTTTTCGATTCAAATGTAAACAACTACATTGCAGACAAAATTTCAGAATATTCATTCGTAGAAAACATGAATTACATTGAACCAATTTTACAGATAATGATACTGATAAATTGTAAGCTTTTGAGAATTCTTCAGATCCATCCTTTAAAATCTATATACTCAACCAGAAGCATGTTTTATTAGCGAGCCTTTAATACAAGAAATTACAAAGCAAGAATACTTACTGTCGAAGTAAAGCAGTCTGCTATTAATTTTTTATTAAAATTGCATGAGCACACAGAACTTTCACGAAAAGCTGTTGGTGAAATACAAGATTTAGTAGTAGAGTTCATTATGAAACTAATTCGCACGCTTTATTTGAGCAATCATTTCCTGATTATCAGAAAGATCTGAAAATGTTTCGAAACTAATTTTAAATCCCTTTTCCGAAATACAATCAGAACTTAACATGCTTAAATATTTGGGAGAATGTAATTTTTACAAACCCCAATTAGCTTCATAATCGACTATAACTGTAAAACTGAAGGTTGAATTACTGATATTAAGTTTCAAACTAAATCCTGTTTTGAATCTCCATCCGTATTTGATGAGACAATGAAAAATTATAAAAACGAAGTAGGCGCTGCGAAAATTAGCAATTTTGTAAATGGAACAATTTGAAAAGTGTAAAATAGTACTTCCGGTTTTCTTATATACACTGACAGGTTGACATAAAATATGTGGTTTATAATACATTTTCTCAGTGATTCCTATACTTATGCAATTGGAAAATTAATAAAAAATTTCGTGGCGGGTATTCTTAAATCTTCAGACTTTCATGTACATGGAACAAAACTCTCTTTACATGCTTTATTAGAAATTGTTTAATCGCTTGAAGTAGATTGATAACAATTCAAATAAAACAGGGCCCCCACATACTATATTACAAATTAGCTCAAGTCATAGGGGATAATGTAGGTCTAATTACAATTTTAAAAAACTGTGTTTAATTCATCGACTTCTTACGAAATAAAGAAAACTATGAAAGTGATAGTTTAAAAGGCGACTCTAGGGAAACTGGTATAAAAGAAAATTGCATATTTAATTCACTGCCTGACTTTCATGCTACCAACAAAATAGCTTGCGACATAATGCATAATATATTTCTAGGAGTATGCAAATAATATGACCTTTCATTCATTTTAAATTATTCTATATACCAGAAGAAATATTTTACTTTAGACACTTTCAATTATAGGAAGCAAATGTTTGCTTATAGAGAAAGTGAAATTCATCTAGTTAAGACTAAAGATGAAGTTTATAAATTTGTAATTGTTCTAGTGAAGCCACTGACATTGTGTTACGGCCGCAATTCGAGGAAGTCGCTTTAAAACAACTTGACTCGTTGGTGGAAATTCATAATAATATGTATCAAAAACTATCTGCACAGAAATTGAAACCTAAATTTCATAATTTTGTTTACTATTCGACGGTGATACGACAACTGGGACCAATAAAATGTTTATGGTGTTTTCGGTTTCCCGACAGAATACCAATGTCATAAACTATATACCAGGAACATCACTTCTAGACTGCATGTTTTATTCACGTTAGCTATTAAAGCGGCCTCAGATTTTCAAGCCAATTATTAGCAAAACATTTTGTCCAAAAATATTTAGAAATAAATTGTAATATAGTTCCGCTTCATTTTAAAAACTGTATCTATTTCGATAGACTAAAAAACGTATTGCATCTGAATGATTTTCCGCAATTTCAAGCAATAATAGTGGATGATGCCACAAATGAAATTAAATTCGTCAACTTTCCTAATTTCGATGGTCTACCAATACATTTTTATTTATTATTTATTATGTTATATTGCCTTCGTGTGTGTGCTTTATGATTTCAGCATTTATCACTTCATAAAAATAGAAGAACTTCGTTTTGGTTTAATATGGTTTCTAATAAAATATTCAAATTCAAATCTATTTCGTAAAAGAAGACTTGTCTTCTTAACCTTAGGTGAAATCTATTTGACTTGAACAGTTTGAGGAAACTAAAAATACGGAGACTTCTTTTTTTTCTAAAAAGCGTTCTAATTAAACTTATAATATGTGATCTGTTCAATTTTATTGGTTTTCTATTGAAAATATTTTTGATCAGTTTAGCCTCATTAAATTAAAAGATATCTCTTCTTGGATGAGAAACATACAGAAATCTTCTTGAGTTTGTTTGAAATTATACGTGGAGTATTTTTTTGATTGGCAGCTTCCATATGAGTTTTTTAAGTTTTTGCTAGTATTTTGAAAAGTATGTATATCATTTACGAGAGAAACAACAATCAGCTACAATATTCTAAATTTTGCAACAATATTGGTCTTGATCAGCCTTTCAAAATTTAGGTGGAAAACACGATTTTTGACAAAAATTGTTTTTCAACATCAATAGGAAGCCCAGATACATTGATTTCACGAAATGAAACTTCGTATGTACTTATGCTTTTTCTACAAATTGGGAAATCACTAGGGTTTGTAAAGGGGATAAGTTTTTCAAAATTTAATTGGAAATGATGATTTTTGGCAAAACAAATTAGCAGCCCGTTTGGATTGAATCAAGTCGGGGATAAAATTTGACACTGCACTTGTTTCGAAAAATTTTAGTGTCCCAGTCTTGTACGGCTAAATCGTTCCCCCAGAAGTTGTAGCTTTCATAAAAGCTTTTCCATTTTCTGCAATTATTTAATAAAAAGAGAATTAAAATCAAAAAAAATTATAAAACCAATTCACATATTTTTTTAAATTTTGCGATAAACGTACCAAATTGACTTTCGGCAGTAAAATTATCAGATAAACTGTAGTTCCTTTTACATTTTAATTATTCGTTAATACGAGTATAGCAAATACCTTTCAGTTCGTTTTTTCAATTGCACACCACAGAAATATCGGAAAATTGTATAAAATTTTGAAATAAATCCATAATTTTTTTTTATTTTCACGACATTTTTTTAACTTATAATGTGCTGCCAGATGTATATTTACACAACATACTTCAGAATTGCTGCTTACTGTATAACTTTTGCGAAATGTTGGACTTTGTTATATATTTATTTGTAGTAAAAAGATTATTAAAGCCCAAAAAAAAAATGTAAATAATGAAACACACGATCAGAAACTAAGAACACATGCAAAATATTACAAAACAATATTGAGTATGAAATAATTGGCCAAAATTATTTTATTAGAAATAATCAAAACATTAATTTTAATACTACTATTGGTCTTTTGTGATGTTCGCATTGCCTCTATCTGGGTTGGCTTTAATATTATATATATTTGAGTCCAATTGAGTCATGGTTATCATTGTTCTATTTTCGTTTCTGTTTAACTTCCGGTTCTAGTGTAGTCCTTATTTTTATCGTTGTCTTTTTTTTCGTTGTCCTCACTGTCTCTCCCCTACCTTGTCTTTTGCCTATTTGCTTAAAATGATCGTCCTCCATATCACCTCCTTCATTTGCCTTATCGGGGTTTTTCTCTGTACGGGAGGATCGTCTCCCTTTTCAGCAGTCCTTCCTTTTAAGACATTTTTGATTAATTCTTAAGAGTTTTTTTCTCATCTTCTTCGATAACATTTAGGCCCGTAAGTTTGAACGAAGATTAATCCACAACCGAGGATTTACCCTCGGTTTGGTAAGTTTAAACGAGGATTATTTGATCCATGGTTATTTTAAAAATCCACCGATTTCGATGTATTTTCTATGATTTTTTCGTCCGAATTTTATTTCGAATTTTCGAATTGTCATTGTCAAATTAACTTTATTTTATTTACTCTCTGTAATTTTTTTTAAATTTATTTTACAAAATGTTCCTGTGATTTTCTAAATATGTATGTATATCGCGATTCCAATTTTACCTTTAAATCAAATTGTACGAGATTTCCGAAAAGAAGGATGTTATTTTAAGATATGTGATTTTACGAATTGGATAAGGATGAACAACAATATGTTGTGATAACAATAGTTAATGCCCGGTAGATATGTAGCTATTTAGCGGTTAGTTCAAAATTATGGCCACATTTGTGCACAATAAAAATGGAAGATCGCGTGAAATTCGTATTGAATGTGCACAATGGCGTATATAATATAGATTTGCTCGAATTGAACCGTGAAATACGAATTCGGACGCCGACCCATGCCGAGGTAAAATTTATAGTGAAATATATAGGCCCGTTGGAAGAGATCACTGTATGATATTACATTGGTTTACAAATGAAGGTATGTAATTGTTTTTCTCGAGGAAGCACCTAAATTTTACGATGTGCAATTCTTTATGTCAAATTTACTATTTTATTTACATAATTTTAGGAAGGCCACGTTTCGTTGCCGTTCGATTGGAAATGTATGTCCCAATAATATAAATTGGGGGTGCGGGAATCGTAGTTCCGTGAATTGGATTATGATAAATTTGTTCGAAGAGCAAAAATGTTTATCTTTTGAATTGTGGGCTAAAATTAATACAAAGCTTTGTTGGTTTTGGTCAATTATATGTCTACTTAGATTTCCGTTGTGCGATACCTGTTTATATAATGATATTTGCTCGTTCAGAGAGCACAAAACAAAATAACCAAAGAAAAATAAGTTATTTTTCTTTCAGTGTAGTTTTATTAATTGTCTTACTTTATAAAAAATACAAATTTTAAAATACATATTTTACTTTTACTATCCCGCGAATCCCGCGTATGCAATCAGAATTAATTCGTCAACCGTGAATGGCATTATTTTACTGGTTGCTCCTGGCTCGACGTCTTCTTGGAAAAATTCACCATCGTGTAGCATTGATATGAGACGGTATACGGGAATAGAATGTTACCAAGATTGTTATATCTTGATCGAAATTTATTGGCGGCACAAAATAATTTTCCTCGAGATTGGAGACGAAAATTCATTTTGAGCAAAATGTTTTGATGAAGGTTGGCTTGAATGTCCACATAAATAGTAATCTAAAATAAAACGAAATTGTTTAGTTAAAAACTTTACCATTTGTTTATTGAAAGACTTACTTGTATTCATAAACCACCACTCGATCGTATCATCAAATTATGACAAATCCTACACAGGCAATGCATGGAATCCGGTTCCACCTTATAACCAGTCGAAATTCTGATTCGCATCGTCTACCTGAATCAGGTATTTCCATTCTGCTCGAACAACAGAGCCCCGCCTCTGCAGTCTGCACGAACATTTATTAAAGCGGCATCGTTAAAATTATTCGACAATTTAACAATGGCTTCATAATTAATTTCACCATGTTTGACGATAGGTTGGACATGAATTTTTAAAACATGCCTGTTCATTAGGAAGCAGAATTTCCATTTTACGTTCTAAGCGTCCGGGATGTAATAATGCCGGATCTAGCGTATCCGGACAGTTTGTAGCCATAATCATTTTAAACTTTTCCAACGAATCCGTTGAATTTCATGATCGGCTGATGTGCCTTCGGAAAAACGACGACCTCCAATTGCATCAATTTCATTCATAAATATAATGCACGGTTGATGATCACGAACATAGTTTTTCACACATTTAACATTTCACGTATTATAAACGAGCACTTCATATATCAGATTCTACACTAGTTCGTGCCTTTAATTTTGTCATCTCTAATTGATGTCGATATCCAATAACATATTCTGGCCCGTTTGTTGCTTTCACAATAACTGTAAAAATATAGATAAACATAAATTATCGTTTCACTGAATCACTGACATATTTGAGGTACTTACATTTATCCTGTCAATTGTTTGAGTACCTTATCAAAATGAAACCAGAAATTTAGTAACTTTTTCTTTTTTCGAGCATTTGTTGGTAACCATGTTTGCGATGTTCGAAAAAAACATCGCCGATTAATCGTCGTTTAAACTTACCAATTTAAACCATGGAAAAATCCATGGATTTTTTTACCCACGGATTTTTCGAAAAATTTTCCTTGTTCAAACTTACGGGCCTTAGATTTTCGTCTGAATCAAAATTTAACTAATCCGCAGACTAATTGATTTTGTCTTTATGCTCCTCTGGGGCATCTTCATTGTCTGCAGGCTCTTCTTCATTAGTATAATTTTTTCATGCTCTATTTTCCTTTTCAAAATCCTGCGTTTTTGAATCAAACTCCTAACTAATCTCCACACCCTTTTTTTCTTTACAATCATTCTCCTCATTTTATTTTCCTTATTGCTTTTCCTTTTTTTCCTTTGCTTTCTGCCTTTTTAGCGTCGTCCAGTTGATCCACATTTTCAACGCGGTCTGAAAGGTTATTTCCTCCAGTGAATTAATAAAATAATAAAAAATAAAATACAGTTACGATCGACTTGTAATGACAAAAATATACTCAATTGACGAAGTAAATGTGCATCTGACAGCTCTTCAAAAGTTCAATTTCATTAAATTTATAATAATGGTACTTTAAAATAAAAATTTTTGATTTTTACCTGCAATTTACGTAACCAGGAGTAGAAACCTCTATAAAATTTTACTTATTGTATTAAATCAGTTCAAATTGTTGGGATGAATATTGAATTCTATGTGAATCACAGTATATTTATTGTTTTTGCTAAAAATAGTTGTTGTTGTCAAAATAAACATGGCTGGTCCGGAATTTACTTAACGAGGAGCAGAACCTAACTTTATTTTTACAAATAAAGCCTGTAGTACTCATTTTGATTTCACGTGAAATGTTCATACGATTTTACCAAAGTGAAATTAGAAATGAAAATTCCACTTTTGTTTTCATTTTGTAGTACTCAGTTCGCCAGCGAAAAAGCCAAGTGTGTTCAATCACAGATGGAGCGCATAAACTCTCTAAATTATTTTCATGTGAAAATAATGTCTCGGCACAATATTTTGACGTGAAATTTTGACATTTGTTTGTGTTTGGCAATAATCAAATTTTTTACCCGTAAAACAATTTTTTCATTTATTACCATAAAAATACCAAAACTTAACCATTTGTTCATAAGATACGACGTAAGTCAATTGTCGGTCAATTGTTCAATCATTTGTGCGTCTAATCCTTTTGACAGTCATTTTTTAGAACAATAGAGAGACGAAATTGATTAAGATTTGCTAGACTGTTTTGGGGCACATTGATAAGCCAGTTTTTTATTGGTTTTCGGGTTGTGATGTTAAAAAATTAATTATTACATAAAAAATTCAAAACATTATTTATTTTCATTTAATTTATTCTGAGTCATAGTAATTCGTTTCAAATGATTAAAAAACCAGTAAATACAAATATTCTCATCGCTGCTCTCGTTACCGGAGAAATTTTGAGGCAAGATAATTCCACTACTTCATACAAAATCTCACTCTCACCAGCCTCGTTATAAAGTTGTTCTACATAATTGTGCCTGATTCATCCGCTTGATTCACATCTGCTGTTCAATTTCATCAAATTAGTCGTCTGATTTGAAGTTACTTTTTTCGGTGGCTAGCCATTTCCGAGTCGTAGTGTAAAGAAATTTCAGACATTCTTTCCCGGTTTCATGCTTCACTTTGGGTTTCTGTAAATATTGCTCATTTAAACCAGAACCTGAATCTAATTTTACAAATTGGCTAAAATTAATTCAAATTTTCGGGCTTTTTTATTGAACTTTATTTGAATCACAGTAAATTTATTGTTATGATCAAAATAACTATGGCCGATAGAAACCCAGAATTAATGTAACGAGGAGTAGAAAAATTTATATAATTTTACCTATTGGATTAAACCAATTCACATTATGGGGATTAATATTGAATTTTATATGAATCACAGTAAATTTGGTGTTTTTGACAAGAATAGTTGACCAATAAGAGACACTTGAATTTACCCGAGAATTTACTTACCGATGAGTCAGCAACACAATTCTTTAATAATCTGTTTAATTTTTTAAATTTCTGAATTAGTATTTGATGTAAGAAGATAATATTCCATAGCCATACTTATTTGGAAATTGATTGAAATTCAAATTTTTGGAAACATTTTTATTTCGGCCTCAGCATTTTATGTGTAAATCCAATTATTTAATCATAAACTCGAAAATCTCCAAAATTTTTGTTATTAGAAAAAGAATATCATTGTAAATTTTCAAAATTCATAAACATCTTAATTTAGGCTACCACGGATCGCACAAAAAGACTAAAGTAGAAATATACTCCCCAGTACTTTACTGGGAATGATAAGTTTTGTAGAAAAAAGCTAAGTTTTACCTAAATTCGGCATTTATACAGTCCGGAATTTGGGAGATTTTTACAAAATATTGAGCAAATTTTTATACCAAAAGTGCCAACTTCTATAATATCTTTTTAAATTTGGACAATGATGTTGATAAGTATAACGTTTACTGACAAAAATGACACAAAGTTAAAGATTCAAATAAAAATAAAAATCTTATTTTCAACAGGAGTTGAACTTGTTGGTTTTCTAATGTTTGAGCATGAATAATAATTATTTATTAAAGACAGTTTCTACCAAAAGTGTAGAAAGTTTAACTTTCCTTCTTAGAAGTCAAGTGCGGTCTAATCGAGATTTTGTGTTTACTTTACGTTTACATTCTTACACTTTTAAAATTTATAATTTTTTAAATTTACTAAATTTTTAAATTTTTAATCTCATATGCAATACTAGATCCTAACTTATTAAAAATGAAAAAAATATTTTCGTTGAATATAAATTTGTTTATTTTTACAATGATCAAATAAATTCTCCAATTGAATCTTAAAAATTTTTATAATTGACTTATTGTATTCAATATAAACAGAGATTTATATATGTTAAGCTTCGAGAAATATTTCTGAATACATCTATTTTATATTTGTATAGTAATAAAATAATTGAAAAAGATATGAACCAAAATTTAATTATAATAATAATTAATTAACAACTTTATGTCTAATAAAATATAAGAATAGTTTATTTTATTATTTCATTTCCATTTGCAAATCTAAGACGTATAGTCAAAGATTATTTTATTATTAGGAAAAAAAAAGATGAAACCAACAACATCATAAAGATCAATTAGAGATATGAGTATTTGCTCCAGCACCAACAACAATAACAACAGCAACCAAATTATTATATAAAAAAATAATGTGATAATAAAAATGGTCCATAAACCAAAAGTAGTTTTCATGTTTCCAGAGTGTGCTTTTCATATTTTTATTTAAGACGATAATTATCTTAGTTTTTTTATGCCATTGTTATTGTAATTATTACTATTATAATAATAATTATTATTTTTATGATTATTACAAATGAAAGAAAATTAAAATCATATAATGGAAATAAAAAGTTTATAATATTTTTATAATACCAAAATGTTTCCATTCCACTTCTGTCTCGCACACAACAAAAGAAAAACAAAAGCACGAAAGTTTTTTTTCGCACAGTAATAGTTTTATTACAACTTTTCTATTATTATTGTTATTATTATTATTTAAAGTTTACGATAGTCATTTTCAGTGTTATCTTAATTTAAGCTTTTCTGCAATGTTCTCGCTACGTTTTAATTTAAACATTTAAAAAAGTGTAATCGATGAATGTCGTTTATTATTTCAAGAAATTATAAGCCGCGAAGCTTTAACAATTATTTTTTTATAGTTAAATAGAAAAACGGTTTTTTTAGTGGCAAACTGCTTGTATAAATATGAAATGACTTTCGATTTAATTTTTTTAGTTAAATAACAAAATAAGCTGTAAATGGTTAAGCTATCAAAAATTTAATTTTTTTTACCTACTGTGTGAATTTAGTGCTAAAGTTGAGACTTAATAATTGGTAAACTAAACTTTCTTTCAAAAAACTTTTGAGACAGAAATGTGTTAATTTGTTTTTGTGTTGTCGTAAATTTTTGAACAAAACAATTTTTGTCTGATTATGCTTGAGGTTTCTATTTAAAGAGTGTCTGGCGACAAAGGTTGTGAACTTTTCTTAAATAACTAAATTAATCTATTTTTAATTAATGTACAGTTTCGATTTTTTAACAAAAAATCAGCCCCTGTACAGGCTAGACTGATTGAATGTTCGGGAGGAAAATTCATAACAAAGCCTGTAACGATATGACAATTCCTCACGCTGCGAACAAATCAAACTATTTTTCTTTCGTCATTGTCATATCATATGTCTCTTTCATGAAATGCTAATAATGCAATACAACATGATGTACATTTTTTATTCATGTAACTTGCAACAACACATCTAACAAGAATACTTTAAAATTTAATTTTTAATAAACAGACAATCTTTTTTTTTGTGGTTTATTCGATTTCATGTATGCGTATAATTTTACCAAATGAATATTCTTGAGGTGAGACAGCAAATACCGTAAAATTTGTCTGGTGTTTAAATACAATGGTGTTACTATCATTGTTGCTACGTGAACGTATTTATTTGTGAAAATTGCATTCAGGCCGAACCTTGTAGCCTATGGCCTTGGGTCTTCGAACGCTTAGATCATGCGGGTAGCGTGATTGCAGTGGCTAGGGGGGTTGCATTATCGTAATTGGTGTAGAAAGTCATTTTACAATATATATTTTTAATGTGTTATATTTGTTTAAATTTTATAAAGGTTAAGTCAAATCGCAGGTTATATTTAATCACCCATTATTAATTGTACTTAACACTATCATGATATTTGTATATTAGTTACACGAAACTAATACGAATCCTAAAAGATGCTATACAAAATAGGAGGGAAAACATTTCATGTTATATATTATATTGGTGTTGTGAGTTTTGCCGATTACAAGAAACTCAAGCACCACCAACAATAACACTGTGCTAGTTGAAAAATGTGACAAGCTGGGCACCCATGGGTTTAACCTAATTTGAGTACGCTGAGTTCAATGGTGCTAGTCCCATTTCAAAGTTAGTCCCCATTTTTGAGATATCGCTTTCGACATGTTTTGTTTGACACGTTGATAGCTCTTGAACCATTAAGATTTTCGTTATGCTTTCTTCAGCAAAGTTGTTGCGCAGGTCAAAACCAACAACTTTGCCGAACATATCAAGACCGAAAAACTACATCTAATTTTTTTTTGCTTTTCATTTCGACGAAAAACACTGTTTTTTCATTTTGTTGAATTTAAATCGAGTAGAATCGATCGAATAAACATCGCATCGACAAATCCATTCTATCTAGGAAACTATTTAAAAGAAAGTTAAATCGATTCATTTGATTTTATGGTGATTTTTCCTAAAAAAAATTCCTAAAAAATTAACATTTTTCTTCTCTTTGACAAAACAATGGCGTGCCGTTGCGATAGTGGATAAAAATCCTGGATTTTTCCATCCCATCGTTTTAACCAATTACATCACGTAAATTATACGG
Organism: Nephrotoma appendiculata; assembly: GCA_947310385.1. Lineage (NCBI taxonomy): Eukaryota > Metazoa > Arthropoda > Insecta > Diptera > Tipulidae > Nephrotoma > Nephrotoma appendiculata. The sequence continues at coordinate 31,573,023 of OX371223.1, forward strand.
TATGATATCAAAGGGTCGAATGTCGAAGGGCCGAATGTCGAAAGGCCGAATTTCAAATGGCCAAATGTCTCAAAAGGCCGAATGTCGTAGGGCCGAATGTCGAAGGGCCGAAAATGTTGAAGAGCCGAATGTATCGAAGGGCCGAATGTCGAAGGGCCGAATGTGTCGAAGGGTCGAATGGGTCGAAGAGCGGAATTTTTTTTATCTTTTTTTTATTTTTAGAAATATATTTTTTTTTATTTTTTTATTTAATTTAATTATTTTTTTTAATTTTTTGTACCATATACCTGTTATCATATTATCAGAAGGCTGACAAATAGGGCCAAATGTCTCTGGTGGCGCTTGACAAAATTTTCCTTTACCAAAACGTATCGCTGACCGGATTCGTGGAATTTCATAAATATTCAAAGATGAAAAATATTAAAATACATAAATTCATAAGAAATTCATTTATGTTTATTAAAAATAAATTTACAAAATATTCTATAAAAAAAAGAAAATAAAATTTAAAAATATTCTAATATTCTTAAAATATTTTATTTTGTTATAAAACAACAAATTTGAAAAATTATATTTCGAAAAACAAAAAAAGAAATTCGGCCCTTCGACCTATTCGGCCCTTCGACACATCCGGCCCTTCGACACATTCGGCCCTTCGACACATTCGGCCCTTCGACACATTCGGCCCTTCGACACATGCGGCCCTTCGACATTCGGCTCTTCGACATTAGGCCCTTCGACACTTTCGGCCGTACGCCACATTCGGCCCTTCGACACATTCGGCCCTTCGACATTCGGCCCTTCAACACATTCGGCCCTTCGACATTCGGCCCTTCGACATTCGGCCCTTTGACATTCGGCCCTTCGACATTCGGCCCATCTACATTCGGCCCTTTGTAGCTATTCCAATTATACAACAGACACGCCACTTTGCATATAAAAAAGTTGATAAAAATTGAAAAATAATCTGGGACAGAAAAATCCGAAATTTTTATCCGTCGTATGATTCTGTGATTGAATGGCGCAGTGGCATTTGATGGTTGATATATTGATGCAGATGTTTCTTAATTTACGTGTATAATTTACGTGATGTAATTGGTTAAAACTATGGGATGGAAAAATCCAGAGGCCCTATTCGAATCTTGTAAATTCGTTTTCGTATCGTATTCAGGAATAGGGCCCCAGGATTTTTATCCACTATCGCAACGGCACGCCATTATTTTGTCAAAGAGAAGAAAATGTTAATTTTTTCGGATTTTTTTTTTTTTAGGAAAAATCACCATAAAATCAAATGAATCGATTTAACTTTCTTTTAAATAGTTTCCATTGTATCTATATTTGTCGATGCGATGTTTATTCGATCGATTCTACTCGATTTAAATTCAACAAAATGATAAAACAGTGTTTTTCGTCGAAATGAAAAGCAAAAAAAAATTAGATGTAGTTTTTCGGTCTTGATATGTTCGGCAAAGTTGTTGGTTTTGACCTGCGCAACAACTTTGCTGAAGAAAGCATAATGAAAATCTTAATGGTTCAAGAGCTATCAACGTGAAAATGAGGGTATATTTTGACTCAGAGCCAAAACATGTCGAAAGCGATATTTCAAAAATGGGGACTAACTTTGAAATTGGACTAGCACCGGTGAATTCAGCATACTCGAATTAGGTTTACCCCCCGGGTGTCCAGCTTGTCACGAAAAAAAAGTTTGCAATTCAAGCACAGTGTGGTGCTTAACTACGAATTCTAAAACTAATAGCAAAATGCACATGTATGATAGTTGATAATAGATATAAGAAACTGATAAATATTAAATTAAAAACAAAATGAAAATAATAATGTGTTTTTTTACATCACCAAATCCAACTAGACGGCCATGTGGTAGAAGTGTAACGAACAAGTTCAGTTAAGCATCTTTTCTTTTAAAACACGTCTTAGATGAAACGCCCTAATGATATTTTGTGACTAAACCCTGATGAAAGTTGCGATACATTAACGCACTCCAATTTCGTAATCCATCTCAATTTGTATACCAACCTATTGTATATGTAGATTATACCTATATAGGTACGTACATAGAGTATATGCAATACAAATTACTATTCCCGTTCAAACGACGCATACACCTGCAGCTTAACATTTCTGGTACAAACTCAGCTACGATAATATTGTATTGCATAATTTCCCCTCGATCGTTGGGTATACATAAATTGTATATACAATGGGGTTGTATAGGTATACTAATGAGTGGTGGTATCTTCTTTAATCATGCCAATTGACAACTGGTAAATTTTTGTAAAATGTATTTTTAAATCAGTCCGCTTGAATCTGTCTAAAGTTATACAACATAAATTGCTTATGTGTTAAACACCAAATGACACTTAGGAAACGGAATAGAAGACCGATATATTTTGTCGAATCAACCGAGGCCGTCACTTGAAGATAATCTAATATTCCCAATATCTTATATAGTGCAGGTAATTATTTAGTTTCAGTGGTGGTTAAACTAACAATTAATTTATGAATATTATTTTACCCAATGCGTATAATCGTGAACCAAAACTCGCGAATTCTGGGTAAGACGCCATTGTTTCTTTTACTGGGCGGAAACATTGCTGCCTCACTCGGAATAATTATCTGATACGGCTGCTGATAGCATCATATTTCACCATTTGATTAACATCCAGTTTATTCCAAAACGGTTAGCTCCTGGGCGAATAAGTGAAAGACAATGCCCGTGGAAAATTCTATGTCTGCCATTTTATGCAGTACGATACCATCGGTACCAAGGCCTTCATATAGTTAAATAAGTGCTATAGTTAAAAGTCAATTCGCAGGCTATTAATATAAGGTTCATAATTAGGTTATTAATTAAATTCATTTTCATTAATTTTCGTTTTTTCCGATAATTTCGTCTTTTGTGATTGTGTGTTAATATTTAAATAGAATTATTAAAAAGTTGTGAAAGTGATATCAATTTCCAATATATCTATAAAAAAAACCAAGAAGAAGAATTACGTGAAAAGTTACTAATTGCCAACCCTATATTATTGATAACACAATTATTTAGAACCAGCAAAACCCATAGCTGAACTTGAGGAAGCGCTTCAACGAGACGGTATATGGTAAGTCTTTTTACAAATTTATTTACAATATTTAAAGTGTACTTAATCTATTGTGTTGGAAACGAGCGATTTTCACGAATCTCGATCGGTAGTAACGCATTTACAGTAACGAATAGTTCTCAAAGTGTTTTAAATTAGAATAACTTCGTAATATTCAGTTTTTGTGTATATCATTAACCTTGCTATTATTAAATTAATATATTCTGTATTATCGGGAAAAATACAATACCGGCATAAACAATATATCTCGAGGTATGATATTATTTAACCATTTCTTATAATATTTTTTTTTTATTCACTATTCATAAAGCCAATAAAATTTTGCAAGTAATTAAACTAATGAAGTAATTTCTTTAATTTCGGGGAAATGGGGTGAATGATTTCTTTAACTTTGGGTTTCAGTCGTGTTCCACCGTCGCTAACATTACAGCAGCTAGTCATGTCCATTATAGTCCAAAAAACCTCACGCCCATCACCGATTCCAGCTAGCGGGTCAATGGCTGCTATTCGGAATAACTATAATAGACTTCTTTTCTGTTAATGGATACTGGCGTAGTCTGCGGGCTCGGCGTTTCATCCAATTTCAGATGCAAAGTATTGCGACCTTCCCACAGTTGACCGCGTAGTATTCATGACAGAACGACCCTCAATACTGTAGTGTTTTCCTTCAGGTTGGTTATGACCAGTGTTGTGCCTGTTTTTTACGTTACGTAATATACTCGGTTTTTTACATGTAAAATACGTATTTTACACATAATAATTTTTTACAAAATGTAAAATACAAAAACTATTCGTAACTAATTCAAAATTACTTATAACTATAATCTCAATTCTTACGTATCTATATAAAGAAAATTGGATATAGGTATGATGTAAAATGAGAATTGAACTTTAAATAATTGAATTGAATTGAATTTATCACTTTGGACGGCAGTCCAAACGAGTGACGAAAGCACCTACTGTGCTGGAAGTCGAACGAAGTATATATACAGCAAGTTTCGAACTTTTTCCCTTTGAGGCCGCCAGGGTCATGTTATATACCATTGGAAAGGTCTTGAAAAATAAACCCAAATAATGTATAAAAACATAAATTTCTTCCAACATTGAGTGGAGATATGACCTTCCGAAAATTGCCCCAAAAAATCAGTTTTTCGGGTATAACTGCCCCAAAAAGTCTCCCAATTATTTTTTAACTAGCAAATTATGATTGTAGACCTCAATACCAATTCAACGACACCTCAAACGTCGTAAACGGATGATTTTAACCAAAGTTATGACATTTTTAAATTTTTCTATGACGTCACCATTTAACCTTGCTTTGGTGTATATGTTTGTTTGTCCGTACCTCTTTCATTTGATCTCATATTTTCAGGGTTTGTAGTACTTAAAAAAATAAGCAACTTTTGTTCTACAACTTTTTGATTTGACCGCCATGTTGGCCGCGGCCAGCCTCTGAACGGCCATTTTTTGCCATTTTGTCAAGCCCACAGCGCTGAACCTATTCGACATACCCTGGACATATGCATATCGTTGGAAAGGTATTGACGCCAGCTATCAAATAGCATAAAAAAAATTTCAAAAAATTAGGGTGGAGGGTCATTTTGGCCAAAAAACTGAAAAATGCGAAATCGGCCGGCCACATTCGGCCAAATTGCTAAAAAATGAGCCAAAGACTTTTGGTTCATATTTTCAGGATTATTAGCCACAAACCTCACCTACAATATGACATCAACCGTTTGTCCTAGAAAACTCGTATGTTTTAGATATTGGCCTCCATAACTTAAAAGCCACCCTAATTTTTTGCAAAATTTCATTTTTTGGCTCAAATGCACCCTAATATCGGTGCGTTGCGGTTCATAATGATAGTGAATCAACGTATTACACTGAAACAAATATAAATACATCATATTATTATCATTGCTAAGAGAATTTTTACCAGTGACCCTGTTTTCATAACAAAAAAATTAAAAAACTGACAAATTGATGTGATCGAAAAAATCACTAAAAACATTGAACATTGCACAGCCTCCTTGCATAAAATCGATACTTTTTTAATCTTTATGATGATTTCTTTAAAAAAACAGATCTTATCTTTATATATAGTATTAACAGTATTATTTTCCTCCGATCGCATGAAGATGGAATATCAGCGAGGGGGTAGCTACCATTAATTTTTGTTTCCAACTAACACATTAAAATAAGAATATTTTAGTGTATTGTTTAAGGAATCAAAAATGAATGGTAGCTGCATGCGGTGAGTGACAAAACAGCAAGAAACATGCAAAAAAAATTGTTGAATTACTCAATCGAATTTCTACCAAAAACACATGCATCTGATCTAAATGTTTACTACTCTGTAACATGCACTAAAAACTAAACTACAAATGTTCAGCCGATAGCCTACGAGAATTGGGTTTGTAATAAGATCACACCCGGCATGACCTGTTTGTGGCATGTGGTAAAGGATTCTGAAATAAAATCTACTAAAATACTACAAAATGAAGATTGAAAAAATGCATGCAAAATAAAGAAATAGAATCGTCTACCACACACCAGAAACAGTACACCAGAACGTAGGCTGTCGTCCTGAACATAATGAAAAAATACATATCTGAACCTAATGATGAGACCTGATCCTACTACTTTTCAACATGGGTAGTGCGGTGTAGGGTGATGCGGGTGAGATGGGTTTTGAGTGTTTAAATTAGATAGTGGGTCGGGAAGGTAGTAATGTTTAGGAGGCATGATTTGCGATTGATTGGGGTCGGTTGGGCTGGGTGTAGATGGAGTTAGGTGGGTGTGGGTGGATATGGGTGTTTGTGATATTTGAAATACACAAACCACACTGCATAGAACCTCTTTTTCTTAGACACGGAATAATAATACTGTTAATACTATATAGGCAACAAAAATGCTTATAAAGTTCGGTTCCGAACCTTTCCCGTCTTTTTTATTTCATTTATGTTTGTGTTAGTGTGATTTCACTGAAAATTTGTTTCAGTCGCAATTAAAACCAGTATCATAGGTAAACGGGGAAAGAATAGAAGAAAGTTATAATTTCTGTTAGATCAAGTGTGGAATAGAGCATTGTGCCTCATACACAGACGCACGCCACTGGAGTGACGAATATCGAGAGAAGAAAAACGAATCATGCACACTCCGTAACATACAGCCGACAGCTGTGTGAAAGTATGCGTAATTCGTTCTTCGCCTCTGGCTATTCGTAATTTCAATGCCGCGCGTCTGTGTAAGAAGTCGTATTCATACTCTCTCTCTCTCTGGCACTATATATCCCATACAGGGATTTTGCCGCCTCAAATGAGGTTTCATAATCGTATTTTCATTTCGGATAATGAGTGATTAATTCATTGATCCTAAGCCAGCCGTGAAATTTTTTCCTTGTCACCACCGGGAATCGAACCCGGGACCTCCGGTCGCTGGAGCAAGCATGCTGACCACTTTGCCACCGGGGCGGCAAATTAAATCGTATTCATACGTCGGATAAAAATCTCAGATTTTTCTATCCCAGATTTTTTTTTCAACTTTTTGTATGAAAACAGCGTGTCTGTTGTATAATTTACGTGATGTAATTGGTTAAAACGATGGAATACAAAACTCCCGGATTTTTATCTGTCGTATGAATACGACTTAAGCCACAATAACACGTAGCGGCCAATTGTGTGCTATCGAGTGTGTGTGAACTGTTTTGACTGACAAACAATAAAACGAATCTCAATTCAATTCATTTTCAATTTGCCGTGCCAAAATCATTGATATCAAATAAAAAACCTCTTAACGAGGTAAATGTTCGAGTGACGAAAGCCGAATTCAATTCACAAAATTTCTGATATTAAATTGGTGCCGAAAAAAACAATTGCATTCGATTTGTCAACGATTTTTCGGAATGTTAGTGCATTCGGCGCGTTTGTTTACATTTTTCTTTCTAGCTGTCAAAAACAACAACTTGCCGACGATTTTTCGGAATGTTCAACAACAACGCGCTGAATGCACTAACATTCCGAAAAATCGTTGACAAATCGAATGCAATTGTTTTTTTCGGCACAAATTTGATATCAGAAATTTTGTGAATTGAATTCGGCTTTCGTCACTCGAACATTTACCTCGTTAAGAGGTTTTTTATTTGATTTATAATTCTTCTAATTTATTAATTATTATTAAAAGTAAAATATTTGTAGAAAAATATAAATACAATTCTTTTTTTTTCAAAGAAAATATGGTTTGTTTCTCAGTTGCCAACTTATTTTTTAGAATAGAAAAACAAAATCCACAACACTATGGGATTGAAGTGTAAAACGATTAATCATCGAACTCATTCGATATTAATGCTATAACATTTTAATGTTATCGGTTACAAAAATTGTTTAGATGATTACGAGAAATCATTACCATCTTTCGACAAGATTATTTAACTTGACACAGACAGAGACATCTGTAGTGCAATTTGTTCTCTATCGATTATTCCTTAAAATAAGAATTACATTGCTTAAATTAAACAACTTCATACTGCTCTAATATTGTAGCAAAACGAAATAAAAAAATTGTTGCGCTATGTGACGTGAGGAGAAAAAATTAAAAAATTTAGGTGTTATTTGTTATTGTCAAATGTCAACACAAAAAAACAAAAATAAAAATCGAAAAATAAAATCAGGTATATAAAAATTTAAATATTATATTATATCAAAATAATATAATTATATCCACCAGCTCCAAATACAACAGCTCCAAAACTAGAGGATTTTATTACGGCCAAGGAATCAAGGATAGTGCAAATTTGCTTGAAAACGATATTTCGTATGAATGAGTTGGAGTTCAAAACTATGCTTGTTCGATGTATTGCTCATCTTAGCCTTAGCTATAAGAATACGGCAAATCAAAATTTGGCCCGAGATATTAAAATTTTACTAACCGTTTTCGAGTGAGTTTTCTATTATCTATTAAATTACAAGTCAAATGAAACTATACCAATGTCTCTTTGGCTCGAATATTTTAATTTTCTTGACTAACTAGAATTTTGACTGAAAAATAAATATTTTGTTTACTTATGCTTATAATAATTATTAATAAAAAACAAATATGTTGTATTTCAAAAAAATTGTTTATTTATTTATTATAAATTCAGTTTTACTTTTAAAAGTAACATTAATGCAATTTTGTTTATCGCAAATCTTCATTATCATCACTATCAACAAATCGAATTAGAATTTCTTTATTATTTAAAGAATAACATTAATAAATATGAATTTATTTTTTAGACCTATTAAATGTCAGGCTATTTCGAATTAGGCAAGGAATTTGACCCCGATTTGAAAATATCCGCTCAATCTGCGCTGTCGATGCTGGAAGATTTAATAATTTCAGTGCTAAGTTGGATACGTTTGGGTGGCTTCGCTGTAGTGTTCCAAAAAATGTCTGGATTCTTTTGAGTATAAAGTTTGGAAAATTCCACTTTGTTTTTGTAAATGTGCCAATCCTCAATCATCAAATTTCCGTGGCCAATTAAAGTTGTCAGACACCAAAATAGTTATGGCAAATATATCAAAATTTATTTTTGATAAAGATTTAATCGAAAGCGTACAAAACTCAAAAGAATTGTTTGATCCTATATGTAATCTTATAAACACTTTCCAACGTGGAAAAACTACTTTAGCGAATGCTGGTTTTATGTAGCTATCATTTAACGTGCAGGTAAGATTTAGAGATGAACTACAAATATTTTTCGAAAAACGCCAGCTTATTATGTGCATCCTTATTACGATAACGACCTTTTAATTGATAGTCAAATGGATAAAATCAATCAGTTTTAACAAATTAAATGGCCAAGGAAATGAGCATTGGCTCATTTACAAATACGAAAGTGGAATATCCCATACTTTATACTCAAAATAAATAAGAAATCCACAAGATTTTTGGAGCACGCAGCGATGAGCCACCCAAATGTATCCAACTTTGCACTGAAATTATTAAATATTCGATCACATTCGAAACTTGTCCCTCCCTAGTCGAAATTTTTTATCAAACAGACTCTTAGGGATTAACTACGATAGTTGTCTTAAAGAAATTCACGCAAACCTATCTGAAAACTCCGTAATATTAATCGACGGATATTTCTTCTTTTATGATTAATATGATACAAATTTACGTTTCGTATATTAAGGTTTGTGACTTTACTAAGGTTTTTAAATACGCGTTTGATTTTATACAATATTATACGTTTTATACAGTAATTTAAGTATATTACCATTTTTTACGTAAAAAATGTATAAAACAGTTTTTTACATACAATTGCACAACACTGGTTATGACTCGTTTGATCAACAATTCCGGTAAATTCATTCAAGATTTAGAGTTCTTTTTTTCATTTTCGTATATTCTGTAGTTTGGTATGTATGATCACAACGTGATACGATATGTTTCCTCAGCATGAACTAACCATATCGTCGGTCGAGTACTTAAGTGTTACAAACGACAAAAACTTGAAATTGAGAAAATTGAATCTAAAGTTTAAGCAGCTACGAACGTAAGCCTATACACTATTTGTCAAAATAAAATACATTTTCTTAAAATATGCAAAACGTCTCATCTAAAATTAAAAGGAATCTTTAATCAAGCCCACAGTTTAATTTTAAACCGAAATTTAAAATTTTGAAAATTGCGTATGTAACACAAAACCGTTTTTCATATTTTTGATTTGTATGGTATGTATCAGTTTTTTCGTTTTTCACGTGTTATTTCAAAACAGAATTATTATTTATGGTAAGAACGTAATTTTGGAAATTTAATGAATCAATAATGCCAGAGAAAATAAAAATTCTTATTTGAAGGCTGGTATGCCAAACTTAAGGTAAATAATTTACTAAGGTAAAAATCGGTTTTAGGACAGATTTTTCGATCAGTTTGCCATAGAGTTTTTGAAAAAGAATTGAAGTTACCGAAAAATTTACTTAAAATCGATGTTTACCTTAAGTTTGGCACACAGCCGAAGTAGTAGAAATGAATGTACATTTTATTCATTATAAAAATAATATAAAATTTAACAATATTAACCGATTCAAACCCAGCATTGAAAAACACTGTCGAAGAATCCCAAACAGTGCAACCGCGCTTTCTCTAAATGAGAGAGGCAGATGAAATGAACATTTTCGAATTTTGTAAATTTTGTAAATACTTATTACACAAAATTCGAAGAAACCAACGGTATTTAGTAACGGTAATTTTCCTTTTATTATGACAACTTGGCTTGTATAGTAATTACAGGTGGAACCTCGGTTTGACGTACCACAATTCGGTGGGGTTACACCCCCATATTATGTTTTTGAATTGAAGCGTCTGTTGACTACTTACACCCCCCATGTAATATGGGGTGTAATCATTTACATAGTAGACGCTTCAATTTTGCAGAATTGTGGTCCGTTAAATCGAGGTTTTACTGTAGTTGTTGGTAGTTTTGCATGCATTTCATTATGCAACACATTCACAAATACATATTAATTTAAAAATTGTATATAAAAAACTCACGTGTTACTCATGATGCGTCGTCCTTGATCAACGTTTTTAGAAAGACTAAAACTGCGTATAAATTTTCACTCAACTATTAATAAATTAAAAAATAAAAACTTTGTAACTGTTTCACTCGACAATATTGTATGTTTATATCATACAAATCCTGATTCTGAATTTATAATTTACGTTGTATCTGCAGACAGATCGTATGTTTGTATCATTCAAGTCCTGAACTTACTTTATGCATGTATAGCTTGATCTCATATGGTGTTGTATGTTTAAATCATTCGAATCTTAATTTTCCTTTTGCGTTTATATTTGTTTTTAATATTGATTGTATGTATGTAACACTTAAGTATTATTCTAATTTTAACTAAAATTTGATAGTAAATTATGTTATTTCCATATGATTAGTTTATGTAACAGATAAGTATTTTTTTTATGTTACCAATTAAGCATATTATGTAACACTTGGCACACTGGTATCTTTCAATAGGATTGAGATATGAACATTTTGAAACTACCAATCGAAAGATCTCGTTTTTTTAAGTTTGTAACATTTAAGTACTGGGCCGACGATATGGTTAGAAATTAAGTTGTGCACTTGCGCTTGATTATATGTACATTTATATTCGAGGTCAATATTACACTTAGAGATCATCTGTATGCCGTAGATATTATAATTTTTACTATTACTTTTGATAAATTAGTGCATATGCTCGCACACTGTTCTGATCGAAACATGTAATATGATAAAATTGAATCATTTAATAAAACACTGAACTTTAATTATTTTATTTAAATTACATAATTGGAAAGAAATCTTAAAATTTTCCATTACTAGTCTATAAGCGTTTTTTTAATTAATTTGTTGTATTTTTTATTGGTCAACATTTTATTTAAAAATTTATTATTTAATTTTATAATGAACAATTATTTTGTATTTTAACTTTTCACATAAATTTTTTTTTATTCTAAGTTTTATTGTATGTCACTAACTTTTACGTTTTGTGTGCTTGACTTTTTTTTTTATTTAATTAATAATTTATTTAATATAATCTTTTAATTTTCACGCTTACAACCGAACGGACTAAAAAAATTCTAAAATTCGTTTTCCTCACATTTTGCATAATCGCTGGTGTAGTGTTTTTTCCGGTTTCCCCTTTTTTTCGTTTAATTCGGATTTCAAACTTGATTTAAATTTCAACCTAGTGAACAGTACGCAAAATAAAATTGAGCTTTTTAATTACGGCGCATACTTTTTGAGTTTTGAAGTTTTACCATTACAACATCTATGGGATAATAAGGTTTTACGTTTGTTTCGAAGTGAGCATCGAATATTGAGTTCAAATGTGCGATTCAATATTAGGAAAAATGATCGGTTCTTATTTGTTGTTCCACATTTTTTTAGTGAACATTTTAGACAATATTTCCTGGTAACTACCCCTTCCTTATTTAACCAACTTCCACTTAGCATTCGACAACAACTAAATTCGAATTCATTTCTTTGATTACTTAAAGTTTGACTTTTTGAGCACCCTTGTATCGATTTCCTATTTCTAGTTTTAGTCTGATGCAGTTTAATTTTAGTTCAAATATTTAATTTTTTGGGTCAATACTTTCGTTACATCAGTGGTGATTACACTACTAATTTATTTTCATTTTGTGTATTAATATTATATGTGACAAAAAATCGTATTGAAAATACATGATAAGCCAGCCTGCGTGTTTAAAAAACAAACAAAAAAAATATTAGAAATTCCCAATAGATTGTTCCAGGGCATGTTCTTAATCACCATCACCAAATCACGTGGATGCTTTATTAAAGCGACCAAAAAAAAAATATTTTGCGTAAATATAAAGCTAATTAAGTGACATAATACCACAATAATGAATGACCCGTATCTATCAACTCGGATCCCTGTTTCGGCGCCAAATGTAACCTATGACCTTGGGTTTTCTACACCAATTACGATACCCTCCTATCCACTGAACGCTACCAGCATGATATAAGCGTGCGACATGGTATAGGATTGACCCAAAGCCATAGGTTTCAAGGTTACGCCCGAATGTCATTTTCACAAATAAATACGTCTACAATGACAGTAGCGATGTTACACCAAACCTTTCATCAAAATGAACTCATAACCGCTTTACCGATGACACCATCTGTATTCTCGAACCATTAGCATCCGACAAAGGTAGTCTTCTAATGTCAAGTGAATCTTTGAGTAAGATCATAATGGTGTTGGAAAAAGCTCCATTTTGTTGATATTGCACCAATTAACCATTCTGTCTAAGGCGTTCTGCGTGCTTACTTATTGACCTTCAATGATTGAAAATGATGATTTTATGAACTGTTCTCGTGTGCAACTACTTTTGCGCTTTGCATATAATCCTCAGTTATAGTTGGCTGTATAGTCCTCAATTTACAGATGCTTAATGAGTTAGAGAGCATAAACTGTCTTCCTTATTATAAGGTTCAATGCCATTTTACAAGCGGGAAATACTTAGCTCTGTGATGAGTGGTCAAATGATTTTTTTGCCTTTTTGCCGGCTACTTTGGTGCCTCTGTCTTCTTTGGACAGATGTTCTGGTCTTGTCCAGAATCACAGCAGTGCCCGCAAGTTTAATGATTTTATTTTTATAATTTGGTGACGTGCCCAAATGCATGTTATTTCAAGCATCTTGTGACTCTAATGAAGTCTCGCACTTCATATGAGGACCATCCAGTTTATAATCCGTGGCTATTATTAAAATGTATCACGGGTCCGGTGTCAATTCAATGATCCAAACGACCATTGCGGCATCTTCAGGTCCTTTTTCAAGTCTTCCGTCTTCGCAAGTTAGATAGGCACTCCTATTACTTGGATGGCGCTGATCTTATTTGGTTGTACAGTGACAACGTTTGACGATTTTCACTGAGGCTTTCAATGTTTTTACCACTTGTTTTGATTACAGATGCCTGTGGTTTTGTTGCTACTAGTGTCTGTGCGTTTGCGTAGCAGTATTTTCTTCTATTGTACAAATTTATAGCGACTCAACTATATATTCTTGTTGCGCTAGGCGAACTTTAAGATTGGATAGGTGAAAGCTTATTATGCGGCCTGCGTCAATAGTTGGGATCAAGCACTAAAAAATTTTGTTCCCTTCTGCAATAGTTATTTTGCTTAGAGGTCGCATCTCACTCTCTTTTGTGGAGAGTGCCTCATTTAATGTTTGGCTACAAATGTACGTTGCCCCGTCGGATTAATTTTAAACAGAAATAATAATAAGAACGGAAGAGTATAATTTGTTATCATCAATACCCTACTTTATTTTACAGCAAATGGACATGGATACATCCCACACTTGTTTTCTAAAGCAAAAAATTGAACCTACTGGATTTGTGAAAAAAAATGGTATTTTGTAATGAAAAATCCTAATTCCTTTTCAAATTTCAGCATCTCAAAAAAGTTTCTCTCTCTCTAGCTTCCACATCCAATGAAGAGATTTGGCCGCCCGGTTGCTAAGTCCGAGATTCATATCTTTTTGCGGAGCTCTCTAAGTAAACTAATGAATCAGGCGGTGTAGTATAAAGACGAGCAGAGAAAATCCTGTGTATAATCATAGACACTACATGACGGCCGTCTGTATTCTATCAAGCGGCTCGCTATTAAATGTGTTCAAGATAGGACTGGATGCCTTAGGATTCTCTCAGTACGTGGCCCACATACGTAACAAGCGGGTTAAGCAGCAAGACGACAGCCTTCTCTCATAAAAACAATTAAGTTATGAAGGGTTAACCCGTGTTAAAAAATTTAACAGTCATTGCAAAAATTGACTGGTACAAAAATTGATTTCTGGTACAGAAATATTCACCACATTTCGAATAGATCTCTCAATTAATGGAAAAAGCTTAATTATGAAGTTAAAATAAAAAGCTCATACTGAAGCTGCCACTTATGGTGGAACCACGAAAAAGGTCTTAAATAAGCTGTCACTACCGGTGGGCCGTTTTCAGCAAAAAATTTGCAAAGTATTGTGGAAAAACTAATTTACAATTTTTTAGATCATAATTGTTTTCTTGTAAATGATATAGGTACGTTTTAAAATATTTGCAAACAACAATAAAACTCCTATGGAAGCTGATACTTCTGGCAGCTGATATTTGGTATGAAATATTATTCTGATCACTCAGTTTATTCGTCTTGGCTGTAGAAATGTTACAACATTACAAGTGAGAGAGAGAGAAATTTTTTTAAAAACTATTTTTTTAACTTCGGTGATATTGCGGATGGTAAATCTGCATAAATCTCGAGGTCAAATTTGTTAATAATCACTCTTTATTTTACTACGTAAAACAAAGTAAAAATATAATTCTATGTCGATTTAACATAACCACTTAAGTCAAGATAAATGGTTATGTTGAACTATTTTTGACCGAGATATAAGCAAAAAACAAAACCACTTTTGTTTGTTATTAAAATTGTTTGGTGATAGTGATATATAAAACAATAGTTTTATTAGTAAAATCGGAAATCAATTTAGAATAAACACTTAGAATAAATGCTAATTTAAAATGTTGTGAATAGTAGACCCAGAGCAGGTAACAAGTTCTTGAAGGTGTCAATAAACGTAGATTAATGACCCTGATACCATGGATTCAAAAATAGTTTAGTTAAATCCCATAATTTTTTCACAAATTAATTTAACATTTAAATTTGATCCCTTCAAACATAGCTAAATAATAGATATATTTGCTTTAAAAATTAACACTTTTCCGCCGTGTGTCTATCAGTCTGACAGCCAAAGCCCAAGAGAGCTTGTTCAAATATTGTAGTTTTCTTCTTTTTCTACAAAATATATATCGCATGTACAATGAACAGAAGCAAATTTTATTTTTAAATAAAATTTAAAACATATTTAATTCTACTTCAATTTCTAAAATAATTTATTTACAGACCACATTTCAAGTTTGAATACAGCTCACATTGAACATCTCAAGTCTGTGACATTCTAAAATTTTTATTAAAATAATTTTCCACAATTGTTATGATAATTTGTTAACTATAAAAACGTACAGCACATCCAGCCCACCAACAGGAAAAAAAAACGTTTAGTAGGATACTGCTTTTTTGTAACTGTTCCATGGTATTTTAACCCGAAAATGAAAAATAGTTATTTTCATTTTCGGTTTCTCATTCCCCCGTTATACATATATTATTGGCGAAGGTTTCGAAAATATGTTGGAGAATTTACAGAAAACCGAAAATAAAGATAATTTTTCTACCTGTTATGATGTATCATCGTAAAGGATATGATGTGAGCGTGTGAATTGTATGTGCGAAGTAAAGTACTCGTTATTATAATATAAAGTGATAACAATTAAGCATTAACAGAAAATAAAAAAAATTCCTTAAATTGAATGAAATGTTAAGTGAAAAATTTATGAATTTTTCTTTGAATGTGAAGGGATATGGGTACTGCACAGTTCATTTCGTTTCTTAATTTCCTAACACTAAAAGCTTCTACAATTTCCATTTAACATTGGAACACTCAAAGAAAATATTTTTATATAATTTTCCCATATTTTCATTTTTTTTTTATATACATTTTTCAGTCTTGAAAATGGATTTTCCATTTATCCAATTCCCATATCTTATTTATAAATGTCTGTCTGTTATTTTACATTTTCTTGTTATTATTATTATTATCATTATTATTAAAAGACGACGGAAATGAACGAAGAAAATCTGCTCACATCCACATGGATAATGTTTAAAATAAAGAAAAAAAATTTAAATGAGATGAAGAAGAAGAAGAGGAGTAAAAACTTCTGTATCTTTAGAAGATGATACTCTGGAATGTACATACGAGTACATAGAAAGACAAAATAACATCTCAGATTATGGCACCAATTTAAAGTAGAATTATAAGATGTTATTCATACATCGACAGAGTCATTTTCAAGACATAAATGTACATAAATATTGTGTTTTGGGAATATGCCAAATAAAAAATGTTTTGTTTTTATTTTACTTGAGAGGAATTGTGGTAGATAGTTTCTTGACTATACACTATATAGTTCATGTCGTATAAAGCAAATAGAAAACAGCAAATCTTAATGGTATTTGTACTTATAATTCTAAATTATTCAGCAGCTTATGAATTATAAAGATTTTGTCTCTTTGAATATTGTCGCTTTTGTCAAATCTTTTCAATATGAGATTTATAACCTGGGATGAAAATTGGTACACCCTGTATTAAAAACATGTATTCAAAGTCTATTTTAATAGAACTTTAAATGAAAATATTATTCACACGTTTTTGTCTCACACGTGTATGATCCCCACCCCCCGCTTTGTAGGTGGGGCGGGGGTAACTTTTAAACTAAGATAAGAAGCCATATTTTTTATTTCAGATACGGATTCTACGACTAAAAGTACGTATGATTTAAATGAAATATTTTGTTCGGTTCATAAAAGATGGCGTTGTAACCGACGAAATTCAATTTTTTCAATTTCTTCTTCTTAGAACATGCGCATTCGATTCTGCAATACGTTTGAAATAAAAAACATCACGTTTTCATTGGAAATACTCGAAATTCGTCATCAAAATAATTTATTCAGTTTTGTAAATCACATTTAACGTTTGTGTTATTTCTTATCTTCATGTTTTTCGTAATTGCAAAATAAACGATAAAATACTTTAGGATGGAGCGTTTAACTGTACCAGAGAAAAATGAAATGGTTCTGGTTTATGGAGCAGCTGGCAGAAATCTTGAAAATGCTGTTGCTATTTACGCTCAACGTTTTCCGGATAGGATTCGTTCACATGCTTCATTTGGCCGTACTACCAAACAATTTATTACTGATGGAAATGTTCAACCGAAAAAGAGGACCCGTAGAGCAACAGTCACTGGAAAAAATAATGAAATTGCTGTATTGGCAGCAGTGGCTCATAATCCTCATGTTAGTACACGAGAAATAGTTCGCGATTCCGGATTGTCCCTCACCAGTGTTTGGAGAATTTTAAAACGGCACAAGTATCATCCATATCATGTGTCTTTACATCAAGATCTTCATGGCGCTGATTTCCAAAATCGGGTAACTTTTTGTCAACGGGCACGTGAACAATACAACAAAACCCCAATTTTTTTCGATGCGTAATGTTCTCTGACGAACCGTCTTTTACAAACCATGGAACGGTTAATCGACACAACATGCATTATTGGAGTGTTACAAATCCGCACTGGCTTCGTCAAGTTGAACATCAGCGTCCTTGGACTGTCAACGTGTGGTGTGGAATAATTGGCAACAAACTCATAGGCCCCTACATTAATGAAGGCAACTTGAATGGTCAAATGTACCGAGACATTTTGGAAAATGAACTGCCAATATTACTTGAAAATTTAAGCTTAGAAGTGAGACAGAACATGTGGTTTCAACAACAGGGTGTGTTTCTCAATACTATAGAGGGGACTGATTTCCTAAATTAAAAACTGTTGAGGCCGTATTTTGTATGGGCACAACACGAATAGATTTTGATTGTGAAATAGATATGTTTATCCGGTTCCGCATTTGATCAATTGTCGAGTTGTCGTGATCTTCTGCAACTGAACTAATTTTCTGTTGTTTTGCTCTTTTACTATGCGGAAATTCAATGCTGGTTGCATTGCGCAATATCAATTGACATTCTGAATCGGTTTCAACTTTTATTGTAAATAGCTCCAAATGCACGTTGTATCCATCCAACCTAATATGAAAATGATTGGCTTGCCATTAGTTACAAAATTCATCGAGATATCTAATCTTAAAGATTCAGATAGGTTTAATAAGGCACGAGGTTGTCGCAGGCAAAATGTAACTGAAGCACTTTCTTCAATTTTATATTTATCAAACTTTTAAGCACTCGTGTAATTTTTTACTAAAACTTCTTTTTTATCGACATAGAAAGTTATTTCTTCTTCGTTGGTTTGAAAATTAATTACTATGTCTGCAAAACTGATGTACTTTGAAAATATTTGATTTGGAACGCATTGGCTGAATAGAAAGCTTGCAATGAATCGAACTATAGATCTCGAATTGTTAAACCACTATACCTGTGGTAGTTAAATAATATATATGGTACCTATAACCACAGGTTAGTTAAACCACTATAGTTTCGAAAGCGCAACATCGAGGCAAAAGCTACATTCCTTTATTGGTTTTAAATTTTTATCGTTTACCAGCCTGCTAGATTGCAATATTGTGATATTTCTACCACATAATTTTTTTTTTCGATTGTAGAATGATAATAATTGAAATAGATATTGTTCAAATATATTCTAGTAGGTTGTGATAGCAATAGAGAAGAAATAATTAATAAACAAAACAGAAGTCAAATTAATTCTAGCAGAAAGAGACGTAGACTTCGATAAAATATCGCAAAATGGTGATGTTAGAACATCCCAGCCGTAACTAACACTGGGTCATTTATATAGATCAAAATCTTGAACGAGATAATAATTATGTAATCGTCATCTCATGTTTGTTGTGAGTCTCAAACTAACATGCTTTCAACCCACTTATAACTCGAAAAGCTTTTTCAACAACCTCCAACATTTAATCTAACTATCTTACCAAACCATAAACATCTACACATTTTTTTTTTAATTTCATAATACAAATTTCTTCATAAAACTATCTTCATAACTCATCCAGCATTAGAGATAGAGAAGTGTATCTCACATACATCGCATACACAATAATTCCCAAGACAACCGGGGTGTCTTAACAGAGAAAAAATACGAAAGCAAAACTTGAAAAATTATGTTGAAATCTAAGTGAATTTATTTTATTATACAATATTTAAAAAAAAAATAACGCCAGCATAACATAACCAACCAACAAAAAGGCAGAAAAGAACTAAACACCCATCAATTGGAAAATTAATATTTTTTTTCCCACCATTTTGGCCCCGCATATATCCATTTTTCCGTTTCTTTCATTCATCTACACTACTATAAACATTTTGTGTAGGCACACACGCTACATTATACGCTCATGTATTATTTATATATGCTCACCTCTTTTATAGCTCCATATATAAATATGTAGATGTGTACAAGTGAAAATTACAACACCAATTTATGACTGTGCTGTACGATGTGCTTTCTGGTGAGAAGGGTTGAAAATCAATTTCTTTTTACTTCTTTCTTGTTTTAATATAAAAAAAATTCGTTGGTGTTGTTGTAGTTTTTATTCTCATATAAAGTTTAGTGTAGTTGTTGTTTTTAATGTGCTTTTTTCCATTATTAATATTCAATGATGGTATTAATTAGCTTAACTTATAAGGAGAAAAATATATTATGTATGGGAGGGAAAGTGGTAAATGGTTTGGAGGGTTATAAAAAATCCGTAATCTTTTCCTATTGTTGATTTTCTACATATATGATATTTAAGCTGATTTACGAAATCTTATTATATTTTTTTTAATACTATATCGCAAATAAAGCAAAAGTGAGAAATGGAGTTTAAAAATTAGGTAAATATTTTTAAATGAAAACTTAAAAATTCTACTTTAGAAAATTAATCATATATCATATGAAGACCTTTTGCCTTCATGTACCGAACGCAAATTAATATTCGTCTATTTATACAATTTCAAAAAAAAAAAAAAAATGTTCAAGGTAAATATATGACATAAATGAAAATTTGAAAAACAGCAGTACCATGTAATAGAAAATCACGTACCGAAAATATATCACCTTCAAAATGGTGTCGAAGTGCTTATTAATATTCTCATGTGCCAAATTAATCAAATTCATCTCTCTCGATAAAGCATATTTTTGTGATGGATTTGAGATGGGAAAGAACATGTTCATGCTATATACACAGTGTATAGCTTTATGAAAAGCAGTATAGCAGCAACATAAAATGTAATTTGTGCGAAGGCGAACGTTTGTAATAAAGAACTGTATATGTTTAATAGTCAGTGTTGCTTAACGTTTTGATCAATTGGGCCAATTTTTGATGGTTTCATTTTTTGTTGCTTGTATTTGTTAGTAGATATTGAAAGGTATTCAGCAAATTAAAATGGTGATCAGGTTATTAGTGGAACGCTTGAAAAATACACTTGTGGTGACAGTGAGCCGGTAAGACTTAAGCTCGAGGCACATAGTTTTCGTTTGATTCCGATTGGTTTCGTTTTCAATAAGTTTTTCTAAATTCTCGTTTCGTTTTATATCTCACAATATTGTTTCAATTCAATCAATTATTTATATTATCATATTATCAATTAATTGAATAACGAGTAAAGATTTACACATTGACAAAAAAAAATCAATAACCATAGACGCAAAAATTAATAATTTGAGGTTACTGTTTAAGTTTTTATTGAAATTTGATCAACTGTTTCGGTTCGGTTCCTTCTGTACCTTAACTTACATTTTGACATATTCAACTTAAAGGTCGGAACGAAACGAAAACTATGAGCCTCGACCTTTAATCTACTATTTGTTAAATTTAACAAAACAGGGCATATAAAGTCAATTTAATTCCAATTCAAATTTTAATATTAGACTTTTACAGGTTATACGACTATAAATTACTTTACAAATATATACGTCTCAAGGCATCCCAGCACTCGATATATAAACATATCGGTTGTATCATAAAACTACATAGTTATCAAACTACAAATTTATGTAAAATAATCTCTGCGGTAAGATAATAAAATATGTTAACACAAGTTTTTCAAAATAGGTGTAATGAACACTCACCGAAATTAAAGGAAACAATTGATTTGCATGAATTATTTTTCGAACGGTAAACTAAATAGAGAAATAATAAAACAAAATATAAAAACCGTTATTTCATATCGATTTACCGAACGAATTAAACTAATTAACTAAACCTCTCCAATTTCAGATATTTTTAATATTTGTTTTTCATTACTTAAATATTAATTAAGAAAAATTTTTATATTCCTCATATTTTTTTCTATTTGTAAATTTTTTATAAAACTTACTTTAACGTATTTCATTGATTTATTTTTAATCTTTTACGGTGTACTTCCTATGATTACTACACATATTTTCAGGTTTTTAATTTGTTTTGATTTTAAATTTTTTCATATTTACTTTTTTATAATTTTCAAATTTTATTAACATTTTTATTAAAATGTAGTTTAATACAATGTTTATTAATTTTGATCTATTTTATTTGTGTTTTATATTTCAATAATTTAATGATATTTTGGATTTAAAATTTTTTATTATTTTAAATAATACCTACTAATACTTTTAAATTATTAAAATTGTTTTTCATATCTTATATATGCTACTAATATATTTTTTTAATTCTGTTTTTCTTTAAATATTTTTTATTATTACTAAGTAATATTATATTTTGTATTTTATTTCTCCTTTTATCTAGTTTGATATGTATAACTATTAAGACAATTTAAAAACCTTATTTTCTTAAAATTAATACTGGATCTCGTATCATGAAATAAAATTTCATACTTAAGGTCACAGCGATGTTTGGCCGAAATCGGTCCGCCAAAAATGGCAGTTTCGATACCAGCTGTTTTATGTTTTGTAATTATTTTGAAAAGCTACTATGTGCGAGAAAATGAGTAAACACAAAAGAATTGTAAATTAAATTTCAAACAAAATTAGTTCAGATAAATTTTTAAAATTTGAATAGAAATTTTGTTACAAAATTTTGTTTTTTTACCAACATTTGGTATATCTACTTTCAAGGCGGATTGATTATTCAGAATCCTATTTTTTAATAAACATTTATTCATTAATTTTAATTATTTTTTTTGATATTCTTAATATGTACGCAATTTATGATATTTTTGATATTCCTTGTCTTAGTGAGATTTTCGATATTATTGATATGTTTGATATTTTTGGTATTTTTAATAGTTTTTATATTTTTGATATATTTGGTATAGATATTTTTGATATTTTTGTTATTTTAGGTATTATTGATCCTTTTGATATTATTGATTTTTTTGATGTTTTTGATACTTTTGGTATATTTGATATTTTCGGTATATTTGTAATATATCAAATTCTATTATATTTGTAATATATCAAATTCTATTATCCGGTATCAATTTATAATATTAGAACATAACATTTGTATTGTTTTTAAGTTATAAATATTTGAAGGGTAATCCATATTTATTATGTATTGTAATACAAAAACGGTTAATAAATTACAAAACAAAAATTTAAAACACTCGATTAAAGGAGACGAGACAAAATACATAAACGAAATAGTTCGTTCGTTATAACCAAGACAAAATACAAGTGTTTTATTAATTTGAACAGTAATGTTGTTCATTATATCGTTATAACTAGGTTCGTTATTTTGAGCGTAATTTTTATTATGTTATAAAGGAAAAAAAATTGGGACCGAGAGAATTGGGCGTTATAAAGAGGTTTTCGTTATATCCGAGGATTTTATAACTGTATTTGTTATTTTAATATTTTTGATATTTTGGATATTTGTGTATTTTTGATATATGTATTTGATATTTTTCGTATTAATGATCTATTTTATATTTCAGATATTTTTGATAGTTTTGATATAATTGATATTCATTATATGATGAACATATTTGTAATTTATGACTTGTTTTTATATTTTAGGTATTTTGATATTTTTAAGGCACATAGATATTTTTGAAATTTTTGATTGATATTTTTGATATATTTGATATTTTTGACATTTTTAATATCCTTGATATTTTCAATATTTTTTATATTAATGTTATTTATGATATTTTGATCTTCGTGATATTTTGGATAATATTGAGATTTTTAATATTTTTGATATTATTGGTATTTTTAATATTTTTGATATTTTTTATTTTGTGATATTATTTTTATTTTTGAAAATATTAATATTCATGATTTTTTTATTATTTTTGATATTTATGATAGTTTTGATCTCCGTGATTTTTTTGATATTATTGATATATTTGATATTTTCGGTATTTTGAATATTTTTTACATTTTTGACATATTTGGTATTGATATTTTTGTTATTATTGATCATTTTGATATTATTGATCTTTTTGATACTTTTGGTATTTTAAATATTTTTGGTATATTTGTAATTTATGATATTCTGCATATTTGTTATTTATGCTATTTTTATTATTTTTGTAATTATTGATATATCTGGTATTATTGGTATATTTGATAATTTTCGTATTATTGATCTTTTCGATATTTCTGATATTACTAATATTTTTGATACTTTTGATATAATTGATATTTTTAACATATTGGTAATTTATGACTTGTTTTTATATTTTTGGTATTTTTGATGTATTTGATATTTTTGACAATTTTGATATGCTTGATATTTTCAATATTTTTGATATTTATGTTATATATGATATTTTTGATCTTCGTGATATTTTGGATATTATTGATATACATAATTGATATCATTGGTATTTTTAACACTATAAATATTTTTGTTATTTTGATACTTATATATTTGATATATGTGTTATATTTGATATATGTGTTATTTTCGACTAGTTTGTTTTATATTTTTGGTTTTTTTGACACTATAGAATTTTTGAAATTTTAGATATTGTTGATATATTTGATATTTTGATATTCTTTAATATTTTTTGATATTTATAATAGTTTTGATATTTTTGATCTTCGTGATATTTTTGATATTATCGATATATTTGATATTTTTGGTATTTTGAATATTTATTACATTTTTGACATATTTTGTATTGATATTTTTGATATTTGTGTTATATTTGTTATTATGTATTGATATATTTGATATTATTGCTCCTTTTGATATTATTGATACTTTTGCTATTTTTTATATTTTTGGTATATTTGTAATTTATGATATTCTTCATATTTATTATTTATGCTATTATTATTGTAATATTTCTGGTATTATTGATATATTCGATAACTTTCGTATAATTGATCTTTTCGATATTTCCGATATTTCTAATATTTTTGATATTTTTGATGTAATTGATATTTTCAACATATTGGTAATTTTTGAGTTGTTTTTATAAATATTTTTTTTGGTATTTTTGATGTATTTGATATTTTTGACATTAACGATATGCTTGATATGTTATATATGATATTTTTGATCTTCGTGATATTTTGGATATTGTTGATATACCTATTTGATATTATTGGTATTTTTAATATTTTGTATTTTGTGATATTGTTTATATTTTTGATATTATTGATAATCATGATATTTTTGTTATTTTTGATATTTGATATATTTGATATATCTGATATTTTTCAAATTTTTGATATTGTCGACTAGTTTGTTTTATATTTTTGGTATTTCATGCTATAGATATTTTTGAAATTTTTGATACTTTTGATATATTTGATGTTTTTGTTATTTTTGATATTTCTGATCTTTTGATCCTCTGATATTTTTGGTATATTTAATATTTTTGATATATTTGCTTATACTATTTTTTTATGCTTTTGATATTTCTTTTATTTTTGATATTTCACATATTTTTGATAGTTTTATATGACATATTTCAATTTGTTTTTGAGCTATAATGGTTTAAATCCATTTTTTAGCCTCACTGTCAACTTTTATCACTTATAAAATTGAATTAAATTTCTTCAAAAAACACTTGTAAAATTTTATTATAGTGACAATATTTATTTTGTTTTTGGAATATCGATTTCAAAATATTATTTCTTCTTCAGATCCTTTTTACAACTATCGAATGTTTGTAAAAAGGAACAGAAGAAGAAACAATATTTCGAAATCGATATTCCTAAAAACTAAATAAATATTGTCACTATAAGGAAATTTTACAAGTTTTAGTGTCACTATAAGGAAATTTTACAATTTTTTGTATTTTTCATAGTTTTTGTTTTACATTTTATCATAAATTTTATGTTCCATAAATTTAAAGTTTACATTATTATTATTTTTTAGATTTTTTTATGTTTTCTATATTTGTGTAATTTTTAAATTACTCATATTTGAATTTAAGCAAGGTTTAGAACTCGATTCAAAAGACCTGTGAAATGTCAGCATAGATGTTAAGATGAGAATAAGTTGTACTATGTTTTAAATTACGAGCTTCGTTCCTATTTAGAAGATGCTCATGTAAAATTGAATCATTTTTCTGTGTCAGTTTTAGGAATGGCCCGGGAATTTTTGTGTTTTTATATGGTAAGGAAAGTATGATCTCCTGGTGCCGGTTTTAATCTCATGGAGAGATTAAGCTTCTTTATTTCTAAGTTCAATTCCAACCCTAGCCAGGTTCGTGAGCTGCTGGATGGTGCATACTGCTTCTTCCATTTTTACCATTACTTTAATGTTGTTTCCATGCGGTCATCCAAATTTGTAAGCCTAAGAGCCTGTACGCGTATTTGTAAACCTAAGCAACGGTCCTTTAACTTTGTTGGTGAACTTGTTGTCGTATTATTTTTTTCACGCCCCTTCCCTTTCTGAATAGATTGCATATTTAAAAAATAAGTAATTTTGAATTTTAGTGTTTTTGAAACATATACATGCAAGTATTTTAACCCTTATGTGAGTGACGAGGTACCCGGGTACCTTTTGCTTTTTTTAATGTCTAGCTTTGCATGCTCCAGTCATAATAAAAAGTTTTAATTTTATGAGAACTTCTAGTTCAATTGATAGATTACGATCAGACTTAAAAATGAGAAATTTTACAACTTGGACGTACGTGAGAGCAAAAAGTAGTTTAGTTGTACGATTCAGAGTAACAAAGGTACCCGGGTACCTTTACATAGTTTACACTATATTTGAAAGAAATAGTATGTAAATATTTTATAATTTTGTGTTATATATCGTTGTATTTCATTGTTTGTATTTTTGTTTATTTATTTCATTTAATTTATGTTTATATTTTTATTTATTTCAAAAATACTAACCAACATTTTTTTATTACTTTCGATCATTTTTTCCACTGTGATATGTTGGATTATTTACGTTTTTTTACAGAATGTTAAATTAAATTTCATAATTGCAAAAAAAAATTAAAAAAAAATTAGTTTCAAGAAAAGTTGCATGTAGGGTACCCGGGTACCTTAGTCACTCAAATTAAGATAAATTTTCTTCACTCACATGAGGGTTAAAACAGTTTTTTCAAAACCAACAATAAACCGCGGCCCCTTTCCTCTACCTTTTATTTCCTAAAAAATGTTAGGATGTTAACAGGTTATTTGCAAACCACCAAAATGTTTATTAAAGATCCAATATTAAAAGAGTAAATCTCTCATCGGCGGAACATTAAGGTTCCCTAAAACATATCGTGAGCGTTCCTGTTTGGTATATTGCAAAAAAAGAAAGTCCATATTAGAAAATTTAGCCCGAAGCGTTTGACAAAAGACTTTCACAACACAAAAATAATAAAAATTTATTTTTCAAGTGGATTGTGTTGTTTACAACAAATTTAATTCTTTATTTTCTATTCAGTAGTATAGCGTTAGTGTTTGATGTTTTTTTCTTTTCAAGCAATAATAGCAAAATTTCTCTTTTTGATCTTTTCGAAACTATTTGTTGTTGTTGTTTTATTCGAAAAAAATTAAATAAAAATACTAAAAGGGTCATTCTCAATTCTGGTGAAATAAAAAACAGAACACCAGTCAAAAAAACAACAACAGTACCACCGACCCTGAATATGGAAAATAGAAAATTCAATCGGTGGAAAACTATGACATTAAATTAAATTGGTATCAATTTATATTATTTGGCTTTTTGTCGATACAGAGTGCTTTGTTGTGTATAAATACGTATCGTAGGGCTTTAAAATTTATATTCTTTGTATATAGTGTGGATTCCATTCTTTAAACACTGTGTATAATACTGTTCTGCTGTGTAAATCGGTCTTTGATTGGTCTTTATCAATAATAAAATGGTTTAACTTTGTTGTTATAAAATCAAGTAAAAGATTGATTGGAAATTTGTATTATGTAAAGTATTTTAAACTTAAACTGAATGTCATATAAAACTACAACCGTAAATAATTAAATCCTAATGGATTAATTAATTTTCACAAATTTTTTATTAAAATTCTATGTGGCTTTCGGTTAACTGAAAAAGAAGGGTTGAAAACGTATATAAAGTTTGTACAGCTTTCATCCAGTAAAACTAAAAATTGGCAACACAAAACTATCACGACATTTTTTCATCCCAGTACATCACCGTCCGCATAGGATTCCTATCATAATATGGCATCAGGCTCATTAAAGTTTTTAACGACCCTAAAATACCATCTCATAAAATAATTTTAGCTCAGTAATCGTTATAGCGAAAGGATAAATTATTTAAATCTAAAAATGCTTATCCCATAGGATAATCCAAGCTTGCGGTGATATGGGCATGATGCATTTTAAAATACCATCACTGACATACCGTTTTAAATGAGCTGGTACAATGAGCGAGGATACTGAATCGCTGTTTATCACAAAATATACGAATTTTGGGATTCAAAAATCAAGTGTGCCTTTCGTATGCATAGAAGTTCATTGAGTCACTTAATGGGTGTATTTCATCTAACAACACCTTCACAAACATGTCATTTTAATACAACTGGTACAACGAGCGTGGATATTAAATAGTGTTTTATCTCAAAATAAATGAATTACGGAATTTATAAAACCATAGGCCAGTGCATAGAAGTTACTTGAAATCATATCGTTTTAAAAGAAGGAGTGCAACGAGAAGTTCAATACGAAGATTCATCATCAAAGCGTTAATATTAAGTTGATATAGAAAGAATATAGTGAGTGATTTATGTTAAGACATGAAAAGACATAATAAATATGTCTGATGAATAGATTTCTGAACCTTGATATTAGTTCCATATAAATTATACTAGTAAAATAAATAAAGAAAGTGTCAGATCCTTATCGCCTCATTCATTACTTGCAAAATGTCTATAATTGCAGTGGTTATTTCACAGGCATAATCAGCGATCAGGTTTGCATAAAAAGGCAACGTGTAAGTTGTCTTTAGGTACTACTTAAGAACTCTGGGTCTGGCTGCTACCTAATAAATCGTACAAATTCTGGGAAATCAAATGAGATAGAAAGTTCGGGTAGTTTACAAAATATTACGTATGAAAATCTAATTTAACACAATTTTTAGCGCGAACTGAATATGTAGTATACTAAATCAAAAATAAACTGAAGCCTTATTCTGTAAAGATCTTGGACCTTTTAATAGTTATAAAGTTTTGAAACAACCCATACCCGTACCCCTCCCCCCCACCATAAATCTGTTTTATTTTATAGCAATCATAAACAATTTTGGCCTCGTGCGTGTATGATATCGTTCAGTCTAGTGTTGGTTCCCTACAGCCTAGAAGTGTTGACTAATCGTAGTGAAACTGTATACTTAAGGTTTTTCGTTTTTTGGCCGAATCAGTTCACCCAAAGTGGCAGCTTTCAGGAACAATTTCGGGATGCAACTTCATATTGAAGGTTTTTTCATTAAATGGCAGATGAGATTTTTAAAAACGATTAAATCTAAAAAATTGTAGATTAAGTTTCAAACAAAATTTTTCAGAAATTTTATTAAATGCTACTAGAAATGACAAGTTTTGATCAAGTTTCACGAAAATTCGCCACTTCTACAGTCCAGGTGGCTTGACTAATTTAAGTGCACCTTCATACTAAAGCTTTTTCTCGATTGGAAGATCGACAATTGTGTACCGGAAATGAGAAGATTTTTCCAAATTTTTGCTAAGAAGAATAAATTTGCAGCAACGGTTGACTTTGTTCGGTTTCTGAAATTTTAGCAAAAATAATGTATTTGGTCATGCAAGGCAGTTTTTAGCATAAATCCGGTTAGTTCAATTTTCCGAATAAGAAAAGTGTGGTGTATTCGAGATATATGTACATTTATCCTAAAAGAAAGTTGGGTGTTGGCCACAACATATTCACTGTTCTCTTTTTTGAGATATTTTATCTTGCATTAACCTTTCTTTGTACTTTGTATCTTACCACATGGGGCGGCATGTTACATTTTCGAATCGATTCGAAATTCCAAAAAAGTCGAATGGAGGTATGTTGTATCATTTTCGAATCGTGATAATAATAAAGTTTCATAATTTAACCAAATTAATAATAAATGTAGCTAATATTTCATTCTCGAAATTGCAAGATTATTAAAACGATAGTAGTCGAATATGTGACAACATGCTGACAAACATTTTTTTCAATTCGCCTCTCAAAGTCGTTTCGATTCGAATTCATGGTACAACATACCACCCCTGTATACCGAAAATTACCGTAGTCGCCATGACACGCTCTAAATCCGATTTTCATATAAATGTTCTTCTGTCCCTACGTTCTTATGTTCTTAAGCAAATCTCAAGTTCTTGCTAAATTTTGGTTTAATAAGTGTGGTTGAGTTTTGACCGACTCGGTTTAACGGAAGTGACAGTTTCCATAAAAACTTTTTTGGTTTTTAAAAATTAAAAGTATCACATTTAAAAGATCGATTATGAGCTATTTCGTTTTTGCATGTCTTTTGAAAAGTATACTATTTAAGAGAAACACTGT
Source organism: Nephrotoma appendiculata (assembly GCA_947310385.1). Lineage (NCBI taxonomy): Eukaryota > Metazoa > Arthropoda > Insecta > Diptera > Tipulidae > Nephrotoma > Nephrotoma appendiculata. The sequence goes on from OX371223.1 coordinate 31,603,221, forward strand.
TATATTGTATGAACGTTTATGTTATGTGATTTCAGATTCTAAATTAATTTTGCAAGTATACCGACTCAGATTTATTATAAATCCGGTTTCATTAAATTTTACCTAAATTTAACCGGAAATGACGTTTTTCGTCAAAAAACTGTTTATCAGTGAAACTTGGTCGCTCTACAGCTCCTAATTTTTAATAAAAAAAAAAAAAGTTATCATACAATATAATTCAGCCCTGCACAGTCTAGAAGGATTGATTGATCGGAATGAAACTGATATGTTAATATGTTTTATACATTTTTGAGATCCCAGCTATATTTGGCCGAGTAATACTTAAACTTTTCCAGAAATCGGAAGATCCCAGTGATTTTTGGTCAAAATCGGTCCTCAGACAGAAGCAGCTCAGAAGTGGTAGTTCCGTTGGAGTTTTTTGAATTTTTGCAATGAACATTAAATTTTTTGGCCTGGTTGGATTTCTGAAATCTAAGCAGTAATAATGATTTTTGAGTGTACAAGGCAACTTTTATTACAAATTACTCGTTTTTGATGTGCACCCTCTTAAAAATAACGTAATATACTAGTTGTGTTCCCATACATAAACAAATATACTACACCTATTGTCATCATCATCGTCTGGGGAGTCAATTAGTGATTGCGACGGCAAGTAGTAATGCGACAATACATATAATAAATAATAATTGTCATGAATAAAGTGTGTATTTTTTCACCATGATGATGGGATAAAATAATACCATCTGAAATCGATGAAGTTTCCCTCCGCCGATCGTCCAGGACAAAAACCACTCCTTCCACGTATGCGTCCTAATCGAGAGTGGAGGGGTGGAATGTACTCCTTCAATGGAAATCCCTAAAGGCTCAAACCAATCGACGCCATGTACACTGGTTTTGGTCCCGGTGGTGATGTATAATGATAGACTGGTTTCCGTTGGAAAACTACCAGTTCAAATTTTGCCTCACGAAGTGGTGGTGATTTCGGAAAAACTATTTTGAATGTTGTCTTGGATATGATGGTATGTCTCGAGCCCGAGTCTACATCAAAACGCAACGGAAAATGGTTTTTGTTGACGGTAGCAGAAATATTAACAGCAGAAGGCTTCGCAACATGTTTCACTTCTCGTGGTTGGAAATTTATATTTTTTTGTTTTAATTTAATTAATTTATTAAAGAATAATAAATTACACACAATCGGCATTATTAATTAATTAGTAATTTTATCTTCGTCGCCAATGTTTTATGTGGGAACTGAATAATTTGCGAGAGAACCGAGTCTTTGGTTGTCGAAGCGGTATAATGACATCGGCATGAACGGTTGTGGACCATATCTATAAGCAGCACATATGTAAGGCGGGAGCCTCGCGATTTCCTTGGCTGTATCGTCGTTCCGTTTCGGTCGTCATTCTCGAGTGGTAAACTATGAGACGCTGTATTGTTCCCACTTGATGTGACAGAATGACGCTAATTCAGTAGAGGGAAACATCACAAACTAGCAAAAACGGAATTGGCCTCATTCTGTCACATCAAGTTGGAACAAAAGAGTGTCCCATGGGTAACCACTCGAGAACGTTGACCAAAACGGAACGACGATACAGCCTAGGTGATCGCAAGGCTCTGGTCATTATTGCAGGAGTTAAGAAGATCCATGGTTTTCTCTACGGTCGTGAGTTCGGTATTATGACGGACCATAAGCCGCTACTTGGACGTTTTACCACAGATGTTCCAAATCCACAGATTCTATCGCGGAGAATGATTCGTTGGAGTACTTGCCTGAACGCATACACTTTCAAACTCGTCTACCGTGCCGGGAAGGATGTATTAAATGCTGACGGTCTTAGTAGACTTCCATTTCCGGGCAGTTCTATCATCACAGAGGAAGAAGAATTGCTGCTTATAGATACGGTCCACAAGCTGACCATTCATGCCGATGACATTTCCGCTTTGGCAATGGCTCCATGGCATTCACATTCAAATAGGCAGGCGGAGATAATGGTCAAAGCAAAAAAAGATTTCCTGAAGAAAGAGAGTTCTGGTGATATCCAACATCGCTTGGTGAAGTTACTGCACCACCATTATGCAACGCCATATACTATTACCGTCAGATCATCCAACTCCCTTTGACGACGTTGTTCCAACGCCGCTCGATATTCAACAATCAACATCAGAGTTACAACAACCAACCGATGGTCCATCATCAACCGCACCAAATGGAACAACAGACGAAGAAGCGAGAAAAAATAATACCATCTGAAATCGATGAAGCGTCCCTCCGTCGATCGTCCAGGCCGAAAACCGCTTCTTCTACGTATGCGTCTTAATCGAGAGTGGCTTTACTTTTTTAGTCTGCCGTAAATGTGTGCGAATTTCTCGAAATTTTTTTTTTTTTTAAAGTTTACGGTATACGAGAATTATTGTTCTCCTCGGATAACGTTCCAAAAAATTTAAATCTATGCTCTTGGCATAGCTATTGCAAAAATATGGGATCCGACATGACTTCACCGCCATATATCCATCACGATCGAACGCTTCGGAACGAGTGAATAGATCGATAATCTGCAATCCGTTCCTACGTAGAGGATGATCATAAAAGCTTAGTTGTACATTTTGATGAAATAGTTGGTGCGTTAAGAAACAAATTTCTACTGGGTTTGACCTCATTATTTAGTGTTAAAGCAACATCGCATAAAATAAGGATCAACATATGAAGGATGCTTTTTTTTAGGTTGACATGTTTAAGTTGGGAACACTATTTTATTTGACAACCGATTTGACAGCTTACGTTTGGTTCGCCATTTGTTTGATTTGCTATTTGCCAGTGTCCATCCACTTTATTGAAGATTTTTTTTAAGGATCTTGATTAACATGCTTACAAAATTCAACTTGTGAAGGAATTAAAGCCAACCATCGCACACGCCACCAATTCGGTCAATAGACTGAAGTCCAAATTGATATTGATGTTGATTTTTGAGAATCTGGATTTGGAGCCGAACCATTGCCGAAACACCATTACATCCAGAGAAAATCACTGTTTGGTGCACTTTATGGGCCGGCGGAATATTTGGTCCATAAATTTTCAAAAACGATGATGGGTGGAATGTTACAGTCAACGGCGAACGTAATCAAGACATGCTTTCTAACGTTTTTGTGTTTTTGTACCCCAATTGGCTGGCCTAAATCTTTGACCACATGCCACACAGCGCGAGATGCAATTAATTTATTCAAAGATACATTTGACGAAAGACTAATTTCATACATAAGCATTTTCCATAAATTAACAGATCGTATGGTGATTTTTGGCTGAAACTGGTGCTTTTTCGTTGTTAACAAATATTTTGAAATACGTATCATTTACAACAAAACGGTCTACCAACTTAAATATTTTTAATTAATTTTGCAACAATATCGAGGTTTTAGTGTTTGTTGGAAATCGATCAACTGGAACTAAAATATTCTAATTTAGTTTTGCAATAATATCGGTCCAGATCAATTTTAAAAAATTTTAAAAAAAATTTACGATTTTTGACAAACAAATGTTTTTAACATAAATTCGGCCACTGAAGAGTTCTATGGACTACTGATTATTGAACGAGATGAAATTTAATATGTAAGATTTTTGCATTAATTACAAGGTCCCAGTGATGGTTGGCACCGAAATCGGTTAATCGGATGTGGCAGCTTTTTCAATTTTTGCAAATTTTTTGAAAATACTGAAGCATTTACGAAAAACGATTAAAATTCATAAAACTTGTAAATTAAGCTCAAACCAAGTTTCAAAACTCTTCATATTTAAACGATTTCCACTAGTTGGGAAATCTATACAAAATTTGATAAAAAAATTTGTATCACAAGGGGCAGCCTTAGCTTGTTCAATTTTTGCAATAATGTTGAAAGGTACAGCATTTACAAAAACGGGATGTAGTATTAAAAGATTCAAATTAAATTCAAAGTTGAAATTTTTGACAAGGGTTTTTTTTTGCTAAAACTCCGGTAATTTTTATTTTTCGCTTTAAAAACTAAGTGAGGTGTATTCGAAATCTGTTTACATTCTTGATCAAATAAATCGCGTGTTTGCCACAACATATGCATCCTAATCATTTTCTTGAGAAAAGATATCGTGAACGATTTGCCGATCCTCACTAAATTCGACCACTGAAACAAACCAAAAAGTTGTGGTATTTATTGTCGTTACCAAATTTTCATATGGGAAACTTGAACCGAAACAGTGTGCAGATAAATAACATTAATTGATAGAAATAAGAACTGCCAGAACTTATATTAAATTATCGAAACTGCATTTTTTTTTTTTCTAAAGTAAAATCGAGCACGACGAATAATCAATCAATGAATGCATGGTTTAATATGATTATGGCGTTTTGGTTTTCGACATTCTTGTAGTAATTCAAAATTTAGAAGTTCAAGATACTGTTGTGCCGAGTTTTCTCGTAAAACTTATTCACCATTCCAAATTTTATCGTACACAAGAAAATTCTAACCCACACGTAAAAAATACTTGGTAAATTTTATTTTTGTATCTTTTTCTAGATTTTCATTTCTTATGTACTTCTATATTATATATATTATGTAATATATTTCTCATTTATATTCGAACAGAATAAAATGTTTTCTTGAATTTATGAGATGTTACAGAACAAGGGATGAATAACAAATATTTGATAATAAACATGAAAAATTGATAGATTATTATGAATCTGTCACCTTATAATGTACAAATAAAATCATATTGCAATTACAAATATTTTTTTGTCTTGGATTATGGATCTCGTTAAAGTCTGTTCAAGTATAATCTTTAGACAAAAAATATGTGAAACAAGAGTGTTGACACTAACCTTGTATATCACGTGCCCCAAAGAGATAACTAAATGAATTGAACAATTGGGAAACATTTTGGAATTTCTGAATTCAACTTTAAATTTTTAAACCGCATGATACGACATCTATCATCTCCGCATATGAATAACTTTACCTAAACATGTCACGAAAATTTCATATAATTTTATTATAACAAAATTTTAATTTTTTATATATTTTGTACATTTTCATCTTAAAGTACAACAAAAAAAAAATGTTTTTTTTATTCATGCAAATTTTTATACTTTCTACCCATACGTAGACTATTATAAGAAGAAAATATTATGTACAACCAGCAATATAAAATGCGGAAGTTTTAAAGGGGTAGTAAATTTAATAAGATTATATTTATGTTATATTTTTTATGATTTCGTTTTTTTTTTTTTGCAGAATACAAAAAGAAGAAATTTTTTGTTATACTGTTATGTCTTGAATTTTTTGGTAACGTCGTAACACACAAAAAACTGAAAATTTACTTATAACTTGCATAAATACAGCAACAACTCGTAGCTTCCCTCCCCGTTCAGCTGTTTGCCTGCTCGTATAATCAATTTTGTTTCTATTATTACGTTTATTGTTATTATTTTAAAATTTTGAATTAAAATATATAAATACACAACCTCCGCGCTTATAATGAAATTTGTTGCTGTCTTATGAATATAAAACAAGTTGCGGGAAATAAATACACTCACTGCGTGCTGGTAAATGAAAAATCGCGGAAAATCCTTTACAACGTTTATATATCTTTATTATATTGTATTCGGCGGATGGATACAGTATTAAACAGAAAAGGGTTAAGAAGGTAACTTGTTCAAGTTAATTTGATTTTATATTCAAATTTTTGTAGTATTCGTTTTGAGGTATTTAAATGAGGATATGTATTGTGTAATGAGGGAGTTATGTGTAGCAATAGGTAGTTAATTTTTTTTTTTGTTACAAATAAAAGGATGTAGGTAACGCAAACTTTGTATTTTTACTTTATATTGGATTTATTGTTAAGATATAGGGTTTATATTTCTCCTCCTCAAAAAATTTCATCGGTGAACTTGTTATAAAATTAAACTTGCCGAGCTTTTGGTACAATTGGTTTGTATAATAAAAAACTTTATCACCGCTTAAATTTCAGAAAACATGAAAGGTCAACCTTAATTGTTTAAGAAAATTTCTTTTAAATTTATATAAATTTTTTAATTCAAAAACATCATTGCAAAAAATTTAAAAAGCTGCTATGAATTCTGCCATTTTCGGCATGAATAGTAAAACTGCTTGGACTGTAGGAAAGCCAAATTTTGGAGAAATAATTTTTTTTTAAATTCGTCAATTCCGGGAAAATTTAACAATAGGTCTAAACTATTTTTTTGATTTTTTGTTTTTAATCGTTTTCTCCGAAATGTCATATTATTTTGAAAATAACGAAAACGCAGCCACTTCCGATAAACAGATGTTTGCCAAAAGCTAATGGAATCTTTCTCCCATCTGGGCTGTAAGACACCGAATTTTTGTTGAAAATCAGAAAATAAATTTATAGTTCAGTTTGACCTGGCATTGTTACAAAATTTGTTTAGACTTTTAAGGTTATAGCCTTTTTTGAATGTTATGTTCTTTTCAAAGTACAAGCAGAAAACGAAAAAGCTCTGTTGAAAGCTGCTTCTTCCAGTGTTTCGATTAAGAAAAATGTCACTTGTAACTCTCAACTAATGCAAAAAGGTTAAATATGAAACTTCTTCCCGTTAAAAAGTCCTTGTTGAAAAACAGTTTTTTTTCTCAAAAATCGTCATTTCTACTTAAGTTATGTAAACTGATTTGAACCGTTATTGTTGCAAAATTGATTTAAAAATGTTCAACATATGTTTCTCGAGAACGATAAACTTTATACAAATATTTGCAAAAAACCAAAATTTATTATCGGAGCGCCACTTCTGCTGAACCGATTTCAACCGAACAACAATGAGTTCTTTCAATTTATAGAATAACCTTCAATGTGAAGTTGGTTCCTGTTGAATCAGGTCGTACTGGCTGTTTAGGTTTCTAACTTTTATTGAAATACAGTGTCAAAAATCGAAATTGGCGATTAAATAATGAAAGACTGATTTGTAACGGTATTCTTCTAAAACAAATTTAGAATTTTTTAATTCAAAGTCGTTTCCTCGTAAATGATAAACTTTACAAAATATTTGAAAAAAGGCAAAAGCTTCAATTGAAGCTGCCACGTTTGTTGACCAAATTTCAAGGAAAATCACATGGACTCAAAGTTATTAAAAAAGCTTAAATATAACGTAACTCCAGGCAGTTACTTTGTTTGCGCTGTAAAAAGACCACAAACTTTTACAGCGGTGGCCTCTGTAAATTTTTGTAGATAAAAAATGGAGGGTTGAATAAGTTGTGACCAAAACCCAGAAAATCGGGAAACCTACACGAATGTACATAGATCAACTCTTGATTTCCGAAATTTCAAAAAACCAACACATGTTGATAATTTAACCAAATTTCTTTTATTTGAGTTTTTTTGAATCTTTGTCGTTTGTTGTACATAAATACTAAACTTTTCAATATGATTGCAATATTTGATAAAACTCCCGTGAAAGTTGCCACTTCAAGTTTACAGATGTCTACCAAATTTATCAAAGATCTCGCCGACTAATAGAAATAGTAAAAGAATAAAGTTTCATTCCGAACAGTCAATCGACATTAGAGATACTAAATTTTGGTGATATTTTTTTTCTAATCTCGTCATATACTACTACCTCTACTAAGTTTGTTTTAAATTTAATTTACAATCTTTTTGTTTTTAAACGGTTTTTCTTAAATGTAGATACGTAGATAGTTACTTTCCAAAATACGAAAAAGCTCCTATGGAAACTGCCCTGCTATTCAAATGATTTCGGCCCAAAACATAAGGAACTCCGACTTTATGGAGAAAGCTTACCGATGAAGCTTTATCTCAATCAGTCAATCAAATCCGTCTGAGCTGTAAAGAGGAGACAGACATTTATTTTCACGATTTCTTTACAAAATAAAAATCAGATTTTTGTCAAAAATCTACCTTTTTACTTAAGTTTTTTTAAAATGATCTGAACCGTTATAATTCTAAATTTAAATAAGAATCTTTTAGTTCATAGTCAATTTTCTCAAAATTAATAGACTTTCCAAAAATTTTGCAAAAAAATTAAAAGCTCATATCTACAAATTTAAGGAAAAAGCTTAAGTAGCAACTTTCACACCAATCAATGAATCCATCTTGGCTGTAGTGGCCGAATTTTTGTTGAGATACTGTTTTTTTTTCAAAAATTGTAATTCCTGCTTAAAGTTTGGATAACTGTTTATGGCCTCCGGTATCCTTGAACATTTAATTTAGAGTCTTTTAAGTTATATTAATTTGACCCAAAAATGAAATACTTTTCGAAATGTTTGTAAATACCTAAAAAGCTCTTATGGAAGCTGCTACTTCTGGTGGATCGATTTTATCACTGGGATATTAAACCAATACGTATTTCGTATAAGAATTTGGCTATTTCTTAACCATCGTGATGAAATTGGGTATGTTGGATGGAAATAGAATTCTAAAATGATTTTTGGAAGAAGTTCTGGATTATGGCCACCAGGAACGGTACTCGGTAGTTTCAGGATGGAAATGGGATTCTTAAATGATTTTTGAAAGAAGTTTTGGAATATGGCCACCTGGGATGGAACTCGGTCATTTCTTAAAAAAATTATGATGGGATTGGGTATGTTGGATTGAAATGGGATTCTTAAATGGTTTTTGGAAGAATTTCTGGAATATGGCTTAGTGGGACGGAACTCGGTAGTTTCTTGGATGGAAATTAGATTCTCAAATGATTTTTGGAAGAAGTTCTGGAATATGGCCATCTGGGACGTAACTCGGTCATTTTCAACCTGTAATTTTTATGATGGGATTGGATTGAAATGGGATTCTAAAATGATTTTAGGAAAAAGTTCTGGAGGAGGCCATCTCAAACTCGGACATTTTTAACCGGTTATAATGTAATTGGGTTTATTGGATGAAAATGGGATTACTAAATGAATTATTGAACATATGACTACCTAGGACGGAACTCAGGCAGTTTTTGGCCGATTACGACGGGGTTGGATTAGTTGAATGGAAATGGTACACATTATGAAAATTATTATTTTGAAAAACAAAATTTTTAAAATTAGATGTATAAATAAGTTTGTGTAGTACTTTTCTGAACAAAAAGTCCTACTCACCCAACATTTTAATTTTACGCAACAATTGCTGAATGAAATAAGCTTATGTATGAAGTTTGACACGAATTAGACAAACTGTCTGGGCTGTAGAGCGGACCTAGATATTTGTCGACTGGAGGCAATGGAAAACGATCCTTAAACGTTTTATCTTTAAGGCGCCGATAGTCAACGTATATTCTCTGCTCACCGGTATTTTTCTTCACCATCACGATTGGGCTTGAATATAATGACGCAGAATTTTGAATTATGCCCAACGCTATAACATCTCATTAATAAATGTTGGTACATTCTAACGCTAGGAATCCGACAAACGATAGGGTTTGTAATACGCCGGCGTAGAATCATTCAGAACAATTTTTATTTCAGCCCCATCGGTCATTTATAATTCATATCCCTAACAGCACCGATAAATGCTCGTTGATATTATTTTTGATAAATTTATCGGTCTCCACAATATTTACATATACCTCAAATATTATTTGATTTCGTCGGGTATGTTGTTTAAATTTAAAAGGTCTATATGTGTCTGTTTGTGGTGCCGTGCAAGCTAAATATGGTTGGTTCCATACAGCCCAGACAAGTCATTTGATTGGGATGAAATTTAATGCTTAACCCTTACTCTGTGTATTGGGGTCTCGTTGACCCCAAACGTTTTTAAAACCTAAAAAAATCATAGTATTGTCTATAAACAGTCCGAATAACTTAGATAGCCTCAACTTAAAGCTTTTACAGAGAATCCAATTCAAAGCTTGTTAAATTTGACGTTTTTTAAGGTAATAGGATTGATTTCAAAAAAGCAAAAACATTTCTGTGGACTAGGGCCAAAATGATCCCATATATTTCTTGTACCATTCTGTAAATTATAACGACAAAAAATCTATTTGTTGTTCATGCATATGGAATGCAAATGTTTTGTTCTTCGTATACTTTCTCGCTTTGGGAACTCTTTGATAGTGTTTCAACGCCAGAACCATCTATCGAAGACGAGATAGCCGACAAGAATATGGATTTTTCAGATTGCGATGGCAGTTTTGACGGTATAAATTCAAATGAATCCAATGAAAATTTGATAACAGATGCTGAAAATAATGTAGAAGAACTGTTGAACGGGCAGTTTACTCGGAAATGGCCTCCAAATCGGTCTGATGTGACCAAGACGCGTGATTTTCTGAAACTAAGAGAAAGAGAAGATCTAACTACACAAATCGCTCGAATTATAATTACACCACTTTTGGCATTTCATCAATGTATATACCAGACACTTTAGTTAACCTAATAGTCGCTGAAACCAACAGAAAACCACGGAAATTCTATACGATGAACAATATAAAACAACAAAATGACATCGGGTGTGGCAAGATACTGATTCGCTAGAGATTTATGCTCTATTCGAAATTTTAATATATGCCGGGGGTCCTAAAAATTGGAATGAGAGATAAGATGAGCTCTACCGCATAGACAATCGCCCATGAGTCCAGTAATGATTGAGATATTTACGGTTTGATAACTATGAAACCAGACAAGAGCAATTACAAACTGACAGCGTTCCTTGATGTTTGGAATGACCACCTTATAAGACATCAGACAACTTAACAATCGATGAGCAACTAGTGTTAACCCGTGGCAGATGTTCCTTCATATATCGTTCCATCCAAACTATTGGGTAATATGGCATACAAATTTTCTGGTTATGCGATGCCAAAAACTCCTAAATTTTAAATGAGTGGGATTGATAATCCCGATCCTGTAAGGACCTATACTTGCAAACGAAAAACAAACTAATGGCGCATGATGTTATTTTTAATATGTTTGATCTTGCTGGTATAGCATTCTACAACTTGCACAGAAGTGCTTATCCTCAGCGTTATGCGAATCGAAAGTCATCGGAGAGATTTTTTTTTTTTGGAATGAACAAGCTATGCAGTTGGTTCAGGACAATCTACTGCTGCGACTATTCAATCCACGAGTTTAAAAAAACATGTGAAAACCGCGATCTAATTCTCGACGTTCACGATGCTACCTGTGCCCTCGATCAGCCCAAGTTAAAACTAGATCTCAATGCCATTTTTCAAATCAGCCATCATGTCCCAGTCAAGCCAAAATCGTGTGTACAGAATGATGATCATCCCTGTGCACAGACAACGTCTTGGTAAGCTATGCACAGAGTGAGGATTAAACTTTTTCTACAAATTGGGACATTCCAGTATTTTTTGCCAAAATGGAATCACCGGAAGTTTTTTGCTGTGAAGATTCGATTTTCAATATGCGTAGACTTTTTTAGTTTTGTGAAATTTAAGGCAGTTTTTATCAAAAATTCGGTAGATTCAATTTTCCGTTTCAGAAATTAAGTGAGGGTTTTATTCGAGATTTATGTACATTGGTCGTAAAATAAATTCGGGTGTAGGCCACAACAGGTTTACAACTTTTGTGAAGCTTCCACTTCCGGAAAATTGATATTGGCCAAAAACTAGCGGAATAACAGACTATATCAAAAATGCTAAGGTATGAAGCATTACTATTATTAGTTTGATCCGTTTGAGAACTAACTGTGACACAAGTATAGCACAATAGATTGTTGATCATTGTGCACTACCTGATTTGTCAGCTGGAACTAGTATTTAGCCACCCGGAACCAAAATTGTATAAGCCGGAACCGTCACGTGATTGCACAATGCGCTGTATAACATATTAACAAATCTGCCGGAACCACAATATAATCCGGAATCAAAAGAAGCATACCAGAACTATGCCCACCGAAGTGAAATCGTACCTAAAGCACAAGTAGTACAAAGAATTGTGCATCATTATGGTGTATCTGATTTTTCAGTTGGACCCATATTGTACCAACCAGAACCATATCAAAGCCAGAACCAAACCAACTATGACACAAGTTGCAAGATTTGTGCACCGTTGTGCATTATCTGAATTATAAGAATTCAGCCAGAACCATGACAATGTCCGCCCGAACAAAAAGAAGCTAGCCGGAACCAAACCAAGTTTATCCCAAATTGCAAAATGCAATGGCATTATTGTGCAAAATTCATTGTACATAATTGTGAATGATTTTTTAGCCATAACGAATATAAAACCAATCAACACCATGTAAAGGCAGTCGAAACGGGATTTGTTTCAGGCGGTACCATTAGATTGTGAATTATAGCATAATTTATTTTGGATATGGAAATCCATCATATAAAAATTTTTCTAAAACCGTAACAATATCAACCGGAACCTTTATATGTCGGCTGGAAGTATATGAAGTCAACCGGAACCGTATAAAGCCAGGGAAAACCGCATGATGGCCAGAATCAAACAATTTTTTTTACTAATAGCACAATATGTGTATTATTTATTTTTTCAGCTAGAACCAATATTTCCCTAGCCGCAACCATTTAAAGCCATCAGAACTAGGAATATTTAGGATCATAATAAGTCCGCTGGGACCACAGTTTTGAGCAACATAAAAGCTTTCAACCAGAACAATTGAAAATGTCAGCCGAAACCATATGAAGCCAGTCGAAAACATGCCTGCTGATTCTAGCTGGTAAACTGTGATTCCAGCTGGGTTTTAATATTGGGCAGATTATTGTTTGTTCTGACCAAAAACAGGAGCGAACAATGATGCACAAATCATTTCACTAATTGTGCCATAGTCGGTTTGAATTCGGCTGCTATTATTTCGGCTGGATTCGAATGGTTTTAGTTGACAATGTGTAGTTGTTCCGGCTGGTGGTTCTTGGTGAAAGCTTATATGATGGACAACCATCTAAAGCGCAAAATGTTCAAAGTGCAAGCTTAATTTGGTTCCGGCTGAACATCTCAATTTCCGTGTGGCACTCCATAATTGGTTTGGTTCCGGCTAGGCTTCACATAGCGCCAGTTGAAATTGTAATGATTTCGGCTGACAGTTTATTTGTTAACCATCAAAAGTAGATTGTATTGATTTTGCAAGCATGTAATGGTTTCGGCGTTCTTTAAATTGTTACTAAATTGTTAGACTAGCTTCCTGTGGTTCCGGCTGACATTGAAGTGAATTTGTTATGATTCAGAAGTTGAAGGTTTTTTATTGTTTAACCAACTAAATTGCATTGCGCAAGCTCGTAATGGTTCAGATTGATAAAACTGTGGTTCTGGCTGGTTTTATCTGTTTTGATTGGCTTAATATTAGTTCAGGCAGACAAATCATATGGTACACAATGATGCACAATCCATTGGTTGATTTTCTTTTGGCTGACATGGTTCCAGTAAGCCACATATGGTTCCTACTAAGATTGTAATGGTTCCAACCAACGTATGGCTCCGACTTAAAGCTTTTACATATGTGGAATAATCATTCAATAACTGATTTATGCTCATTGCATGCAAGTTCATTTAATTTTGATTCCGGCCAGCTTTAAATTTTTCAAATTATACAAGATTGTTTTTCCAAAATATTGCTAACTTTCATTGTTCGCCTTACAAATCAAGTGTGGTAAAGAATGAATTTCACCAGCATTGACAACGACATATTTAGATAAACTTCCAAGACTGCATACTCAGTTTTTGCTTCAATTTCATTATTTTGCTTTTCAAAAACGAAATTAAAAAATGGAATTAATTACTGTATTTTACGTTATTATTTACTGATATAAGGTGTTTTGTCAAATTTCAAGCCACTGTGTGCCTTCTTATGAAAAAGAGATTGATAAAAATTATTGCCTAAGGGTACGAAATAAACATTTCTGCTGTTCTAGATATATGCATACGTTGTTGTTCACTGCTCAACTATTGATTAAACATGGAGCCATAAATTACTTTCCTCATTACAAATTTTTTATCCCATTAGTATAATTACAAGAACAACAACAAATCTCATTGTTTGTGATTTATATCCTTTAACATGTCACCAGATAGCAATATATAGGCAGCATAATTACAACACATCTACAACATAAACACGCAACAGTGATAGCAACAAAAACAATAGCGAACAAAAAAAAATCGAAAATAATTATGCCTCTCAAAAAAAAGTTAAATCTAATTAAAAAATATCAACGTAATAATAATTTAACTTTTCATTTCACTCTTTCTCATTACCCCACCTACCGCATATACAACAGCCACAAAATTGACTTTTGTTACTTCAAATAAAAAAAAAAAATTATCAAGAAAATCCAATTTTCTTTAAACTTTTCTTCTTTCATTTTAATTTTATTTTCTTTTGATTAAAATTAAAAGAAGTCAGAACAGAAAAAAATTACACCAAACACAAAAAAAGAGATTAACTTTTCTTCTTCAGTGTTCAGTTTCATGGAAGAAGCAGAAAATTGCACTCATCAATTTCGTTTCAATGTTAGCGCTATGTACCCAAGTAGTGGTATACTAGAAATTGCGAATTACACCAACAAAGAAAATTCTTTACTTTTTACTTTGTATTTTTTTTTCGCGCCTCAAGCATTCCTCCTTGGTGGTAGGAAAAAATAAATTAAAGATGAACCGTAACAACACGAATAAAAACAAGTGAAAAAAAAAAGATTTACAGTTTTGTTGTAGAAAAAGAAAATTTTCTAATCTTTTTCGTGTTGTTGGTGTTACTTTGTGTACTGCACGGTTGGAGTTATCATCATCATCGTCGTCTTCGACGGATCAGTCGTCTAAAATATATGTAATATAAAATTTTATCTCTATATCAACTGCTCAAAATTAGTTTTTAAATATTAATTTGTGTTAAGCCATAAAGTTATTTATTATTAAGATCAGGGATTTACCCGAAGTATGTATACAGCCTAGCGTCTACACACGCGTACACTTGTCTAATTTGGAAAATGAACTAAAATATTTTGCCTTCAGTTTTGTTTTGTTATTTTTGTTTGTGCGAGGGTAACGAACGAAATGATATACGGAAATGGGGAAAAGAAAATTTTTCGTAATATCTTATACTAACAGGTATAATTTGTCTATTTACGTATACGTATATATTTATACATATGTGGTGCGATACTATACAGAATTTTATACATATTTCGAAACATATGGAATTTAGTAAATTAAAATAGATAATATTTTTGGAAGTTTAGATATTTTTGGCACGAACATGAGCATAAAACTGTGCGGTTGTATTGACTAAATGACTGAGGAGCTTTTTGATTCTTTTCGTTATAGTTTTGCCCACGTAAAATAACTTTTATTGTACTTGCTGTGGCCTTATTGGTACTAAACGCTATTAATTTTCTCAAAATATATTACTCGAATTTTTTTACACGGCGTCAGTTGGTAAAAGTGAGCGTTGCTGTTTTTCATTCATAGGTTTTAGCGGGAAATATTACAGTTTGGTATCAATGCTTATGCCAACGAATTCGAATGGTGCGTGGTTGGCTTAAATTTGACCCTAAATAAGTAATTATACGAGGGCTGCCTTTTATATTTCGGGATTAGAGAACAAAAACAAATATTAATCATCCACGTCGAAAGTTGTAAAAAATAGTCGCACGAAAATGTTCACGATTTAATTCCATTTTTTCGCCGAGATGTTGAGTTAATGAGTACTGTAAACAACACAAATAGGAATCACGCTCGAATGTCAAAACGTTCTGAGTACGTATAATCTCAAAAATGTCAAACTTTACAATAGAGCTGTCAGTTGCCAGATTGCAACACTAGGGTTGTCCAATCCCGAAATATAAAAGGCAACCCTCGTATCAACACGGGTGAAGTTTATTCTAGCCAACATAAGATAAGGGGCGGATCAAATGAAGAATCTGGATCTCGTTTAAGATTAGTTTACTACATAGGATTTATCCTTCATAATATAACCTGCATAAGTTATAATGAGTGGTAATTGTAATTTATCTCTTTGTTCTAATATTAATTCAGAGTATAAAGCAGATACGTTATTAAAACTACAGTCAAAATAAAATTAAATATTAAATTAATTAATCTATTTATTTTTTTTGAATTTCTTAGTTCTAACATTATACCACTTTATTGTAGTACGTTCCCAAAATCAATCCTTAATTATACGATTAATCAAATAGTGTGATACATATTGCTCTAATCACTTGGTTACCACGGGTAGATCCACAGTATCATATTCTTTCGATAAATCAATAGAAAACACATAAACCCAATTACCCGCACGCCACTCTAGAACGCCACTTATTGTAAGCATATGATCTGAAACAGCTAAACTTCTGCTTATGAAGAATCAGACCTTCCGGTGGGTATAGAAAGCGTACTTTTCTAGGTTGATAACGATGGAGGTGAACACCCAATCGCGTTGAATGGGATACTGACCATGTCATGGCATACTTTCCCTCTTATACGAGAACAGGACGAATGTTCTTTTTGACTCTTCGCATGATTCTGATACGATCAACGATTCATTATTTTTATAGTTTTCTTGTCGTTTATCGATTTAAACCTTTATATTATAGTCTATTCTAGCATCGCAGCAATATCGTAGCATAGAAAAAAGGAACTTTTCGACAGCACGGTCTTTTCGTTCAACTCCATATTTAACGTTCCAGTTTATTTATTTATTTATGTTGAAATAAGTCCACAAATTTGACTTCAAAAATATTATTAAAAATACAAAATAAAATGAATCCGACTTGGATTTGAACATTTTAAATAGGGACATAAAATTGCCTCCTTAATCTAGATTTAAAATTATCTTTAGTTAAACTAAAATAAAATCAAATAAATAGTTAATTTTATTGAAACTCTTACACATTATCTTCACTTGAACATTATCGCCATAGTTGGTTCTATGTGCGGAGAAGGTCATGATCTGTTAGTTGTTTACTAGGAATTTTATATTTTAATTGACTTTAGTTCACCTGGTGCGTCCATTATAGGCCTAGTATGAGATTAGCAATAAATGTACTTTCTAGCAATTCGCGTCTATTATCCAGCATTGCCAAATTGTATGTCTTGATCCTAGTTAAATATGGTAGTTATTGTTGTATGTTTACGCAATATGGTAGGTAATGGTCATAAACCCATCCATATTTCCACGCAACTTAGAAACCAAAATTGTCACCCATTGCAATAGAATTGTACATGAAACTATGAATCGTGATTTTTGCCCAAATAACCTGAACACTGTCGCGACATTACAGTAAACCCAGTTGAAAAATTAACTGAAGTACACTTAATATTAGTAGCTAACTTCGAACAGAGTGTATCTTCTTGTTTGGAATAGCATTCTATATTTGATTTAATATTAGCACTGGCTTCCTTTAAACTTTTTGTTTCAGGCTGTGAAAAATGTTCTGCAATGTGAATTAATTGCGACAAGTTCTAGTTTTAGAGACTCAAGCTTCTCGGGCATGTATTCACTAAAACTCACGATGGAAATTGGGAAGCATATATGCTCACTAGAATTGGTTATTGGTTTTGTTTGTTTCTGCCCAAGTAAAATCCGATGAGGCAACGCCATGAATTGTGAATACGCCTGAGGTTTATCTGGATTAAATAGTTATATTTTGTGCATTTGAACTGCAGAGAAAACCAGGATTCTCTTTTGGTTTGACCGATTCAATATTTTCTAATTAAATAGTGGTATTATGAACAATCTCCTTGATGGAGTCTGTACTTACATTTTTGCGAATATTATTAGCTTCGCATACGATCGCCAATAATTTAATATACACCTCTAAGGTCAAAGTGGCAGAATTTTTTGTAACCTCAGATGATTAAATACGCAATAATCGATCTCTTACATGCTTCAAACGTGACTCAGTCTTAGCAATAAGCGACTCATCGTCATTATTTTCACTTCTTTCTTCAAAGCACTCTGATTTTAGACTAATTTATTATTGAAAAATTTCGACCTCAAGTATTGGGTTCTTTCGGGCACTTTTATGTGCACGTTTTATTTTTATTGGCAGTGTCAAATTTCGGATGTCATATTCTATTTTGATTTCACCGTGAGTCAAATTGACTATATTCATATTATTCTTGTTTGCACTGAGTTTAAGTACCGAACGAATAATTTCGGAAGATGGGGATGTAACTTGCTTATGTGATTGTGCACTACGGATTTTACACTGCCGTTAGAATTTTTTTCGTTATCGCTCATCAAGGAAAAGTTGAGGTAAAATTGGAAATAATAATAAATTAACAATTAAGTAAATTATTTAATCTACGTAAATACTTTAACAATTAAATTTACATTAGTAAAATATGTCGTCTTAAAAAAAATGTTGAATTAGTTTCAATAGTTAGAAATGAAATTCAAAATATTTAGTTACTTATGGTAATAATTTTTAGAGAAAGGTATATTTAAATTTGAAGAATTCAAATAGAATGCCATTCTTTCCCAGTGCTCTTCCTGCTCGAAAACATAATTATAGTCGATATATCATCTTAGTGTTATACAAAGTGTTTATATACTCGTACATAGGTATATACTGTATGGAGTATTGTATTAACGCAGTATCTTTGCTGATTTTGTCTTTGTTGAAAAAATAAAAGATTAATTATTTTCTTTGTACGTATTATACTGAACAGATAGTAAAAGAAAAGTAAACAATTAATTCAAAACGAACGTTAACATCGTCAAAAGTAATAAAGGCCAAAAAAAACTTAACATTAATGGTTTTTTTTATTATTGTGAAAGGAAGCACAAAAACGGAACTTTTAGCTGGGCTTGTGCTAAAAAAATTCCCTTGCACTGTAAGGGCAGAGTTACCACTGTAATAGAAAATGGCATACACAAAGTTGTAAAAGAACAATGTGAAAAGCATACGCATCCACCAGTGGCCAGTAATCTGGAACTTTGCATTGCAAACAACAATATTAAAACTTTAGCCACAATATCAGGAAATAAACTATCCCAAATTATAAGGAATTCAGTTGTTCAATTTCCAGCGGATTAACATCCGTTGGTTTGTTGACCAACAAAAGAAGCCCAAAAAATGAAGATACATCGGGTAAGAAAAGATATAATTACTGAGCCACAAAATCTGGCCCTTATTGACATCCCTGAAGAATTACGTCAATTAGAACGGGAATTGTTTGTCTTGTGTGAGTCTGAGGTCGAAAGTGAATGCTTATCATAATGGGTACCAAATCAACTCTACAACTCTTAGCAGAGTCAACATGCTGGACAATGGATGGTTCATTTCAAGTAGTACCGTCCACTATGCGGCAATTATTTTCCATCCACGGCAACATTGAAAGTGCAATTATTCCATTAATTTTTTGTTTAATGAGCAAAAAAAACTTTATAATTATACGACCACTTCTTTTTTGAATTAAAAATATTAATTTTAAAATTTGAAATTGAACCAAACCCACAAAGAATCGTGTGTGATTTTGAAAAAGCCATTATCTCATCGACTAAATTTTTTTTCCAAATACAAACGTGAGGGGATGCTTGTTCCACTTCGGCCAAATTTTATGGCGTAAAACCCAAAAGGAAGTTATGAAGAAACTTTGTGGAAATTCCGTATCATTCTCGTTGGAAATTAGGATGATAAAGAGCCTAGCCTTTGTTGCGGAAGATGATGTAAATTCATATTACTTGGAACTAAAAGAAAACTTTGAGTACAGGGAATCTAAAAAAATTGGAACCTGGTTTGAAAAAAATTATTTAATGACAAGAAATCAGTCTTTATATTCTCCAGTATTTTAGACAGTGAACCAAAACAAACCCGGAACGGAGTATTTCCCAAGAACGCAAAATAGCGTTGAAGCGTGGCACTGACGTTTGAAAGTGGTAGTCGGGAAACGCCATGCGGGGCTTTATAAATTGATAGGAGATTTGTCAAAGGAAATGATAATGTCAAAAATGCAGGTGGAAAAAATAAAATCGGGGAATCACACTAGAAAGAAAATATCGATCATATAAAAGAACAAAAAAATCTAAAAAAAATTATAATAAAACGTCGGATGATAGGGAAACTTGATTTTCTTAAAAGGTGCAATAAGTTTATCCTTATAAACCCAAAAAATTAGTATATAAAATTGCTTAAAATTTTTAAATTGATAATTTTGTTAAAATTATAAAAAATATTAAATTTATTTGTTGGTTATTTATCACTGCGTGTGTATGTGTTGTTGTGGGTTTTGTGTGTGTATGCCTGGGTTTGTGTCTGTATGTATATATCTGTGCGTATTTGTTTGTGTATGAAGGTATGTGGGCGAGTATAATGCTGTGCCTGTGGGAATGTGTATGTTGATTATATAAAACAGAATTTAAAAAAACAGAATTTTTTCAAAACAGAATTGTGTCAAAACAGAATTTTGTAAAACAGAATTATATACTGACCCCGTATTACTATGTTTAGTATACAAGTGAGCGATATTGATTGTAGCGATTGTTTCGTGCAATAATATACGTTTTCCACCTCGTTGCATGGTTCAAGCATGAATTGATAATTTCGATCATATAGGTAAAACCTCTGTAAATCTAAGTAAGGTGATAGTGTTAAGCTTCCAGCAGCTAGGACAATATGTTTACGAGAGCAAATCAGCACATGTAAGCTCTTTTATTTAATAAATTGCTTACTTTAGATTTTTATTTTGCTTTTAAAAACATTTTTTAATTGATTTACGCTTAATGGTTTTATCTGAAAGGATAAAAAAAATGGTGATAAAGCAGCTGGCAAAATTGAATACCGATTAGAAAATGAGCGTTTGCATGTAAAACCACAACAATTAAAATTAAAATAGTCGAAATCGACAAATCCCTCTAGCATCTTCGAAGAACCAACAAGCGACACAGAAGGACAGTTAAACTTATTATGCCAACAGACACCAATTTTAAATTAATAGAAGGATTAATGACGAAATATATAGTGCAGAGGAAAGAATTGATAGCAAAGGGGAAACTCTTCAGAAAAATTTTCGAAGAGTTCCTTCAAATAATTGCATATGAAGGTGGCTTGGTAGGAGGAAAACTAAATGTCATTAATATTGCAAACTTGTATTTAAATATTTTTTTTATTTTTTTTTGCAGATCACTACTGATTCTGAAAAATTTATTCCACATTGGAAAAACTGATAATTATGTCGCCCTTGTGCCTACAATTAATGTAAATTCCATTGATAAGGATGAATTTTCAATTGGCAAGTCACCATGATTGTTCATAGTTTTTCATGTACTTTTTTATTTTATCATTCTGTCATTTAAACTTTGTTAAACCTTTAGCCACTCTGTTACACATACTTCCAAATCAACAGCCACCCCGGGTTAATGGTAAATTAGGGGATGGCCTTAATGAATGGAACACACAGACAATTTCTTATAATCGAAAGTCATTAATACAGTGGACAAATGTAAGTTTCAAAAATATTTAACTAAGTAGAAGAACAAAAATATTATAGTTTATACATTTTTCTTATATTTAGATGGAAATAGGGATAGAGGAATTTGCAAGGAACAAACGGCAAACCTAGCCAGAATGTATGTCGCTCAACTGAGGAGAACTTTCGCGGAGGACATTTTTATGTTTTATTTCTATATAAACTTCACCATGTTTATATCTGAAATATGATACAAATTTAATGAAATTTTTTAATTTTTTTGATGCTCTAATTTATAAAATTGGAAAAGTTAATCCATTAGGTTTGACTTTAAGTTTTTATGAAAATTTTAAAAATCAAAATGTTTTATAGAATAGCATAGGTATCCACTATTATAATATATATAATAATTATTTTTGTGCAATGCACTGCAAAACCTAAAATAATTAAAAGTAAATGAAACTTGTAAATAAAATATTCGTTTTTTTACGGTTTCTTCAAAAAATAAGCTGGGTTGCTTTCGCAAATCCTGCTTAGCTTAGCTTTTAAATCTGAAAGCAACAACTTGTAAAAATAACCGCCATCTGGTAAACACCATAACCATAAAATGGTTTTATTTCCCTTGCGAAAGCAACACAGCTATATTTTCTAATAAAATATCACAGATGTTGCACACACTTTTAAGCTGATGAACCTTTAAATACAGTTGTTTAAACTAAAATGCCTCAAGTTTTAGTAGCCGAATAAGCAGAAGTTCTAGCTAGATTTTAAGTGGGCAAACCTGCATGTTCCGATATTTTAATAAAAAATTTAACTATAAATTCGTTATTTCCGCTGGATACTTCGTAGGTTTCACTAATTCAAACTTACTTGTTATTATCGCTGTAAAATCAGGTGGAATAATTAGACAAACTGTCTGAACTCAGTTCAGTTATATTTTATTAAAATTTTCGTTTTTCTCCTCAAAATATATAGCTAACTAGATTATCCAGTTGGTAATTCGTTACTGGATTATTAACTGGAAATTCTAGGAATCCGGATCAAGTTAGAATCTAGTGCAAAATAACTTACTTTGTGGATAATTCGTTACTGATTACTCGGGCCTGGCGAAGCCTGATCGGTAGCAGGCCCTTGCTTTCCTCCAGGTCGGTCACCTTGAGTGTTGGACTCACGGCTAGGGTGCATCTGAAAAGGTTGTTTGATCAGTTTCTTGCGGCATTTCAAATCTTTTGTTAAAGCAGTAACTTTGCTATCTTTCAGACCAACTTGTGTTGCGAACATGGATAGTTTGGTTCATTTTTAATTAAGCCGGTTTAACTCGATCAATATTATATTCATTAATTAGCTTTGTTTTCTTCAGGTGAGTTTTTTCATAAATACGTTTACACAACTTATCGTGTGATAACGTGTGGTATGATGGTCCGTTAACAGCTCCAAAGTGGTGAATTTTGTTTGTATTGAGTCGATATAAGAGAAGCTGGATTTGTGCATCAGATTTTTATTGCTTTTTTTAGGCGTTAAAGAGCAATTTTCATTAGTTTCCACAAAGTGGATTAGAATTGCCCTAAAGGAAAATTCTCTGTTGAAGAGTATGACGAGGTGTGGTGTAAGTGATCGTCATAATGTTGTAGAAAATCTCTAAGGGATGGCGTGTTCGCATATTTCCTTCGTTATCCGATATTTTTTCGAAGGTTTACCATGAACGCTAAAGAATATAGAAGCTTGCTGCAAGCTTAGAGAATTATCCAAAACTGTGAGGAATACTGTTCAATCTTCAATGGCAGTTCTTTAATAAACTCATAATTCCTCAATATTACTCGGTGGTGATTTTCTTCATGCCTTTTCTTCATCAAGGTCTTTTGATTCTCAAGGTCTAACACGTCTGTTAGAAGGACGCGTCCTTACCAAATAATTTTTGAAATCTTTCCGAATTTTTCTCGATAAACTTCTTTAGCTATCTCTAAACTATATCGTCACACATAATATTCGTAACTCGATATTTCGTTACTAGTGTTCTGATTTTAAGCCTTATGGTTGGTAAGTGATGGTTATATGCCTATGACATTTATATGCCTGTGTTTACCGAATGCATATACATGAAACATTTCGGGATCGATTTTTCAATAAGGGCTGATTCTTTTGAAAAAATGGAAGGCAATTTTCATTTGGAAAGGGTTGACAGTTTACTAAATTTATGTCTCGTTTGCTTATAATTTGCTCTGGCTTAAATGATTATCGGGCTCTCCCACAAATATCGCGGTTCCTATAATCTATTTTTCACCATACTGCCGGTCAATGTGGCGCTATACAAGGAAAATGACACACCCTCTTGCCTGATGTTTAGCATTCTTGATTTTTGTGAGCGAATATTTTTTTAAAGATTTCCCAGCTGAAATGATTTTTCCGGAATTAGTTGATGGTACAATGTTGTCATTTTCAATTTCTGTATCTGTAGAGGAGTTAGATATATCTGACGTGTTGGTATTTTTAACAGTAAGAGATTCAGGTTGAATCCGTGATAATGCATGATAAATTATATATAATTTTTTCTCCCAATATTTTTAAGTTTATTTGTAATTAATGATCATTAGATGAGTAATTTTGAGTAATATATTCCATAATATCTAGTGTTTCCAAACTAAATTGATATAATTTATGAAAATGAAAGATGCGAGGTCTATATGTATGAGCATTAATTATTTTTTATTACTTGAATACTAGATAGATATCATTCATAACAAATAATAAAGATTTTAGTACTAACCAGAGGCACCTAAAGTGGCTGACATAAATGGTACCGTTGGATTCCTTGATCAAAACAAACGTTAGGTTATACTTCTACCACTTCGCATGTTAAAGCCCCCCTGCCAAATTACACACATTTATACAGAAGCTTGTAAAAAATTTTTTTGTGTCTGTACTAATGAACTCTCTACAATTACTCTACGTCAGTAAATATTTCTTGATGGAAACATAGTTCAGACTCTTACCTTACATTTTGTCATATTTGCTATATTAAGATATCTAAAAAATTTAAAAAAAAATAAAAATTCACTTTAAAATCTTTGTATTTCCTTTATTAAACATAAATCTGTTGGTACAAATAAGAACTTGAATTAAATAATATTACAGTCATGGCAATAATTATATAGCCACCATTATTATTGAGGTTAAAATGAGTTTGATACTATGTAAAAGGCTAATTTTGGTTTAAGGGAATAACTTTATTTAATGTAACAATGTTTTACATATTAAAGGTTAATTTTAAAAAACATATATGCACTTTTTGCCTGGAATAGTAATTGTTCGTGTAGAAATAATTATATAGCCACTTTAAATTACGGTAAAAAAAATATAATTAATAAGTTGTGTTCATTCCATTATGTAGTATAACATCATAAATGCGATTTGGCATCGAATTCACCAATGATTGTAGCTGTGGTGGCCGTATATTTTCGCAAGATCGACGAATTACATCTTTTAGCTCATCACATGTCTGGAATTGCTTTCCGGTTTTGAAGACGTCCCGAACCAATATACCCCATACATTTTTAATAGGGTTTAAATCTGGGCTACATACTGGCCATTCCAAAACTAATATTTGTCTTTCCTGAAACCAGTTTTATGATTCTCTTGACGCATGAGTCGCCGTACTGTCTTGCTGGAAGATCCATTCCTGGTCACTCAGTTCAGGAATATCTTCAACCATGTTTAGTATTGCATCGTCTAAGAGATCTATGTAATTTGTAGATTTCATTTTTTTAGATATCCAGCACATCCGAGACTTGCCAAAGTAGGAAAGAGCACCCCATATCATCAAAGATCCTCCACCGAAATTCCTGCTCATTCTTGTCTCCGGTTCCTTCCTTAGATAACGCCAATAAAATTGGCAGCCATCCGGACCATATAAATTAAATTGTTTTTCGTCGCTGAACACAACCCTTTGCCATTTATTGGACCAAGACATGTATTTTTTGGCGAAAATCCAGATTTACGTTATCTCTTTGTCCATTTAATTTGATTACTACCGCTTAGAGTTTGCCGAACACGCCGATCAGTCACGTTTAGATTTAGTTCATGTTTAATTTTTCTGAAACTAGCAGCGACAATAATTTGCCGTTTTTGACGGTTCATGGACTTTGATTTGCACTCAGATCTTTTTTCTGTCCATAGTTTTCACCCAGGCGAACATAATTGTCAATTACACCATGCGATCTATTGAGACTTCTAGCAATTTCTCTATTCGAAAGATTACATTCCAAGTAGCTACTAATTTTAGCTTTTCGTCTACAGTTAACTCCTGTCCACGTGGCGTTTCTAAAAGTTTGAGTAGATATTGACAAAATAATTATTCGTGTGTTTAAATATATCTAAGCACCTTTACAAAATAAATATACCCACTTAAGCTACTAATATTACTTTAAAAAACAAAAATATGTTCACTGACTGTGAGACTGTGAAGAAAGAAAATGCAACTGAACGATCTATTGCGTTACTCACACTGTAATCTTACTTCTACGCATTAGGGTATTAAATACGCATATTAAAAATTTTCCATTAAACATCCGCTGTACGCATTTCCTTTAAGTTATTTACTGGCTATATAACTATTTCCATGACTGTGTTTACACATATTTACAATAAATTTTCAAAATGATCACTATTATTAGTTACGCATTTCAAACATCTGTTCATAAACGAATTGCGAACTTTTCCAAAAACGTTTCTGTCTCGTTTGATTTTGTTACGAGCTTCACATATTCTAGTAATTCAAGTTACTTTATGTAGGATATATGAGGAATAACCTTAAGTTTTTAAATGGTCTCAGAGGTAAAATCTAATGAATTTAGATTGGACGATCTTGGTGGCCACTGTACATGTCCGCCGCACCCAATTCGTTATATTTTGGACCATCTAATCTATCTGGAAGTAAGGTCGGTAATAGTAATCTCCACAAATACCACACCATACTTTAATTGTGAATTTATGCCACCAAGTAGCAATTGAAGAGCAAGCCAACGGTGAGAAATCTCTATAATAATATTGAGTTTTAAGTTAAAATTTTAATTATACTTTAAAATTTCAGTAACACAAGCATAAATTTTGAATGCATGAAACCATTATTAACCTTATTAAACCTGTATCCTTATTTATAGTAGTTTAGAATTGTTGTGCTTTGTACCGTACGATGACCAGGTGTCTGCAACCAGGTCATTCCGTCCTAAAAATAAAAATACCTTCCTTATCCTTCCCTTTGGTTATGCGTATAAACAGGCTGAAGGAATAGGATAGGCGTTATCCGACACACTTGCCCAGTACTTGGTCCCACAGTCTAATCAACCAATAAATGCAATTGTAAACAGTAGAATTATTGGATGTCAGCCAAGTGCAAATAATATTTAACTAAGTTTCTGTCAGCAGACATATAAAGCCAGTTTGTAAATAATACATATGTCTAAAACGTAATAAAAATTATCTTAAAATATCGCATATCTGGTACAGAAATTTTATATACTATAAGTCGGCATTAAAATCAAATCAAATCTAATTAATCTAACTGGTATTAAGTAAACGACAGTTAACGCTTTATCATGTATAATATACATCAGTAATAAAAGTGACAACTTTCGACAATCTGCCCATAAATTTCATAATTCCACGATAATTCAATGATACGTTTTGAGTGTTTATAATGCACATAATAATACTCGTACCATATGTACACGTACTCGTCGTATAGTATATATATAATGCAGGGGTGCCAAAAACATCATAATATATACTACTACATCATGTATTTTATGTAATCAGATGGTTTTTATATTTATGTTATTGACAACAAATATAATAATAAAAAATTTATATAAAATCAAACCAATAAAACACTTCATCAAAATGAAATTTATATAGATTTTCTTTATTGTACGTACGAGTATGTGTAAGAATATTTTATTACTTTCTTATAAATACAAATTTATATTTTTTTTTTTTTCATGATGAGATTCAATGTTCGTAGCATACATGTGATAATGATAAGATTGTTATCAAACCTTGGATTTTATGTGAACCCATGTGTGTTGTCAAAACGCTGGTTTAAAAATATCGATTTATTTATTTATTTACTAGCTGTTGCCCGCGTCTTCCTTTGCCTGTATGAGATGGAATCAAGAAATACGATTGGAAAATTTAAACGAATTGAAAACTGTTTTCCAACTTGCTCGATTAAATATTAAAATTAGCCTTAGTGGATGTGGAATTACGCATAATTACATTTTATGTTAGTGTATTTCCGTTTAAAATCACTCGATAATGAAATAGTTGTTGAATATAATTTTTCCGTTAAACTTTCGTTTTTTTCATACAAAATATGAGCCATATGAGCCAACTTTAACCATTTCTGAAACTTTTTTCACTTTGTCTTAGAAATATTTTGAAACAATTTGTTTTTCCGATCGGATTTCATGTATTCGCCCCGGGATGGCTATAAAATGACCACCTCGAGGCGAATTCATATTGTGATATTATTCAAATCGTGATATTATTCAAATGATTTGTCAGGTTGTACTTGTAGACTTTTTTGTTTGGAATAATATGACAATTGTGATAAGCTAACGTTTCGTTTTATGAATAAAAAAAGTGGTGAGTAAATGTTTTTTTTTAAATTTTTATTTACACCACCAACCATTAATTGGTGGTAGTTTGGAGGAGAATGTCAAATTGTAAAACATAACGTGAGAAACGGTTTCGTGCAAAAGTGGTGTACGTTATAACTAAGAAGAAGGTACCTGTTTTATCACATGTCACCTTATTTTTTGATATTTTTATTATAGTTTAATTCAAATAATGAAAAAATAAAATATTTTCATCTAGTATGTATGTGAATCAATGGCAAAACTCCTTACTTTTTAATTTCAGGTTTTGGCCAAAATTGGGCCACCGAGGTTGTGAATATGTTCGTATATTTTCATTTGTCTATTTTTAATTTTAAAACACAATTCTAAATAAAACCGACAAATACCGTGCTGAATTTGTAAAAACTCATACAACAGCGCTCTTGCATACACAAGCCATTACACTTGAGCTTATAACCCTAATCGCAGATACTTGAATCCGCAAATAAATGTTACAGAAAAGTTTTTTTTCCCTCTTTACAAAGAAATAATCATTGAAGATGAAGCACAGCTGGTCAGTGAAAATATGTACAAACAAATTTTCCTGAACAAAACTTACACTTTCATGTACCTAGAAAAGAAACTTGCCAAAAATGTAACAATTTCAAATTGAGAATAGCAGCGGCTGATGAAAGAGTAAAAATATCTTTAAAAGCCTACCATGAACTACACCTAAGGAAATCGGAAAAAGCTAGGAAAGCAATTAAAGCAAAGTGGTGCTTTATTGGTTAACGCAAATGACACCTATCAAGTTATTTATTTTGACCTCCAAAAATCCGTACTCCGTTTTACAAAGAAACACTAAGTGATAGTGTAGAATTTTCTAAGACTAAACTACCCAAAGTGAAACGATCATCGCAAAGTTTTTTGAAATGCAACAATGTCGTTTGTATAATTCCCCAAGACCAGTTACCAAAAAAAAAGTATATATATGAATGACTCAGCCTTACATGCCTCCGGTTTACCACACTTTTTTAACAATTCGTAAATAGAAAAAACCTTGGAATAGATGATGTGGGACCCTTTTAAGAGTATCATGGCGAAAATGAATTATTTGATTTTGAATTATTTGAATGATAAAATGTGGATCAGCATGGCTCTGTAATGTCGTTTCTATAATTGGTGGCAACGGCGTTTCCAGTAGCGTTTTCGAAGATAAATGGGTCGATTATGCCACCGCTCCAAAAATTCACAATAAACAGTCACTCTTGCTATAGATGTACTGGTTTCATAACGATTACGAGTAGCTGTTCCGAACCCCAAATCCAACAGTTCTGCTTGTTTACATAGCTCCCAAAATGGAAATGCGCTTCATTTGAAAAGATGATTTTTCGGCCAAAATCGACGTTATATTGATGCTGGTGACTCATGTGAGCCTGGCACCCGAAAAGTCCGAGATGTTTGTGAATTATCCTCGATCTATGATGTCGAGTTAAAGTTGATGGATTCTGTTTTACACTATAGACCACAGCCGCAATATATTCGGGTGTGCGCACTATCCGCACTCGGGAACCATTTCTGTCATCTAATAGCAACCCTTTCTCATGAATTTTCTTTAGCAATTTTATTTCACTACAGTGGTTCCACTTGGCGCTTTTTCATGAGCCACATTTCATTTCAAAATTCACATAGTTTCGGCTACACAACACTGACTTTGAAAATAATTTTTCAATATTTCGAAACACTCGTCAAACGAAAACACGATTGTTTCGTGACGCGGAATATCGCAGACTGACGAGCTGTCAAAATTTCAAGCAACTCGTTTAAAAGGACGTTAAATCTTGCCATATTTGATTTAAAAATAAACCAATAGATGGCCCACTATATATAACCACCATAAAATGACCACTCTGATTTTGAACCCTGCATGCGTTGCAATGCAACTCAACAGCCTTTCCACACACTGCGTTTTGCAACAAAACTCAAGCAGCACTTGCCTTTTCAGGCAAAACTCATGTGCGGCTCATTTCTATGTGCAAAAGTATCTTCATTTTTTATTGGATGCTTGAACGAAAATGATAGAAAATAAAAATTAAAAAACCTAGTAGGTATTGAAACAAATTATAAAGTTCTTCTTGCTGAGGCGATTATTTTTTACCAAAATTCATATTCATACCAATCGCGTAAAACAAAAAAAAAGTTGGCCCTAATTTTTTTTTTGTTTTTTCGTTTGGGAGAGTGAGTTACAACACGAGAGCTGCACATAAAACTTATTGCTGCAAACGTGCTGCAAAAAAACTTACTTTAAAAATCTATAGAAACATATCGTTTTGCAACACTGTAAGGAGCAATGAAAGGAAGTGCTTATGTTTTAATTTTTGTTTGATGGTACTTGCAAAAACTTTAATTCGAATGGCATATCTGTCGGAATCATTGAGATGTGTGGTGTTAAATAGCTTCGATGATGGTCATCATCTTTTTCACTAAAAGCCTGGTACGTTTGTAAAGTCGTGGTGTTTGATGTTTTGGAGACAAATGTTACGCATACAAATTTTCTATTTTAAAATTGCAGTTGTAGATCAAATCAAGTGAATTCAAGAATTGAATGCTAAAAATGATTGCATTAACATTGTTGTCGTTAGGTGCTAATATAACACGTGTACTGACCCACTGATTATATTTTTTGTAATTCTGTACGATATTTGGAAATAAATTTGTGAATCAATGCGTATGAGCTGGGATTCCACAAAAGTTTGTTGACAAAGTGATATATTGTGTGGATTCATCGATTACTCCCATTCCCAATATCCAACAATTGAACGTGGTATAACTGGTAGAGTTTGTCGGATCTGAGCGGACTACCGAATAGCTATCCATTTCCTCTCAATCTTTTAGTGCACGATGAAGTGCTTCCAACGCTTTTTTGTACACCATAGCTCATGCATCTCATATGCTGTTGATGTTGTATGTTGGTATACCTGTGATTTGCATGTTTAACACAAAATTCAATGCTGAATGTGCTGTTTGATCACCATCCAAAAATGTTGCTGCAACTCCAGATAATACGATTAAAAGTGCAATATTTTTTGTGATCGTATATGTTAAAATAAGTCAAAAGAGAAATGTTTCACCTATGCCGGCACATTGAATGTAATTGCAAGTATAATTCTATCATACGCTAAGCGTTGTTCCGGATCCAATTTCGAAAAATTCGTTTGAGCAAACTCACATAAATTATACAAATTGTTTGTGATATTGTATTTCAAAAAATTATACTAATAAAATAATGCTAAATATAGTTGAAGATGAGATATTAGGTACTGGTCATCGGTCTCACTATGATTTTCGGACAACTCAAGTTCTATTCTTTACAAGTAAAATGTTTCAGGAGGTAGTGATGGGATCCTCATAACGAGGATATCCCATATTAATCTGCTTTAAGATCAATCATAATTTTTTGGTGGAAGTTCAGATTTTGTGTATTGGCCATCGATCTCATTATTATTTTCAGAAAATTCTGAATCTAGGCTTTACGATTAAAAAGTTTCAGGAGGAGAATAGTCCATAACCATAGCCACTTTAAAAACAAACATAATATCTTAGTGCAACTCAGCGTCAGAATATTCTCGAATAGTGCCGGTTCGAGCCTTTACGACTAAAACGTTTCAGGAAGTTGTAATGGGATCATCATCCCATGCAATAAATGGCCCATATTCAGCCACTTTTACAACAACAATAAATCTACGAAAGTTGACACACTTGCCAAATTAAGGGAAAAATTTGACGTAAAAAGATTATTAGTTTATTATAAAAATCGAGAAAGCTTTAATTAGGAGTTACTGCCAATTTCGCATTAGACAATTCCTCTACCTTCTGATCCGTCAATCCGTCTGGGCTGTAAAGAAACAGAATTTTACAATAAAAACAATTTACTTGTCTAAAACAATCATTTCTGCTAAAATTTTGGAAAATAATGTAAACCGATTTTGTTTCCAATTTAATTTAGAATCTTTTTATATCCATAGTTGTTTCGCAAAGTTCAGAAACAAAACTACTCGATAATCATTTTGACATCGATGACCAATAGCCAAAATTTCTACTTCCACCGCATATTTTGGTTTTAAGCAATAAAAATTACCCTTTGGTGAACAAACTTGCTATTTTGTTTTCAAATTTTCATGATTTAATGATTGATCAAACCACTCATCCATAATTTATATCAAAACCATTGGATGTGTCAAAAAAGCGGAGCGGTTTTAAATAATGTGGTATACATAATAAACTTCATAAATTTTTTTTTGTACAATATGTTGTGCCTTCATACCTATACGTTATATTTTATGCTATCAATTAAAACTCATTGATGAGAACTCCATGCACCTTTTATTGTGTATAATATTTATCTTTAAACGCCCATCGTTATTCGTATATTTCGTATCAGTGGGTTTTCTGCAACAAAAATAACATTTAATTTCTAGAATAAATATTTTACTTACATTAATCCCGTCGAGAATTGGGACCGCACCTTTTTCCTTAAAATACGACGAATATAATTGAATTATGGTTGGAGTGAACCACTCTTCTTCTTTATCATTTAATTCATCGAGTGCACATTAATGCTCATTGCTGTCGAAAATCGCTGTTGGCGGGCCATCTATAAAACTTTCGCCGAACATTTAGTTTTAGTAAGGACAAGTCGTTAAAATTTAAGATACTGTTTAAAACAATTAAATGCGTTTTTGTTGATGAAAAGGGATTTAATCATTAAGAAAGAATGTTTCTTCCTTATGTTGTAAGTTAATTTTTGAAGTACAACGAATTCAAAAAAAAAATCAATTGAACCGGTTTTTTATTTAAAAATGTTTCATTGTATTTTCAGTTCGGCCCAATTTTCAAACATGGCTAGTGCATAGATATAAATTTCTCACTTAAATTTTTTCAATTCAAATATAGTTTTTTTTGTATTTCCATACAAAAGGAAAATCAAACCAATGAAAAATTACATTTCAAATCGAAATCGAAATATTTTCACTACTGGTTTGTATTTTTTGCTTTTGTCTTGTGTTGTACTCGAGTTCTTTTAACCATATAATTTTTATTGTGTTCACTATGTTGTAATTTTCATTATAAATGAAAATAGAATGAAGCAAAAAAAAAAATTTTAAATTAAATTGTTATTTTATTTAAATTAAAATTTAATCGATTTCCAATTGCATTTTATCATAAAATTACAATCAGTCAAATTATCATAAATACAACGTAGCTATCTATTTATCTATAAATAGCGAAAAACGTTTAAATTTATACCGAGAAAACAAGACGAGAAATGAAAGTCTGTATGGTAAAATGAAAATTTATTTTCCACAACCTAAAAGTAAATTAAGTGAAAACCTATAATTTTTGTAGTCAAAATTTTTTTTATTGTTGTTATTTTTCGCAGCAACAAATTTGTCCTATACACCATAAACTTATATACCCGACAAACATACAAACACACACACACGCAACACATAGTGATGAAGAATAATAATATTTTATGTCATAACATTTTGTTGTATTCCCCCCCCCCCCCCCCCAACAATAAAAAAAAAAACGCAAAAACAAAAATAGAAAAATTACCAATTTGTTTTTGTATTTCGGAAAAACTGTTTCCTATTTTTTTTTCCACACCAAAATAATAAAAGTTGTTCAATGAGGAAAAAAAGCTGCAGATCCATAAGAGAAAATGAAAAATAGTGAAATGGTAAATATGTATGGAACGTGAAAGATGAAGAAGAAGGCTGAACCTTGGAGTGGATGTAGTCAATGTTGTTGTATATAACATTTGTTTCTAATTTTCGATATGGTGTCGAGTGTTTGTGGCATGTGAAAGATATATAGCACCCTCTAGACCGATAATAAGTTCTACGTCATAAACCAAAAAGTTGTGTATTTTGTTGCTGTTGTTGTTATGTACATACGTCTATGCTCTGTAATACTATTGCTTTATTTTTTATTTATTGTTTGATTTAATTTCTATTACTACAATGTTGCTTTGAACTTTATATGTTTTTTTGCTGGTTGCATGTTTTGGTTAAAAGAGATTTCTTGTGGTTTTTTTACAATGTTGTGTAATTTTTTGTACATACATAAAGTTAAAGATGTTCATCGGTTATAGTTTTTGCTTGCTTACTTCTAAGGACTTTTTATAGTGCCTACAGAAAAATATATTATATGTATAAGAGGATTTGGAGGTGTAACTGTAAAGAATATAAAATGTGAAAGTTGTGCTCAAGACCAATTTGCTCTCGTTGTGATATGTTCCATAAATAAAATTTGAAGAAATATTTTAATCGGCACAGAATTTTTTTGGAGCATATAAAATTTTTATTCTGACCAACAATATGATTTGAAACGAATCACGAATTTGGAACTAATTGCATCTTAATAACAATTTGCAAACCATTTTCCAAAAAATTACTCCTAGATCAAAACACAAATTACAGTGATTTAAAATTTGGTAGACTGAATACTTTGGACCAAAATATTCTCGATGGTAATTATTCAATTTAAAACTCAATAAATAATAAGTCTCGGGGCTAATTACTAAAAATACTTGGCATACATTTTTTTGTTTAATTATCCTTATTATGCTTAGACGAGCACAACAATTTGAAGAAGATCTGAAATCTAACTGTAGAAAGAGTTTGCAAGATATTTTCGCAACGATCCATTCAGAAGTTGCGGTTAAGATTGGTCGAGCTCATTCATCAGAATTTGTGTTTTAAAAAGGAGAAAACCAAAAGGCGAAATTTCATATTTTACTACATGAAATGATTTTGTATCAACGTCATCATGAATGAACATATCATAAATTTTCAAAATTAGTTCATTTTTAAAGAAAAACGTCTTGCGGAATTATATATCAATTATTTTACCATATAGGCTTAATGTGTTTTTTACACACGGATTTTTAATTCCACGGATGTTTAAGCTTTATATCTACCATTAAAAGAATTTCGTATAGAATTTCTGATGTGAGGATCGCTGACTGCTTTCCGTTTTCGAAATTATGACTCTTTTAAAATTTGGAAAAAAATTTCCGAAATAATCACGTATAGGTATGGAACGTGAAATTTTAAAAATCAATTAATTCCGGTAATAATTGATTGTTATGTGAAGATGTTCTTGTAATTCTCTCGATGCTGTTTGAGGATTTTCGTGTGAAGACACTACAGCTATGTCATGAGCCAAGTTCAAGTGATTTTTTTCAGTTATTGATAAATCAGCTGTGAATATCAAGTATAGCAAGGTCCCAATACACTACCTTGCAGTACTCCTGCCTTTATCTCAGTAAATCAGTAGTGGCCGTATTTTGTTTCACCTGAAACATCCTTTTGGCTAAGTAGTTTTCAATAATTGCATGAAATTCTCGTGGCAGAAGAGTTTTAATTTTATAAGTTAATCCTTCATGTCATACTTTGTCGAAAGCTTGCGCAATATCCCAGAAAACTACCAAGCAATATTTTTTTCTTCTAAGGAGAGCTTAATTGTATTTAAAATTTTGTGCTCCTGTTCTATTGTGCCGGGCTGCTCTCTAAATCATAATTGGTGATCTATTATAATGCGACCTTCACATAATATAGGTGTTATTTCTTGTAATAGCATCTTTTCAAAAACCTTTAAAATTATCGGAAGTAGACCTGAACGACGAGACTTGGTATAGTTTCATCTTTATCTGGCTTAGGAATCATGATAATTAGAGATATTTTACATTTTTGGAGAAAGTATCCACATCTTTTAATCGCGTTAAAATTATATGTTATAGATTTTATGCATCTATCTCGTAATTCTTTGATCTTTTTTCCAGTTAGTAAATCACGGCCTGACGCATTTCCATTTATTTAATTTTTATTGGATTTGGGTTCGACTCGTCCCTCATAAACTGTGGTAGGTAATCGATAACCTCACTTAGGTAATTCTCTATTGCTTCCCTCAGAGCTTTAATAGCTCTATTTAATTTCCATTTATGCAAAGGAGATTGGTGAAGCTGCCATAGCTGCCGAATTGCCCGCTTCTCTGCCAATAACTTTGAATGTTACTTGAAACCTTATTTTTTTCTGGATTTTTGTTCTCCGGGGTAGCTTTTGTTGGAGTCATTTCCATTATATGTCTTAAGTTTTATATCGCGGCATTAATGTCTTTTCATGGCGAAGTGGGACCTGCAGATGACAATTTACATGCATCTACATACTATATTTCTTTTGAAAACCCATTTCGTTAGTTTATTTGTGAAATGTTGGGGTGGTACAGTTTTTAATGCTTGGATACTTAAGTGTTACTATTATTGGTGAGTGATCTGATGATAAATCTTAAAAGTCAACTATTTGAGCATTGGTGCGTGCTATACCTCTTATTATACAGAAATCTATTAAATTAGAAATTTTCTTTCTATGTGCAGGCCAAATGTGGGATGTCCAGATGATAAATAATCTAGGTTTTTCTCGTTTGTTGCTTCGTAGAGTTGCTTGCTTTTGAGTGACGTCAACTTCGAACCCGATTACAAATGTTTAGCGTTGTAATTACCCCATGCTAGAAATTTGATTATCAACTGATTAAAGTAATCGATAAATTGCTGTTTTTTAATTGCGTGAAGTACAGCCAATATTAAAAATTTCCCAGAACATTCTTCCAAACAGATAGTTGTAGCTTGCATGTGATCTTTAGCATATTTCTGGAGCTCGTAATGCTTTAATCTTCTTTTTATTAAGACTGCAGTGCCGCCATGTGCTTTTCCATCCCAATGTTTGGTGTCATAAACGGGATAGCCGGTAATATTAAAAAAAATTGTTTTGTGATGTGTGTTTCAGGTATTAACATGATGTCTATATTTTGTTCGATAACAAATGTTTGTACCTCAGCTTTATGTTGCGAGAGCCCGCTCTCATTCCAAATAGCTATTTTTAGAAATGTGATTTTTAATTTTTCACTATAATTTGCATAAGCGTATTCTTATTTTGCATCATGCTGCTGTCAAACATCTCAAAGTTATCATTTTGTATGTTTGCACGCTTTGGTTTGGTGACTTTTGTATTTTTTGGTAACATGGCCCTCTGGTTAAATTGTATATTGAATACACGTTGCTGAGCTCTCATTCTAGGATTTATTTTTCGTTTTAAGTCCAAATACACTGCGCAATCCCTGTTATTTGCAGTGTGATTTTCACCGCAGTGACTACAACGTTTCACAGATGGGTCATTGCGAGACTTGTATCATGGTTTGGTGTCGTGAAGTTCACCAAAAATAACATAAACTTCATTTAAGGAGCAGTATGCTTTCATTTGTCCGTATTCTTGGCACTTTATGCATTGAACTGGTTCAGACCTCTTCTTAGGTTCTTTAGTTACTATTTCGCGATGCAGCAAATATTTTAGGTTGTAAATCTTATGAACTCCTTTTGACTTTTCTTCCTTTTGCTCTAGCTGCAAACGGAACATTGGTTGGGGTACCTTCTCACGGTTTACTCTATTACCAATAGATTTGACATGGAAACCTACCGCACCTAGTGCAGCTTGTATGTCGCTAACATCTACGCAGCTTTCAATTCATTTTACCACAACAGTGAGCCCTTTTTAACATTTTAGCTGGATGTTATATTTTTTACCAATTTCTTAAAAATGTTTAACTAGGACTCTGATGCCATCGATTTTGAAGGTTTGAATCTTTGTTTCGTTTATATTACCTCTTTTGAGCACGGCAATATAAAATTTGAAATCTGTTAAATATTGTAGTTTTATTAACCAGTTCATTATTAGATGCTTCCCTTAAATAAATTAAAGGCGGTTTCTCGGTTTTCAAATTCGGCGCGGTCAATGACCTCTAAAGGCTTTTATACATTCACACTAGTTTATTTTCATACTGACCACGGTCAGTAGAGTTCATATTGTACTGAGTTCATTACTATTGTTTTCGTTTAGCGTTGTTAAATTTGAAGATGAATTAATTTTTTCTTCGGTGTTTTGATTTTTATTTTTAAACTGAGGTATATTTAATTCTATCGTAGAAGCACTTTTAAACATTGGCATAGGTGTTTTCTTTGGGATGTGTTGAACTTAATTTCGATGTGTTCGATGTTCGAAGATGTGTTTTTTGAATCCGAATCTCACGACACTAAAATTAAAACTAGAAAAAAAATTACTATGTGGTTATAAAAACTTTCATTTGGGTAATAACGGTAAAACTTATTGATTGGGGAAATTCCAAAATACATTACGAAAGAGAATTCCATAAAATTTTTGACGGATTCCTGGGATCAAAATATATGCAAAAACAAAGACTAAAATCGATTATATAAGTTTACCCTAAATTTTTGATTTATTTTATGAAAACCTACACCTTTCTTACAACCATCTTTATGTGCACACAAAAATCACTAGATCGATTTCGACATGTTAGGTCATCATCAAGAATATCTATACTCTAGATATTCCTGATGATGACCTAACAAGTCAAAATCGATCGAGTGTTTTTTTAAACATTTTGAACCAATTTTTTAATTAAAATGTTCAAAAATAATTTTTTCTGAAATATAAAAATAAGTGTTAAGTGAAATGTGTTTTTTAAGTGTTAGTGTATTTTGCCAAGTGCCTACGGCAAATAGTGTTAAAAGCATCTTTATGTGGTTGTAGAGTGTTTTTAGGTGCTGAGGTATTTAATATTTTTGTTAGCTTCGGTATCTATCAGTAGTTTGACTAATTTCTTAGTCGGTTTGGTTTGTGTCTTCTTGCTCACAAACCTCATGCGGTTACTTATTAATTTGTCACAAGTTTTCCTAGATTTTAATGTAGGTATAATCTCCATTATATCGTGATATTTGATAGACAGCTTGTCGATAGAAGGTATACTGCAACATTACTATTGATATGAAAGCATTCAGTTTGTCTTCAGCTGTTTTCAATTTCTGTCAAATACCGGAATCGGTGTTTTTGGTCCTCTTCCTCTTGTTCATATTGCTAACTTTGCATAATAGTGGTAAAGTGTTTGCTTAACTCATCCATTTTAAGCGAATTTGTGTTGGAGTTGTCTGTATCTAAATGTATTCTAGTCTTACAATTCCATAAAAAAATGTTTAAATTGTGGTGGCTTTTTGTGCCTATCTTGTAGTAAACGATTCTCTCAAAAAATGTTCAAGTAACTTTTACTGCTTTAATCTTTACTAATTCGTACCAATCTTGTAGTACAGGAGAGAAGGAAAACTATTTGTAACAAAAAATCTTACCTGCATTTACGAGACTCGGATAAAATTTCCGTCTATCTTGTAGTGCATTTGTTTTGATGACTCGTATTTGCTGTCGTTTTAAAGGGTGTTGCGTTTGAATGGTGAAAGCGCGTTGAGAAGTTCACAAAAAAATCACTGATTTTTTAGGCTACAAGTTTCTAGCACCCCATCTAAAGGTTTTGACAAAATTGCAGATGATTGAATTCGTTTGATCATCATTTCATCAGCTGCCCTATTCCTGAATACGATACGAAAACGAAAGTACAAGATTCTTATTCGATTTTAAATAAGAATCGTACGAATCTGATTCAATTCAAATATGAATATTGTATTTTCGTTTTCGTATCGTATTCAGGAATAGGGCCCCAGGATTGGTCACTAGTTTTTTTCGTTTGATCACTTACGATTAAACGGTAAATAAATAATGAAAAATTAAAAAAAAAATTCCGGGTAGCACCTCATTGCACAAAAATCATACCGTTTTTATAAAATTTCGTTAGGTCAGGGTTGGTTACCACATTTTGGCGCTTGTTCACCAATGAGTCAGTTTTTATTGTGAAAAAATAAAATTAAAATTGTAGTAATTCAACAAAATCAGGTTCGTCGCTTATTTGGGAATTTCATTTTACAAAATTAATAAAAAAAAATCCAATTGGAATATACCATTTGGATAAAAATGTATCCTTTTTCAAGTAATTTTATCTAACGTGTTATCAAACGTAATAAGTTAAATTATTACATGTTAAATTGTTAGCGAATAAAATAATTCTTTTTTCGGATCCAACTTTTCATAAACAAAATTTTAAACTTCTTAAATTTACACTTTCTAGGAATGGTTATCCAAATTCGTTTGTAAATAAAATATTAAAATTTATTTTAAATAAAAACCAAATTGGACCACAGATAGATGAAATTGTTCCACATCTTTCATCAATCAATAATCAAATTAAATATGTTTCGGTCCCTTATGTTAAGTTATTACATGAGAAATTAAGTTTTTGTATGAATAAATTTAATTTAAAATTAGTTGGAAAAGCACATATAAATTTTGGCAAAACACTTTATTCGAATCTTAAAGATCATACTGTGCTAGGTAAAAAATCTAACGTTGTATATCAAGTTCAATGTTCGTGTAATAAAATTTATGTTGGACAAACAAAACAATTGTTATCTACAAGATTTTGCCAACACAAAAGAGATGCTCAAAACATAGCTAATGGTAAACTTAATGTTGAAGTTGCAAGCGCGTTATCGACACATTTGTATAATACTAAACATGACGTATTTTTAGATAATGTTAGAATATTGGAACAAGAAAATAATCTTTCAATTAGACGTGTGTTAGAGATGATTCATATTAAGAAGAATCCTGAAAGTATATATAAACAAGCTGATTGCGCTTATTTACAAAATATGTACAATCATTTGATTAAAAACAATTAACATTTATGCTTTTAACGGATTTATTTTGGACACATACCTTAATTTTGATAAAGTAGTTTTAAGTGATTAAATTTTTATTTAAAACTGTATTTCTTAATTTTATCTAAATATTGTTTTTGTTATCATTTTACTACATTTAATATTTAACGTTTTTGATTTTTTAACATGTTTCTATTTAGTTTAGCCTTATTGTATCAACATGCCTTTTCAAAAAACAATACTTCAATTCATTTAAAATTTTTCACTGTTTACAATAACATTATACCAAATATTTTAATTTACATTAATTTTGAAGTTTATATTTATTTTTTTAACTTTTTTATACATATTATGAGTTTATAATTATTGTAAGTTTTTTTGTGAATTATCTTGTAATTGATTTTTTAGTAAAATTTGTAATATATTCATAGTTTTATGCCCTGAGGATAGTTGTAAATAAACAACTGAAACGTCGGCTCCGTAACAGAGTGTTTTATTGTATAGGCTTCAATTCCAGAAAAAAAAAAAAAAAAATTTGAAATATAAAATAAAAAGCCTAATAATCATAATTATGAAATAATAGAAATACCTCTATAGTTCTCCACTTCACTTCGATATCCAGATTTGAAAATCGGATTAATAAGTGCACGTTAACATAAAATAGGGAAGCAACCTCCAGTGAGCCTTCTATTAAACAAAACATCGATATGGGGAGAGATTACCACACCGATTAATTTTCGAAGAATAGGTGGAATAGAATCAAAACCGGCACTTTGGTTATATCAAGATTAGACAATTCGGATAAAATAGTATCCACTTCCAGGCAAAACATTGAAAATTTGGATTTACTTACAACATTACTCAAATTACAAAGATTTGATTTCGAACTATATACACTCTCAAAGAAATCAGCAAATAAATTACAAGTATCCTGTACATTATCACAGGAACGGTCGTTCAAACACATCATGATGGGTAACCATTAGATTACTTTTCTAATTAACAAAATGCTAAAAATGTCTTGACTTTGACTTATAAAAAACTAATTTTTGTTATAAATTGTTGGCTTTGACTTAATTAATGATCCCATTTCGGTTAATTCG
Organism: Nephrotoma appendiculata; assembly: GCA_947310385.1. Classification (NCBI taxonomy): domain Eukaryota; kingdom Metazoa; phylum Arthropoda; class Insecta; order Diptera; family Tipulidae; genus Nephrotoma; species Nephrotoma appendiculata. The sequence goes on from OX371223.1 coordinate 31,644,944, forward strand.
CAGAGAGCTTTCTGTCTAGGAACAAATTTCTCAATACCTAAATTAATAATTCTATAAAATTCGCTTAATATACCGTCGATACTGTTAAAAACATAAAAACACGACCAATCATGCGCATCCAGAAATGCATTTAAAGAATGGTAATCTTCCATTATAAAGTTATAAATCCATGAATTAACATTTTCTTTGACTTACTCAAACATAACTGAAAAATTCAACGGAGAGTGGAAAATACTAGACGATCTAGCCAAATTCTCACACGTCGATACGGTCACCTCATGATCAAATGGTGCAAAAGCCAGATCTAACACATTGCCACTATTATTCATAACACTGCTACATTGCTTTAACCCCAACGAAAATATTTGCGAGATGAAATTTTCCATCTCATCGTTCATGTTAATAGGAGTCAAATTGTGATCGACATACTCCCATACAATATCAGGAATGTCAAAATCTCCAAAAATATATAGACGATCCTCCGACTGAAGAACTGGAGGAATATTTGATTTAACAGTTTCCACAAAACTTTGATAAACTGACATACTCGAATCATTGCAATATTTATCATCGATAAATATTTGTTGGAGACTGCAACTCCGCCACCCTTTTCATAGGTATCCCTTTGCAATGCAGGTCATAGGTGTCCCTTTGCTATCCCTCCGGAAAACATCTTAAGATGATGGAAAATACTCCTCCGTTTCGAAGTGGATTGTTACCCACGTTTCAACAATGCAAATGACATTAATATTAATAATGACAGCGGCTCGAGAACTGCTTCACTGATACACAAGGAGTATACAATGGAGTGTTTAGTAACGGGCAAGTTACCTTTGATGTTGAAATATGGTCCCTGTTCGGTTTTTTGCTAGGCAAGGATAATTTTTGAATGGCCAGATTATTACACCAGAGTGAACTGTCCGATGTTGACCTCCTCCGATGAGCAATTTTGCAGTGTTTCACAGATGTAGTTAACAATCTGGTTAGGTGATACGGATGGATCAATACTACTGATATATTAATACTTATTATCAGGTATATTTACGGTTTTAGTCGAATTGACGGGGCACTGTTCCCCACGACAACTTGTGTTGACCTCGGCGAATTAAAGGAGTTGGAGCTAGACTCTACAACTTTTGCGAAACGTAGTTTAGTCACGTTATCGCCACAATTTATGTATCAAGGCACTGTTCAATTTGCGATTTTCAGATTGATAAGTTTAATACTTTCTAAAGCAAAACTACAACTAACTGCTCTAGCTAAATTTTACTGTTTTTTTATTTCCAGATTAAGTTTATTTAAGGTTGTTACCAGGTATGGGATTAGGTTGCGCGTATGTTGTTTCATGGGAATTGTGCATCTTGCATGTTGTTATGCTGTGAATTGTGTAGTCACAACTATATGTTCATTCCAACACGAAATTTGTTTGAACTGTTCCTCTAATCATACACGATGCAAAATGGCTTAACCTACATATAGATACCCAATAACGTATCTCTGTGTATATAAAACCAAAATCCCTAATAACATATTTAAATCTAAATCAACCACCTACTTTTTTTTTAACCAACACATAATAAGCATAGTAAAATTTGGTACAGTCTTAAATCCACAGCTCTCTTCATTTATCATCATTTCATATACACCTGTACAGAGCTTTATGGGAATAAATTTATCTTGTTAGATTTTATTGATTGTCAACTGAAATTAAATAACATTTCACAGTTTGTACACCAATAATATTATGCTCCCAAGCTCAATATTTTTTTTTAAAGATTTCCATGAGTATTTTCATCAATTTATATTTTTATTTTGTTATTCCGAGGACATTCTTGTATAAATGAATACTGATTGGCTATATTGATTTTTTTCTGTAGTCTATAGCATAATTGCAATTATTGTGTATAAATTATACCTAGAATTTTTTATAAATAGAGGTTTTTGGCTATTTTATAATTTTGTATACACAATTAATTCGGGGAACATATACGTGTTTGTAAAACGTTTCGACTTCTTGGAAACTTGCGTACAAAGCGACTTAATGTTTTGAAGTCAAGCATCTCTATATAGACTAAATTATTTCCATTCGCCCCAACTTTATTGTTTATTGTGTAATTTTATTGTTCTGTATCTAATTTTGATATTACCATGAGACGTTATAATATACAGCCTAGAGCTTTTTGCAAAATTAATTTAATATGTTTTTATTTCGATGTTATATAACAGCCCTCACCTACGCAACATTTTTATATAGATTTATTTTTTTTTTTTTTTGTTTAAATTTAGCGCGGGATTCCTCGAATCTATCTATATTCGTACATAATATTTCCAAAGAAATTTTTTTTTTTGTGTATAACACTCGTACTACACAAAAATATCAAAACAAGATGAAATTACTTCCAGTGGAATTTTATGGAAGTATATTTCCAACAAATTGTTATTCAATATGTATAGAATACATTTTTGTTATGCACAGAATACGCTGAACATGTTGTGTGCGCCGAATCCCACACACAACCACATATTTTCCCCTCCAACCTTGGAAATGTTGTGATACATTTAATGTTCCAGTGTTGAGAGTGTTCCTTCTGCTTCTATTGTGTTTCGTATTTTTTTATATTTCCATTCAACTTGACTCGCAACATTACCATTACTCATGAGAAGAAAAAACAAAATAATAATAGTACAACAGACATCCACACAAAAGTAAAGAAGAAAACGGATTTTTCTGTTTGTTTCCCATTTTCCGTTTTATTTTTTTTTTTTATTTTTGTAACGAAAAAATAAAATAATTCCCAAAAGTTTTTTTTATCAGTTGTTATTGAGATCGTAACGAATTAACATTTCTTGATATTGTTTAGTTAAATTGTATAAATAAAAAAAAAATATTGTAATATTTTATTTTAATAATTATTTATTAATTAAATTTTTATTGTAAAATGTATAAAAAAAATTTCAAAAGCTCATTGGTCGTGATTTAAGTGTGTAAAACAAATATTTTAATTATTCGTGAAATATATAATTATTTTTGTGTTGATTACTTAATATTATTCAAATATAAAAGTGTAAAGTGTTTTTGTTTTAACATAATTTTAGTGATAAAAAAAAAAATATTTAAGTGATTTAGTGTGGTTTAAATCAAACAATGAATATTATAACAAAAATAAAAAAATTTAAATTATATAATTTACTAGTAAAATTACATAAATTATGAGTTTCGTTAAAATAATATTTATTTTCAATCAAACATGTTACATTTTATTAGGACTATTAGTATTTTGTATCACAACAACGTCATCGGAGACATCAACGTCACGAACAATTGAAGAAGAAAATGGTACAGTGTGTTTGATATTTTATTATATTATATATTATTATATTATATATCGAGCATAATAATTTTTTTTATTAAGTGTTGTGTACATGTCAAATTTCGATCAAATCAACATCCATCACAGATTGATTTAATCTTTTGGAACGTATGTAGACGTACTGAAAATATTTTATTTCTTCATTTTAGTATTTCCTATTAATCAAAATTCACTAAAAAGTAGAAAAATAAAAATTTATATTTTCTTCGTATACCATAAATGTTAAATAAAGCGACACATGTCAACATTTTATTTATTTATTATTACTACGATTAAAGCTACGTCAGAGCACGTTTCTTTCATAAAATAATATTTTCTTGCGTCTAGCACGTTATATATATATATATATATATATATATATATATATATATATATATATATATATATATATATATATATATATATATATATATATATGATATATATATATATAAGATTTGATAAAAAGAAAACTCTCGATGTTACTTCTTTTCATCGCCAAACAAAAATGAACGAGTTTCTTATTTTTTAGCTTGAAATTAATACAATTGTTTCTTTACAATTTACAGCAAATAAAATTATTAATAATGTACGGTTGCTTCGTAGTACATGTTGTACATCAATTGATTTAATTCAGGGTTGTATTTGCATTATTAAGATTACGAATCGTATATATTTACTTTTAATATTGTGTCTATATATGACACTGTTTTCGTTTTTACTACTTTAGAAAGGTGAATAATTATAGTTAACAAATAAATAAAAAAAGTATCAAAGTACCGTTATTTTCGAAATTATGCCAAAATATATGAGCGCACGGTTTTTTACCACTAGATGGGGCAGCTACCAAAATCTTAATACTATTTATACAGGGTTTGAATGGTAGAGGTTCAGCTTTTTAAACAAGCTCTAAATCATACTTGTACTGCATTTAGTTTGGCTGCTCCACGACGTTAAAGTTGAAAAATTACAAAATTTTCATTCTTTTTCGTTGTGATGTGAATCAAATTTAGGGAAAAGGGCAAAAGCAAAACTTTATGTTACCTAATTTGAGCACAGAGGATTTTAAAAATTAAAACGTTATTTTTTTGTTCAGTTTTATTACACATTATAAGTTTGTTTAAAGTTAGAAGAAAAGAAAATTTCTCGGCCCTGGATTAATTTTATGGTTTTAAAACACAAAACACGCCAACACGTTGGCGTTACCTGAAAAATTTATCTAGTATTTTTAACTGTGCTAATATTACGAAATATCTTATTTAGTAACTTCTTAGTTTATGTCTATTCTAATTTTGATACATAGTCAAAGTGCACGGACTTGATGTTACTTCTAAATTTACACCATTTAAAAAATTCTTCTGGATTATTGAAAATAACAGTTCTCAATGATGCTAATCTAGCGGTTCTCTTAATGGTGCCTCCTATACCATCTGATGGTTTCTCTCCATGGCTAGGAGCAAATAACCATTCGCAATCAACGCCAAAATCCGCCTTGTTAATGTTTATAAAATTTTTCTTATTTTTGAATTGGGATACAGCTCCATCAGAAAAATAATATAATTTCGTCGGATTTGGATATTCAGCCCCGTTTGCTTGTACAAATTTTATAAATTTCGTTTGAAAAGTGTACACTGCTACAGTATCATGCGTAACTACTTTTGAAATTACTGCGTAGGAGAGTAAGCTTATTGAACCTGTTGCTGATTTATAGTAGGCTACGATCGGAAATAATGTTGCTTCCGGTGTAAAATAATGTGCTGCTTGTACTTCATTTTGAGTGACAAATTTAAAATTTTCCGAAAAATCACTGACTTTAGATATCTTGACTGTAAAATATCGGCAATTTCGTCAACTGAAGATGTGATCTTTATCAGTCTGTATACATTTTGAATGAAAATCCAATTAGTGTATCAGGCAGGATCAAATTTTTTGATATAACCGGACATAATAAATTGTTATTCTGATGAATTATGCAAGCATCAACATTATGTATTCCTGGTTTTCCAGCTTATATGCATTCTTTTGGACGAAGCTCGACAAATTTAGAAAATGTAATATTTTGATTTGGATTTTGGTCCAAAAAATGTTTGTATATGCCTGGGATAAATTGCATAAAGCTAGCATTTTCTGTTTTTTAATGCGACCTCCATCAATATCAGAAACAGTAACAAAGTCGATGCTTCCAGGAAGCTGACGACTGATGTCCATACTTCTGTAGAATTCCTTTATTAATGTAATTGTTTCAGGAGAGTTCAGTCCTAAGAAGCTACCATGTCCGTAATCTTTGATGAGATTTTTCGACATTTCTGCCATATATTTCGAAGTATTAAATGTATTCATAATTTTAGACACTGACTAATTCTCTGGTAACAAGGTTAGGAGGAACATTCGATTTGGGTATGATGATGTCCCTTGTTAGTTGTATGCTTCCATAATATTTTTCATGAGCTCATGTTAGTCATCTGGTTCATTTACTGGTGATATTTTTGGAGCCGGTATGCGTAGCACATTTTCACAAGTGAATTTTATTACTGTTTCTAGTTGTTTTTTGTTATAACCGGGCTCAATGAGCCCGTCTTTATTTGCTGGTGATCCACCCAATCGTATACACATTTCAGAAAGTTTTTCCATATAACCTTGATTTGAAGAAGACGCAGATGATGATAGAAGTTGACTTGCAAATCCGGAAACTGGGTTTGGTATAATTGGCACAACGTTTAATTTGTATAATTTTATGCTACATTTTCCACAAATTCTCTGTTATGATAAATCGCGGTTTAAATACTTTTTGGCTTTTTCAGCTAATGCGTCGCTAACGACTTTAGATTGTTGTTTTATATTTTTATGATATTCCAATTCAAATGGATTACAACACTGTGGATTTACCATCTTTTACTTTACGAGAAATATCTCACTTAAAAATTTATTAGAGCATCACTACGTCGTTTATCGTGAAGTATTAACTAAGTATTATTAAATTACAAAAGCTACCTAAACTACATTATACTAGAGATATAAAAACAATGAGATGCGTACTAGAGAGTAAAATAAAGTGACTCACCTAATATAACAAAAACATAAACAATAAACTTAACTCATAGGGCTAATACATTACGTCATGCTAGTGCAATTTTGATGAAAAGGGCGTTATGATTTAGGTTACCTTAGCCATGACTCATCCGGTACAATAAACTTTCTATCAAACACAGTAGGCTTTCCTAGATATAACAGCTCACTGGCTGTTATAATTAGACCAAAGTTATTTTACTATTAAACGCCGATAAAATTGCCTTATAAACAAATTTGAATCCATCCTCAGTCGACTTAAGCTTCGTTTTCAAATTTTATTTTTGATTTATGATTTAATAAAATAAACTTTGGTTTCGAAAAGAAATTGTTTAAGAGTTTGTTTCAGAAGTTAGATCAAAAAATCAATGGTATAAAGTTATGCACGCATTTAATAAATAAAATTATGAGTAAATTCAATTCCTTTATTGTACAAAAAATAAACAGAAATAATACATAGTGTTTGATACTTACTGCTCCTCGTCTTCTTCGCAACATACTTATTTATTTAAGGCAGCTAATCCAATAAATCACGATGTTTCTCCGAACTAATTTTTTGCTCATCACTATGCACAGTGTGAAGACTTTTAAGTTAAACTCATTGTAGCCTTCTGATGTTTATGATCCTAAATGGCTATTCTTCCTTTAATAATGTTTTATACTGCATATTCTCATACTATTTTTACCAGAAAGTGGAAAAATTCCTCTCTGGTCATATCATGTACAACAAATTTCGTTTTGGTGGTGAGACTTCGAATAACGTGCGACCAATCTCGTGGCTGCATGATCTACATCACACTTCACATGCATGTGTCCGCGCTCTAGAAACTTGTAAGCAATTACATTTAAGTTTAACATATTACTGAAATATGTAACACAATAGCCACAAAAGCATTTTTATTTTCCAGTATTTCAGATTCATTTTCCTCGCCGAGTTATTGTTTCATTCCAAAGAAAACAAACGGTTAAATTGATTGTGTACATCTGTCTTTTTTTTTTAAAGAAACAGACGTCTGAAGAAATGGTATCGGAATTAGGACACTGCAAATCGAGTGTGGCAGCAATCATGCTTTGATTAATTTCCGCCAAATTCTTACTTATTTGCTTTGGCCTCCTTGTACGCAAAATGAGCTTGCCCATGATGCTTTTTTGATTAATTGGAATGTCGGACTTTTTGTTTTCATTTCCGTAGTTTAGTTTCGATTTACATGCGTCACATTTGTTACAGGTGTCCATATTTAGTTTTTTAAAATTAATACCCATCCGGTAACAAACACCTCACTATATTTTGTAATAGAAACTGGATTACTAGTATTATCATAATACAGCTCAAACATTTTTGTGGTGATTAAATCGCGTGTAGGTATTTTTTGGCAGATATTTTATGTGAGTAATGACTCTCGTAGACAGGAAATAAATTAATATGGTTCTCATTTAATTTGTGTTTCGGTGTATGTTTATTGTTTAACCGTGTATTATCAACAATCTTAGTCGGGTCCGAGTACAGCTTTTTGTTTGTAACGGTCTTCAAAAACCAGTTTCTATCGCCTAACACTGTGCAGAAGCAGTTCTGACACACTTGATTTTGTTGTTTATTTATCACCAAATGGTACACGGTGGTGTGGATTAAATTTTTATGTGACTTTTATTAAGACGGAAACATACAATAATCTCAAATCGTATTAGCCAAGTTTCCAATAGTTTTGGAAAATTTGATTTTGTTGCTCAATTGGTATTTTAATCGCACACTTTGGTCGGCAAACTTTTACAGTTGAAAATGTTCATTCCTTAGTAAATTTTTCGTTTCCCGTCACATATGGTTGACCGTTGGTGCGCTTTCGTTTTCTTGTTGTTCTGGTGTTTTTTTCTCGGTTGTTGTTTCACACACGTTTGCCAAGCTTTCCTCTACTTATTGTTCCATCTCCTTCAAATTATTTTTATTAAAAGAAGAATTATTCGGATCTTTATCTCTGTGGACAATTTCATCATCGATTAATTTATAATTTGTAATATTCATGAAATATATTATCGTGCCATCCAAAATTAGCGACCATTGATGAAAAATTCAGAATTTCGATTAAAGAACGTTGATAAATTGATTCGATCCCTTTCTGCATCACGAAGCACGACTCCTTCATTCCCCAAGTAAATTAACAAATCAAACTGAATTGTGTAAAAGTATTACAAAGTCACAGTTTTCAATTGCATTTACTATTTGGCCTTGATTGCGTTCTTGTTTTCGGTATTCGATACCTATAGATTTGTGGATTTTTTGACTAGCATCATATGGATTGTGTGTATTCTAAAGCTGCCACTTCATTTGAGTATGGAAGTGTCCCAATTTCCGCAACTTAATGACTAATTTTTGTTTTATCTAGCAAATTCGTGTCAATTACCTTGCACTTTGCTTGTTGTGCAGCTCTTCTTCCTTTCTTCGTATTCGTTAAGAATCTTATAGGCAGTGTTTATTGAGGTGGTGTTGATTTAGTAATGTTCATTATTGTGGTTGGTGACTACATTTTGGCAATTGACAATTTGATCCCAGTCTGTGGCATATAGTGACCGTGCTACCAATTTCCATGCTGTTCCAATTCAAACGATCAGGCTCGTGTTTTTTACCTTTGAGTGATTTCAGGTGAAATTCTATCTGTTGTTACCTGGTAGCTTCCACCATTTAGATGGTGGACTGGACCCTCTCCACGTTTACCTCATTTTTTTGGAATGGTGTAAGGTAAATTTGTATTCCGAGTGTCTTAATGTAATCCGATACCATAGGATTAATAAAATTCGATTCATTATCCATCACAATTATTTTAGGCAAACATTTGATGATCTTATTTCTTACATGTAGAGCTGATTTATCTTTATGTGGTAGACAGATTTCACACTTTTGTGTGTACCTCTTTTCAGGTTTGCCATTTGTGGGAGGTAATATTTTACCACAATTTATTCTTTATTCTCTTTCCAATTTCGGTGAGCATTTTTATGTTTTTCCTCAACAATCTTCATTGTTGATACTCCGCAAAATTTTTTGGGTTATCTCTTGTAAGATTTGAATATTTTCATCCAGTGTTTTTGCTCCAGTAATAGTTGTAGGGTTGAGTCTTTCGTTGAGGATCCTCGCCAAAATCTTGTTTGATAATTTGGGTGAGGTTCTCCATGGGTATAAACGTCTCTATTTCCCGTAAAAATAAGTTGATTCTTCGATGCATCACAATATGGGATTAAATTCGAACTATCTTGGTCTGCGATATGAATTGTGCCATTTGTTGATATATTATGTTGGCTTCTACTTCCAATCTGGAAGGCATCCGCAACTTTATTAACTTTTTCTCCTTTAGAGGTATTTCTATATTTTGTGTTGAGACTAAAACGTCATTTTTCCTTCCCTTGACGTGTCGTTCCCAATTATTCCGTCAAATGATTTAAGTCCTCGTAGAACAAAAACTTCTATCATTTTCTTGTATCCAACGCCTCTAAAAAATGATCAAACATTATTTTCTTTTATTAAAATGGTTCCACCAGGATCTACTGTTAAATTGGACCTTTTTGGGGATTAGGTTCACGGCTAAGTCTGGTTTTATGAAGGTTTTATTTGCCCTGAATCAATGAGAAAGTTGGGCGGGTTATTGTCCCTTATTTTTTACTCTAAGTATGATAGCTAGAGAGGCTCCCATTATAAATTTTAATTTCGTGCTTTCCTCTTCCTGTTCATAATCGTGGGATGCTTGTTCTTCTTTTTCAGGTGCTTCGAGATGATAAATTTTCTGACTTGTTCATGTGTAATGATCCGCAAGACGGGCGAGGTGACTAAGGCTGGAAAATTTCCAGCCCAGCACTGTTTTCGACCCAGATCGTTAGCAGAAAATTGATGTTATTTCATTGCAGAGGTTTCCACGGCGGATTAATGAGTTAGCCGGGCTGAAGCTCAGTGGATGGGGTGGGTGGAAATAGACACTTGCAGAAACAACCAAGAGTTACCGCCGAATGATGACATGTTATGGGATAAAAATTTAGCACGTGACAATTATGTACTCCAGACTTACCGATACTCACCATGATCACATCCTATAATTAATTTACTTACTCCATCCTGAAAAGCAAAAGATCAAAAGAAAAAAAAACGGCAAAGTTGTGAATGGAGGAAAAAAATAAAATTCAGCAGATTATATGAATTGATTATAAACATCACAAAAAAAAAATTTATTGACAAAAAAATTGGTTTTCTTTGAAACTTTTAAAGAAATAGAAAAAAAATCAATAATCCTAAATCATTTTTCTTTAACAACTTGGTTCTTTAGGTAAATAAATTTAATTAGAGTTAGTTAAATGTTAGTATGATAAGGTTGTAATAAAGCTTAACTAGGTTATGTGTATTATGATTTAAGAATTAATCATGCAAAACTTTTATATGGAAAATTTAATTCAAATAAAAAAAAAATTCATTGTTTATGAAGGTAATTGTAGCGAAATAATTATAAAAAAAATCTTACATAATTTTAATCGATGCGATGGTCGACTTTGATCATGATGGCGAGTGATCACTCATACCGGATGAAGGTCGATGCAATAAAACCATTATATAAATTAGCTGATGATGATGACAATTTGACGTTGTTGCACAATAAAAATTGTTATGGGAATTTTCAATATTTTTGTTTTTCAATTCACATATTTATAGATGTTATTATTTTATGGAGTATTACACCGAACGAAATAGAATGCACTCCTATTAGTAACCGTAATGTGTGTATTAGGCGATTTGTATCACTTCGTGCACTATAAGTTTTTTTTTTATTTGACTGGACCGCGCCACTTTTTTATTTAGTAAATCAACCGGGACCGTTTTTCTTTCAATGTTCACACGGTTATATGGTTGAACCCGGCTCTCACTTTAATTATAGTATTTATTAACACTAAACTAGATTATTAGTTCATTCACTTAGTTCAATTACAATATTTTTATGTATTTATAACTAAGTTATTAAGATTTTATTTAGATTAAATTTTTAGTTTTAGCTTGAATATTTAACACTACCATTTGTATCGGTTTTGGTATTCCAACAGTTTTTTTTTTGTGGTAACAAACACTTGTTGTATATCGTTCGGAAATTTATAAAACTAACACTTATTTTTATTTCTTTTGCACAGTAATTATTAAGAATTTTTATGATTTTTGTTATTAGAAACATTTATTTAGTTTTATTTATTTAAACTTATTTAAAAATAGATAGATAATTCTACCAAATTTACAATTTTTTATTACATACTATCAAACTCATGCGGAAGAGAATTGATTTAATTATATTATTTTTCTATTTCACTAATAAAAATTATAGGTAGTTATGTCCGCTAAAACACCCAAAACCGACTCCCCGCGTGTCTCTCAAATTTCGCTTTTATAGTCGAGCAAATAAACCGTACCCGAAATGGTCATACGATACTTTTTTTTTTTCAGGAGGGAACAAAACATACCGTTTCCCAATATTTACAAAATATGTACTTGAATTTCGGTATTCAATTTCCATTTTAAGGTGGTATAGTCGATTTCAATTGTGAACATACATATAAATTAATGAATTAAGGGGTGGACACCTGAATGCCACTTGGGACGAAAAAAATTTGTTACACATAAGAAGCTTCGCGTTTAAATGTCGTTTGGTAATTTGGATTTATTGGGAGATTTTATTGTGCTTGTTTCATCAAGATATGGACCAATTTCTATAGGTATTGCTTGTTTTTACTCGACTGGTCGCGGAGGTGGCATTCCATTATTTTGGTGTTGGATGTTATATACATCATTTCTTTGTGGTGCTGGCATAAAAGTAGGTTTTTTGTAGAATTTGTGGGTTTACCATACATAAGTCGGTTGGTTGTACAAATTATTGAAATTCCTTTTGTTTTGTGGACTACAATATTTCTAAAGTTAAGTTTTGAAATTCTAGGTACAAAGTGTATGCCAGTAGTGTATGTATGCCGCCATTTAATCCGAATGAACACATCTAATGCTTGGTTTCTGTAGGTTTCGGTCAGAAATACGATGGTCTCAGCAGAGTATTCTTCATTTTTTTATCTTTTGACCGATTATCGAAAATTGATGATTAATATTCTCGTAGAATTTTTTTTTATATTATCACTGCAATCTGTTCTGTTCTGGATCCAAGGCTCTTCCAGTTCTGTTCCGGTTTGCTTTTTCGTCGTAGGCCGTTGGCAGCAGGTCGAGGACGTACGGCTATAGGTCCAATTTTTATCACTATCTTCACATTGCATAGCTCAGAGTTGTGCACTGCGACAGGTGGTCATAGATTCATTTTATTTCATCACAGATCGTAATCTGTAGATGAAAATTGCCTTTGCATCCTGACTTATCGGGGTTCGAACAAGGTACTTCCCGATCCAAACACCCAAGCTTAACCACTGTGCCATTTGGTCGGTTCTCATAGAATTCGTGAAGATCATATTTTTTGTGAAATGCTGCTGAGTTGGTGTTCAAAGGTTCAAAGGGCTCTCTTGTCTGCGCGTAATAGAGAGACAACGATTTTTGATTAAAATCCAATTGTCACCGAAATTGTATAAGATATGAGAGTGGCATCGGAATTACCTCTAACCTTCGGCCCGATGCTTTGTTATAAAAGAAAACTACACAACTTGTATGATAGATTTTTTTTGTTTTACTTAAATTATTATTAACTCTAAGTTATTTAATTTAAACAAAAATTAAATTTTTAATTTTAAATTGGACAAATTTGAAAAAAGCTATCGCGAATTCAACCTGTTGGTTTTTCAGAAAAACGTAACTAATAGCTAATTATGTGTCTTGTGTAGTTATCGAATGGGTTTATTATCTGATATATGAAGTTTCTTTGCCAATTTTTAAAATAAGCTGATTCCTGAAAACGTTCAATGGGGGACGACGGTGTGTTATGAAGTGTCATCATCATCACTATGAGTCACAAATCGTCAGCTGCGACGTTAATTTTTCATGATTTATATTTTAGTTCATAGTTATACTCTTCAAGGATGGATTTCCAATTTATCAAGTTTGAATTATTATTTTATTGCTAAGTCCAAAAGTTAGGGGTTGTTATTCTGTGATTATCTTGACTTTATTTGATTCGTATAGAAAATTGCGTAGCGTGGTTAGCGCCCAGATTATTGCGAGCATTTCTTTTCTATTTGCCGCATAGTTATCTTCTGTTTATTCCAGAGTTCTTGACAGAATGCCATCTTGAGCCAATACTGTACCTAATGCGTAATTAGATGCACCTGTGCTTTATTCAAAATACCTTTTGAAGTCTGGAAACGTAAGCAAAACTTCGTAAGAGAGAAGTGACTTTTTAATTTTTTCAAACGCTGCAAGTGCGTGATTCTCAAAAATAACAGGTTGAGTTTTTGAGACTGCTTTCGACACATATCCGTCCATCGCTATAATTTTTTTGGATTTGTCTTTATCCCGTCCTTAGATATCTGAATACCTAATATCCCAAGAAATCTACCCTAATTGAATTTTAATGTTAGAAATTTCTAAAGTTCTGAAAATTAACTCAAGGTTTTCAAAATGTTCTTTTTCACTTTTTCCGAATATAATAATATAATCGATATAAACTAAACAACATTTTCCTATGTGGTCTCTTAAGATGCCATTTAGAGTACGTTGCGAAATAGACAGAGCGATCTTAGGCCCGAGATGAAGGCGCATGAATTCATATTTCTCGAGATTGACGGAAAAAGCATTCATTTCAATATCCGATTCTTTTAGTGGAATCTGGTGAAAACCACTTTTAAGATCGAATTGTAAAGAATTTGTTTTTGTCTATATTTGTTAGAATATCCTTAATTTCTGGTATTGGATATCTGCCATCTGTGTAACGTAATTGAGCTTGCGATATTCAATAACCAGTCAATATTACTTTTTTCTCCAAAACTATCTGCTACCGGAAGTGTCCATGTGTTTCACGTTGTTGTTTTTTCTTGTGTTTGTCTTCGCTGTTGTTACTTACTTTGGTAACGAAGAGCATGCTGACATGTTGTTAGCGTATTTTAGTGCTAATTGCAATTAAGATTTTTTACCGCACAGCGAATAACTTCGACTCCATGCTTGAAAAACTATGAACTTTATCGTTACTTTATATTGCGCTTATCTTTTTGAACAGACCCGAGGTGAGCTAAAGATTATCGGTACAATCTAGAACGCAACTTTCGTAAATCCGAAGGATAACCAGCATATACTCGTTCGTTAATCGCATATAATTCGCATATAATGTTGTCGCCAGATTAACCTCACTCACGAACAAATCAAAAAATTAAATTGTGAAATTTTGGGTTACTCTGGATAATATGATAGTGTTTTTTATATGAAAGTGAAGTCACCAAGACGTTGGAAATTTGGTTTCGAACTAATGTAATATCGAATTCTTTATAATACAAATTTGGTGTTCAGAGCGTTAATTTTTAGAACTCATTACGAATGGCATTTTGCATTTATGCTTTCGGGAGACATGTCGGAAATGAAAAGTTAACGCAAAAATGTTGCTGGTGTCCACAAGAAAAATTTTAATTGAAATGGAGATAAATGGAGATAAGAAAAAGATGCCGTGCATGCAAACGAAATGGAGGAGGTCATTTTGAAAAAACTCTAATTAATAAAGTTGATTAAAAATTTATTAATAATTTTAAAAGTATTTTCTTAACTCTGACCCCGGCAAAATAGAATCTCTTATTTTGGGTTAGTACCATTTAACGGTGAGATTCTAGGTAATTTAAAAAAAACTTTAAAATATCATATCTCAGTTACCATGACATTTAGACCATTAGTTCTGTAGGATGAAAGCTTCCACAGTACAAACACCCTTTATAGCATGAAATAACTTAATGACAAAAACACAAGAACCTCGAACTTTATTCCTTCTTAGAACAAATACGTCATCTATCCAAAAATGATAATAATATAAAATAACAAAAAATTGATCCCATTTATTATAATTATTAAAACAAGTTCAACGGAATATTTTAATGTATGTATATACAAATTCCTAATCCTTATAATTAAATATGTACAAGGAAAACAAATTTAGGAAGAAAATTATTCAAATGCTTTGGGTGCTGCTCTTTTATTCTAATGTGTTTTTTTTTTGTTTTGTTGGATCTGATTTAATTATTTTAATTTCATTAATATAAAAGCTTATTAAATATTCATTTCATTAAAAATATTATTCCATATATGTCATAATAATAGGGCGCCTTTATGTTATCCTTTTTGTTGTTTATATAACATAACAAAGTTTTCTTATATATTTAAATATTTTGCTAATAATTGAAATGGAAATTTTCGTTATATACAGCTATGCGTACTTATTATTTTGAATAAAGGTTTTTGTTTTGCTATTTTATAATTTTAATCATAAAATAAAATAAAAATACTTAAAAATAATAATAAAAGGATTCAACGATTTTTTTTTTCTTAATTTTATGCTTTTGAATTTTATGAATTATGTAAATCGATTTATTTTATTTTTTGGTTATATAAATACCAAAAAAAAAAATATTTAAATTTAGACTTTTCATCTCTATTTATACTCGTACTGCTTAGTCAACTGATTTAAATTTCAGAGGAAAATTTGTGTTTTGCGCTTTTTTACATTTTCTGTTTAAAGATTTCTCTTTCTGTTTATAATTTTTCTTTGTTTTAGTAAATTAAATATTTAACTATTGTTTGGAAATTGTTTTAAAATTGTTAATAGTTACACGTTTAATGCTCAGTTTGTTAAACAATTACTATGGAAAAAGGATTAATTATTGAACATCTAAACCAATTAAGATTTTTGACTTAGAAATAAAAAATTAATCAGCCTTTTCAATTAATCAGCCTAGTCCTTCTTTTTTTGTAGCCTGTTGTTCTTACGAGTTTCCATTGACAGGTTTTTGACGTAATCGGAAACGAATTTTGTGAAGGTCTAACATTTTTCTTTCAATGTGTTTTATTTTGATTTTGTTCAAAAAACACAAACTAATCCTTGAGTTTATAACTGTAGCACGTGTTGCTCTTGGTCTTTAGAAAAACCACTGATAAATCTCCCATTTGGAAATTTTGATCATTGATAAAATTGAAAATTGATTCATTCACCGTCGGCTCCACTTCCAAATTTTCTTATGTGCGGTTAGTAAAAATTGGCGTTTCTTCTGTTGAATATAAATTAAAATCTTTAACGGCATCAAAGTAGATTTCCAAATTCCATTACTTCATCTTCGCCTACTGCTGCGATTCAACAGAGATATTGTCCAATTTTGTCCAGTTTTGTGTTTTGAAGGAGAAAATCTTCAGAATAACTTTCTTTTTTATTTTCAAAGTTATTCAATTCCTGTAGTTTGCTTGGCCCGATGATGTCCTCAATATATTGTTATTATCGGCAACGACTATTTGCAGCGAGAATAATCCCAAGCAGCGAGAATAATCGATAACATCTTTATTAAATGGGCATAAGCCACAGGCCTTAAACTCCTTTTTTATAGTTGTAGGATTTAAATGCATAGCTTTATGCAGAATCAGTGCTAAGTGAGCTTTTGTAACAGCGATATCTGTATTTTTAGTCCAGCTTTTAAAAGCTTGAACACTGATACATCTGCTGCATGTAAAATTCTAGTGGTATTTGCATACACCAGAATTATTTTTAAATTTTGACATAACTCAGACACTCCTAAATTGGATCCCATTTGAAACGCGATATTTTAAAACGCGAATTATCAAAACGCGATATTTTAAAATGCGATATTTCAAAACACGATACAGTACAAAACAATGCACATTCTGTACAATAACGCATTTTAAAATATCGCATTTTGAAATATTGCAATGTGTACCATATCTCGTTTTGTCATATCTCGTTTCGAAATATTGCGTTTTGAAATATCGCGTTTCGAGTGGATCAATAAAGATTTCAGTCATCATCCAACCACTTTCAGATAAAACAAACCCCCAATCTTCAGGAATTTATTAAACTGCATTCAGAGGAATCTTTTGTAAGGATCATTATAAATGATCATTGAGGGAGCGAAAATCACCTTCAAATTTTCTTTTGCTTGCCCTTTATCAAAACTTTTTTCCACCCCTTTGGTGTTAAGACCTTTCCTGTTTATGGGCACAATAAAATGTTAGTTTCATCTCCATTAATTATTGTCAAATCTTTACGGCTAGTAGTAGTACACGTTCCGTGATCTCGGAATGGCGATTTCTATACCATTGTTCATCATAGGCATATCCTATTGTTATTCTTTGTTAAATTTTCTAGCTGCATCTATTTTTACTCATTCCAAGGCTAACTGCTTCCAAGGGACATTTTTTCAGCACGATAGTATTGATACGCATCAGTGTTGCCAGTTCGTGGGAAATTTTCCTTTTTGCGGGAAATTCATGTCTCGTAAGGGATGAAAAGTGATGATTAAAAAAAAATATTTTTCTAAAATGTGTAATACACAATTTCCGATTCCAATAATTTGCTTACAATAATTTTTTAAATTTATGTTTAATTTTGACTAAATTTAAATATTTGTATATACAAAATTAATATTTAAATTTGTATAAAATATTTAACCATAATTAAACTTTTAAACCGCCGTATTAAGTATTTATCTCAAATATACTTAATTTAGTTTAAAATTTGATTTTAAGAGTCAATTTTAGGTTAAAATATTTTATGTATATTCATGTTTAATTTTGACTTAATTTAAATAATTTACATACAAAATTCATACTTAAATTTGTATAATTTTTGAGATGTTATACATCTGTAGTATTATTGTGGTCTAGAAATGTATTAAACTTTAACCAATTTAAAGTATATTTTGTATTTAAATTAATCATTTATATAAAAATAAATTGATTTTGGTATGCCTTAGTATAATTTTTTGGTATAAATATTTGATTTTTTCCACTAGGGATATTTGTTTAAATTTTATAAAGGATACGTCAAATCGCAGGCCATATTCAATCACCCATTATTAATACTACTGTTAAGTACTTAACACTATCATGATATTTGTATTATTACATTTATTCTATTCAAGAATAATTTAATTATATCGTACAAAATAAGGAATCTCTAACGCATAATAATGACATTTTATTTCAGGAAATTGACCATTAAGATGCCAACATTTTTCATTATCAATTTTTTAAGATTTTTTTTTTTTTTTTTTATTTATTTAAATAGTACAATCTTATCAAATGATAATTTATTACTAAAGATAATAACGCACTTATTTGAAACTAATAAGTGGAGCGAGTGTGGGTTTACAGAAATCAATATTCTGCTCCCAATAATGAAACTTTATTTATTAGATGACTAGCTCATGCGGTTTAATTCTTTTAAGGCGTCTCAGTTCTTTTGTTATGTCAAGAAGTTGTATTGCTTCACTGTTGGTATGTTGCAGTAACCTTCTTTCGTGTTTGATTGCAAATTCCTGGATCACTTCATCAATCCATTTGACATTTAGGTCTTTGTGTAATTCCTCGTTGGTTACGTAGCGGTAAGCATTCGTTATTGTACGTAGAAATTTGTTTTGATAACGTTGAATAATTAAACGATTTGATTGTTTAGTACAGCCCCAGAGCTGGATACCATACGTCCAAATTGGTTTAATTATTGTTTCGTAGATCAGGCGTTTACAGTACAGGCTAAGCTTAGAATGTCTTCCTATTAGCCAGTACATTTCACGTTGTTTCATTTTCATTTGCTCTGCTTTTTGTCTAACGTGATGTTTCCAGTTCAATCTTGAATCGAGATGCAATCCGAGATATTTTGCAGATTCAGCTTGGGGAATTTGTACCCCATTGAGAAATGTATGGATGTTGCTATTTTTGTGCCGCAACGTGTATGTTACATGGACTGATTTCAGCTCGTTAAGCTTTATTTTCCAACCCCTGGTCCATTGGCTGATTTTATCGAGTGCGTGCTGTAAGTATTCTACTGCTTGGTTCTGCGATTGGCTTGATGCCAATACTGCGGTATCATCAGCAAAAGTTCCAATGAAGGTTGTTTCCGTTGTCGGTATATCAGAAGTGTAAAGTAGATATAGGATGGGTCCTAATACGCTACCCTGGGGGACTCCTGCTACGGCTGGGTAAAAGTTGGAGTATGTTACTTCATGTGATACTCTAAATATTCGTTTGGAGAGATACGACTCGAGCAATTGGCAGTAATTTTTTGGCACTAATTTACTTATCTTGTAGATAAGACCCTCATGCCACACTCTATCGAAAGCCTGTGATACATCTAGAAATACGGCAGGGCAATATTTCTTCTCTTCAAGTGCTTGTTCTATCTTTGCAGTCACGCGATGAACTTGATCAATTGTCGAATGTTTATTCCTGAATCCAAACTGGAAGTCAGGTATAATGATCATTGGTCTTAGTCGTTTCAATAACAACTTCTCAAACAATTTTGAAATAGTAGGTAACAAAGAGGTCGGCCTGTATGAGCCCATTTGCTCGGCTGGTTTGTCTGGTTTTTTTATCATGATGATTTGTGCAACCTTAAAACACTCAGGCACATATGTAAGTCGAAAGCAAGCATTATATATATATATGTTAACATAGTCACTGCTCTCTTTGATAACTCCTTAAACATCCTTGGCGAAATGTCATCAATTCCAGGTGACTTTTTAGGATTCAGATTCATGTCAATTTCTTGTGCAATTTCAAGTGGGGTGACACTTCTGATATTTGATGGAGATCTATAGACTGGTTTAGGATCAATCCTAGATTGTATGTCGTGTGGTTGAAATACTGATGCCAAATGTTGTGCAAATAGTTCCGCTTTTTCTTCGTTACGTCGCACCCATTCTCCATTTATGTTCCTTATAGGTGGCACTTGGATTATCTTGAATCTTTTAGTAGCTTTCCAAAGAGAATAATTTTTGTCAGCTTCAGGACCCAGTCCTTTCAAATAATATTCAGTACAAGCTTCTTTATGTTCTTTAATTAATCGGTTAACTTTATTACTTACCCGATTAAATTCTCTTTTGTCATTAATGTTTCTAGTTCTATGCCATACGCGCCTTTTCCTACGCCTTTCTTTTATCAGTTCCCGAATCGCCAGGGGGTAGTTGATCTCTTGTACGACTTTCTCACCTAGTACGGGTGTAGCCTCTTTAGCTGCATCACGCATGGAGTTAATAAAATGTTTAGTTTGTAATTCAAGTTCTTGTTTAGTTTTAAGACTAACTTTTAACTCAATTAGAGTATCCAGTTTCTCTCTAAATAATTCCCAATCAGTAAATTTATTAGTAAGGTTAAGTTTGGTTTTCTTTCTTATGACTAATGTACTCAGAGTCATTAAGACCGGTGTATGATCGGAAGTAAGGTCGTCAATGCCTTCAACTTCAATGTAATTTGAGGCTATTCCTTTCGAGATATAAAAGTCAATCAAATCAGGAGTTTTGCTTATGTCTGTAGGCCAATAGGTAGGTTTACGCGATGAGTGATATTCACATCCTGATATTTCTATTGCACTTAGGAGTTCTTTTCCTTTTCCTGGTGTTATGAGTCGAGATCCCCACGCAGTATGTTTCACGTTGTAGTCACCTCCTATAATAAACATTGGTCCAAGTTTATTAAAAATGTTGACATATTGATTTCTTACGATATTATGTCTTGGTGGGCAGTAGATTGCCCCTAAACTTATTTCAGCACCACCATGGTTAATCGTTATTACGGTAGCTTGCATAAATGGTTCCTTAATTTCTTCTTGTTGGAAATGTTGGATATTTTGTTTGATTAAGATTGCTGTCCCTCCTCGAGCACGACCACTAGGATGCAATGTCCAATAGGCTCTATATCCTGTAATTTTGATAAAGTTTTTCTCCGTAAAGTGCGTCTCTGATATTAAAGCTACATCTATGTTGTTGGTTCTTAGAAATACTTCTAGTTCTTGAGCTCTTGCATTAAGCCCGTTAGCATTCCAGGTAATTATACGTAGGAATATTACAGTCATTTACTTTTTATGTTTTAGCGGTTTGTTTGGTGGTTTGGAATTATCTTCCAGTTTATCCACACTGTTAGTAAGCTGGCTGAAATTTTGTCTCATTTCTGCCTGAAATTCGGTGAGCATTTTCATTATATTACTAATGGTTGGCTCGTTGGACACAGGCTTCTGCCTGCTTACTTGATTTGAATTATTATTTGAGGTTTTGGTCACCTGGGCGTAGGAAACCCCCTCTCTAATTGTATCATATTGTTGGTTTGGCTTTTGCTGTAGGCGCTCTGCTACTGTAATTTTTCTCGGTAGCTGAGCATTTAGTTTTTTCTGATACACCAGGCATCCTTTATAGCTAGCCGGATGACCTTTTTCTCCGCACAGTGCACAAGTTGGTATAACATTTCGCGGCTTTTGACATTGTTTTGTTTGATGATTCTCAGCACATTTGACACATTTGGCTTGCCAATTGCAGAAGTTCTTCGTGTGTCCTAACTGTTGGTAATTTGTACACTGGGGTATACCTATTACCTTTTTAGGTGGTTCAATAGACACCTTGCAATATAGCAGGTTCTTAATTTCGTATATGTCCTTATTGTTTTCCCCCTGTAACAGGTCTACATAAAACAATGGGAAGTGTCTAATAATTTTCTCATTATTAATTGTCAACTTTTTATGAACGTTAATAATGTTGGTTACTTTATGACCATAGTCCTCGATTGCCGCTTTGATCTCTTCGCGATTGGTAGATGACGGTAAACCTCGTATTACGATTCTTTACCATTTTTCACTTTTGAGCTGATAAGTATGGTATTGTATTCCATCTTATATAGTGTACTATCCTTGTTATTGGATTCAGTGTCTTTTATATCGCTAAGTAGTTTTTTAATTTTACGGTAGTCATTTTCAGACTGCGTTTTTATTTTGATGTCGTTATTGGATATTGCTTTAAACTGAGCAGGTTTCTCTGTCACTGCCAATACTCGAGCTCTGAGTATATTAAAATCTCTAACGTTGCTGACATTGATTGGTGGTGGTAAGGGCTCCTTTTTGTGTGCTTGTTGTGGTTGTTTTGGTATTTCGTTATCTAGCGGTAGAGTTACCCTTGGCGATGGCGTTTTGGAGAGTCTCCTCTTTTTATGTACATTTAGTTTATTTTGTCTATAGGTTGGGTTTCTTTCTCAAGTTCCTCTTCATCCGTAAAGTAGTCATTGGTTAGACTTTGTAGGCTCTGACTTCTACCATTAGTAGACGTAGAAGGTTTATTTTGCCTTTCTAGTGATTCGATTCTGTTTTGTAAGTTTACCAAAATATCTTGGAATTTATTACATTGTAACTCATATTGCTGGCATTTTGTCCTTGGTTCATTATTCTGGCGCTCTAGCGAGGCTAATTTTGATGTCATTTCATTGCCGTCTTGAAGCATACGGTGTCTTTTCGTTAATGTTGGAGAATGCATGAGTTCTAATGGAGAAATGGGGCTTATACTTCTATCTGCTCCAGTAGCTAAGCTTGCCACTACTAAAGCATTGCGGTCGCTGGATATCGACGACTGGAAGCCCGCTCGCTCACTTTCCGAAGTCGCCGGTACTGGGCATCCTAATCCCTGCACCGTAGCATTAATCTTCTTCTGATCTGCCATGGTTGGTTTATTGTTCGGGGTTCCTTCCCCTAGCCAGTTTTGGTCCGCGGATGGTATTTTATTTCCCACCTACCCTCCGGCTAGCCGGTTAAAGAGCATTCCGCTATCCGCCCCCTGGGGACGCGCCACGATGGAAGTTTGGCATCTCCACACTTCTTAATTATTTAAGATGGATGCTATAATAAAGATGTGTGGCGGGCCCGGCGTCGCGACATTGACTGCTTCATTTTTTTTTTTTTTTTTTTTTTTTTTTTGTGGAGGGGATAGCGGAGGAAGTGGTATTAAATAAAATTTAATCCCTGATAATAATGAAATTTTATTTCAGGACATTTACTAATTAATCTATTACTTTTTAGGATGTTGATAGCTGATTATTTATATCCCGAAAAACAAAAATAATTGTGCCGTCTTGTGCTTTACTAACTATTGACTACTTAGGTGTCTGTAACCGGGTCAAGTCTATCATACCTAACAACCTTTCCTATCCCTCCATCTTGTTATATGTAAAAGGGGTGTACGGTAGGCCCGGCGTATCCGGGATCCTTGCTTAGTCTTGGCCGTACATTCTAATCAATCAATCAATTCCAAGGCTAACTGCCTCCAATGCACTTTGAAGCGCACATTTGGTTTAATTTATTATATTTTTGTAAGGCTGCTTAATTTTAAGCAAATTTAGAAAACCTTAAAGTGAAAAATGACTAAAATATGATATGAATGTCCATATTTGTTGGGTTTCAAAAGTGTGTACGGCACAAATGCTGATTACATATAAGATTAGACGTAGTTAATTATTACAAGGAATGATTTCTTTTTGGCATCAAAAATATTAAAAATTATTTATAATTATCGTATGAAAACCCTTTATTTTGATAATTTTATGATATAATTGTTGCTTGATCATTTATAACAATTCTTTTTTTTCTCTCTCTCTCTCTCTCTCTCTCTCACTCTCTCTCTCTCTCTCAACCAGCCGTAAAATTTTTCCTTGTCACCACCGGGAATCGAACCCGAAACCTCCGACCGCTGGAACAATGCTGACCACTTTGCCACTGGAGCAGCCTTATAATAATTGCTGTGGTGTAAATATGCAAAACTTCTTACCTGGCTGCTTAACAAAATCACAAGAGTTTAAAATTTAGCGAGAAAACATAGATGTACGAATGAATTGAATTTTTGATGTTAGCTGAATCGGTAGACTAGACACTCCTATGACAAAAACTTTACACCTTTATCACTCATAGCGAGAATTATAATGAAGAACCCATGGAATCTGTCAGTTCTATAATACACAGATTTCTATCAAATTTCGTAACGATCTCCTAACTAATAGGAAGAATGTAAGTATGAAGTTTCTCTCGGTATAGTCCGCCTGGACTTTAAAAATGCTGAATTTTAGTAAAATAATATTTTTACTTTACTAGTCATTTTCAGTAAAATTTAGAAAATGATCTGAACCAATTATATTTTAAAATTAATTTAAGATTTTGTTGCTTTTAACTGTTTTACGTAAATGTTATTTACTTTTCATTTGCTAAAAACGAAAAGCTCCTATATGGAAGCAGTTACTTTCGGTAGACGGATTTCGGCCAAAAATCGCTGAGAGCTTCCTATTTATCGAAAAACTTAAGTATTACTAAAGCACAGATATTTGTAACACATGGCATCGTGTCATTCCAACCAATCAAGGCATACTTGTGCTGCCAGTTATTATTATCATTATGGTTAAAGTTTTAATTATGTCACCGAAAATAAATTTGATGGTACGATGGTGTCCCTATCACCTATTCCTTATAGCCACTTCTGAAACCATAATCTCGAGTTTGGGTTGAAAGTAAACTCACATAATATTCTAGGGGTGATATATCCAAATCAATTATGCTTCTTTTGCTTTACGTGCATAATAAAATAACGTGAGATGCACAATGTTAAGAGGCATCACAATTTTCTTCAAAAGATCGAGGGGTTTCTTCATTCGGAAGTTATGATCGTACTCTATAATACAATTCCGAATGGCGGATGGAATCCAAATCTTCCATAGAGGAACATCAATCAACTCCACGTTTAGTTTAAGCTTAACTCAACGATTTTTATCTATTGTATTATTGTAAAGTCGAAGGATTTAAGTTTAAGGTGCCATCGTTAAAGTAGTCTGTTTAAGTCTTTCTAAATCAATTACTTAATTAAGGCTGGCGTGATCGATAATAATGGTAAACTTATACCCTTCAATATACGTCCAGCCAATAACTGTTTTACACTAAAAACAGCCGAATTGGACCGAATTTGATGCAATATGAAGGATTTAGGTTTCTCGCCATTATCGTCATCCAATTGCAAGAGCACATCACCAATACGTTGAATACTGGCATCGCAACGAATAATGGATTGTTTCCCGAAATCGGGTTTGTGAAAAACGAGAGCCCAACAAAGAAGCTCTTTTATATTGCCAAACACTAAATCTGATACCTCACCAGTCCATCGGACTTTGACTTCATTGTCACTTAAATTTTTAAGAAAATAAAAAAAAAGAAAATTCGAAAAATTACGTAATGAGGAAAATATAGCTGTTCCATATACGGTACAAAATATAATAAAATACAAAGGTTAACTCGAAAGAAAATATCAGATTTCATATTTATTGCATAAAATCAAATAAATTTGAACATTATTTTTCCGCGCTATGGTACTGAGAGAAACAATCGCGATCAGATGTAAAGTACAAATATACATTTCACATTGGCAAAGACGATTGACAGTTTGATAGGTTGACAGATGGCTTATTTTATTCCTAAACGATACGGTAATTTTGAGACCTTGCTACAAATTGCCGAACCTCCAAAAAAGTCAGTTTAGAAAAATACCGTAAAATTTTAATATTGATATATGAACAATAAATATTAGGCTATGTCCATTAAATCAAAAAAAATTCTTAAATAAAATTTAATTTTCGCTTTTCGATCAACTTCGTACGTCACATTTTTTTGATCCATGAGATTAACGCCCTCCATATATTCATAACCATTTCTGGACATTGTACGATTATTTTATTAGATGATCCTTGCACTCTGCGTTTTACTAATGATGTGTTGGTTGGTGAAATAAAGTTGGCACATAAATACACCACTCTGTTGCCCCTCAATTGAAGAGCTACAATATTATCAGAACAGTAAAAATCTATCTATTGCCGCGTTCTAATTATACCTTAGTATGAAGTTTTGGTAAATATTTTTTACGAACAGTACCGCAAGATTTTATATCTCTAAGGCTCAGTTGGTGTTGAAGTTGCGGAAAATTAAAAAAATTATCAAAATAAACTTCGCATCCTTGATTAATTTTTAACTTAATCGAAGAATTACTTTTCCTCCTAGATTGAAGTTTTCATCATTATTCATTTTACGCCCAATATACATGCCACATTCAAAAAGGTTCCCGGTTTTAGAATCACAGCGACACCAAAATGTGCTTCACTGTGTACCTCAATAAAAATTTACCTTTAATGTATTGTTTCATAATATTGTGAGCCTTAAACTTAAGCATATGCTCATCGATAGCTTGACATTCGGAATTACTGATGGCAGTTAGAAAAGCGCTATTAAATGGTCTGAAGAGGTCTTACTTTCCAGGCACAATCGTACATTGCATGAGATTTTTGAAGTGCTTTTATATTGTCACAAAAATGAAGTGCCAACCTAATTTTCTCGAACCGGTACAAACCTATAAGATTAATAATTATTGGTACATTTTTAATCAGGCTGTGTCCACCAAATGCCACGAATTGCTAGATAACTCATTATAAGGTTCATACCTACAAAAGCACGAAAATCTTCTGTACTTGTTTTAAATGGTTTCTTTGACTGTTGACTATACAATTCACTTTCACAAGCACTCAAAACTTGAAAATTATTTATAACATCAAGTGTTACCAGTGCGATAGGCGGCTGGTCTGGATTAAATAATTCAATCTCAAGCGAGGCCGGTTTAAAAGTTTCTATTTTATCCTCGCATTTAAAATTGTTAGATACATATTCTAATGTCCAATCAAATCCGTAATGAGTGCCTTTTATTTCATTATCAATAAAATCTGTTGTTTGAATTTCCAAATGCTTGATGATTGTTATCTGGATTGATGAGATATGGCATTTTCAAAAAATTTGCTTTCGCCAATTAAATGTCAGTAACAAACAGAAAACTCAAACGAAACTAGATTTATTTTTGGTAAAGTACTCGTATTAGTGTCCGGAATCTGCATTATTGGTGCATTCGGTTGTGAGCACTAAAATGGATCGAAATGAGAAAAAATATCTCATTTCGAAACTGAGTTAAAATTTATAGTTTCATTCACTATGGTTATTCATGACACACTAGCACGAAATCATGATTTCGAGTTAATCATAATTACGAAACTATTAGTGTGTCTATGAAACATAAAGTGAAATGCTGAAAATAATTTTTTTTTGCTAAAAACTATTTTAAACCTTTTGGACCACGGGTGGCTTAAATACGGTAAATCGGAGATCGAATTGTTCGTGTACACACTCGATTACTCGATTACTCAGACCATGGGGCTTCATTACACAACCCAATCGCCAGGCACAGAACTGATAAACAGGCGGCCTGGAACTGTAAAATTTGTTAGCTCGGTTTTTCTGTAGCGGAATTTGCCAAAAGGCATCTTTAAGGTCAAGACTAGTAATGAATTTGGTCTCTTTCATTCTTCCCAGTGAACCGCTAAAGGCGGATATGCCTCCTTTTTAACATTTAAATGTTTCTCCGGTGCAGGCATAATCTATGTTTATCGTTTGACTTTTTTACTAATACAACAATGAGTCCACGGACTCTGCTCAATTACCTCAATAACACCGAGTTCAATCATTCGATCTATTTCATTGTAAATGAACTGTTGGGTCATACTAGATATTGACCAGTGCCTCTGTTTTATTGAGGTGGCATCACCAAAATATCGTGTGTTTGACTAGATTCGTTTTTTCCTAATCCTTTTGTATTTAAATTATTGGTGAAGAACTAGTTTGTGTTGGCTATCATCAATTTGTTGAATTGTTAATTCATCATTTATTTTCAATACAATGTTGTACTTCTGCCAAAAGTCGGCCCCAATATAAAGCTTTGATTGAAGTGTTCGAATGTCTTGTTTAAATATTTTACTGATAGATTAAAAAACTATTCCGAATTTTACCCTAATATGCTATCGCTTGCTCCACTAACTAGCAGTCCAACAATATATTGGCCGTTTACATTTATTTTAGTATATGGACCCCGAGCACGCGCGTTTAGAGTGTTTTAATAATAGCCAATAGGTTTATATTCGTAATTATCTTTTGATTAAGGAAGACATATATTATTTAGAACACTCTCATCGATTAAAGAAACAGAATCGGAGTGGCTGGTATTTATTACTTTTAATGTGTCGAGGATTGTTTTGACACCACTAGAAATCTGGGACTGGACATTTTTCCCGAACGAGTTTTCCCGGTTTTGACCGAAAGCGTTTGGCACAGCATTTCCAAGAACTAGTCTCTTCTTAAGCTGGCCAGACAACAGCCCTTACCGAAATTATGAATATTAAGTGAGCAAATCGGCATCGGATGAAAACCGATGGCCACACTATCTTGATAATTAAAAATACAAAAGTTTGACAATGGAGGGCCACCTACGTGAATGAATTCAAACTTTAGACATTCATTGTTTTTGTCACTTTCATCTACAGGATTAAAGTTATGGTATGTGTTTTCGGTCAAAATTTGAATAACAGCGACTTGAGAGCGTAGTGTACGAGGTTTAATTATTCGCAATTTCGGGTCGGTTCGGAACTTGGACTGCTATCAAAATCGCCACTAGATATATTTTCTCTGTGCTTTTGATGTCTAGTGCAAAAGTAGTTTGTTTCTTCGATTGTTATTCTCGCGATTTTTCCATTAGCTGTTTGGTAGTTTCGTCATTTTTGTTAGAAAAACATCTCTCTAATATTTCCTCTCCTCAAAGCCAGTCTCGACTTTCTGGTCTTCGTTCCCCTTCATTTCTTTTTATGCTCGGATTGAGTATTATCCTGCATTTTACAGGTGACAGGCTAATCTCGACTTTCTTGATTTTGAATTTCTAGACAAATGCATCTTATTAGTCTTACGGAGAAATATATATATAGATGTTCCTCATAAATGTGGCAAATTATTAATCAATTGCTGTGCTCTATCTCGACAGTGAAACATCCTTTATAACACCATTGATAATTTGTTTTTGTAGGATTTTTTTTTGAATAAACCCTAAAAAAAAATCAATTCCAAATGAACTTGGCACTAATACTCTATGTTTTAGCGTACAATCATCAGCCGGATATTCGACTCCAGGGTATCGTGACATATTACTTACATCTCTTTGATCAAGAAAAGTGTATACAGTAATCGGAAGAGCAGTGGTATAGGCATTGAACCATGCTTTACTTGTGTGTCACAGTTTTCTAAAAAATCCGCTACTTTAGTTCATGTTTCAAGAACTTCGGGAAAATATACTTCACAATGAATTTCAATTTTTTGAAAGTACCTATGTATGTGCTAGAATGCCGGGACATCTATATGGAGTTGACTAATGGAATCAAAGCAGGATTAGCTCAATGCAGTCCTCGAATAGCGAGATGCCATAGCAAATGGGGTACTGGTGTCATGGGGAATCCTTACATAACTTATTTTGTGGTATTTTTTTCGTGGACTATCTTGAGAAAAGCAAAACCATCAATAATGAATATGTCATGACTTTATTGATGCATTTGTGAAGGAAGGAGTTCCGAATAACGACCCAAATCATAGAAAAAAGTTTTTTTTTTTTTTCAAGATACTATTATTAGAATTAAAGTTCGAATCGCTCTCCTATCCATCGCATTATCTTAATCTGACGACTACTACTTGTTCGCAGACCTAAAAAAATAGTCCAGAAAATGAAATTTTGCTGTAACAAACGAACATTTTCAGGCCAAAAATAAATCGTTACAAAGACATTGAAATATTAGAAAAGCGTTGGAATAAATATTCATTCCAACGCTTTTTTTGATTTGTTTGTTCATTCCAATGATTTTTTTTTTTTTAATTTTTGAGTGAGACTATCAACTACGTTAGAGGCAAATGGTTGTTTTCGGTAAAGTTGTTGTAAGCAAAAGCAAAGGTCTTTTGAGATTTCGTCACTTTAACCAGATGATTGTTATATCCGAGGTTGCATTAAGCCAATTACACTGTACGAGTTCTAATAAAATAAAAACAAAAACCAATATTGAAATCCCATCGTCGCCGTCACAAGATTCACCTCTGAATATGTAAATAACACCATCTGCGAAGTTGGTTGCAATTATCATCAAAAGGTGATTACTGTTCAATTTTAGAGAGATACTTGTTTTGAATTTTCTTTGTTCCTCTGCAAATCGAATTTCTATTATATTCTCAGGTGGAATTATATAGACAAAAAAAAAATTGGTTTTTATCTATATAGAACTAAGATAGAATATGTAAGGTTCAATCTATCTATATTATACATGAACGCTTATTTTAAATTCTCACGAATATTCAATTTTGCTGAAAAAAAATTTTTAAATCTGGATATGTATGTATTATGTATATGTAACATTACTCGTATGTAGCTAAATATGCTAACCGAGTATATTTTAAAGATCATTGCCTGGGTAACATCTCATATGAGTATACAAGTTTCAAATAACTACATGATATGCATACATTTATGTTAATTACAGAATTTTCTATGCTTATATTTTTTAATGATTATTAGTTAGAAAATGTATCTACACTTCGAGTGTCGTAATAGTAATGATGTGTGTTGGTTGACCTACTTTAAATTTATATTGGTGTAGTCTACAGAACCAAGTGTAATTCAATTTTTTATTTTTAGACAATTGTGATGTTTGCAAATCCAAATCAATTTGTACCTCGTCCTGTATTCTGTCTATGATTATAGACAGTAGTAAATTACGATGCGGAACTGTAAACTTTCATGAATGTAAGACATTACAACAAAATGTTTTGGTTACAATGTGGTTTTGTTTGGGAAGTAACAAAAATGTGATCACTGTAAGCTTGGATTAAAACCCCCTGCTAAAGTTAGAGGTTATGCCAAATAAACGGCTGCGGCACTTACGTCTCTGCACAATTAAAGATATACCGGGTAAATCAAAAAAATATAGGAACCCCAAAAAAACTGGAGAGGTAAACGTCTGACAGAAAAACTAGAAAACAGGTGCCCTTTTATTGAAAAGGCTATCCAGTGATACAAAACCCGATTCTCAATTAACTTTATCTATGTACCTCTAAGCATGAGAGTTTATTTTAAAAATGTTTGACATTTCACATGCCGCCGTTAGGCCAAAACTAGTATATAAACAGTAAGCGGGGCTAGTGTTTAATGTCAGTGGATAGTTTTTTTTAAATAATGCGCATCTGTTTTTTATTTGTTTGTATGTTTGATTGTTTTTAATCTTCCAGTTTGTTGTCGAAGCACTTCCAACTTTCCGCTGTTCGATTTTGACGTCCTTCATTTTACGCAGTAGTCAATTAAAGGCAATAGCTAACTGTCCGATTTATGTAGAAACATCTGTACATTGCGTAGCCTCGTAGCAGCCATTAGTACTGACATGGAACAATTCTCGCCGTCTTCATATTAATTCACGTGAATTATTTCCTAAGATCGAAAAATTTCCTAGGATTATTTTTGTGAAAAAAAAATTACGAGTCTGGGTAGACTTGTGAAAAATTTTATATTCCTAGATAAAATTAAATAATAATTGGAATTGTTTGGTTATTGCGTTTCTTAATAATTTTGAACAAAAAATACTGCCAAAAACCACTTCAGCCTGATAGCAACCGCAAGGGCATGGTTTACCTGTTAAAAATGAAATTATTCATAACATCGCGAATAAAGTTGTAACGGGCCTTTGATTTTACTGGGTGGTCATAAAGCAAACGTAAAAAAATAACCTTTCACGATAAATTTGTGACAATTCAAAAAAACCACTCATTTATTTTTTAGCTACTTTTCAGGGGACCAAATTTAAATTTTGTAAAAAAATTATTGAACTAAACTATTTCTGGATCCTGGTATCAGGGTTTTACACTGCGTTTATTGACACCTTCAAGCACTTGTTCCATGTTCTAGGTTCACCGGAAATTTCCAAGGTTATGAGATAAGTGGTTTTGTTAAACGGTGTTTTCATATCTAAAGAACTTATCTCAAATAAGTTGTTTTGTAGAATTGATTTAAATAATTAAAACAAGATAAGTTATTATTTTGACATAATTTATTAAATAAATTTTATTCTTACAACGAACTTGGTGCCAATTAAAATTTTCCCCGTTTATGTTTTTTTTTCTCCGTGTAAATCTTGTTTTGAAAATTGAGGAAAAGTTGTAAAAGTTAGGTGGTTTCATTTCAAATACAATTTTCGTTTTTCACCGCAAGTTCGAACAAATTGAAACCAATCACGCGGGTGGTGTATTTTCGCCAAAGTTGCATTCTTCTTTCTCTCGATTATCGCGTGAATACTGTCAGACTCCATATAAGTGTGACCAGGAACTAACAATTTGTGGTCAATTTCATCTCAGTTTAAAGTTTTAACAGCTATTGAAAACATGGTGGCTATAAATGAGTTTTCATTTTGACCGGTACATGAATCGATATAAAATTATTGATTTAATGCTTTGTGGCATGCACTGTTGCAAATGTTGATAAACAAAAGAAATTATTTCATTCACCCCTCTAGCACCATTGCTTCATACCACATGTAGCATATTGGTTAACCACTAACACAATCGTGGACCGTCAAATTAAACGTCCAGAATGGACGTTTATAAAAAGAAAACGACGTTTTCATATAAGGTGTCGGCGGGCATTGTTGCAAATCAAAAGTTAATACATTAATTGAATTTGAAGATTCACCAATCGGCACTACGATATCAGCCGTCTTAGCTGCATATCCTAAGTCAGTCTGTTCATGGTAAGTACGTTGGTCAGCTTTCAAAGCTTGTTGTTCATCCTCTGTTTTTGCTGCTTTGATTATTACTTTGAAGAGTTCGCACTTATTGCAAATATCCAATTTAGGTTTTTTAAATTTTATATTCATGTCTGAAAACAATTGGTAAAAATAAGGTTAAGCCTACAACGTTTAAACATTTTTGAAGTTTTGATAAAAACTCTGGATTTTGGTGGCTTTCAGAGTATAATTTATACATTGTTGCGATTGTTAAGTCCGATTGAAAGTCTAACTGCGATGTGTCTCGCTGTGAAAAATGGCTTTCATATGCAGGAAAAGACATTATATGTTGCTCGATTTCTTTAATCTCTTCGATACTTAATGTTTTCGGTAAAACCGCTTTGCTTCGTGCATCATAAAAATAGTTCGTGTCAGATGACTGTAATTTGTTCTTAGCTACCGACTTTATGACTTTATGAAGTTGTTGGTCTTACCTAGAGTATATCGAAAGCACTTTTGAGTTTTTGACATACATCCAATGGTTGTCCTACAATGTTCAAGTGATATGAATATGTATAGTTTCTATTTTTTTTTTATTTTTGAAGCTATTTTGAATACTTTTTGTTTTAACTGTATGTAACATATATATATATATCATCTCTGCAGCGTTACACGTTGATGAAGTATCACACTCACTTCCGAGCTAAAAACAAGTCAAGTTTCGTGAAGTGCTTTATGTCCCGCTTACTAGTTCCACACTGGGTCTGAAATATTTTTAGCTTTCTCGTTGTTTTAATACATTCTGTGCGATACCATGGTGTGGCTCCCACAGGTTTGTACTGAGCTTCAAAGAAGCCTCGTGTGGAAGCAGTGATGCATAATGAGAGTAAGATTTAAAGAATATATTAAAACAACAACATACTAAGGGTGTTTCAAGTAAAGTGTGGAACTGCAAGACGTTAGGCCTAAAACAAGTTTCTGTTAGGATGGCCGGTGTTTAGGAAAACTAGAAAAATTCAGGGAATCCCGATATGCGATAATTCCCTATAGAATATTCAAAAATCGTTAAACTTATTCAAAAATCGTCAATCTTTTGTGCCTGAAAGCGTAATTTTAACTAGTTACAGAAATTTTATTGTTGTTTTGTGATATATTTTTAACTTAAAATTCTACTGCACCTCACCAATTTTGAAAAACTACGCATTGAGAAATAATAAAATATTATTATTTCTTATGCGTAGTTTTGAATTTATTCGTTAGTTCGCAGTTTTACCAATACTATGAAACTTTTAGTTGTTGTTGTTTAGGAATAACTCAGCAATTTAGGAAAATTTCACAATCGTATTTTGAAAGGGCTTTTGAAATCATCGGAGGAGAAATTTTACATAAAAAGTTAACCAAGTACGGAGTACCTCAAGGCTCAGCCCTGGGTCGGTTACTCTTTATTTTGTAAACGAAGTACAAGAAGAAGTAAACTCGATAGTCTACGGAAATGGTCGATGTTCCACAAACTAAGTAGTTATTATCGACAAGTACTTAAGCTTTAACGATCATTTGGATTATATCGCTAAAAAGATGGAT
Source organism: Nephrotoma appendiculata (assembly GCA_947310385.1). Lineage (NCBI taxonomy): Eukaryota > Metazoa > Arthropoda > Insecta > Diptera > Tipulidae > Nephrotoma > Nephrotoma appendiculata. The sequence goes on from OX371223.1 coordinate 31,679,528, forward strand.
AAAAACTTGGACTTTTCACCGGAAATAAAGACAAATTACCAATGCAGACAAAAGTTATTTTTTACCAACATATTGATTATTGTTCTTCTGTGCTGATTTTCATTAATCAAACTCAAATCACACGTCTTCAGAATCACAATTCAGAATCGATTCATGCGAAGGATCTTGAACGTGGAAAGTAGAACACACATAACACACCTGTTAGAAATATGAAACTGGAAGTCAATCAAACAGAGAATACAATTTAATGGGCTAAAATTATTGTTTAAGCTGCAAAACTGAGATCTGCCAAAATATTTAGATACTTTGCTTTCTTCTAACAGAAATGTTCATACTTATAATACTCGGAGTACCCACTTCAGACCAATGTATAGGTAAATCATTTTCACAACGGCCGCTGAGATATAATGGAGTGAAGTTGTATAATTCATTGGGCAACTATTGCATGCTAGGTGAACTTCAAGAATTAGAGTACGGCCAATTTATTAAATTATTGAATATATTCGTTAAAGAAAAAGTATTGTAGATATTTAATTTAAATAACAATGTATTATAAAATGCCATTATTGATAATTAAACAAATAAATAAATAAATTATTTTAACTGATTTTAACGGAATTGAATTTAACTTCCTAGTGTACCAGCCCGAATTTTGTTAAACCAGTTTAACTTCAGCTTAATCCTTCGCCTGTTTTGAGCTGTGATGTTGTACCATCAATATTTTCAACTTTTGACTTAGTTTATATTTCATTTCGAAAATATTGATGGCACAACAACCCAGCGCAGGCTATTTCAAATGCTTTCCTGACTATTGGATATTTCAGGTAATTGCAATCAATTCTGTATACAAGCAGATGTCCTTGCCTTTTCGAAAAATTTTTTATAATTCATGGTAGCTTTGATTTTCCGTTCCACTGTATTTATTTATTTATTTATTATTTATAAATGGTACCTACAGTAACTACAATCGGCACAACAAAACAATTGGTAAAAAACAAATACATTACATGAGCTCGACTACAAAAGATTATATAAAGCTTTCTTAAATGAATCTCTCGACAAGTTTTAATCAAAAGCTTCGTAGACCTTATTAAATACCCGCGATACCCTCGGAATTGGATCAGAAAGACCGTAATTGATTACCGCTCGGTCGATGAATAATGCTCCATCGCGTTGACGCATCCGACGTTCGGGAGCATAGAAGTTGATACGTGTTAGTAACTCGATACAATCGACACGGGAATTAATGATATTACGCACAAATAGCGCGGAAGCTACATCTCGCCAATTATCTAGACGTTGCAGTTTCAAAAGATTGCATCGATTCCGATAAGGAGAAAGAACATAATCCACAGCACGCATGGATGGTAAACGACGTAGCGTGAACAAAATAATCTGTTTCTGGATACTCTCAATCCTCTCGGAATGACATTGGTAGGAGGGTGACCAAACAGGAGACGCATACTCCAAAATAGAGCGAATAAAGCATATGTATAATGCTGTCAAAGTTAACGGGTCACTAAAGCCCTTGCAATTTTGTTTAATGAAACCAAGCATAATGTACGACTTTGAAATAATGGCGTTAACATGTCTGGTGAATATAGCGTCAGATTCAAATATTACGCCAAGATTCGAGGTACAGTTAATATTGATAAAAAAACGGGCGAGCGGATACGGAAGAAAGAGAGAGTTTTGCATTTTCTCACTTTTAAAGAGAGTATGTTGTTAATTGGCCAACTGCAGAACCGGTTTAAGTCATCTTGTAACAATTTGCATTCTAACACGCTAGAGACTCGGGCGAAAATCTTCATGTCATCCGCGAAGAGGAGGCAGTTGGCAAGCTTTAACCATTTTACAACGTCGTCAATAAATAATGTAAATAACAGTGGGCCGATATGACTACCCTGAGGCACACCGGATGGCGCCCGAAATAATGGGGAGAAAGAATCCATAATCCTAACGGATTGCCAGCGATCTGAGAGGTAAGAACGCAACCAGTCGATGGATGAAATGACAATCGAGACTCTCCAACTTCCGAATAAGAATAGAGTGATCAATCACATCGAAAGCCTTTGTGAAGTCGGTATAGACAACGTCAAGCTGCTGCTTGGAGTTTAGACTATCAAATAAATGACCACAAAAAGAGGACAAGTTAGTCACGGTAGACCTACCGGAATAAAAACCATGCCGAAAAGGAGAAATAAGTCTCTTGGTATGGAAGTGCAATACTCTGTGAACCATGGACTCAAACAGTTTGGGTGAGACAGAGAGGATGGCGATCCCACGATAATTACTAACCTCACTTCTATTACCCGCCTTGAAAATTGGATGAATACATGAGATTTTCCAGGGATCCGGAAAAACACCACGACAAAGGCTTTCGTTAAACAAGAAGGTAACTGCAGGAGCCAGACTTACAGCACAACGTTTGAATAGGATTGGTAGAAGACCGTCATGACCTGCTCCCTTACTAACGTCGAGAATGTTCAGTTGATCCAGAACCTTTTATTCGGTAAATTTGAAATTATCAAATACAATGGAGGTAGAAGTAGTAGGATGCCCGTTGTCTGTTGAACGAAGTGGCTTGTAGATCGATGCAAAGAATTTGGCAAATAAATTACAAATATCTGACGGCTGACTGGCGGTGGAAGTCTTGTAAGACATATTCGACGGAAAACCACATACCTTTTTCTTACTGTTAATAAAGTTCCAAAATTGTTTGGAATTGGATGTCAAAACTTGTTCGATTTGCACTACGTAATTATTGTAAAGGAACCAATTGGGAGTCTTAAATTTCTAACGAGCTTTGACAAAATTGGGATAGTAATCTACGCCATAAAGCCTGTACAGGGAATGAAACTTGTTGCGTCGTTTCTCGAGCACCATCAACTCGGTATTATACCATGGCTCACGAAAGCCGGATTTATTACTGATAAGCCGCGGAACGTGTCTCTCGATACCACTCCCGAAAAGCTCATTGAATCTGTGCACCGTGTCATTCAAATCTGCACTGCGCTGTAAAAAGTCCCAATCGGCAGTGCTGAGAAATTCATTCAAGGATGCGTAGTCGGTCATTCTAAAAGTAAAAATCATTAGAAAAATATTTAGTTGTACATTTAGTATAAAAAATATTTATCGTAATTGGTGTGGTAAATACTCTCACGTCCAGTGAAGTCCAAGCACGGAGCAACATCGACATGCAAGACATCGCTGGCAAATAGCAGGTCCAGGAATTTCCCTCGATTTTTGCTGAAACGGTTAAGCTGCGTTGTTGATATGGAAGCGATAGTAATCGATGATAGTCACTGCTTTCTCATCAGTTGAGGATGGAGCGAACACACCGTGAACATCGTTCCAAGATATACCAGGTAAGTTAAAGTCGCCCACGATGATTATTTGATTTCAAGGACGAACTGAAGGGATAACGGCTGAGTCGATGTAGTTGATAAACGTGTTGTAGACATCCCGGTCGGATCCGTAAGGAATGTAAACGGCGACGACAACAATCGAGGTATTGTAAGTTAGTCTGATGCGAACAGCAATGACGTCAAGGCAGGGATGGCAGGTGATCACTTCCTTAGAGGCTGAATTCTTTGCAGCAAATAAAAAACCACCGCCTCTACAACTGGTGTCAAAATCATATCTGTCTTTTCTATGAACGACATAGTCAGATGGAAAATATTCTTCAGATAACATATTGATCGTAAGCCAGGTCTCGCTGATTATTATAATATCAAAATGGTATTAGATGAAGCGACGGTCGTTGATAAATTAAACTGATTGGTTAAAGCAGTAGTTACTTTAGCTGATGAAACGAAGCCAGAGTCTGGTTTTTTGATATGCGTGAATAATTTGTAAATGGGCGGATTATAGCACCAGCAGGCCAAACATCAGAATTATTAAGCAGGTCAAAATCAGCCTCTTTCAAACCAATTTTGAATGAAACGAACGTTAACGAGCTGTCCAAAACGCGGTCTTTAGGTAATAATAGCCTGTAATTTACGTCTCCTTGTGAACAATTTTGAAGTTTGTTGCAGACATAGCTAACGATCTGATTAGTTGAGACGGATGGGTCAATACGACTAATATATAAGCACTTTTTAACAGGCATTGAGACAGTTTTGATTGAGTTGATGGAAGGAAATTTCTACGATACAATATATTTACAATGTATTTACAAGTGCTTACAAATACAAAAGAAACTAAACTAATTTCTAAACGGCGCTAACTCCAACAGACAATTGTTGAGCCAGATCTGCTCAATAAAATAACACAGCTCAGCTTCAAAATCATAGAAAACCTCAATCCTTAGTGCCAGTGCCCCTAGATTTCCGAAATTACAAAGCTTCATTTTGTTAAGCAGATGTGGTTCTATTCAAAATAGTTTAGAATGCTTTAAAATATAGACAAACTTGGAAAAATTGTACATTACGTCTTATGCGGTACCGGTTTTATAAAAGCTCAATCATAAGTCACACCCCGTGTATTACTGAAACTACAAAAGTAGACTAAGCAAAATATGTTCTCGTAGGAATTTGTTCCGTAGTAAAGCTCCTTTACAAATGAAGGAAAGCTCGAAAAACTGGTATATTACGTCTTATATAGTATCAGTTTTAGATAATCTCAATTCATAAAATGTGTGCCCCTGGATTTCTGGAATTGAGGATTTTCATTTTGTCGAGAATATTTACCTATATTCAAGACAGTTTTCTGTACAAATAAGCGCCGGTTAGAAATGTATGAAAACTCGGACAAACTGATAAAATACGTCTTATATGGTATCGATTTTAGAAAACCTCAATCCTAAATACCAGTGCCCCCAGATTTGTAAACTAAAAAGATTAATTTTGTTAAACAGATCTCGCTCTATTCAAAATATGTTTTCGTAGAAATTAGCGTTTTACAAATATTGCAAAACTCGAAAAACTGGTACATAACGTCTTACATGGTGACGATTTTAGAAAATTTCAATCCTATGTACCGTTGCCCCTAGATTTCCGAACCTGCAAAATTATCACTGTAATAAAATTTTCCATACGGTTTAGTGCAAAATTCTAAGCTAGATTATATCCTTGAAAAAGTCGTGCTGACGCCGGGTAATTGAAAAAAGTATTAATTTTAATTTTCGTGTCCCATTTTTTCGACTATATATAATTTTTGATATAAGGCATATCAACTCGTCTCGAGCGACATTTGATAACATTTTTTCTTTTGATAATTAGCCGAAATTCTGCAATTTTTTAATTCTTAGCGTAATTAACCTTCACTCTGTGTATCGGGGTAGAAAACTACCCCAACCTACAAAAATGTAAATAAAAAACTAATTACAGAAATCTATTTAGATGTCCCTTCTTCAATTGTATATAGACCAGATAAAAAAGCCGAGTTATAATCGATAGATTTTATTGCACTTTTTTATCGTTAGAATTAAACTAAACGCATTTCTGTGTACTGGGGTAGAAAATTACCCCACCCATTTCTATATAAAAATCTGTACAAAACAACGCCAAACAAACTAATCATACTGATACTCTACGTCGTCTATCGAACTTTTATGTTATTAAGTGTGCAACTAAGCTCCCGGGTTTTTTTGAAAAATGGAAAATTTCAATAGCAATCTCTCTAGCAATACATGAATACCACGACGATAAAATGACGTGTCTTTGGACCGAAACCATTCATCCAACCAATTTTGCACTTCTTTGAAACTGGGTAAAGTGTAGCCGTACCAAGCCATGCGCCACCGACCGGAATAAATGATAATCCAAGGAGGCAAGATCTGGCGAATAAGACGAATGCAATAGCTCTCGTTCTTGTTTTGCGACCAATGCGTGGTTGAGATTAATTCGTTGTTGTCGGTAGCATTGTCCATTGACAGTTTCGCTCTGTTTCAGCAGCTCGCAGTACACGATTCCTTTCTGATCACACCTAAAACAGATAATTGTTGATGCTTTGCCAAGTGGAAGCCACGACATTTTACGTTTGGGATTCTTAAAAACATCTACTTCTCATTTCCCGTAACAATTCGATGCAGGAGATTTTTTCTTTCATGCCGTGAAAGAGAACATCAAAAGAAAGCAATCAACACATTTCTCTTCGATTTTCCATCTGTCTCTCAGTCAAGTCATGCTGCAACCATTTTCCCTCCTTTTGTATTTTTCCCATATCATGTAAACGTTAGATCTTGAGTTTGCATATCATCTTTATCTAATAATGCTTGCAGCTCGGCGTCTTCTAATGTTTTTGGTCTTCCGGAGTGCTTTCCGAGTGCATATTGTGGATAAGCAATATTGAAATTGCCACGTTTGAAGAGTTTAAACAAATCTTCACATGTAGTTAGTTTTCGATGGTGCATGTTCGCCGTAGGCCTATGAATAAAACACAATTTCTGACATAAATGACAACTAGATGTGTCGCTATAGTACCATTTATGTGTGAAACCCAGAAATTCAGTTGCGCACCTGATACTTGCAACCGAAAAATTCGAAAACGGTCAATAGTACTATTCTTCAATGCGGCGGGTTTTGCCGCGAATAAATTGTATAAATTAGCAAACCAGCGTCTCTATAACTCATCGGTTTCTTCAGAACGAAAAGAATTTCTGAAATTAACATTACAGCTGGTGGACAATATCATCAAACAGCGATTTGCTACTCCCGGTGCCTTGAAAAAAAAAACGTAATAATCGCAATAACCAATAGAATATAATGTTGTAAAATTGAGGTTAGCAGCAATCGCTCAAAACCAACAAACCAAAAGTCGTGAAACACAAAGATGCAATTTATGTCCGCGGAGTGCTGACGTGATAATAAACGTAACTTGCCACTTCTGCGATAAAACAGCATGCAATAGGCTTCATCAAGCCGTGTGTGATGATTGCATTATTTTAGAAATAGTTGTTGATTAAATTGAACGACTTGAAGAAGTCGGTGACTCCTCTTTTTAATAATATTAATAATCAAAATTTAATTAATTATATATACCTAGGTATCTTTTGTTATCTTGTACATTGTGTTTTTGTATTTTTAATAAATTATAAGCAAGTAAAAACAATAATTTTTATCATGGAAAATAAATTTTAAGTGCAAAATACATTGGGGTATTTTTTTACCCCAAACACAGACAAAGTTTCAATGTGCCATACACAGAGAGGAGCTTACATGAGTTATTCTCGAATTTGAAAATTGGAATATTAATTGCAACGAGCTTTGCAAACTCATTGCAAAATTGAACACTTTTCGAGGTTAGAAATTTTATAGAAACCATATTTCCAATAAACCAAAATGGATATTTTTAGAAAGTTTTTTATTTTAGTAATCCCTTACATGAACTCCATACGTATACTGACATCAATAAAAAATTTCATAAAAAAACTTTAGCGCATTTCAATCCATGATACAATTGTGTAGGTTGCACCTTACTTATCATGAAAATTAAAACAAAAACGTCATTTTGTTTATAGATTTTCACTTACAAACCTTACCATTTTAAAAGTACCAGTTTGTATTTTCGATTAGCTTAATGATCATCGGTTAAATCAATTTTGAACATCACTATCGGGAAGTATCCGAAAGCTTTCGATGATTTATATTAATTATTTTCATAATTATTGTTAGTATTGTTAAACTCACCTGTACCAAATATGATTCAAATTGGCTAACATTTATAGGTACCCGAAGGAAACTAGCGGTATTTAAAAATAAAACTCGTAACCTTTTAAATTGTATTGCTTCTTTCACTCAGCTCGCGGTGTAAAAATACTTAATAGCCGCATGATATTTATTTATACAACTGACAAAGCGACAAAATCATGTGACCTTTAAATTGTCAAGGCAACCTAACTTCAGAGACACGTTTCCTTACGCTATAAGGTTAAAATTAAGGTGTGTATTAAAATTCGCAATAAAAATAAAAAACAAATTAAAACTTTATACCCTACTGTTTACAGTAAATTAATAACATTTCCAAGTATTCAATTTCAACTTGTATTTTACTCTTGCGTATATACAATATTAAAATGTAGGCGAATACAAAATTTTATATTTAACACTTTTCATACACGTGTTGTTTTCCCTATGCGTATATATATTCAAAGTACGCGTATCTCACAAAGCTCTAAACCCGAAAAGTAATTTTGTTTAAGAGCTGTCGATTAAAAAAAAATAATAATAATATAAGTCTAATATTTATTAAAAACAGATCAATTGTTTTATTTAAATTGAACGAAAATCTGTTTCCTTAAAATATTTTTCCAAGAATTTTTCTTGTATATATCAGTATTCAGTGTAACATAATATTGTGTTTATTATACGCACGATAAGACACGGTATTATGATGTGCCATCTTTTCAAGTAAAATGACATTTAATAGATATTTTTGTGACATATAAATATGTATATCTACACATAATGTGAATATACGATAGGCATTTGTCATCTCGAATTTAATATAAAATGTTGTATTGTACGTACGTATACACATGCGTGGAACAGCTGCGGGGTACACATGATTCCACAGTACATATATACATTTGATTTTTCCTAAACCAAATTTAATAATTTTGACAAAATGTGTGGGACGCTTTTTAATTTCTAGCTTTCGCAAAATTTAAAACAAATATAATTTTTGCGGTTCCAAATAGTTGAATATTGATTAACCAATTGGTAAATGTAGGTACATACATATATAGGGGGGGTCACATTAATAAAATTATTTTATTAAATGCATATTTAATTAAATTCGAAACCGCATGTGTGATTTTAATTATTTGTTTGTTTGCAGTGGTACTGGTATAATTGTGAATATCCCCGCATTTTTAATTAACAGTGTATCATGTTCTGTAGTATAATAGTGCCGCATGATATGAGGGGCAACCGATATGTTAGACTAGTAGGAGTCTGGCAAAACACAATTTATTTAAAATATTTTCAATCGATTCCAAAATATAAAAAATTTGATAAGTATGTTGTGTAATTATAAAATAATACATATTTCAATTATTGTGGTAATTTTATTAATGTCATACATATTTGTTTAATATTTTATGAGTGATGCTGTGGTGCATGTTATAATATTTATTGTATCCTACATAATATCTCTCAATAAATATCATTATGTTTATAAATAATAATAATAACAGTAATGTATAATATATTCATTCAACCCAATAAGATGAAATAGTATTTAATGAATCAATATTATTCGTATTAAATCAACTGAAAATTATTGTTGTGGTTTTAAATTTGATTATTTTTTGCTTTTTGAATAAAATTACTGAAAGATATCAATTTATGAAAAAATATGAAAAAAAAAATTTATGAGTTCGGTTTGTACCAAAAATATAGCTTATGTATAGTGATTTTGAAATATGGATTTTTTTTTAAATTCACCCATATAAAGTTCATAAATATTTATGAGTATTTTCATCTATTTTCAGATGAAATACAGTAGGTAGTAACCACAGGGTGGGACGTTGTTTATAGACCTATGTTATTTGTGTCCTTTGTGAATAATTATTACTAGGAAGTTGTACGTTCAGTTCTTTATTATCAAGTGAAAAAACAAAAAAGTCCTAAGTCACGATTAAATTAATTATGTAATAAACTCCGCTTCACTTAATTACGATTACCTATGCTACCTAGTCCTTTCAAATGTCAATAACTTATATATTCGTGAAACGAGAATATTTCTTTATACATCTAATTGAAGGTACATGGTCGCTCATTGAAATAACGGTACCAACAGTATCTTAGCCCGGCACGCCTCTTCGCACGTAATTCGAAAAGGAAGAAAATACTCGTTCACTCTCTGTCGTTGTTACTTGAATGGTTGTTAAAGCTTCAAGCAATTGTTTTAAATTGGTAGTCAGACGTCCACTGCCCTCATATAAGGACATTTCCTTATTTAAAGTCTTGTTGACATCATTATTGATATTTGGTTTTATTAAACTAGTAGTTGCTGCACGTAACGCAATGTTTAGCTTCTCAATGCAAATTTAGATGAGTTTCCTTTGATTGAGTGGCTTCCTCAAAGTTCGAAACAAATACTTCAGAATTGCTTGTTAACTCTACATCAACGTCTACCTCTGCTTCACATGCTTTGCAAAACAATTGTTGCATCAAAACTTTCATATATTTGGTGATGGTTGTTTTATTTGATAAAGGCAAATATTCGTCATTGGCGTCCGGGCTCGCGATAATATTACTGTTTTGTAAATACTTAATAGTTGAAGTTAAATCCTTATTCCTCCTTTGGGTTATGTTATTTTAAGGGATTCTAAAAATTTATTTGAAATAGCAGAATTCTCCTCTTTTAAAGAATCAATTAAAAATCGGAATACACCTTCGCTCGTAATGAGATTAGAGTCTCAACGTGATAATGCTTCGACTGCTGATTGTATTGGTCGTAAGACATTTACAAGATCTTTCAATTGCTGTAAGTTATCAACACAACTATATCCTACGAGTTGTATATGTTAATAAAACGCTCAAGCATGACTACTAAACTATTCCATCTAGTTTTACAATCGAGAAGTAAATTGAGTTCTCTTCCATGTTGAATTACTACATATTGTTGTAGAACTGCATTTCTAACTGGAGATAATTTAAATAACCGTACAATTTTACGAACTTTTTCAATTATTGTTTTAAAATCAGATTGAACTTCAGCAGTTTCTTCCTCGCTGCTAATACTTAGGTTTTCAAAATCAGAATCAGATGAGTATTGCTCGTTGTTGTGGTTTTGAGTAATATTTTCATCATTATTTTTGTATAATACGTCAATTACGGCAAGATGAATTGTATGATTATAACATTCTATGTTCTTCATTCTATATGGTGAATCTCGCCCAAACTTGACCATTACAGAGGCATCGTCAGTTGTTGCAGCAACTATATCAGTGTCAAATAAACCAAATTCAATAAATTTGTTTTTTACCATATTAATGGCCACAGCCGCTGTACAAGAACCGACGATTCGTGCAATACCTCAATTAATTGTTTGTGGTTTTAAACGTGAATTAAAATGAATATTTACATTTAAAAACCGACGATTTTTTACACTCGTCCACTCATCTAAACTAATGTTGAATTTAAGCCCGTTTTTTTTTCTTATCTTGAATTTCATTTATTGTGATTTTTTTTTTGATTCATCATAAAATTCTTGAATTAATTGCATTATGGTTTTCTTCTTCTTGGGTAATGTTTTCTTGGGTAATATTTTTCCAAAGGATTGGATACGCGCAAAATATGGTTACCATAACACCATAACCATACCAACACAACATGAAACAAGATTTGTATATTTGACACTTAAAAAGAGAGGTTTACAATGCGATATAAATATTTTTTGCTGAATAAAACAAAATGAGTGCGTTTAATATTTTACTATAGTCAGCACCTTCGATATTTTTAAATGCCAGCAAATTAATGTAAATTTTTCTAAATTTTGAATTTCCCGGGAAAAAATTCCCAACAAAATATTGCTAAATTCCCGGGAAATTTTTCCTGGGAATTTTCAGAAGCCTCTCTCTATTTACTTGATTATGACTAGAGCCTTCTAAATATAAGAGTCGTAAGATTCCGCCATTTTTTTGATGAGCTTGCTATAGAGGGTAAGTTTCTTGTGATTTTTCATACCAATCAGTGTATTTTAATATTTTTGGAAGCTTTTTTGTATGTAAAAACATAAATGCTTCGTTTAAATTTTCAATTTGAATGGTTAGTTTAATATTCAGAAAAAGCATATTTTAAAATTGAGCCATAATATGTCGAGTTAACGCAGAAATATTTAAATTAGTCTAACACAATTTATTTTTTTTCGGAATCAAGAATTTTTTTATATGTGTATATAAATAAAATAGGAAATTAGAAGTGTTCCATCAAAATTTTCAGCATTATTTGTCCAAAACAAACGTTCGTTAAAAAAATGCCTTTGGAGTAGCAATGTAATATGAGGGTTATTGTGTTTTGGATTCTATTTCAACATTGTTGATGAACAAACTTCGAAAACTGTTTTCTCGTTACTTGTTAAAAATTTGATTTTCTTCGCAACAAATTCGCAGGCTATATTATTTCATTCTGTATTATAAACAAAACAGAGTTTCATAAAATAAAAACATTGTTATTTCATAAAGCTTCTCGCAATTCCTTAACCAATTAAAAGATGTCGCTATAAGTATAAATTTAAAAAACATGTAATAGCGACAAAAAATTGAATATGTTGAAACCGAAATGTCTATTTAGAAAATTTAACCATTTATTATGTACTAGGGGAAAAAAGCCCGTAATACGGGCGTAAACAATATCAAAAAGAGAACATAATGATATGATCCAGCTAATAACTTCCCCTAATAGGGGCCATCCAAAATTTTAACTTTTGCATCCGTGAATTTTCAGACTCGTGATAATGCTACGTATAACCAAACCATGGCCAATTACAGGGTCCGGTAAAAATAAACCCACTTTTTCTAATGTCTGTCCCTGAGATTTGTTGATAGTCATTGCAAATGCCAATTCAATTGGAAATTGTCTTCGTCGTAAAATTAACGGTAAGTCTGTGGTGATTCGGGGCCAGCTCAATTCTGGAATGAATACAGTTTTCTTTTCTGCACTTAACGTTAAAACGACGGCAATTATTAACCCGTTCCCGCACACTTTTAAATTGACGACCGTGCTCAAACACACACTTTTTTGTTTTCAATTGTTTATGACTGCCATATATGAAATTGCGCATTATTTATATGTTTGGAAATGAAAAATATCACATTTTCTCACAGATTTTCTATGAAAATTCTCGATGGTCATAATTATAGCCGTCATTTGCTCATCACAACATTTTTTTCTCTCTCTCGAACAAATGACGGCTTTAACCGTCATGTGCGCTACCGTGATAGGACGGCTATAGCCGTCATTTGTCTCTGTAGGCGGAAATTATCGAATTGTAAAATATGGAAAATCAAAACAACAAAAAACAATTGATATGTTATCTGGAATGTTACATTTTTTTCCTCTTCGATGTATTACTGAACAATTAACAAATAAATGCATTAGTACACTTCGTACGAATGAAATTCCTTTTTTTTAATTAAAATATGCAGGACGGCTATAGCCATCATTTACCTATACATATCACCAAAAATCCGACGGATATAACCGTCATTTGCGGCAACGGGTTAAATTTGGTTTCCGCTGTCGAACAATTAATCGAATTCCATTACAAAGACCTCGCTTTGTATTTAGATTTCTATATAGAATTATGATACTTCCAACTAATAATTTCAATTTATGATGCGGCATTCCAGATGGCATTAAATAATTTAAGAATTCTGTCGGCCAGTTCTAAATGTTTTCATCATTTGGATCATCAATCGAGTCAATGCTATATATTATGTTACGAGGCTTTCCGCAAAAGCTGTCAACACTTCTTCGTTGATCAAGCCCACATCTGCATTTTTTTGACATAAAATTGCCATTTTTGAAAAACTTTCCGCATCAAATGGAGACGTTGTTGCTCGGAATTTCAACTAAGTCATCGGCAAGACCATGATTGTCGGTTAAAGTTCCATCCCCTAATTTAAGTTACCAATTATACTGTACTTTGGGTCCACTGAACGTACGTTATTCTGAAGCCTGAGAATATTAAACTTTTCCCAAAGACTTTTTAAGCTGGTTTCAACAAGCAGGCTGACTAACCTTAAATAATAGCTTCACTTTGCAAGTAATCCATAAGGCCATTGTATTTTTCCGGTCTGAGTTTATTTTTATGATTTTGCCGAACATAATTGAGACGATTTGCTTCTGTTTTAATATACGCATCAACAAAATATTGTTCTGTTAGTTTTCCGCTTCATAAAGTCAATAACCATAATACTACATTTGAGTAACTCGAGTTCGAAAATTTACATATTGTCGGTTTCTTATATTTGAAAGTGTTGACGATTGAAAAAGAGGCAAATCAATACCCCAACTTTGATCACCAAGTTGGGAAATCATTGGTTCTAAATTCAGATCAAGTACACTGATTCTCTCAGTTTTATGTGCGGGTTTGAATCATTAAAATTAGAATGTCAATGAATTAACAGATCTTGTTCCATATCATTCTGAAAAATAAAGGCAACTTCATTAGATCTCGGAGAATTATATCGTCGTTGGTCAAATTTTCGATCTTCCATTATCGCGATTGAAATCGAAAGCGAACCTGTACAGTTTTCTTGAGCATCATGAATGATTTATGGTGACCATTACCAAACTCAACCCTTGCATTAGTTGCGGGTTACACTTAACATTTTCACTGATTCCCATGCGCTGCTCAAATTTCGTTAAAATCCATATTCCGGGTGAAATGTTCCAACTCTATGGTAACTTTGTTCATTAATTCGTAGGCAATACGGCAAATATCCTGTAGGCAGCCCTATGTTCGCACCCATAGATGCAAATGCCAACGAACTGTTTATTGATTAAACATGCTCAAAGAAGTTTTTTGAATATTCATGTTTCTTAGTCATAAGATACTAAATTTTTGTGGAAATTAAAATAAGGTCTAATATACTTTTTTTTGACATCATTGTGTAAAAAGTTTGTCTTGTGGTGGTAGTTCACGTGGAAAATGTTTGACGCTACAGAAACGGTAATATACATTTAATTCTCCACAGAAAAACTCAGCTATGGACGATTCCTAAAAATTTTCAGATCCACATTGAATATACTGAAAATTACGAACCACCAAAAGTCTCTATTTTTCCATTTTTCGTTTCTTTGCATCAACGTGCTCTTCTTCTCATAGCCTTGGTCTTCCTGTCATTGTGAACTGATCCATTGGACACACATTAATATTAACATATCTCCGAAATGAATAATTATATCAATTGTTACGTCAAAATGTTTTTCTTTCACAAAAAAAATTAGAATCTTGAAGCTAAGAGAAGAAGGTGATAATCGCTATATATGATTTTAATTTGACCCCCTTCTAAAATGTTTAACCCTTATGACCTAAACAATTGAAAATAACAGTGAACAAAAAAAATATTAAATTTTTAAGAGTATAGAATTTTATGGAAACATTAAAATTTTCGCCACCTACTTTAAAGACGAATCAAAATTTATAGATTTCAATGCTGAAATGTGCTTTTTTTTGCACAAAACAATTTATTTAAAATGAGTAGGTAGTTACTTCGTAAGATGCAGATATCTATTTTGCTATTATCGTGATTTGCCAATAAAATGCTAACTTTTGTGTGAACAACACAGAATAACAAAATCTAAATATATAAATAGGCAAAGACTAAACAGTTCAGTACCTTTTTCTTCTCTGTTTGTTAATCGATTTTCTATTTTTTCTTTTGTTTGGTAGATATTGACGAGTTTTAGTGCTATCAATAAAAAAAATTTGGATACGGTAGAAACCAAGCGCAAATTTTATCAAACAAAAGATTCAATACGAATATATGAAGTTCCAAATAAAATTGTAGCAGCTTTTGATTTTACTATTTTACTTTTTAAATTTTCAATGTCCAATACATATATAGTAATATTATTGCCAGTTACTCATCGAGATAATGCTGATTGCCGAGATAATAGCGAGTTGCCATTTACTCATCCAGATAATGCGACTGATATCGTAGAAGAAGAAACATTATTTCAACAGATTTATTCAAGTGCAAATGTTGAGCAAAAATATTTGATTGATCGTGTTATACGTGAAGTGCAATATCATAATACAGATTCGAATGTTTTTTGTTTAACTGATTGTATTTGATAATTCTGTTCCAAATATTACGCCAAATAGTTCAAAAGGATGTTATATTAATTTAGTAGATTTGATTTTGATAGATGAAATATCTATGTGTTCAAAGAATGAACTTAAAATTATAGATTCGTTTTTAAGGGATTTAGCAAACGATACAATTAAAAAAAATACACTATTTGGTGGTAAAACCATTTTATTGAGTGGAGATTTTAGACAGATTTTACCAGTTGTTCCACATGAGACACGCGCTACTTTGATTGAAAATTGTACGATTAGCTGGAATCAATTTAATTAATTTAATCATGTCAGTTTAACGCAAAATATGAGAGTAAGACCAAATGAAATAGAATTTGTACCATTTGTGAATAAACTCGGAAATGGTGAATTTATTATTCTGAGTTCGGCGAAGATATTATAGAATTGTCATCGCAAATTATTTGAAATATTAATATTCATGAAACGATATTGTCTGAACAAATTATTAAAACAACTTTTTTAGCACCAACAAATGATGATTGCGGTTTTATTAATGACTATGTACTTAATCGTTTACCAGGAGACCAGAAAGTTTACTATAGCTTTGATAAAATTATATCTGGTCAAAATGATGTAAATGTGAATGATTATCCCATTGAATTTTTAAATTCATTGAATGTTAGCGGAATGCTACCTCATAAATTGAAGCTAAAAATCAATTCTATAATTGTGCTCATTCGTAACTTAAATACTGTACAAGCTTTAGTTAATGGAACACGAATGAGAGTGAAATTCTTGCATCGCAATACGATTGACTGGGAAGACGTATTAACGGGAACTGCTATAAATAAAAGAAAATTGGTTCCAAGAATTAATTTATCATTTTCTGGGACCATGCTTCTATTTCAATTCCAAAGAACACAGTTCCCAGTAATACCTGCATTCGCTATGACCATAAACAAGTCACAAGGTCAAACTTTTGTTAAAGTTGGTATATTATTGCGTCGTCCAGTGTTTTCGCATGTACAATTATATGTTGCTGCAAGTAGAGTTTATTCTGTTAATAGTTTGAAAGTTTATATTTCTAATGGCAATGGTGAACGCAACTTATTTAATAATAATAAAATTTCTACAAAGAATGTTGTTTACAGAAAAGTTTTACGTATAAATTAATTTAAATTGCATTGAAATTTCAAATTAAAATTAATTTTTAATTGTTTGATCATTAACTTTTATTCATACCAATAAATTTGGGTTTTTAAATTGTGGTTTTGTGTTATTTTATTGCATTCATTTATTATTTAAATATAATGGTAGTGAACTGTTTTGTGTTGTAAGTACATATAAAAATATATGGTCTCAGATATACGAAATGTATAAACGTGGAAAGAAATATTTTCGAAACATGCAAATTCATATATTACTCAAATATTCAATAACGTTTATGGTCGAATTTTGACCACTGGGCGACCACTAGTAATAATAAAATGCAATACACACATGCATACGTACATTTTTTTGATTATATATGATACTACTTTTCTCTATTTCCCCTTAAAACTAATACAAATTTGATCATTTTGAATTAAATATTTATGAACTAAAACTCACTCGAATTGAATATATTATTCGATAATTTGCATCCGCAATATATCTAGAATGAATGAATGAAAATTCGTAGAAGGAAATGTCTCTACATTTTCAGGTAGGATGAAACACGAAAACCACCATTATTATTTATTACTTATGCAATCAAACAATAAAATGTCTGTATCCCTTTTCCGACCAAGAAAAAAAATTAGGCAAAAATAAAGTCTAAACCACACAAATGTGTGAGTAAAAAAACATAGTATGTAATTGCGTTGTTGATAAAAAAATTTCACTTGATTTGAAGTACAACTAACACAATTGTGTGTATAGTGTTTATATTCGGACGAAAATAAGTTAAAAAGGAATACACAAATGTGTAAGTTGGTTCAAAACACATACAAAAATAAATTTTTCACATGATTCGTTTGCCTTACCCACACAATTGTATGGGCAGATCGAATGGGGTATCACAGAAGAAAAAAATTAAAAACGGATTTAAAAAAAGAGTTACAGATAGACTCCGTTAAGCGTAAACTCTTTTGTGAAGTTTAAAATAAATGAAAATGACGTTTTCAATTGCATAAGACATTCAAATTTATGATTTTTAATTAAAAGTCTCATAATTTATATTAATTCGTATCTATTGCAAATACAAAATTAAATTAACAATATTTTTTATTTATTTTGGTTACGCATTTAACAATACACCTGTAAAACGTGTTTTTATATATATAGGAGGCTTTGATAAAATCGAAGTAAAAAAATTATAAATTGCGAAAAAGCGAAAATAGTACACATTTTTAGCTCATGCAGTCCTATTTTATTGCTTCACGCTGGCATTTCATATATGAGATACTGTCTGGTTCAATAGATTATAGAGATCTCCTGGAACTGAGAATAACGCAACACGAGCGATCAATCGATTGGATTGAAATAAAAAAAAAATTGAAAAAATTGTGATATTTTCCTATTATTGTTTTACACAGCGCGCAGCAACCATACTATGATGGTGAATATTTTGCGATGCAAATTTTTATTTACGCCAAAATTATAATTGTTTTGAGTTTTATTAATCATTTTAAATTATTATATTAAAAATTTCGCGATTAATTTAATAATGGTTTATTTTCGTAAATAGTTGTTTAATTATTTAAATCTTTTCTGTGATGTCTAGTAAATTTATTATAGACACATCTGTAAACAGATTTGCAAATTACAGAAAGCTTAGTTTTGTAATCGCATTAAATTCAAGTTTTCTACGTTTTATTGTTTTTTGTAATGATAGCTGTGTTTCTTGACGCTTGATCTGATCCTGTTCGGTTCATGTTTCATGAAACAACACAAAGACGCTTGCCAGATTTAAAATCAAAATTTGTGACGTAAAAAAAATGTGGATCATGTTTTCCATATAAAATTTGAACTGATCCCTGATCAATGAGAAAAAGAAGAAAGAAAATCAACAATGTCAACTATGTTGTATATACATTTCCAGTAAATAAATTTTGATGAAATTGTTTTATTGATTATATGAATAATAATTATTGTTCCTAC
This sequence comes from Nephrotoma appendiculata, assembly GCA_947310385.1. Lineage (NCBI taxonomy): Eukaryota > Metazoa > Arthropoda > Insecta > Diptera > Tipulidae > Nephrotoma > Nephrotoma appendiculata. Next base: position 31,698,389 of record OX371223.1, read on the forward strand.
ATGGTGATTCATAAAATCTCGTGTCTACTCATATTTTCCCCTTAATTTTGTTATCAATATAATCGTTTAGATTGCTATTAAATCCATCGTTCATCTTAAAAATTTTGATGAGCATGGGGCCAGAATTTACTAAAGAAATTAAATTTCTATAAAACTAAATTTTAAATTGGATGTAAGAGAAATCTGCGGCATCACCCTTTATTAACTTTACTAACCTACACATCTAAACGGATGGTCATTTTTATAGCAAATTAATAAATTTATGCTCTTTAGTTTAAATTTAATAATTAAATACTACACTATGTTGGCTGATTTCTAATAATTTGTTTTCTGAATACAAAAATATAAAATTAAAATTTAGATGATTTGTTTTATTTTTTATTCATAAATTTTTATTCAAAAAATTTTCAATTACCACGGTTTCTAATAGTAACTCAATAAAAGCTCTGCTAGTGCCATTTTTTTTAATTTTTTGTTTTTTTTTTATTTTTTTTTTAAATTAAAACTTTTTTTTTTTTTTTTTTTTAATAAATTTGTGCTTTAAACTAAGTGATTTAATAATTTGAAATCATACATGTTAATCGCATTAAATAATTAAATAAATAAGAATTCTGGCTTTCCCCGGAAATAGGGAATTGGAAAAAAATCATAGCATTCTTCAGCCTCGGAATAGATTATAAAATTAGAAAAAAAAAATCAACCAGGGGCTCGTTTTCATGAAATCGGTGGAAATTTCCTCAATTGGAATACATTTTGCTTTGAAATTTTCTATAATATTCGAATTTTTCGCCTGCTATTTTAATCATTGTTTCAAATTTGTATACAAGTTTACTTATACTTAAAATTTATTCAGTCGAAATTTTTCACTTAGAGCGTGTTTCAATTGGTTTAAATACCGCATAAAAAGTTAAAAAGTTAAAAATTGTGGTGAATAAAAATGTCAAACTTTTTATCCGCTTCAAGAGCTGATAAAATTTTTATATAGAAAACATTTGGCTAACAAAAATATTTGTTTGTAACCAGAAATTGGTCAAGTACAAATTTTGAGAAAAATCTTAATGATTTAGATGTAAACTAACCATAATTAACTAATATACATTTAAATAGTATTTATTTTAAATATTTTCATATTTAAATTTGCTATATACCTTCATAATTACACATAAAATAAGCAACCATATCATTGTCAAAATTTTAACCAATTGAAACAGATAAAAAGCTAAAAAGTTAAAAAAAAATTACCACGAATTTTTTTTTAACTTTTTAACTTTTTATGCGGCATTTAAACCAATTGAAACACGACCTTAGTAGGGGGAAATTTGTTTATATTTGAATTATGTTTCTTAGGTCGTGTTTCAATTGGTTTAAATGCCGCATAAAAAGTTAAAAAGCTAAAAATTTATTCGTGGTAAATATTTATTAACTTTTTATCTGTTTCAATTGGGTAAAATTCTGACAATAACATGGTTGCTTATTTTACGTTTAGTTGTAAACATATATAGACAATTTAAATATGAAAACATTGTAAAATAAATACTTTTTAAACATATATTAGTCAATTATGGCCAGTTTACATATATATCATTGCAACTTTTCACAAAATTTTTATATGGAAATTTTTTATTAACAAACACATATTTTTGTCAGCCAAATGTTTTCTATATAAAAATTTTATCAGCTCTTAAAGCGGATAAAAAGTTTGACATTTTTATTCACCACAATTTTTAACTTTTTAACTTTTTATGCGATGTTTAAACCAATTGAAACACGCTCTTACTTTAAAAGAGAAAAGAAATTAAAAAAAATTATTAACGTAGCCGGCGAAAAATTCGACTACTACAGAGAATTTCAAAGCAAATTGTATTCCGATTGAGGAAGTTTCCACCAAGTATACGGCCCCTGGTAGGAAACCTTACTGCATTTATTGAAAAAAATCTAATGAGTTCAAAATTTGTACACAGACGAAGAACAACGTGAGATCCAGCAGTTTTTCTGGCAAATATAAAAAGATATGAAAGGGTTAGTGGAAGTGCAATACTAATACTACCAACCGCACCAACACTACCTGATAGTCGTTAATTACAGTAATTTCCTCGATTTGAAAAACTGCAAACTCTTCCAGTAGTTAGCATTATCACCTTTATCAGGTTAAGATCATAGCTTCCTATTTGACTCTGACAATAATTCACAATTGTTAACAGATTTTTCCAAAGATTGGTTCCGAAACATTTCATAAGTTTGAGCTCGTTATAGTCAAATGGTCTAGCAAAACGATTCGTGCAAGCAGCAAAAATGTATTAAAAGTCAAGACGTTGTGTCAAATGCTTATTTATCTCTAATCACATAAAAATCAATTCTTTTACATTAAATAAATTTCCGATTCCGAGTCATCATTTCTCAAACGTCATAAGAATTTTAATTTTATAAAAACTAATTAAAATTTTCAAAAATTATTATTAGTTATGATAATAAAATTTTAATCTCCCCTGTCATATACGGAATTATTTCTGTTGTTAAACACACTCGGCAAATTTCAAATAACAACTTTTTACCCCACCAATGACATCATATAATTTCCATTTTGAAATCCGTAAAAATGTTTTCATTGCTGTTCCCTGTCCTTTATTACTATCGGGTATATGATAATAAAAAGGTAATAAAGTTTTATTCTTTTAAATATCGTAAATAATCTGTTGAATTAATTTTGCCATTATCAGTTTTCCTTCCGTACACATTTTTTTTTCGTTTTTTGTCCAGCAGATGTGAATTTTAGGGTTCACGTATAATAACCATGTCGTAGCAAATGTGCAGGGTACATGTAAGTAATTTTTAAGAAACATGTAGAAACGTACGTACGTAGTCAACCAATTGGGTCATGTGCTATATGTGCTGAGTTATTTTACCAATTTTTTAAATTACTGTATGTGTATGATGTTTCCACTAAGTTATACTTACAATAGCGTAGCGTTATTATTACTGTTATTATTATTTTTTTAATTTAAAAAAATAACAAAAAGGAAAGCATTTGATAATTTTACCCACATTTTCAGCAGAACCCAAATACTTAAAGCAACAGAACATGAAAAAATCTAAAGTTAAATATTGTTCGTTGCTTGTATTGGGTTTTTCTTACACTCGGTTCTTTGCATTTTCAATTTTATACAAGAACACCAAAAATATAAAAATTTCCCAAATTTTACAACAAAATATGTACATATGGAAAATTTATAGCTTCACCTCATGTTCGGTGTTGTTGATACACCATAACCACAGTGAAAAAAATGCGCACAACAAAAGCATTCATTTTGGGTACTATTTCGTATATACAAAACGGAAGAAAATTTTCATGTCAATACAATTAAAGTTTACAAAAAATAACTGTGGAATTTTTGTAATTATTACTGTAGAGCAGACGAGCTTTTTTATTAATAACATTTGTTCGCAATGTTTTTTTGTCAATTTTTTTGGTTAACATCAAAAGTTCACTGCATTGGATATTTTGGGATATGCAAAAATACTCTCCAGACCATAATTTACGATAATCAATTTAATTAATTTTTTTAGCACACTTTTTTGGGTATAGCTATATAGGAGGCAATAGAAAATTATATAGATTTGTTCTCATTAGTTTTTTAGTGAACTTTTTTATCGGTATGTGATCGTATATATATACTGTGCATACATTATAATAAAACAAAAAAAAAAACTTCAAAAGCTTTTTTTTATGTCAATTTGTGCTTTACCGAGTTTCACTGTAATTTAAAATTAAATTTATTCAAGTTTTTTTTTGTGAATTTGAATTTGTAATACATGTTTTTATTTTTAATTGAAAATGAAAAACGATTTTGTGTAAATATTTTTTTTTTTAAATTGTAAATCGTTCTGGTTGAATAGAATTGTTAGAAAATTTAAATGACATTACGCCCTTTTTCTATTATCATTTTTGGATTGGTGATTTAAATTGACAGCGACTAACAAAAACAACGGTTAATGTATGAAAGTGATCGGAAAATAAAATTGTATTGAATATTTAAATTGAATTCGAATATATTGAAATGCATTTAGACAGCGTGTGAATGATTGAAAAAATAATTTGTGCTTTTGTGGGTGTAATTGCGGGATATTTGACTTAGGAATTTTCACCAGTACATTTAAAAATAAAATTTCTAATGGATAACAAATTTTAAAGCGGTTTTGTAAGATTCTGTTCAATCTGTGTTTGTATGCGCATAGTATGAGTAGACGGACTTGAAGTCTGTTCCAACCTGTCTTAAAACTAATTCCAACGTTTCCGCTAATTGTATAATTAAATTTAGCAGTGTATTTTGTATACCTCAAAATCGACTTAAAATTAATTTGTTGTAAAATATTTCTAAGGAGTTACTATACGGTTGGAATGGAAATTTTCACTTTGTACTGGACTCAATCCAATTGAGAAACATACACTGTACTGAAAATCTGGAGAACCACTGTTGTAATAATCGAAAGTTTTATGGTCCAAAATCGCTTTAAAAGTGCTTTGTGTTTAGATATTTCTAAAACGTTAACACAACTGAAATTGGTGTATTTAGTTTATACTCGACCTATAGTTCAACTAAAAAATGTTTTTTCCAGAAAATCTAGAAGAACACTGTGTATGATATTCAAAAGTTGCCTATATTAAAATCACTTTTAAAGTGTTTTGTCATAAGATATTTCTATGAGGATACTACGGCTGCAATGGGTGTAATATTTAAAAGTTGTACAGCTCACACCAAAGCGCGTTGTACTAAGATATTTGTAAGAGGCTACTTGGGCTGAAATGGGTGTTTTCACTTTGTACAAAAAGGCAGATAAAACCCAATTAACAAACATGAATGTTTTAGTGTTTCCCTTGATTTTCCAGAAAATTTGTTTTTTAATTGGATTGGGTCTAGTACAAAGTGAAAACACCCATTTCAGCTGTAGCTACCTGTTAAAAATATCTCAGGTCAATGCAGATTTCATTAAAAATCGATTTCATGAGCTGTACAACTTTTGAATATTACCTCCAGGGATCTCCTAAATTTTCCGGAAAACTTATGTTTTTATCTAATTATCTTCGGCTTAACACAAAGTGAACACACCCATTTCAGCTGTAGTAGAAATATCTTAGTACAAACCAGATGCGACTTTGACTCTCCCGATGAATGTGTGAAAAATAAATGAAATTGTTCGTGATTCACATGATTGTAAAAAAATTACATTTAAATAGAAGACTTGATAAAATGGAATATTTAATAATAATTTACAAAGTCAAATTAAAATGTAAAACTATGTTATTGAAACATGAACTTGGACCAAAAACACTTTTCTCGACGTTTTGAAGGATGAATGGATGTCCGTGCCAATGATATCTCAAGAATGGCTTATGCGATTCAGTTTTTATTCACCAATATATTATATTGGTTTTAATTCCGAGAACGGAAAAGTTTTTGGGATCCCTAACTCAAGGAGGAAAAGTACCTTTCCCAAAGAATTACCACCCAAAATACCCAATACCACGATATTGCGAATATTGTTTGAAAGTTCCAGGACTAGACACCAATTTCGATAAAATTTTATTTTGTAACCTCACCGTTTTAGCGTTTGTAGCTAATTTTTTGGTTATTATAGAATGTATGCTCGTACTTGGCGCATATCGTTGAAAAAGTCTTGAAGAATGCCGTAAAAATTTTTGAACATCTCAATACTCAAAATTATTGTTTTGGTACTCGAACCAGTTTCAACTTTTATTATTCCGATTATAATCTTGTGGCTTATCATTTCAAAGATCTTGGAAAATGCAGGAATTTGTAATCAGTGCTTTCGTTCACAAATCTGTCGTTTTGGTGCTGGTAGCATATTATTCAATTATCATAGAAAATAAACGTGTTGTAGATAACTGAAAAGGTTTGACGTAAGATTTTCTGAAGTACCATATTACTCAAAAATATAGTTGTGGCGCTGGAGGAAGTTGCATTTTTTTTATTCCCACATCATTCCGTAGCATAGCATTTGAAAGAGCAACGATTTTGTCTTTTTTTCAACGTCAAATTCAAATTCAAGTTCATTAATTTTCGAAATCAAGTAAAAACGGCAGAGAGTTTTAATCCATATATCAACGGAAGAGAAAGCTAATTCAAGCACGATTGCATAAGCTAAGTTTTTCCAAAAATACAGCATCAATACTTTCCATAAATACTTATACTTGTGCGTGTAAGCTTGTAAAATAATTTCAGGGGTACATATTTCTTGTACATGTAAGTAATTCGATGCATTTTGGTTGCTTATTGTGGGCGTGGGCTCTTGTAATAATCCGTCGGTCCCGACGGGCCCCTTAATTCAGAATGCATGTGAAGATACTGCTAAAGTTTTACTAGTAAACAAATTAGCAAATACTTCACATGTTTATATAGCAGTGTGAAGTTTTTACTAAATCTGTACTAAATATTTATATGTGTTGGTGTATATAAAAATGATACCTGTATAAAACGGAAACTAACGTATATTTTATTTTATTAACTATATTTTGGCAATTATCTTTTAAAAACCTGAAGAAATTATAGTATATAGTATATTCCATTTCATATTTTCTACTAACAATATTGCGGTTAATAAAAGTTCAAAAAAAATAACTATAGAAAATCGGTATCCGAGGCAGATTAGTAGCAAACACTACCCACTTAACTACTGTATGGGGTTGTTAGTAGCGGGTCATTTCAGTTCAGTGTCTCCCCATCCAGGGAAGGGGACAGTCAATAAAATATTGTATTATTACCAAATATAATAAAAATTTTCAGGCCAACTGAGATGTCCCTAGAAATAAAAATACAACTTCAGGTATATGGGGTGTTTGTTTGAGACCATTTCCGTTAGAAAATATATTCAGTTGCTCCCCATCCACGGAAAGGGACAGTTCATAAAATTTAGTATCATGACAAAATATAATACAAACTCTCAGGCTAACTGAGATATCCGGAAATCTAAACACAACCTCAGCTAAATGGGGTGTTAGTTGGGGACCATTCCAGATAGAAAATATATTCAGATGCTCCCCATCCAGGGAAGGAGCCAGTTAGTAAAATTTAGTATTATGACCAAATATAATAAAAATGTTCAGGCTAACTGAGGTATTCCTAGAGATCTAAACACAACCTCAGGTGTATGGGGTGTTAGTTGGGGACTATTTCAGTTAGAAAATATATTCAGTTTTTTTCTAACCAGCGGAGAGGGCAGTTATAATAAATTTTCGTTTAGAGAGATTTTAAGTTATGCGGAGGGGGAACATTGATTCCTTAAAGTAAGTGTTTGAAAAAACAGAACTTATGTTAAACAACTCTAAATAAAAAGTAAAAACTACAAAAAAATAAGAAAATTTCCCATTAACCATGTTGAACAGAAATTTATTATTTCATTTAACCTTTTAATTGGGCTAATCTCGTTTGGGCGCCAGTGTAACAGAGTATATTCCGTGTCAGAGTGTATGTAAATATAGCATAAAGAAACCTGTCCCAGACTCAACATCGTTTGTCCCATGCAACACTTTTCAACCAGACTAGCATTCAGCGGCTGTGGGGATTTTTCTGTGGAACGTTGAAAGAGCTAGATCTTGATGCAGATGGTATATTTGTGAGGATTAGCATTAAATGGACCAATTGAATCAATTACCAGTAGAAAATACTAATTCAGGTCGACGCTCCTGGCGAATTGGCCTCATTTCATTTTCACTTAATTTTTGTCAATTCACAATCTTTAAAGAAAAATTTATTACAAAAGTGTTCCCGAATATTAGCTGCGGTTTTTTTTAAACAATCGAGTAGAGTTCGCGACAGCTATTTTCAAATTTGTTCAATTTAAAATAAAAAATTTAATATTTATTAAATACATAATTTAGATTTAATAGGAATCTATGTATAACCAAAAAATCCATCATAAAAGTTGTAAAGTTTTCTTGTAATATCGTTGTTCTGTAAAGTTCTGAACTACTCCGTTATTATACAGAACTTTACAGAACAACGATATTACAAGAAAACCATACAACTTTTAGAATGGAATTTTTAGATTATACACAGATTCCAATTAAATCTAATTATTTAATTTAAAAAAATTAATTTTTTTAATTTTAAATTGGACAAATTTGAAAATAACTATCGTGAACTCTACTCGGTTGTTTAAAAAAAGAAACCAAATTGGTGCAAATTACAAAAACCATGTTTGGATCGAGCCATTTTGGCATTGAAACATAAGCACGCAAAATTGCTGGCCAATTGCATCTATTTAAGTCGATCAAATTCTAACACAGATCGAGATGAAGTCGTAAATTATCCAATTGAATACCTGCATTCGTTGGATTTGCCAGGAATTCTGTCGCACAATTTGCATCTCAAGGTCGATTCGATGTAAATTATGTTGCGCAACCTAAACCAGCGAACACTATGCAATGCAACAAGACTAGCTGTTAAGTTATGATGGGAAACGTGATGGAAACAAAGATTATCATAGGAAAATACAAAGGTGAGGATGTTCTGATTCCAAGACCACCACTAATTTCAACCGAGTTGCCGTCTCAATTTAAGAGTGTTCAGTATCCGGTTCGCCTAGCATTCGCAATGACGATTATTAAATCGCAAGTCCAATCGTTGTAAGTATGTGGACTTAACCTTGAATTGCAGTGTTTTCCCCAGGGGCAATGGAACGTGACGTGATCAAGAGTCTGTAAGCCATCAGCGCTATTCATTTTTTCTTTCACATATTGTAATACTCTGTAAACTGTCCCCACCCCTGGATGGGGAGCAACTAAACATTTTGTCTTAATGAAATGATCTTCAACTAAAATCCCATATACCTGAGTTTGTGTTTAGATCTCTAAGGATATCTCAGTTTGCCTTAAAGTTTTTATTATATTATTCATAATACAATATTTTATTAACTGGCCTGGATGGGGAGCATCTGAAAATGTTTTCTAACTGAAATGGTCCCCAACTAACTCCCCATATACCTGAAGTTGTGTTTAGATCTCTAGGAATATCTCAGTTAGCCTGAACATTTTTATTATATTTGGTCATAATACTGAATTTTATTAACTGGCCCCTCCCCTGGATGGGAAGCATCTGAATATATTTTCTAACGGAAATGATCCCCAACTAACTCCCCATATACCTAAAGTTTTGTTTAGATCTCTCGGAATATCTCAGTTAGTCTGAACATTTTTATTATATTTGGTCATAGTACTTTTATTATATTTTATTAACCTCCCCTCCCCTGGATAAGAAGCATCTGAATATATTTTCTAACTGAAATGGTCCCCAAATAACTCCCCATATATACCTGAAGTTTTCTTTAGATCTCTAGAAATATCTCAGTTAGCCTGAACATTTTTATTATATTTGGTCATAATACTAAATTTTACTAACTGGCTCCTTCCCTGGATGGGGAGCATCTGAATATATTTTCTAACTGGAATGGTCCCCAACTAACTCCCCATATACCTGAAGTTGTGTTTAGATCTCTAGGAATATCTCAGTTAGCCTGAACATTTTTATTATATTTGGTCATAATAATACATTTTATTAACTGGCCCCTCTCCTGGATGGGGAGCATCTGAATAAATTTTCTATCTGAAATGATCCCCAAATAACTCTCCATATACCTGAAGTTTTGTTTAGATCTCTAGGAATATTCCAGTTAGCCTGAACATTTTTATTATATTTGGTCATAATACTAAATTTTATTAACGAGCCCCTACTCTGGATGGGGAGCATCTGAATATATTTTCTAACGGAAATGATCTCCAACTAACTCCTTATATACCTGAAGTTTTGTTTAGATCTTTATGAATATCAAAGTTGGCCTGAAAATTTTTATTATATTTGGTCATAATACAATATTTTATTAACTGGCTCCTCCCCTGGATGGGGAGCATATGAATATATTTTGTAACTGAAATGATCCCCAACTAACTCCCCATATACCTGAAGTTTTGTTTAGATCTCTAGGAATATCCCAGTTAGCCTGAACATTTTTATTATATTTGGTCATAATACTACATTTTATTAACTGGCCCCTCTCCTGGATGGGGAGCATCTGAATATATTTTCTATCTGAAATGATCCCCAACTAACTTTCCATATACCTGAAGTTTTGTTTAGATCTCTCGGAATATCCCAGTTAGCCTGAACATTTTTATTATATTTGGTCATAATACTACATTTTATTAACTGGCGCCCTCCCCTGGATGGGGAGCATCTGAATATATTTTCTAATTGGTATGGTCCCAACTTATACCCCATATACCTGAGGTTGTGTAACTCCAATTTTCGATAACTTTCCGTCTTACCCAGGTAATATCACTAACACAAACACAATTAATGAAATTAGCAAAAGTTTAGCATTATCTTCACACTCGTTAATTCAGAGGATCCCTCAGATTCGAACGTGTCATTAATTTCATATAATCCCTTTCCTAAACTCATTAATTGTCATTGTGAATGCAAGAGAAACCGGAAACTGAACACGCTTAAACTGAAACGGCAAGTCGGTTGGAATCAATGGTATTCTTGGAATCAGAACATCTTCTCCTTTGAACTTTCCTATGATTATCGTTGCTTCAATCACGTTCATTAGCTTCTTGACAGTGATTCTTTTTCTTTTGCATAGTTTTGCTCTATTCAGGTTGCGTAAGATCAACTGACCTTGAGCTGCAAATTGTATCACTGCGGCATTCCACGCAAATCCAATGAATTCCGGAATTCAATTCAATAATTAATGACTTCATTTGGATCTGTAATGGAATCGATTGACTTAAATATTTGCAATTGGCAAACGGTTTGACTTTGAATTTTTGTATTCAAATCGTCTACGTCCTTATTTCTCACTGCCAAATGGCTCGTACGCTCAACCAAACATGGAATCACAAGGTTTTCAATTCTTCTTTAGAGATTGTGAATTGACAAAAATTAGATGGTAACGAAATGAGGCCAGTCAAAGCGTCAACCTTAATTTTTCCATTGCCAATGTCTAATAATTGCTTTAAAAACACGTCCACCGATTCATTATTTTGTAATGCGACTCACATATTCGTTGTTAATTTGATAGTTTTCACGTATTTCCACAAATTCGATGTCTTCAAGCAAGCGTTTATTTCATCAGCAGCTGTTGATCTTGGAATAACTGGCAGCGTTTGGCGAAAATCGCCAGCTTGCAGAATCATCGTGTACCACCAAAAAGATTATTGCGCAAATCTTTTAACGTTCAATCTAGCGCCTCTAATGCTCGTTTGTGCGCCATCGTATACACTCATCCCAAATGATTATTTTGCAAGTAGTACTTTCGCCATTGCTGATTTTATGGAAATGTTGCACGTCGGGTCATCTATCGCTTGCAAATTCAGTGGCAATCAACTGATGCGCTAGAAAAAAAATCAATTTTCTTCCTGTTTTCCAGAAGTTTCCGAGTTTTCTGCTCAGATTTTTAAATTGTTGTCTTCTAAAAAGACCATTAGGATCGGATACGTGCGAAAAAACCGTACAAAAACATCATTTTTCGATTTTCCAAATTTTCCGACTTTTCCAGTAGATTTTCCCAAAATTTTCTTTCATACAAACCTTGTCTTGGCAATTACAAATACAACAAAAAAAACATCAGCTAAATCGGTCTAACCGTTCTCTAGTGATGATCAGTCATCCATGTGCCAATTGATTTTATTAATATAGATTTAAAAAATTCTCGGCTCCTAGACCAAAAAGTACACCTGTGGCCCTATTCTGGCTTTCCCTGGGAATAGGGAATCAGGAAAAATATTTTCATAGCATTTTTATCTAAATTGTATTTTTCTGGCCTACTAAGGGAACATGTTTGGTGTTAATATTTTCGAAACAAAGTTAAATGGGAAAATATTTTTCTCTATAAAAATTTTGAATTCACTTTGTTTTAAAAAATTTTACACTAAACTTATTCCCGTAGTAGGCCAGAAAAATATAATTTTGACAAAAATGCTATGAAAATGTTTTTCCCAATTCCCTATTCCCAGGGAAAGCCAGAATAGGGCCACTGGTGGTGTTATTTCTATTTGAATTGCGAAAAATGTAGTATCGGTTGGTCTTATAGGATATATTTAATTAATTTATACAATTGGATAATTATCATCCACTTTCCTCAAAAAAAAAATAATTTCAGACTGACACGAACAAAACTGGCATTAAATACAGTTTCGCTTGTTCACCCTTTAACATTCTACTACTGGAATTAAGACAAATTTAACAAGAAACTTTCCATATCAGAATTTTTCAGTACGAATCCCTGGTTACAGCCTAACATTATAATAACATGATAAAGTGAAATAAAAAAAAAAACAAATTTACAAAACACTAAGATAAACATTATAAAAGGAAGCAAAAAATTATTATAAAAGACAGATCTTCTTAAAATATTATCAATGTTCTTCACTGGTTATGCAAATGAAACACAAGCACAAAAAAATAACATAAAGGAAAAACTTTTGTCGCCTTACAAATATATTATAAAACACAAGTAAAAATGTTTGAAAATGATGATGATGATGATGACAAGGAATGATGAAAATCATTTTCTACTTTAAAAGTCATTTTCACTTTAAGTTGTGTGTTAAACCCACACTTTCGATTTTTTTTCTTTTCCTTTCAATATTAAATTTCATTTCGTGTTATTTCCTTCTTGGGAAGCTCTTATTTATTTATGATGATTTGCGGGGATGGCGTGAATGATATCAAAAAGTAACGAATTTAGTTCCTTTTTATTTATTTGTATGAGATCTACTTGTTTCTTTTTTGTTTGCGTGTGTATTTCTTTATTTGCCAATCCAATACTTTTATATAATTTGCACCGTTGTTGGTGGAATCTTTGTTTTATTCAAAAAAACACAAAATTTTGTTTTTGTTTGGCACAAAATTTCCAAAGTGGAATGAAAATTCAAGTAGGAATTATTAATTTGTTGGTTGATTAATAAAAGTATAAAGGAAATTTCTTAAAATCCAAGGCGGAAACGTAAAGCAAAAAGTAATCAAACAGTAATTTCCATTTCGCTTGAATTTTTATAATTTTTTTTTTTGGTTTTTGTACAATTTTCCTGTGAAGTGAAAATGTTTATGCCGGTGAAGCATAACTTATACAAAAAAAAGGTTTTTAGTGGCTTTATTTTAATTAAGTAAGATTTTGGCTTTTCCACATTTTTGGGTAAATTATTTTGAATATTTTACCATAAAATAATATTAAAAATTGAAATTTAATCAAAAATTGTTAAAATATTAATAAAACCGTAAAAACCAATTGTTGAGACTTTTATTATTTTTTAATTGACTTGCGATATCAACTTTCAGTAATTCACAAAGTTATAATACCATGAAAATTGTATGGCAGTTTTTCATTTTGGTTTCCACATAAATGTTGAGATATTAATTAGATTTGAAATATGTATTGCAAAGGTCAAATATCAATTTAGTGGGAATCAGCGGGCGGTATTATAAAACACATAAGCCAGACAGACGTTATTTCGGGGTATTTATTCAATTAACTTTTACCAAATTGGATTCTCGCGTTTCAATAAAATATTTTTATATCAAAATTTCTTTGTTTCCAAATATTAATATTCTGTCGAATTGGAGCTCAACATTTTCTAAGAACGGACTGTTGAATTGAATATTCCGATTGAATATATCATGAAATATTATCTAAACAAAGAGCATCATTGTTTGTGCAATTTCTTCTAAAAAGTGTAACTGGCTCTAGTTTAATTATTTGTTAAGCAAATGTAATTGAATCTGGCATTAAACATTTTTAATGCGTCGTTTTAACATTCAATTTTGAGCTAAATAAAATAATTAATTTAAATAGAAGTAACAACGACGGTTGATAATACATATTTGAATTATTATTTTTCAATTCAACAATCCGAAGCGGTGGTGTGCCGTATTGTGTCGTATTGCTGACGTCAACAATGTAGATTAAGTACGCCGCCCTTTCGCTTAAGAAATGGAACTTGAGTAATGAACGTCGATGCAGGTATTGCCATCGTACTGTGTTCTGATTAGAGAGAATTCTATATGTAACAACATTTTGCTTGGTCTCGTTGAACAATATTTTGATGAACTCGATTTCGACTATTAATGAACATTTTTTATTTGTTTTAAAAACATCGCTGGATGTAAAAATACTTCTATTTTCCAGATCGATCGGCGACTGTCTAGCGTGCGTCGGCGTTCTCTTATTTACCGCTAAGCAAATCATGCGAGCTGCTTTAAAATAATTTTTGAAACGATTCCAACCAATGTGCGAAAATTTATGTTATTCTAAATAATAAAAAAAATCATTTGATAATTATAAAATTAATGTTACTGACCCTATAGATTTATAAAACAAAATAACCTTAATTAACTATTTATAAAGCACTCATAAGACCTGTGCTGGCTATCGGAAGAAAAGAGCTGGACCCTGACCTCTAACGATTGTAGATGGTTAAATCGGATTCGTATGAACCTTGAAATAAAGCAAAGTCCACAACCAGTTGGAGTGCGTCGTAGAGGAAGACCTTGAATGCGCTTTCGTAAAGACGTCGAACAAGACTTACGTATATTAGGATGTCGAAGCTGGAGGACGACAGCGATGGATCGAGACGGATGCTATGTGAAAGCTAGAGAGAGAGAGAGAGAGAGAGAGAAAGAGAAGGAGGAGTCGCTGCGTTGTCTCACTATTAAAAGCGTCGGTTAACCAAAATACCGATCGAAACGGTAGATAGGACCAGAACAATGATTAAGGTTTTTTTACCACTGCTTTGGTTTATAAATATGAATTGGAACATAATACAATTCCGTAAATTCAATCGATAATCTAAGATACACAGCATCTATTATAAAATCATTGGTTTTAAATATCAACAGATATTGCTCCAGTCAATGGAGAAATGTACTAATACAGCTGGATACAAATTTAATCACATCAGCAGTACTCATTTGAGTTTATTGCAATTATACTTTTAATGTTTTAGTACACAGTTGTCTAAGAAAGTTACATAAAATACTTAGAGGTTCCATTGGCGTTATGTTAAGCCGAATGTTAGGCTACTCATAACATTCAACAAAAAATTGTATTTTCTCAAGGTACCCATACACCTGAAAGCTTGCTTGGGAAGCAATGCTTTTTTCATTACAAGCAATTCAAATCGAGCATCTACTTTTGCCAAAGACTCGGAACTCACATGACCTCAACGCTATTGTTAGAACTGAGAAGATAATGAAGTGTTTGAAGTCCTTGACCAACTTGGAAATGGTTCGAGGACTCGTCAACGTATTAAGAACAGGTTTACTATCTAAACATAGAATAATATATTTGTCCGAGGCAATGAGCTTATAGAAGCATTAATCGCACAATGTGTGAGTGATATTAACTCCGCTTTTCAAGTTGATCTAAGGACCAGTGAAGGACAGCAGAGACGTCAATAAAAAACACGAATGACTCAAACACCAGGTTGTTCAAATTTCAAGACAACCATAACCCCCCCCCCCCCCCCCCCCCTCCATAGGTAAACTACGAAATAAGTTCGAACAGAAATTTGTCATTCACCATATCGACTTGTGGTATGAGGTGTAGATAAGTAAAAATTTGTCTATGCCTCACAATCGAGCCCAGAGTGTTTCAGGCTTCAATAAGCCTAAGTTGAAAAGGAGTGGAACGAGCGATTCCTAAAATAGACGACTGCAGCGGGCGCAGGAATAAAATGGTGTACAAGACAAGAAATACAATTTGAAGGCATAGCACCAGTAACAACTCTGCAAGCGATATCTTTTTTGTAGTAAGATAATATAGGTTATGATTTATAAATGAGTATCAGTTTTTTTGAAGTGTGTCCCCAGGATTGTACAATTGATCTACAACATTGCCAAAATAAGGTAGTAGATTTTGCAATTTGCTTTCAAGTAACCGTTTTTTTCAAACAAAGGAGACGCCGCCAGCTTCCCAATATTTCTTCATCTCGTAAAGACAACAAAACTGGTTATAGATGGATCCTATAGTTCCAAGTCCAAATATTGCAGTTTTACATGAATTGCCAACTATGTAAGCATGCTCTGCATGCTGCTGGGTGGGGAGATAGTTAAGAACTGATCTCTAATAAATCTGTTGATAATCCTTTCCAAAGCTATCAAAAAGATTGGGGGCAGACTGATAATACGAAATGTCTTGGGGCCAATATAAACTAATCTACCATCTTTAGGAGTGAAAACAAGTCTACTCCTGCTCCACGATTGTGGAACATTTCCAAGCAAGTAGTTCTGAAAGAGAGGAAATCAATGCTGTAATTCAGCGGGGAAGTGCTCACATGAACCACCAGTTTTATAAAGTGCAAATGTGAATATATTACAACCCTGTGGGCTAAGTTCCAATCGAGAGAGTGAAAGTTGCCGTACAAATTCTCGACCGTAACAGAATCAGAGCCGATAATGTCGCATTAGAGTCTGACGGTACTAAAATGACCGTTAATTTCTTCACAGAAATTTTTTTTTTAATTATTTTTGACCTACTAAAAATTAACACAATCAATCTGAAGAGTGAACCTTTTAACTTTAATCTTGAGTCTCCTTATAATTTGCCATAGTTTTTCGAGGTCAGAACATTAAAAAGGTTTATTCTGAGACATTTGTTTCATAATAAGAGAGCAAGATTTTTCAAATGTTATTGTAATTGCTTTCGTCAATGATGATGCTAGGAGTTCAATGACGAGAGGTGATCGTATTTCACCGCGTGAAAGACGAGATTCTAGCTCTAGAGGGAATGATGCCAATTGGCTAACTTCTTATTGTTGTAAGGATTAAGAGATAGCCTTTTAAGATTTAAGCTAAAAGAGATACTCAGAAGTGAGAATGTCATTCGTCTCTCTTCCGTTGCAGGTTAAACCGATAAAAAGACACATACTGCTTGTGTGTATTTTAAAAATATTTTATTTTTAAAGAAAATTACGGAGCAAAGATTTTCAGAAGATTTTTTCTTTGTGAATGATGCCTCATTTTTAGCGGTGCTAAATGGCGAAGAAACACAGATAGTGGCCAGAAACACAGAAAGCACCTCTTCGATGATGACTGTAGACAAAATATAACTTATTTAAAGTAGCTATACTATAGATGTTTTCTGTATCGTTGGTCTTCTTCGGTTCTCTATCGAAAATCTCATGGTGTATAGCAATCCACGATAGTCATTTATCATTACACCCCTGAGGATTATTCATTGAAGTCTTTTTAAATCGATCTGAGTACCTCGATTCAACAGACCTCGAAATATCATCACAGTGAAAACAGAACTTCTTAAAAAATCTCTCTGCGTGTGAGTGTGTGCGTGTATGCGTGCTTGCGTGCCAAATAAATGTAAATGTCTTTTTTATAGCAAAGTCAGTTCGTCTAATTGGGGTAAAACTTCATACTTAAGCTCTTTCCATAAATTGGGAAACTCCAGTGATTTTTATGCAAAATCGGTTCACTTGAAGTGGCAGCTTACATAGGAGCTTTTCCGTTTTATGCAAATGTTTTGAAAAGTGTAACACATAAAGATTCTAAATTAAATTTTCTACAATATCCGCACAGGCCATTTTTCCCAAATTTTACCGAAAATGATAAATTTGACAAAAAACTATTTTGCGATTAAAATTCGGCCCTGTACAACCCAGAAGAATCTATTGATCGGAATCCCAGTGAATTTTGGCCAATGAAAGTCCACCAGAAGTGAAAGCTTATACAGGAGTTGTTAAATTTTTTTTTGCAAAAATTATGAATAAATCTAATACTTTTTAAAATCGACTATGAACTATGGCACATGATTCAAAATTAAATTAGCAATAATGTCGGTAATAAAGTAAAAATTTTAACTTCGTGGTTTTTGCAGATTTGCCGAAGTAGACAATAGTACTTTTTATAAAAACAGTGTGTGTGCGTGCGTGTGTGCGTTTAGGATTAATCCAAATGTCCTTTCTAAATGTCCTTACAGCCCAGATGCTTCAACTTGTCGGGATGACGCTTTTACAGATGTGCTTTTCATAAATGGCGAGGTCCCTGTTACGTTCGGCCGAAATCGCTCCTTCGGAAGTAGCAGCTTACATAAGAGCTTTCGCGTTTTTTGCAAATATTTTGAAAATTACAGCATTTATGAAAAAACGATTATAATATAAAAAATTTATAAATTTAATTTGAAAAATTTATGGGTCGAAATCGTTTTGCTTAAAATTTCACCGGAAATGACAAATTTGATAAAAAAAAATGTTTTTCAGAATTCGACCAAAATAGGTCCACTAGAAGTGAAAGATTTCATAGAAGCTTTTTCATTTTTTGCAAATTTTTTGAAAAATATGTCATTTAGGTACAAGGTAAACGATTATGCATTAAAAAATTTTATATGAATTTTGCAAAAATACCGTTCTAAATAAGTTTTTTAAAATTTTAGCGGATATTACTATTTATGACAAAAAAAACACTTTTTTCAACAAAAACTTGGCACCTGTACGGCTAGAGTTTCCAATGTCGAGTGTCGGTTACCCGAGAATCCGGGTAATTTTAAGAAACTTTTACTAGTTGATTACCCAGGTATTTCGATCGAGTACTCGGGTAACGTTAATTGTAATTTTTTCATTTTCGATTTTCGTGATGGTGAATTTGAGAGGAATCATTAATGTTGACAGCGGCCTATCCTACAACCGCGCCATGCATTTGGCCGTGTTTAATGAGAAATATAAAAATTCACATATCAAAATTGGAACAGAGAATCTTCACAAAGAGAACAATGATGATTTCATAAGTTTCAGCGATGGAAGGAATAATGAGAAAAGAAGGAAATGTTTTAAAAGTCCTTTTACTTGAGCAAACGATCGATAATTGCAATTTTAACCGAAATTTCAATTACCAGTAAGTAAACTTAATTTCAGCAGAACGGACATAATTTTACACGTTCCAAGTGTTTAAAGAATTGAATACATTATTATAACAGGAGCAAATGGATGCCAATGAACTAGAAATAAAACATCGCCGAATTATAAAAATCGCCTCGTCACTCCTATTTCTTCATAAAAGAAGCTACCCGAAATCAAACGACTATCTTTTGTATTCTCCTCCCTCGTTAAATGACTTATCTTAATGCCTCATTAAACTTAGTGGAATAGAACCGTACGCCCTATGATGAGTTATAAATATTTCTCCAATCCTTCACTAAAATAACTGAACCGATAGAACAACTGTATAAGTCATTACTAACAATCCGTCCTACTTCTATTTTTATGACAGGTAATATAATTAGATTACCAACTAGCGCTTGTATTTTTGAAACATATATATAAATAATTAAATCGAGTGTATCCTGGATAATAGCGAACTAAGAACTCGACTACCCTGGTAGCATAGTGTATACTATTTTAGAAACTCTATGTTCAGCCCAGAGAGACTGACTGATCGGGAGAAAACTTCATACCTAAGCATTTTCCTCAAATTTGGATATATCAGTAAATTTCTACTCTAATCGAACCACCGGAAGTGACAGCGAATAAACCACGAGTTTTATTATCACTCTAATCACCAACACTTATAAGAAAATTAGAGACAACACTTTCAAAAACACGACTTTTCAAGAATCTCAAAAATAGTAAAACAACTATCACTCCGATTCTGCTAGTCGAATCGTTTATCGTTGCAAGTGACTAGAAAAATCTACTAGTTGTACGAAAAATTAGTCAGTAAAAACAATTAAAAACTGTCATTTTGAGTCAAAATTTGAAATTTTGAGATGTCTAGAGAAAACATAAATTACGCCCTTTGTCGTTTTAAATGATTACGATAAAACATGTTAAATGTTTTAGCAAGGCGGCCAACTGGTTTCACAATAAATGAGTCACTTGAAACGACAAGTGGCATGACTAGCGGAATCGAGGAGAAAATTTGGCAATCTAACAAATATAAAAAAAGTAAAATTTGCCATTTGATTGATACGTCATTAAATTTATGTTGTCACACTGAAAAAAATAAATTTTGTTTAATTGATAAATTTGGTTTATTTATTTGATAAAAAATATATACGCGTGAAAAGTAATCTGTAGCAAACTAGTTAAAATATAAAAGGAGTTTATAGGTTTGATAAACTTGTTATCAAAACAAAATTTAATTTATAAAATTTTACATTTGATGTAGCTTGAATAAAATATATAAAAAGTGTTCATATAATTTGAAAATCGGTTTTATTTTTGATATATTAATTTATCAGCTATTTAAATTTATTATAAATGTTGAGATTTAAACAAACTATAATAAAATGATATATTGTTGTAAGGATAAGTTCTAAAGCACCAAATTTCTAATCTGTTTGCGTACTAACAATTTATGGAATACAAAATCAATTTCAGTTGAGATGAACTCTTTATTCAAAATCGAAATTTCGTATGAATCTCTGTATAGTATTCCTGAACATTTTCACTTTTTATGCTTGAATTGTTTAGAATATAAAATATCTGAAATGAGGTGGCTAAATGCGTTAAAATGTTTTATTTAACCATGGGACTTCATCAAATATCCAAATTTAGTCAAATGTGTATGTCAACTGTTTAGTATTTTTTCGTGTCGTGAAAATTCAAAATGATATATTAAAAAAATTAACATTTGTCAAGCCGCTAGACAATTTATATACACTTCTCCTTAATTCAATTAAATACATAGACGATTGGTCATTTTAAATCTTGCACCTTCACTTTCCTAGCGTAACTATGACATGACAATAATAATAGAAAAGGTGTTTTTGTTACAAATATTGAATTAACTATTGTAATTCAAAATGTAAACTGCACATTTTCAATTTACAAAAATGTACTTCAAAACATATTAATTTCCATGAGACAGAACAAAATGTCTCCCCTATATTTAAAGCTTACTATAAACAATTGCGGAATCGTATATGGCTCTTTAATATAGATGGTGCTGCTATTAGTTATTAAACTGCATACTAAATCTTTTTCCACCGATTGGGAGATCCATGTGGAATGTGGTGGACGCCTGTGTACCAGAAGTGGCAGCTTATGTAGGAGCTTTTCAATTTTAACTCAACAAAGGTTAACGTTGTTGTTTTCGGAAATTTAATCAGGAAGAATTATTTACTACCAAATGTTACAAATTTCGGGCGTTTCATACGGATTCGTACTCGATTTTGCAAATACATCAATCAGTTTTTCAAGTAGCAAACTTAATTTTCCAACACCTTTAATTTGTGTAGCAATTCACAAATTTTACTAATTCACCTCTCACTTTTACTGTTGACTACTTTTCGCATGGTTTAGTTTTTCTTTTTATTTAACAAATTAACTGGTAAAATTAATTAACATCGAGAGAATTTTTATGACAAATCAGATAGGTTTAATTTTTCGATTTAGAAATTGAGTGTAATGTTTTCGAGATCTATCTACAATTGTCGTGAAAGTGAGTCGAGTGCTGGCCACAACATATTCAGGCCCCTTTTATTAATATGATTATATTACCGTTAACTGTATAATACTAAACACATTTTGTAGATTTCATTTACTAAATACAATCTCAAGATCGGATGGGACTGGACGCCCGTGTTGTGCATCTATGCAATTCATTTTGGTGTAGACTATGTCGATAATTCGTAGAGTATGTAGAATATTCGTAGACAATGTACATCCATTTTTAGTACGGAGTTGCCAACTCACAGTTTGCCAGTTCAAATTCCGAATTTCGAATATTTTAAATCTTATAATTTAATTTTTATAAACCAAATAAGTTAGAGTAGGTCGCCATCAATTTCAGAACAGATCATTTCAAGTATTGCACATAATTTTATGTTACACATTAAAAATTTTAAAATTAAGAACAAAACGGAATATTTTATTTCAAATAATCTTATCAAAAACACCTCTTTAAAGATAGCCCAAATTTCTATCCCCGAAAATTGAAAAGTTGCTTATGGCAATACTATACATTTTTATGTATTCTATTGCGACATTTAATTATTAATTATAGCAATAAATATAAATTTGGCAATTATTCCAGGATATTTTAAATGTTTTCAAAATTTTTTTTTTTATTTAGTTTGACATTTGAAGAATTGTATAAATTGTGAAAAAGCGGGGGTTTGGGGGCGGCAGCCCCCATAATTTAAGGTATACAACGAATTAAAATTACATTAAAAAATATTTTTTATACACTGATATTTGATTTTTTTAACATTTGTGGCACTATCAGAAGAAGCGATAAGAGCGATAAAAACTCTTTGATCTGTGTCTGCAAGGTTGACGAAGCAATTAATATTAATAAAAATAAAAAAAAAATAATTGGAAAAATTAAAAAGTGAAAAGTTTTCCCTTTCTAGAAACTGATAGGAAACAATCCTGTATTTAAAAATTTATACCTAATTTTCTCGATGTATACGTTAAGTAAAATTACGCCAAATACCGACAGCGAAAATCAAAAATTATTTTAAATATTCCTCCTTCACCAAAATGCAATATTTTTTAATCTCAGCTCAGAAAAATATTTGTGTCATGATAGTTTTAGCTGTCATGACAGTAAATTTTCGGGGCTGACAGTAAAAATGTCGTGACTTTTTGGGCTGAGAGTAAAAAAAATGTCATGACAGCAATAACTAGTGTTGCCATCGCATTTTTCGGGGATGGTATTTGGGCTATCTTCACATACATATCAAAAACTAGAACATAATCATTCTGAAATTATTTCAAAAGAGGATTAAAAATTACTGGTTTTTTGTTTAGATTTTTCACGGGAGGTTCAATCATGTCCAATTCTTCATCTCTTTCAACATTACTTTCCCAAATAAGTGAAAGTAAATCATAATGCGAGGAGCAAATCCGGTGATATAACAGATTTGAAATCCTGAAGATTTACTTTTTTGAGTAATCAACTGTAAATAAGTTAAAATAGGAGCCATGGTTTACTCGTTGGGAGGTACTGAAATGAATTATTACAATTTAATTGAAGCCGTTTCTCTCAGGATCATAAAAAATTACATTTATGTCTGTCTCATGAAAATGTCTGCTTGGTCGGATTGTGGTACAGCGTTGAGACTGTGGCTTTTATGCAGCTTCCTTGTTTGCATTAACATAATGGCTTTGGAAATTCGATTACTCTAAAGTTCTTTTCAATGCAACTAACATTGGAATGGAGTACATGTTAGCGAAGTTTAGTAGAGCATTTGCCAAAGTAATATTGAGATTTTGAAATATACAGCCATCTGAAGATTCTCAGATAGTGTGTAACAAATGTTAAAAATGTGCAGCCTGATAGTTAACAATCAAATTTCAGTGAACCTGTAAGAGTTCGATGACTAGCACAGTTGTAAATTGCGAAATAATAGCGTCAACATTGAAAATTGATTCTGCAATGCTTTGGCCCTTCAACGTGTTTCTTCTACTACTCTCTTCGATTATTTTATTTTGAAACTCAATACAATATGTACAATATGATCGAACCTTCTTAGAAGTGAATCGGCTCAGGCGTTTCTGTTTGAAAAATTCTATGAAAGTCTTAATTTCAAGACATTGACAATTGATTTAAAGCACCGAAATGTTGATCAAGGTTCAATTTGTTCGTCATTTCTGAAATTATGGGAAAGTTATTTTGGCAAACTGTCGAAAAATTTGATCAAAAACTTTTTTCGCGGGGAAAAGATTTGACGTTTCTATGTTTTTTTCCCGAATTTGGAATGATTCATTCCGCGTGCACTTTCCTTATCCCAAGGAGCCCTTTCCACTGTAAATCGACCTTCGGCCGCTAGTTTTGAGAAATAGACAAACATATTGCGACGTCCTTGTAGCAAATCCTGAGCAGAATGAAATCCAACAGTTGAGAACATGAAATTTTTAAGTCAAATTAGCGATGATTTCACTAATCATGATAAAGGACCTGAACGTGCGCATTGTCTCTCCTGATGAAAAGAAGTTTAGATAGCAGAGCTTGTTTGAGTGAAATAACATAAACATTTTCTGCAGTAAGCAAGCTTCGACAACAAGTCCAAAAAAAAATGATCGCAAATGCCAAACATTACCGTCAAACAATTATCGCAAATGTCAAATACAACCAATTTCAATTCCTTGGTCAAATGAAATGACACTTACTTACACGTCGATTATAAAATCCGTGAGAGCGAATCGATTGCGGATTGAAAACTACATATAAAAAAATTTAAAACAATATTTTAAATCATAGTATCTTAGAAAATCCTATGATTTTGATATAAGTAGTAAAGTAAAATTTGTTTGAGACCCGCAGCTGTTTTATTGTTTGTGTGGGGAATCATAAAAAATGATTTTTGTGGAAAATAATACATATTTTCCCGGCTACTTTGATTTATTCCAATTGTTTTAAATTTTTTTTTATATGCCGTTTTCAATCCGCAATCGATTCGCCTCCGCGAATTCTATAATCGACGTGTTTAAATCATTTGAAAAAATTGTATTTGTAATTTCATATGTTTTTCAATTAACAAATTCTAGCGCCGTATTTGAAACTCTTAACGTCACTTGCAATATCAGAATTACCGCTGCAAATTGAAAACCACCAGCTTCACCTGCCTCTGATAATCCAAATTTTTGAATTCAAATCAAATGTCATTGCTATTTTAAATTGTAGGTTCGAATTTTTTAAGGTGAGGTAGAAATAAAGCCAAATGGTTCCATTAATGAAGGAATTCAGGAAAATTTGCTTATTGGTAACAGAAACAATAATTTTCGACCTTGTCTACATTCTCTACATTGTCGACATAATTTTTAATTTTAAAATAATTTCTCTACACGTGTAGAATATTATAGTCCTATTCAGATCTTAAAAAAATTTTTTTTTAATTGTTCTGCGCAGCTTTCAGTGATGTAGAAAAAAAAATTATAAAAATTTTGATGGGTCGCATTTATCTTAGATAGTAAATCTAAATAAAATAATCAATAACCATTAAAAAGAATTATATTTCACTTTTAATACACAAAATATTCAAAATGATCATGTATTTATGTTATTACAATGATATTTCAAGTGAAAATTAATACATCTATAAAAAAATTGCACGCCTTTGGAAACAATGTCAACATTTAATTTTGGTACGAACTAGGGAAAATAAATAACCAAATGTCATTCATATCGAACAAAACCACAACAACATAAAAAAGCAAAATAGGTTTTCAATTTAATGGAATTATGAATTAATTCGTTGCTTATCGAATTAAATATTAATTTCAAAAGTGTCAGTGATTCTTACAAAGTTAATTTATACAGTTAAGTAATAAATATACAACATAAAAATGTAAACAATAAACTGGTATTATTATACTTAATACATCACTGCGTATCCGCCATATTTTGCCTGCGCGAGAACTGTCAGAATTCCAGCGAGATTTGAATACTACTATAATTATCTAAGCGGGCTAAACAATACAGCACAACGCTGCCGTCATATGGTGTCCCATTTAAATGGAATAATGTTTTCATTCGTGTTTTCCATAGATAAATATTTAATTTGGTTATCCATTTAATTTTATTAATCGACTCGAAAAAAACGAAAGGCAATATTGCATAACACGGCGATAAAAAATTACGGGGAACAAAATTAAGTTGTTTGCAAATGTTTGCACGTGAAATTTTAGATTTTATCGTTTTCTTTTTATCTCCACTTATTCCTTAAATATTTTCTTGTTTGTATACGAGTATTATATACGGAGTATAACTCTATTCCTGTGTACGATGTTTTCATTAAATTTTTGTGTCATGGTATTAGAATTAGGTCTTGGCACTCTCTCTCTCTCTCTCTCTCTCGTAACCTCCCGTAAATTTTTATTTTTCGCTAACTTTGATTTAAAATCTAAAATTACACCGCCAACAAAATCCGAAATACGCGAGTAAAGTACATAATTTGTTTATGATTTGGAGTCTTATGTACAAGTACATATAGTATTATTATATCGTACGTATATTTTGAAACTTTTGTGCTTATTTTTCAACACAAGTTGTAATGGAAAATTTATAATTGAAATTTTGGGTTTGTTAGACAGAAATAGGTTTTATTTATATACTCAACATATTCAGTCAAAATGAATGAAAATTTTGCTGTGTTGGATTTTTTATTTTTTTTTGTAAAGAACAAAATTGAAAGTCATGAAATCTTATAAAGTTTCTGGTTTTGATAATTTAATATTTCATCCGCATGTATATGCGAGTACAAAAGTTTTTCGATATATTTATTATTAGGTTGGACAAATTTTTATCATTAAAAGGTTTTCCGAGCTTTTTTCTTAAACGACTGTTTGCAATTTATGTACATGTCATACCTCGTACACCGAATCTTAGGTAGAAATTTATAACAAAACATGACTTGAAGTTCTTGAAAAAATAAAATTGCATTTTTCCGCCCAAATCAATATCTTATATCCGTACAGAAAATGTGTATAATTCAAATTGGGAAACGGAAATTACAAGACATAAGTTATATGTACATGGGTGTTAAACATATAAAACAACTTTTTTGTGAAATCCAAAGTATATGTGGGCGAACAAGAATCAAGCCAGGTAGAGTCGAAAAATATTATTAAAACTAAACAAATTTTCTAAATTTGGTACCATTCATTTATAAATTACCTATCGTGTTTTGTTCCACAAAATCTTCCAAGAATTAGATAAATTTTTCACCATCTATATATGTTTGGAGATTTGTTAAAATCTATTTTAGAAAAGTATCATTTATTTTAAGGTGTCTACCCAATAAATTTAATCCTGAGTGAGAAAGGTAATTCCCGTTGGTGATAAATCATATACGTGTGTGTGTGCGGGTGTGCTAAACGAAAACTGAAGATTTTCTTCTTTGTGCTCTAAAAATGTCCAAATAATAATACACGCGTCTTTACATTGCTATGTCTATTATTAATTTAACAAGAAATTCTAATAACAATAAAACACCAAAAGTCACCAGCAGAGTAAAAACCTAACAATTTATTTTATGATTTCATAAATCGTGCAAATTGGCACATGTACCACAACACTCCCAAAAAATGTCTTTATTTATTTTTATACAAAAACCATAAACGTATTTTTTACGATTATCTCCTCTTATTTTTTTTTTCTACAGCTCAAATTTTTCATTCCGAAACAGTGCAAGGTGAAATTGCCGAACTACCGTGTAACATAACGACACCAAAAGGGGATGACCGAATATCAACGGTGATATGGTATAAAAATGGACTCACATCCCCCCTATACACGTACGATGCACGTGAATCAGAGAATGGTAAACATTGGTCGGACACTGATATACTAAAAGGACGGGGGCGATTTGAATTCCACGATAATAAAGTGCTTGCCATACTCCGTATAAACAAGACGAAAAGTAATGATGGTGGATTTTATAGGTGCCGCGTTGACTTTTTTAAAAGTCCGACAAAAAACTCTAAAATTAATTTAACAATAATTAGTAAGTGCATTACATACCATTATGGATGTAAACACGTTGCCAAATTATATTTTTATTATAATTAAATAGTTCCACCGGAAAATATACTCATCCTAGATGAAAAAGGATCACACATACCACACTATATATTGGGTCCGTACAATGAAGGTGCTTCGGTCGAATTAACTTGTGTTTCAACAGGAGGTAAGTTTTACTACTTGTATTATATGAATATAAAACTTTAAGTATTTTGAACTTTAAACTAAATGTCTGTTTGGTACTCGTACATGCGAATATTTTGTGCATCCACCAAAAAATGACAAAAACAATAATGTAAATTTTTTGTATAATATAATTTGACTATACGACAAAAGCATACAGTGGAGATACAATTCCATTTTTATGCCAAATTGTCATTACGCCAAAAAGCATGCACAAAAAATTCTTGTATTATATATAAAATAATGAATTTATTTGTCTTCCATAAAAGAACGTCATATTTGTTTATTTCTTTTGAATTTTCATATCAATAAGGTCGTCCACTACCGCAGCTTACATGGTGGTATGAAAATACTGTGCTGGATGATTCATTCAGTTTGTTCGGGGAACGTAAAGTGAAAAATGTTTTAAAAATAGATAAACTCAATCGGCATCATATGTATTCGGTGCTGACGTGCCAGGCAGCAAATAATAATGTATCGACACCAATCAGCAGTGCAGTACGTCTCGACATGAATCGTAAGTAAAATACATTTTTTAGTCTCAATACTTAACAGATGTTACTGAGATATTTCAACATTCATAACAAGGACGTTAAAAAAAATAGTTTATTTTTCTGAGAAGTTTGTAAACATCTTATGTGTGCCATAATAGCGGTAAACTTTAATTTCGTACGTCACATTGATTCATCGTCTAAATAATTTAAAAAAATTCTCAACGATTATTTTTTGCTTAGATAGCTTTTGAATAAGTGTAAGTATAAGTATATTCGAACAAGTTTGGATCATTCTTTTCGACTCCCAGACTCCCACTTATCCGATTGAGCTGTTGTTCCACATTAATGCCATGAAATCTACCAATTCAAGTAGATTAGATAAAATTTCCAACATGCGTATTAAAAGAGTAGCTATATTTACATTGTTGAGCCGCTATCCTTTATATATAACTTATGTTTGTCAAGTAGAATATTTCCAGATAGTTTAAAAACTGCAATTGTTATACTACTCTATAAAAAGGTGATCCCAATGTGAAAAATAATTACTGCCCTATAAGCCTTTTGTCAGGCTTCTCAAAATTTTTTGAAGAAGTTGTAAAATCAAGAGTAATGATTTTTTTTTGTGACACGAATTTTATTAATTAAGTTTGGGTATCTTAAGGACGCTAATACTGAAGATGCGATTATTAAAATGCTTTCTTCAATTTTTGAGGCCACTAGTTCTAACAAGCTTACTATGGCTTTATTCATTAATGTTACGAAAGCTTTTGATACAGTAGAACATTACATTCTCCTTAACAAATTGTACTATGCCGGCTTTAGAGGTATATCTTTTGATTTCTTTAAATCATATTTAGACAATCGATATCATGTTTCACGAGTTGGTGATATTTTCAGTGAAAAATTGGCTGTTACATCAGGTGTCCTACAAGATTCAGTTTTCTAGCCAATTCTATTTTTAATATATATAAATTCGTTACATACATTAAATCTTCGTGGCCGTATAACATCTTTTGCGGATGATACTGTGTCTGTAATTTCATACACAAATGTATCTTTAAATGGGTTATTTAATGACATGCAAGAAGATTTAAAATATTTAAGCAAATGGTTTAATATGCATTCATTAGTATTGAGCGACAAAAGCGATTTTATGACATTTAATATCTATAACTATCGAATTACGTCTAATGCCCTGCTAAATTTTATAAAATTTCATAGTTGTTACCGGCTGGCTACTACCAACCTGCAGATTTCACTAAGCGCATGCAGAGGCCTCCACGGTGATTTTTTGCCGGCTACGTTCTCAGGGAGAAGTGCAAAGGGTCGTGGGGTTTGAGGCATGCATGGCTCCTGGCTTACACCGTGATAACAGAAATTTAAATGAAAGTAAAACGCAAATAATAAGAAAAAATACCCGGATGTTCCGCCGAAATTCGTCGGACGGAACCTGAGGAACGAACAGCTCAAAAATGATAAATAGGAGAGAGGTGCCTTGGTGCGCGCATCCATTCGAATTCAAACAGGGCAAAGCCCCGGTTACGAAATTGGATGCGGGCACCAAGGGACCGCAAACACTAAACCGACACAGAGGGAGTCTCCGCTGCCATCATACACAACCGAAAATTTAGTAATTCATTTTGTTAAATAGATAACAGAAAACAACTTCCCGTAAAAGGACACACTTCCCACCGGAGACAAAAGACGAGGGAGGGAACGAGAGAGACAGAGAGAGATGCAATGCGTATCGAGCATGCACCCGCTGTGCGGCGCTCGATTACAAAATATAAAATTAAATTTAATAAAAAAAATTTAAGGAAAAATAATAAAAATTAAAAAATAAAAAAAATAAAAAAAATCGCACCTTACTATTTATAAAAAAAAAATTGTTGCGGCCTTAATCGGCCGTCATGCCACAGGTGATGTGCCACACCCGGACCGTTGCGGTGCCTTTCACCGTTAACCAATATGGGTTGCGGCCTTGATGCCGTCGTTGGGCGACTCCCCGCCTTGCGCTCGAGCGCTTGCCTGGTTGGGCACTAACGTTGCGGGGCCTCTCCCCGATATCACAAAATGATAATCTCACGGCTAGCTTCAACTGGCCGCCGGATCCGTATAAGCGGAGTAACCTCAACTGGCCACCCGTAATGTTGCGGGGCCTCTCCCCGTTACCAAACAATCAGCGAATAGCCGGTTGGCTACCGTTACCATAAAAACAAGGGCCTCGCCGGGCCACCAAAATAAGTTGGGCGTTGGCTCGCCTTAATTGCAAATAATAAAATTATGTGGCCTCACCTGGCCCCTCATAAACTGTTGAAAATCCGTCGAATACCTGTTGGGCGTTGGTTCGCCTTAACCCGTTGAACGTACCGTTTTGATGCACAAATTAATGCCCTCGAGGTTGGTCACCCTGTAAGGTGGTTGTGGCGGCGTCTTTACTCAAACACAAAAGCACTTAACAGTTTTAATAAAAGGGTGCGGTTGCCGTATTATGTGGTTGCCCCGTTTGATACGACACCGAAAAATAAAAATTTACCACTCTCACCCACACACACCGTAACCAGATGCTATAGAAAACGGTGTCTTAAAATGTACGCGCGGCAGCCAATTTCACAATCAAAAATTCAATTTGTGTTTTTCTTATTTTACTGGGCACCACCGATTTACCGTAGTACAGTATCTATATATATATTACTCGGCGGGGTTGTTATCCACATCAAGTACCATCAAAAATGTTTTAATTTTTTTTTTCTCTCCCTCAAATCAAAAACTTATTTATTTTATCCCAAGTGGCAAAACAAACTTTATTTATACAATATTGTTTCACATCACCAAATATTATATTATCAAAATAAAACACCAACTTTCGATGTTAAGTTTATTCAGTTTTTTTTTTATTAGGTACAAAATATGTATTCAAATGTGTTATAAACTCAACTTATGACTCGATTAAAAACAAATTACATTCCAAACTGTTTAATACCACATTCAAAAAACCAAAAAAAATTTATTTGTATACTAAATTACAAACCAGACTGTGTCTGTCAAAATCACAAACTCGAATGTCATAAACAAAAAAAAATCGAGCGCCGCACAACTCGTAAAACGTTCTAGAAGAAATTATTCTCTCTTCTCTGTCTCTCCTTTATATCAAATTTTCGTTGGTATAAAAGAGAGACATATAAGAAAAAACATTTTTTCCAAGACGTTTTACTTTGCACACACTCGATGCGCATTGTTCTCTCTTTCCCCCATTCTTTCTCACCTCTGCGCCACCACGCGATGGGGCACAAAACAAAACGTCGAGAGTGCGTTCATAACACATTCGAGGTGAATAAAAAAATAAGAGAAGATGGTTGCGACCAACACAGTCGTAACACAGTGTTGTTTGTAACAATTTTCAATGTTTTTATCGTTTGGTCACTTACGATTAAACGGTAAATAGATAATGAAAAACTATAAAAATAATTGTCCGGGTAGCACCTCATTGCAAGAAACTCATACCGATTTTAGCAAATTTCGTTAAGTATGTAATCGTTAGGTCAGGATTGGCCATCACATTTTGGCGGTCATCAATTGGTCAGGTTTTATTGCAAAAACCAAAATCAAAATTGAAATAATTCAATAAAATCAGGTTCGTCGCGTATTTGGGAATTTCATTTCAAAAAATTAATAAATAATTCAATTGGAATATACCATTTATAGATAAATATAATTATTTTTCCAAAGAATTGTATCTAAAGTGGAATACATAAGATATAGTTAACCGCCTATGTATCATATGTGATAAATTAGACTGGCAAAGCGTTAAGCAGGGATGACCAAACGAAACAAACTTATGAGTTTATGACCAATCTTCAATGACAGCCCATCAACCGATTCCGATCTTTAGATTTATAAAATTATTAGTAGTTGTCAAGTTCCCAGCCCCGAACACTTGAAATCGTACATATATAAATTATGAGTTTTAAAGAATTTTCGCCATAAATCATTAAGTAGGGATGACCAAACAAAAAAAATTCAATGATAGTCGGCCAGGGTTGGTATCAAAGACCAACAGTTTTATTAGCGAAAAAATATTCCAAAATGCCATCACGAAAATAGTAATCCAAACACCAAAAATCTCAAACCCCATATAACTAAAAATATGTTTACCAAAAAAAATTGCTCGAACACAAAATCTCAAAAAAGTAATAATATCGAATTAAAAGTCCCAAAATTTACCGAAAATTAAATCTGCGCGCGCAGATTTCGACTCATTTGGTTCTTTTTTCGGAAGATTTGAAAAAATGAAATCATTAGATAGTTTTTCTTAAGTTGTTATTTTAAAATATAAAATATATATTACTATTATGTAGACTTATATTTCATTTGGGTCCCATTTGAAACACGATATTTTAAAACGCGAATTATCAAAACGCGACATTTCAAAACGCGATATTTCAAAATCCGATATTTCAAAACGCGATATGGAACAAAACGCGATATTTTAAAAATTTTAAATTTCAAAATCAATATTAGCGGTAGTTTAAAATTTGGAATTTGAGGAACAAACTACTAGTAAGTTTTTGATCTTTTGAAACATCATTTTGGTAATAAAATATTCGGGAATACCATGGTATCCCAGTGGGCCAACCGATTCCGATCGCTAAAGTTATAAAACTAAAAGTATTGGTCAAGCTATAGCCCCGAACACTTGAAATCGTTTGGAAATTATCACCAAACGAAACAAACTAATGACCAATCCTCAATGACAGTCGACCGATTTCGACCGTTCAAATTATTAGTACTGAAAAATTGATAGTAGAATAAAATTGGAAGAAATCCATATTTTGTTTCTCGTGGCTTTTATCACAAACAAATATTAACACTATTTGTAGAAGATTTTTTATTAAAAAAACGTAAACTTTTTCAAATTTTAATTATCACAATATGAATTACAAATATTAAAACGAAATAAAATTTGGTTTCTTGATTAAAAATTCTAATATACTAAGTAGATACTGACTTTCTTTATTATGTGATAATTTTAAGTTTTTATTTAGAGACCGGTTTCGGATTATCGTCCATCTTCAGTCTTCATTTTACTACTGAATACGAAAATAAAATTCATGCTTTTTAAAATGCTGCACTTGTCAATGTGAGTGTATTGTGTATCATCTGTTGTGTAAAGCCAAATCATAGATTTTATTTGTTTTGAAGTTCAACTTATCGTTGAGAATGTATGTATTGTGCCTGTGTTTGTAAATTTCGAATTCCTCTATTCGATCCAACATGCTGCATTTTTGCATTGTGTGCATTACTGTTAAGTTTGCGTTGATGTCTGTGCACGTATGTTTGTTTGTAAATAGATGGTGCGCGTAATTGGATTTAAAGACTGTATTGCTGTTTGCGTTTTTTAATTCATTCGTGTGTTCGTCGTATCTCAAAGCGAAAGATCTATCGGTTTGTCCGATGTAAAACATAGGACAATCATTACACTTCAATTTGTATACACCACTGTCATAATTGCGGTTTTTCTGTGTTGATAATTTATTTTGGATTTTTTGTGAGGTTGTGTGTGCAATTATGTAGCCAAACTTGCTGAATGTTTTGTGCAATAAATTGCTTGTATGTTTGTTATATTCAACTGTGATGTACTTCTTCGTGTCGTCCTGTGTATTATGCAAGGTGGTGTAAAGTTGATGTTGTTTTTTGTGTAGGATTTTTTGGTTTATTTTAAGAATCAACCCTTCGTTGTATCCGTTTTGTTTTGCTATATGTAAGATTGTGTGTAATTCATCTGTATAGTTTGCCGCGCTCATGGGGATGTTGTTGAGTCTAGTTAATAGGTGATTGTATGCTGCTATTTTGTGTTGGAAAGGATGATTTGAGGTGATGTGAATGGTGTGATCAGTTTGTGTGTTTTTTCGATGTATGGTAAAGCTATGTGATTGGTTGTGGTTTTTGATTGTTAGATCGAGAAAGTTTATGGATTTGTCCACCTCTAATTCCAATGTGAATCTGATGTTTTTGTGTATATTGTTTAGGTATTTATGTAGGTCATCCAGCTGTCGTTTTGTGCCGTGGAATAAGAGTAGTATGTCATCGACATAACGGTGCCAATATAAAATTTTATTTTTATGTTTATTCCTTGTATTATTTATGTACGATTTTTCGAAATGATTTAAATATATGTTGGCAAGAGTTCCTGATAGTGGGCTGCCCATGGGTAATCCATCATTTTGCGTGTAGAAAATGTTGTTGTGTTGGAAATAATTTTGTTTTGTGATTGTGTTGAGCAGCACCATGGCTTGTGTTATCTTCTGTTTGTTTATATGGTTGCGGGTTAATAAATTCCTTATGATTTGTAATGTGTCATTAACCGGTATATTGGTGTACATATTAGCGACGTCAAATGACGCGAATTTTGCGCCGCTAGGTATGACAACTGATTGTATCTTGTCGATTAATTCTAGGTTATTTTTTATGGATGAATTGTCCTGATATTCCGATTTATACATGATCACAACCGTGCTGCCTTTGTCAGCTTTAGTAACTATTGCGTTGTTATCGTTCAATTTTGTTTTAATTATCACATAATAAAGAAAGTCAGTATCTACTTAGTATATAAGAATTTTTAATCAAGAAACCAAATTTTATTTCGTTTTAATATTTGTAATTCATATTGTGATAATTAAAATTTGAAAAGGTTTACGTTTTTTTAATAAAAAATCTTCTACAAATAGTGTTAATATATGAAAAATTGAATTGAGTATGTATTATGTCTTTCGCTTTAGATACAATTCTTTGAAGAAAGAATTTTTTTTATCTTATTGGTATACTCCAAATGGATTGTTTATTAATTTTTTGAAATGAAATTCCCAAATAAGAGACGAACCTGATTTTAGTGAATTACAAAAATCTTGATCTGCTTGTTTGGAATAAAACCTGGCCTATTGATGACCAAACGCCAAAATGTAGTGACCAATCCTGACCTAACGATGACCAAACGAATTCAATCATCACTTCTATCAAAAGCTTTCGATGGGGTGCCAAAGGTGGAGCCAACTAGCATAGAATATAAAATAACTTTTTATTGTTTTGGTGAGTGACATGGGACCAATTCGGATTGTTTTTTTGGTTAATTTAAAAAGGAAGAATACAAACCAGGATCATTCTTGGTACCTACTTGGTTATATAGAATTTGGGACAACTCATCTTGGAAATTTTTAAAACCATTCATCCAATCGGATTCAGCCACTTAACCGCTCGTTGTGGTTGGATCCGGAGAGGAGGAGTTTCGCTACAGTTTTTTTTTAAAAATTCAGTTTTGTTTTTTAATTTTTCCACGGGACAAGCTTGAATCTTTATAAGTTTCCAAAGCCGCTGAATCGATCGTAATGAAATTACGATGACCAGAACCAGTGTTGTGCGTCTACGCGTATTCTGGAATTTTCAACATGTTGGTATCGAAAATAGCGTAGACAATTCATTTTGACATAGACAATGCCGATAATTCGTAGAGTATGTAGAATATTTGTAGATAATGTAGATTATTGATTTTTATTGTTGTTTTCCCCATTGTTTTTGAAGTTGGAATTTACAATCTCACAGTTTTTCAGTTTAAATTGAGATATTCGAATATTATGTAAAGTTATATTCAAATGTAAATTGATAATCCCAATATTTTATTTTCAACGCCGTAAGTTTTTTCATTATCAAACTCAGCAAAAAGAAGAAATGCTGACAGATAAAAAACCGCCAGATTCAACTGCTTCCGGTATTTTAAATTAAAAATCTAGTTTAAAAATGTTTATGGTAAAGTATGGTAACATTAAGGTAACATTCCATATGTTCGGCGTAAACCTGTATAAGCCAGCTGCTAGGCTAAGCTGCAAGATGCTATAAGTCTTTAATCGTAGGCACCCATTTTAATGGTAGTGAAAATCATCGATATTCTACAAATAGAAACTAGAAAAAAGCGTTTAATGATGTCTTGTTTGGAGTTGGCTTAGATATTTTATACAGAAATAGTGTAAAAATAGGTTAGCCCAATTTATCAACTTCCGAGTTCAATTTCAACCCGAAATTCATTTGATACTTATACGTCAATGCCACTTCAATTGTCAATGTTGAACATTTTTCCAATTATATTTTAATTCTTTAATTTTAATTTTATAAAATGGCAACATTTTATAAAATTAAAATTAAAGAATTAAAATTTTCAACAAATAATGGACTAAAATAATAATTTTATGTTTTCATTAGAACATCGTAATTTTTACATTGTTATCAAAACTTCACATACTCGGAGATATAACCGTATTGAATTTGAGGTCTTCATATAGCTCTGTCCTGTTGGAAAAAATCGTAATGTTTTGGAAAACCTTTCAGCTGGTGATATCGCTGCTCTCTTAAATCTGTATCTTGCTTTACTACTATCAAGGTAAAAGATCTGGAATGCATGATTCATATGCAGAAAATTTTGATAATCTCCTGCCGAAGATAATAGTTTTTATGAGAACGTTTTACGCCATTCCTTCATCCAAATTTTGCTTGGTTTTCGTTTTTTTGGCAACTCAGTTACCAAAATTAAAATTAGCAAAATTAGAGCTGCATAAAAGTTTTTTTTTTTCAAAATTTTGCACGTTGATGTTGAGGTTGTCATATAGAAATAAGGCTTGCACTACCAGATTGTGTAGTGTGTGGGAACTTATCAAATATGTTTACCAAGCACGCTTAAGAAGCGTGCTGTCAAGTGAATGGGTAGATACCACAAAAAAATATTTTTTTTTTATTAAGTAGTTATGATTAGCTAGGAGTATCTGCGAGTGCTTGGCTGACACCAATAGAACCCGCTAAGTATTGTACGAAATTTTCTAAGAACTGTAGAGTTTACTAAAATTTGTTTCTACCCATTGACAGTGCATCTGCAACAAGCTCGAATGAACACCGCTGATTAAAGGCGTATTCGACTATACTAGTATATTTCTCGGTCGCCAGGAATGGTGAATTGTCTAAGTTTATTCGTTGGATTTACAACAATAATGTTCGAACTCATGTTGGTAAACCAATGCAGTAGTAAACAACCTTACTTTTTGGTCGGGTCCTGTATACCGTCTCGACCGGTACTTTGGTTAACAGATAATATTAATATTGAAACAACATAGAGATTCGATTTCCGTAAATTAAAATTCTTTCAGAGCCTGTGTAACATTTCTTGATGCG
This sequence comes from Nephrotoma appendiculata, assembly GCA_947310385.1. Classification (NCBI taxonomy): domain Eukaryota; kingdom Metazoa; phylum Arthropoda; class Insecta; order Diptera; family Tipulidae; genus Nephrotoma; species Nephrotoma appendiculata. Next base: position 31,735,761 of record OX371223.1, read on the forward strand.
TCGACAATGTAACCCACAACACGTAACTTGTTAAGGAATCTGGAAAAGTCGGAAGAATCATTTACAGTCGGAATCGAGTTCATTAAAATATATTTTAACGAGACAAAATATATTTTAACGAGACAAAATATATTTAAATCATAACGTCGCACGACGTCAAGTTCACGCCTATATAAAAGAAATTATCTGGAATGGAATGCCGGCTGATAGGAACATCTTCGAAAAAAATACTGTTTATCAACTTTCACTACCCACGTTTAATATTGTTTAACGTCCACTTCTTAACCAAAACGACGGCATACAGATATGGCGGCCACATGAACATTTTTGTGTCTGCTGGATTTACAATAAAATTTGCACTATGTGATTGTTGCTGTTATTAATTATTCCATGAACTGTGGCAAGAACAGCTTTCCCTGGAAACTTTAGAATTGGGTAAAATGTTTTCATAACGTTTTTGTCCAAATTGTATTTTTCTGGCCTACTGAAGGAATAAGTTTAGTGCAAAAATTTTTAAACATACGAGTATATTGAGAAACTTCTGTTGCACGAAATTTTTATAGAATTATGAAATTCTACTTGTTGACAAATGAGCCGTTTATTTTGAAAATGGCATAATTGATTTTTTGCAAAAATCAGGTTAAAGCTAAAATTTGTTAGTTAATTAAAATTAGTTAATTTATTTAATTAAATTCATTGGTTAATTAATACATTCTTTTAAAATGTGTTAAATAAACCATGCATAAAATTTTACTGATTGATAACAAAAACCATAATTTTCGACATTGCCTACATTCTTTACATTGTCGTCGTGTAATTTTTAATTGTCTACATACATTCTCTACACAAGTAGAATATCAATTATCTACGAAGTGTAGATAATACGGCACCACACTGACCAGAACCAACCTAACGATATTTTTGAAGTGGATCGACCGCGGAGTCTATGGGCTCCGGTAAAAAAAAATTTAATTTTTTTTTTATATTTTTACGGGAATACGGTTCAGAAAGGTTTAGTGACTTGCTCGAATCCAGGATTTAGTGTCCTAGATAAAAAGGAGCCCCTTGTAAGTTTCCACATCATCCATCCACAGATTTTATACCAAAGTGATCTGGTTTTTGCAATATTTTAGAAGGGGATCAGCACCTGAGTCTAGGTACTCCCATACATTTTTTTTCCCAACATGATGATTGTCTCCATTTACTTGAATTTAAGATTTAAGCATTGTGATGGTCACGTATACATTCTTTGCAAGTGATGAGTTCTGCGAACATGTATTATTGAGGATCGATACGGAATTTTTCTTCCTTGCATTTTGTTATTGGCTCGACAAAATTTGACATTGAAAGTCAAAAGGCGATATTTGTCGCTTAGCCACTAACGTGTAGTCAATGTGTCAGACAGTCATCAGATCAATCAAATAATTAAAAAAAAATTAATCAAGCGTAGGGCCTTGTGCCAAACACCGATTAATCACAGCCTTAATTGGGGATTTGATGCTCCGCTTACTGCAATACAGATTTAGATAACAACCATCGAATAGTAGCTATTGTCTCGTTACATATGTCCTTTGCCTGATCATTAAACTTGGCCCACAACAACTACTGCCACATCGTTCTCAAACCAAATTTATGGCTTTTTTCATTTGATTTATAACACCAGCCACTGCTTCTTCCATCTTTCATGAAATACTTCTGCAAATTCAATTGAAATTTCATTTAAATTTTAGAAAAATGATGTAGATCAAATTCTTGTAAACTTTAAAATGTATGAGTGGTTAAAGCTTCGGCACTTGAACAGGAGGTACTGGGTTCGAATCTCACAAGATGCTAGATGCAAAGCAAATTTTCGTCATCAATTACGATCGGTGATGTTCATAAACACAACTAAGACCCTCTGCTTGTGTGTAGAACTCAGCGCCGACCCTTCGCGCATGTCAGTGTACATATTGAAATGGAGCTTGCAATGTGCAGGTCGTATTATGAGTAGTTGCTATGGAATTGATTAATTGAGTGCACATTCTGTGAGTCATTCAATAGTAAAAAAGTGGTTTGCAAGATTTCGTAATGGCAATTGTAGTCTTGAGGACGATCCACGTCCAGGTGCAGTAAAACAATTTGAAGACGAAGAATTTAAAGTTTTACTGGATGAAAATCCGTACCAAACTCAATAAAAGCTTGCAGAACAGTTAGGAGTTACTCACCAAGCAATGTCACTTCGATTGGAGAGTTGACATCTGCATGAATTTGCTTTCACGTTACAAACAAAAGAATTTTTTGCAAATTTTCGTTACGCGTGATGAAAAGTGAGTAGGATAATCCTAAACGCAGGAACTATAGGTTGATTCAGGCCAGCCATCAACATCAGTTACAAAAATGAATATTCGTGCCAAGTAATTATTACTATGTGTTTGGTTCGATTGGAAAAGACTCATTTCCTAAGACCTTCTGGAACCTGGTAAAACTGTTACAACTGATCGTTACCAGGCTCAATTGATAAAAAAAATACATTTACGGACCACGGAAGGCGATATTGCTGCATAACAACGCTAGTTCACATATATACAGCTAATGAACCCAGTAACTCAGCTTCTCTTTGGCTCCCTCTGATAACCACTTATTCAGATCGACGTGATCATATTTGAAAGACCAGCGGTTCATGAAAATTGAAGATGTACACAAATTGCTCGATGACCATTTTGCTTAGAAACCACCAAGTTTCTATCGCCAAGGCATATTCATCATCTACCTGATAAAAGGCAAAAGACCACATGTAGATAGTAATGGCGAATATTTTTTAATGAAGTTGAGTTTCACCAGCTGCAGAGTTTCTACTTACACACCTAATATAATCAAAAATCATTATTCTTGCTTAAATTTCTTGTTAAACATTTAATCTTCAATCCAAAAATTGAAAAAGGTCATACGGAGCAGCCACTGTGGTACGCTGATGTCCACCACATTTCGCATAGTTCTCCCAATTTATGGAAAAAGCTTTAGGTCTGTCGAGGCCTAGTTTTGGTGAAATGAAGTTTTTTTTATTAAAACCAGCCATTTCCAGTAAAATTTAAAATATGTTCTGAACTAATTTTGTTTGAAAATTAATTTTCAAATTTTAAAATTATTAAAAACGATAAGCGTGGACAGTATCACTTCTTGTAAACCGAATTCGACCAAAACTTGCTGGAATCTTCTTGCTGGAATTTTGTGGAAAGTTGATCTGAACCAAATGAAAAAAAGGAAAAGCTGCTATGGAAGCTTTCACTTCCGTAAACCCATCGCGGCCAGAAATTGGGATTTCCCACTTCATGGAAAAAGCATAGGTATAAAGTTGCATCTCCAAGTACTGGGACCAAATTTTTACTGGAAAAGTTTTTTAACAAACATCGTAATTTCTGCTTAAATTTTGAAGAACTGATCTGGACTGGTATTTTTTCAAAATTAATTTAGAATCTGTTAGTTTATGACCGTTTTTCTCGTAAATTAAAATCATAGACAGAAAAGCTTTTATGGAAGCTGTGACTTCAGGTGAAAAATCGAATTTCGACCAAAATCCTTTGAGCCCCTTTATTTTTGGAAGAAAAGTAGGTATGAAGTTGCATTCTGATCAACTAATTAGTCTGGACTGTTTTGTGATTTTTTTTATTTAAAATTGATTCTTTTTTTGTAGAAATCGTCATTTCCACTTAAATGTTGGAAAACTGATCTGAAATAGTATTATTGCAAAAATAATTTAGAATCTTTTCTAATCACTGGAATCGCCCAATTTATGAGAAAAGCTTATGTATGTAGTAGCTTGACTTCGTTCAACCAAACCGTCTGGGCTGTAGGGAGGACATAGATATTTAGTACACATATATGCACGCATAGACGCGCACACAGAGATTTTTTTTTAACTTTTTTTCATGCGAAACGTTAAATCATGCTTGCGGATGATAGACTGTAGTCCGAATTCGATATGACCGTTAGAGTTTCAGTAGCTCTGCTATAATTTTTGGCCATTGCGAGGACCGAACAATATAAACGGGATTTCGCCTACTTGGTTACGACTTGGTTCAAAAAGTATTTTGAAATTACGAGTTTTCGTGTGGCTCGTACACTTGGGAATGTAATATTATGAATAGTGTCGAAGATAGTTGGACTAATGACTCTACAGACTATTCCACCGCCCGAGCCTTTCTGAGATCAAATAGTATTCGGAAAAGTGTCTGCGTTACGCCTTCTTCAGTCCACATGGTCTTCAGTAGTGGTTCTTTATCTTTACCTTGTGTAATGGAAAGTATAATGATGATAAAGATGACGATAGATTCCGTGGCGGATTGGACTGTGTTTTCGTGGTCTTGAAATTGACATGTAGGGTGGTTATTGTTTTGTAGATCCATTTAATCAGAAAATTTACTTAAAAACCACCGTTTATGATTTTTAAGATCCACTAGCAAACCAAACTTTGTCAAAAAGTTTCTGCCGTTTGACGTTGGCAATGACGACGGCGTGTTTGAATGATCGGCTTATCGCATTGTTAAAGTTAAGAATTTGGTACGTTTATTCATTACGTTACTATTTGCTGCTGATAAAAATAAATTGGTATTGTGAAATGTCTTGAAGCTTGTGTATCTGCGGTACGGAATATAGTACATACTAGTTCCTCTCCCGTTTTCGCAAAATTACATGTTCCGATGTAACAATGCGCGTGGATCATAAACTTCTGTTCATTTCCAGTTCATTGCTCTTGGGTTCAATTGCATTCATTGATTAAAAAAGTTATAAACGATATTGATTCTATATATTAAAATCAACATATTTACAAGTTCCACGAAGTAATTCTATAAAAATGTACAAAGTTGATTGTCCAATATAAAAAATACTCGTAGTTACATTCCGAATGACTTCGTGATTATCATCCAGAAAATCCTTTTCAGCAATACACAACAAAAAAAAAATATTTAAATTTCAACAAACTTCATTAAATTTATTATTTGAGTTCTTTCCTCTCGTTCAGTTAACACAGAACACAAGAAACATTTTATTTCTATTCATTTTCATGTTTGTGCTTCCTCTCTGAAAACTCAATTTTCCAAGTAATTCACCCATTATAATCTTATTACGGAATACACTATAAAAAAAAAGTATACCCAAAACTTTTCTTTTCTTACATAAAAATTTTATAAAATAAAAATTATAAAACATAAAAATGAAAATAACTATACAGCACAACACAAACGTACAAATGCATACACAAACACAAAAAAATAGTAAACTTTTTCATTATTTTTCCTCAAAACAACTGTAATAGCTAGCTTTTTTATATTTTCCAACTAGACACTTTCAACAACTGGATTGAGTTTTAATGCAGTTTAGTTTTTGTTGCTACATCTCTCCATCTATACCCTCGTTTTGGTAACTAAAACTATAAATTTTTTTTTTGTGTACTGAATTTTTTGATGCGATGATGATGAATTGAGAGTAAGTTTTTATTTATAAAAATATGACTTGAGATGAGTATATTTAGACTATATAGCGTATAGAGGTATATCTACATATATATTATATAAAAGAAAAGCTTTTTTCGTAAAACGTTCAGTTTTGTCTCGTCGAAAACGAAAGAAAATTAAAATGTGTTTGAGTATAATTTTGGCGACATTAAATATAGCATTATTTTGGTAATGAAGAATAATGAAGATGACAGTATAAATAAAATTGAATGTAATGAAATTATTAAATTGGCATTAAAATTAAAATATTTTTTGAGTAAGAATCTGAAATACCAACAACCACGAATCTTACGACCGAAAAGATATACAAAAAAAAGTACTGAGTATAATTGGCCACCAATGACCCTCGTCTTATCGTCTATGGGGTGGTTTCATATTCTGAATATAAAGTATATACATACATCATTTTCTGTAAAGTAAAACTCGTAGTATCAAGTTTAATTTTAAATGTTGTATATAGTTGATGAATAATAATTTTTCATCTTGCATTTGACTGAAATTTATTTAAATAAATGTAAATTATATTATACAGTTCTCTTTATGCAAAATATAATAATTGGTAAGTTTTATAGTTAATGTTACATTATGTGATTTTAATTAAAATAATCATCAAGCGGTAAAGTATAATTGGTTTAGTTGTGTTTAAATAATTTAAAATATAATTTAGACACTTATGAATTCCTGGATTTTCCTTAACAATTTTTGATCAAAAAGTTCAATTTAACATTTACAAAAAGGGACATGTTCAGGTAATTAAATTTACACTGTAAAAGTACTTTTTTTAAGAATATTGTTTTATTTCAAAATAGTTAAATCGCGAGTTCTTCGGTATGATAGAATTCTAATTCTAATTGGAGACTGGTAAATAACTCGCAGCTACGTGGGTGCGTATTCTTGAAATCGGTGGAAATTTCCGCATGCGGAATATAATTTGCTTGAAAAATCTTACTTTAATCGTTATTTCAAATTTGTTTGCAAGTTTTCTTTTGGACCAAGTGGATAAAAATAAGTGAATGCTTTTACTTCAATTTGAGAATTTACTATCAATGAAAAAGAATATTTCTAGTAGAACTAGTAGAGAACGGTTTATGAGCCGAGTACTACTTAACTGTTACTCCTTCAATTTTAATTATTTGTTTTGTGCTATCTCCACTGTTAAAGTTGTTTGAGTAAATAAAATTAAAGTAAAAGCATTTACATTATTTTTATTCACTTGGTCCCTGTTTTATTCCCCTACTAAGTGAATAAATCCGCATCGATTTATGCAGTCGGAAATCTCAACCGATTGTTTTAGTAGGGAAATAAATAATAGAAAACTTGTAAATCAATTTGAAAAAAACGATTAAAGCCGGGGAAAAATTGAATAGTATAAATAATTTTAAAGCAAATTTAATTCCGCTTGCGGAAATTTCCATCGATTTCAAGAATAGGCCCCTGTAAAGTTTTTTTATCAAATATATCCGGGATTATCTCACACCGAACACGGTTGTTATAAAAAAGCAAATATAAACGTTTGAACAGACATTTAGAAAAAAAAATTCTTCTGAGAAAGTGTATTTTTAGATACAAGAAAAGCCTTTGATTCTCAGCATCTGGAAATTTTCCCTTTTAAATTAAAAAAGTAAGGCTTTTTGCAAATCCAAATATTTTTTTTTTCAAAGCTACATTACCAGTCGGTTGCAATATGTGATTTTCGATATTAAAAGGAGTGCCGTGATCAGTTTTACTAGAGGTGTTGCCGAAGGATCGATAATAGGACCCACACTATTTAGAACTTTTATCAACGATCTTCATTTCTTGAAATTTGAGAGAATTTTGTTACTGTTCGCAGATGATGGGGTTTTGATGTATGCTGCAGAATCATTAAACTAGTCAGTTAATTTTATTGACTAGAAAGATCCATATCTATATATTTCTCACTAAGAATCTGACGCGATACAGTGTCGAACGCTTTTTTTAAATGAGTGTAAATGCAATCAACTTGTCCACCTTCATCAACATTAGTAAAAGTAAAGTTGGTCAAATCAATCAAGTTCGAAGTGATATCCCCTTTGCGACAAAACAAAGAGAATTTTTGTATTTTTTGAAAAAATGAAACAGTATTGCATTAAGGTTTATAATAGTAGACTAGTTGGTAGACTACTGCAGTATCTCCATTTATTCATGTAACTATAGATTTGATAGACTGTATGTAATTATAGATTTGATTACTTAGTTTTTTAAATAACGGAATTAGTTTACAAAATTGTTTAAAACAATGCGACAAAACAAAGAAATTCAGTTTACGTTGAATTTTCTTGATAGTTAGTCGTGTTTTTTGTTTTTCTCTTTAATATATTTACTTCTAAATAGTTATTGCAATATTAAATTTAAAAAAGTGTACTCGATATTTTCTACGATGTCCAAAGGAACATATTTTTCCAAAGCTGAAGTAAGCAAAATTAACCTGCTGCAGAAGGAAAATTGGTCAGCAGCTGACATTTCCAAAACGCTAGTAAGAGGATTATCAACAATTTATAGATATCTTAAATATCAAAACAAAGAAAATTATGAAAGACCGAAAATTTGCAGAAATAGTTCGATCACTCGAAAAACCTAACGTTTAATTATGCGGTCTGCTTCAAATTCTATTAAGTCAGCTGCAAAAATTAAGAGTGATTTGAATTTAAATATGTCAATAAGACGCGTTCAAAGAGTTTTAAAGTCGGCTAAGCATTTGAAAAGAAAAAAAATTAAGGGAACACCTGCTTTGAAACATAGCCATAAAATAGCACGACTTAGGTGGGCACAAAAACATATGTCCTATACGGATAACTGGAATAAAGTCATTTTTTCTTATTATTATCACGACCTATACGAAAGGAGCTTTTATATTTATCAAAACAGCAAATGGGTCGTGGATCAGTAATGGTTTGGGGAGCCATTTCAAAGTTAGTTTTAGTATTCATCAGTGGTCGCCAGAACAGTAATAAATATGTTGAGTTATTATACACGCAATTTGTGAAAATTAGAGAAGTCTTGGAATCCTATAACTTCATTTTTCAACAAGACAACGCTGCAATTCACATTGCACACATTGTTAAATCGATCAGAAAGCAAGCAATACGAAAGTGTTGGTGAGCTTAACAGCGCAATTACAAGAGAATGGAGAAAGATTCCTGAAAAGTTCATTCAAAAGCTGTTCGATTCTCTGCCTCGAAGAATATTTGCTCTTATTAAGGCACAAGGCAGTCGAACTAAATACAAATTGTAAAAAATAATAATTGAATTCGATTCATTACTCATATTTTCTCTGTGTTTTGTCGCATTGTTTTTGTCAAAACTTGTAAACTAATTCCGTTATTTAAAAAACTAAGTAATCAAATTTATAATGTTGTTATACGGAAAAAGTGACATACTGTAGTCTACCAACTAGCCTACTATTATAAACCTAAATGCAATACTGTTTCATTTTTTCAACAAATACAAAATTTCTCTTTTATTGTCGCAGAGAACATCCCAGTTTTAACCGACAAATTAAAAGAACAGATAGTAATTACTGAGATAACTTTTAAAATATCATCTTCTGGTATTAATCCTCAGCTAACGTAAACTGACCCAAAATGATCAGCAAACAAATTACAGCATTTGCCTATTTTGCTTCAAGTGTACCTAACTTCATGCTTGATGGGTAAATAGATGCAGATGTTAGAGTCTGAGTATAGCACTAGATGAGCTTTGGGTTCTTTTAATGTGGCTTTTAATGTATTTTAAGTAATTTGAAGCACACCTGCGAATTCCATATTTACCTTGCTTTCGAAGATGAGAAAAAATACTGTAATCAATAGGATTTTTAAATTTGCAATATATAGTTTGTTATGAAGTTTTTCTTTAACACAGATTTAGCAATAGACGGACCATCAGGCTTTATGAATCCATCCACACAAAATTTCATAAAATTTATTAATAGCTTGATCAAAGTTTTAATTTGAAAATGTATAGTACCAATCATCTGACTCTAGTCTCCTTGCTATTAAATGATAATCAATTAATTTTAAATTGAGTGAACCTTATCTTGTTAAGGCGTAAACATAACAATAGAAAACCATCTAAGCGAATTCGAAGTGGGGACGAGTCTCGAATAGGCAAGACGCCTCTATTAACCGTAATTGATATATGGTCGTCAATGGTCATGAATTTTCTCATGAGAATACAAGACACGATTGTGTTGTTGTGATTCTTTGAATTCTATAGTTTCAAGCAAATGGTTCGCACAAAAACCAAGTGATAACATTGGATATATAACAGCACAATTAGCCTCACAAGTTATGGTTGGCAGGTCCAACATCAAATTAGTAAGCAAATAACAAAACTGTTTCAAACTACTCAAATTTTATACTATTTGGAGGGAAGTAAACTAGGCGCAAAACATCAAAATTTTGAAGAAGAATTACAAAGCCATACCACCATCAATCTTATCAGAAATAGAAAAATGATATTCTTACGAATGACAAAATAACGAGCTTCAGTTAGTTCACTGTTGCTTATAGATTCGGTTAAATAAGTTTCGGTCAAGCAAATCAAATCATAATTAGATTGTAGTAAATAAAGTTTGAAGTTATACAGTTTAGATCGCAGTCCACGGCAATTTTGGTTGTAGATGTCCATTGATTGCATAAACAAAAACTAAGAAATAGAATAAAAATTAATTTAACAAATAAGAAAATACTTAATTATGAATATTTGAACTACATAGTTAAGTCAGTCATGGAAGAAATTTTGAATACTTCACTTCCTTCCTTCTTCCTAGCAAAAATGGAATCATTAGTTGCCGAGATAAATTTGATTTTGTGTAACTAGGCCTTAAAAATGTTCCTTGTCTCGAGAAGTAATACACGACTCGGAGGGTTCATTATTGATGTATACGTAAAATTTCATTATTTTGTATGGAAGTATATACTAGTTTTTGTTTTAAATTCTACAAAAAAAACTTCACTTTTGCGTAGTGTACCATGAGCTTTATAAATAGATAACTCTTGTTTTTCGTCATTTATTTGATGTACCCAATACTTTGAGAGTTGCCAGCTAGGCAAATAATATATTTGGGTTTTTTGATATTAATTTGAACTATATGCTTGCCAATGATTTTTTAGTTATGTTTTTTGCACTTTTAAAATTTAAGGTGTATCTTTGGCCGTTTTCAGTCATGATACTAATCGATAGTTGTTCCATCGAAATTAGGGATCGAGATTGTTTTGAGAAGTAAGAATTTTTTGGAGCTCTGTTTTTTAAGATAACAATTGTTCGCACTCATTTTATGTTTTTCATAATTGAGCAAAGTTATTCTAAAACTTGATGTAATTGGTGGTATAAATCAGTCATTTCGATTTCTTGGAAACCAAGGTTTTGATTTCTAATTAAACCTATAAATTGATTTCTTGCTCAAACTTTCTTTTAAATCGTGTCTTTTGATTACCGATTATTAATAAAGAAAAATTATTTGTAGTCCTGAAACCCTCAATGGCCAAATTGACTTAATTAGAAAAATCATCTGATCAATTGACGTCGGTCGAGTGGGAAACAAAAAAGTAATTTGAATCATGGCACTCATTGTTTCCACGATTTGTTGAGTTAATAAATGAATTAAGTCAATTTCGCTAGAGACACTTCCACGTAGTCCAGGTCGTTTTGTAATTTTATTTCAACACCATCTAAAGTCAAAAACACTAATTTCCACCTAAACACGCATTGCAGATTTTTTGAACTAACAAAAGAATTTAGTCAATTTTCGCAAAGGCCCTTACACTAGAAGGGCCACATCGCCAATCAAAACCTGGAAATTTACCAGAATTTTTTTTAAATTCAATACTCCATCCAAAGTTGAGAAAAATAAATTCCACACTCGACACTCATTGTTCCGACGATTTTGTGAATTAATAGTTAGTCAATTTGGGAAAACACGCTTCCACGTGTAGGGCGACATTGCTAATCACAAGATAGAATTTGTTCTAAATTATTTTTGCAAATTTCAGACACCACCCAAAGTCGAGGATACAAATTTCCACACTCATCACTAATTATTCGGAATTATTAAAACTCAATGTCGGAACTAAATGTTCAGTTGATTTTTTGAACTAATAAAAGAATAAGACGCATCGACGTGTAGGGCCATATCGTCAATCACACCATGCTCACCAATTAATTTACACATCATTTCAGGATGTCAATAATAATTTCACATTTTCTGGAATCATTGTTCCACAATTTAGGAGATTTTTTCAAAGATTTCATGAATGTTAAATATGTATGGATGTTTTTAGACCTATTTTGGGGAGGCGTGTGGCATAAAAATACTACGCGACAAAAACTTCACAAAATAAAATCTAGCAACCGTTCCGTTAGTAAACTAAAATTAAGTAATCTTGAAAATTGTTGACCTCCACATTTTTCCAGATTAACCATTTATCATTGTCTAGCAAAATATTAAGAATAATTCTAAATTAATTTTGCAACAATATCGGCCGATATACCATTTTTTCAAAATTTAAGGGGAACACGATTTTTGCCAAATAACACATTTTGCACATTAACTCGGCCTCTGTACAGCACAGACGAATTAATAGATCAGGATGAAGCTTCTTAATAAAACTTTTACCATGAATTGAGAGATCTCATTGAATTTCACCAAAATGCGGCATATCAACAGAGGTGGATTGATAATTCGGAATAAACCGTCATACTTAAACTTGGAAGTGGCTGCTTGAATAGGAGCTTTTTAAATTTTTGCTATGTTGTTTATCATTTAAAAAAAAACGAAACGAAGTAAGAGATTGACAAGTATTGACCTTGCTTGTTTTCTGAAATTTGAACAGGGATGTTGTTTTTGATTATATATACAAGAAAATCTTACCAAAACTCCGTTACGTTTTATTTTCGTTTTAGAAATCAGGTGTGGTGTAGTCAAAATCTATGCAATTATTAGTTGTAAAAGAGGGTAGGGTCTCCGCCACAACATATTCACTCCTCCATTTTTTCATTCTGATTAACCAAATTGGGTGTAGCTCAAACATTTGTTGCTTGACGCTGATGAAGAACGTTTCTTTTTACTGTCGTTACATAATTCATCTGAAGAAACTCTATGTGTTGTGTCTTGGTCGTTATTTTATTATCAGTACCTAACCATTTTCAACTAAAATTTGAGCAACAAAATATGTATTTCCAATTTTATCACTAACAATTACCGATTGTTATTCTTCTTAATTTACTTATAACGGATAAAATTTATTGTAACGGATTTTCAAATTTTTATCACTTTGATAGTTCCGTTGTGCTTTACTTCCCAAAAGTTTGATAAACCTTTTATTTTTCACAATCTTAAATCATTCTCCGGAATGCCCTATACACTTAAGTTGCTTCGCTATAAAGTGCATGATAGGGCAACAATCCAAGATTGCCTAAAATCTACTAGAAACTATAATTTCGTTGAAATTATTGTATTTTTCAAAACTTTTATGAATTTTTTGTGGGAAATTGAAACTGAAATTTAGACATTTTTCTTGGCATTCAACAGAATTCAAAATTCTTCGCGTTTTCGTCATCCGTGTTTTCTTTATTGAAGTTTGATTGAAGAAGAATTTGTAGCCAAGTTTATTTTTCTTCCGCCTTTTAAATTTAATTATTTGAGCTTGTACGTACACGGTAAACTGCGTTGGTGATGCTTAATATGCCAACAATCGTAACGTTTCTTTGTTATTACTCGATTCAATTGATTTATTCTTAGTTCTTCTAAATTAGAGGTGTTCTTCGATCTTTTAATTAAGATAACTCTATATTTCTGGTAAATGTTTGTGTAAATTCGTCAGCTGGCCGAAATTCCAAACTAGTGAGCAGTTATATGTTCCAAGTCCATTTCTTGACGTTTGTTTCTAAAAAGTTTATATTTATGGTTGATATACAGGGTGGTTCAAAAGTCACAACTCCATTTTGATTTAGTTAGCGGACGTGGCTTTCATTCATCAAATACTAACTGGGGGTATCGATTCTCCCGTTCTGTTAGGTAAAATTAATCTAAATATAAATTCTCGGGATTTAAGATCAGTACCTATGTTTAGAATCGGCCCTCATCGAACTGATTACGGAAAGAATGAGCCCGTCTCTAGAATGTTGTACGAAGCTAATCAGCACTGCCATCTTATCGATTACAATATGACAAAACGCACGTTGAAAAAACGTCTTTATTTTTCTTGACTATGGTTTGATATTTTATTTAACTTATTTGTATTTTGTTTTTTCTGTCATTTTATTTGCTTGACTTTATCTTATATCTATTTTAATTTTTTTTAATCTATCAAATCTGTTTGTACTAAGCAGACTCGACTTCCGTTTTCCTGCCGTCTGCGACGGGTATCGTCTTGCTTAACTATTCATTTAGCTATCTATTTATAATCACATTTGATTTTTTTGTCGCTTTAAAATCCAATTTTTTTAATCTCACTGGTTAACAACTCGATATCCTTGTTTATAATTCACTTGAATTATACTCAAAATGTAATAATACAGATGGTGACTCCCCGCGCGCGGTTGGGAGGGGTAATAGGTCAACGGGATAATTTATTATTATTTTTAATTTATTATTATTTAGTTTTGAAAATTACATTCTTTATACAGTTATCGTTTTGCTCTTCACACTGTCGCACGTTTCTAGCACGTGAGTCATTACCTGTTGTAATGTTTCGTGGCTTATTCGTTTCATTGCTTCACCGATGATGAACTTCAACTGCTGAATGGTTAGAGAACTGTTACGGAACACACTAACGTTCAACTAACGTTCCTACAGAAAGTTGTCTGGGGCAGTTAAGTCAGGTGATCGTGACGTGACAGCCAACTAATTTCAGAATTTCACGAAATTATCCTTCTCCCAAAAATTTTTCTTTAGAGTTCATTTATCAGGCGAGCTGTAAGAGCAATAGCTGTAACACACCTTGCTGCCACCACATTTCTGCACTAGCTGTATTTTATAAAGATAGACATGCAGCATCCCGGGACGGACCGCCAAAACCACTCACAGACCACTAAATTTGAAAACGCCGGAATAAACAAAGTACAGTTTGTTTGGTAAAGATAAAAGATAAAAAAGAATAATTAGTTTTAGAAAGTTATTTGAATTTTAAATGGTGTTGTAACTTTTGGGCCATCCTGTATAAAGTTCTTAATATTTTTCTTTCTCAAGAGCCATTTTCCTATTTGCAAAATCTTTGCGGAACTATTTCGGAATATGAATAATAAATTGACTTTTGTATTAACTTATTAATGCGCGATGGTAAATCTTTACCACAAATTTTTCAATTTTAACGCTTATGGTTTAAATCTTCCTTGAAACCCTATAGCGCTTGATAATATAAACTCTTATCTGTTGAATGTTCCAGTTCTTAAGGTGAATTTGTTGTTACTGCGGTGGAACTTTTGGTCAATTTTATTTTTTACTGAAATCGAAAACCAGAGATCTTACGCTAGAATGCAAACATAAAAAAAGCTAGTGTATCGAATTTTTGGGACGGACCTTCTTAATTTTTGAATTGAAATTTTGATTTGTTCATTCTTTTATACTTTAACGTACACTGTCACTTTACTTTGTCGGTTGTACTTCTAAGTACAATTTAGTTCAATAAAATATCCCATTGTCCTATTCTGAGAGCTACTACTTCTAACGTGATATACCTTTGCGTGCAGTTATATGTTAATCCCCTCCATAATAATTCTAACTATACCAAATTTATACATATATTCATTGCCTTCAACAGACCTCATATTAAGTTGAATTAGAATTAAATTCACATTTCTAACTATTAAAGTGTCATAATAAACAGATTATATAATTAAATAAAATATACATGTTCGTTTATTAAGTCACACACGTATGAATACGATATAAATGTTACTCCCCAGTGAATTTTACTAAACTCTATACAACATCACAATGAAATCACAGGATTATGATTACGTACAGTTATCCTTTTTTAAACATGTATTCATAATTATATTACACATCATATACAAATTTATACGTCGTAATGTACAGAATCATGTTGGGCGATGGGCCGCGCGGGATGATATAAAAATTAAAGAAAAATCATCGTATAATCATCGTTTTGCCATTAAAAAAATTTTCCAAGCACAATATCCACAAAAACTTTAAAATTAGGTCAGCACAAAAATTATTTTTCATTTCCATCCACTTTCCCTCCTTCATCCATATTTCGATTGTATTTATATGCCATAATTTTATGTGCGCTTTTCTGTTGTTGTCTATTATGCTACATACACATAACACATCAGTTACAGTGCGAGAGAGCTGTTAAATTATATCATCGCATCAGTTTCGAGGGATGAAAATTATTTTACATTTTCCTTATACATTTTTGTTTTTTTAAACAAAATATTAATTTAATTTAAAATTGATCGATTGAATAATAAAATTAAATGGTTGAAAGGATATTAATTGATGATGTGCTCGTAAAACTATGAATGACATCAATTTTTAATCCTTTACAGCTGACAATTTTCTGATGTGACATACACATTTTTATAAAATCAATAAATCTTGTGTATACATTGAAATGTAGTGAACGCGTCATACGTCTGGTAATTAAATAGTAATTATAAGCGGTAGGTAAGATGGGGATACACATAACAGACAACTCAACATTAATCTAAAAATTTAAGAAGTTTGTATCTCCTCCTCCCTGCACCCTTATCAGTTCTGAAGTTATTTTGTGTTTTACTTAAAAATTTAATTTTTGACATTAATGGATGGTTGATTTCTACATCAGCATATTCCAAATTAAAAACTTTAATTTATTGTGTATTTTAATTTTTTAATTCCCAGAACTAATTATAAAGTTTACAAAAATATTTTTTCGAATTAGGTTACATAATATGCGAGTATTTGTACAATTTAATATTACAGTTTTAATTTATTCGATATTTATATGTGAGGATGATGTATGTGGTACATACATATATAGGTAGAGGAAATTAATAAATAATTTTGATTTTTGCAAATCAATTGAACTGTAAACTTAGCGATTACGTAAAGGAATGTATCGCATTACAAAATACTTTTGTAAATATTTTTGAACTTTAATAATTTTTAATTTAGATCAAGCCTTGTAGACAGTTCTATTGATGGAAGCAATGTTCCAGAAATTGATCAATTTTAATTAGAAGAGTAGAATATTTTGAAATCGACGCATTTAGAATGAATTACAGGTTTTAGTATCGGAGATATTCTGGCAGTAATAATCATTCCGTTGCTATTGTCCTATGATCTTATTCCCTCTACCAAAAGTCTAATGTAAACAAAATTGCATCGACAGTCGAGCGAACCCACTTAATTTCATTGGTTTATAATTAATTATAATTCATTTTGGATGAATTCAGGCTTGAATGATTTAATTAAGTAATACAAGACAAGTAAATTACAATCATGGATCTATATATTTTGATTTTTTTTTTTCAGAATTATTGAATATTGAAAAGTTAAGAAGAGACGACTGAATCAATTTTTAATTCTGTAATAATTTACCAAATAGTTTACTAGCATCCTAGAACTGATGTTTGACTCAAAGAACATCCAAATTGGATATGAATTTCCAAATCCTTACACCATATTGTATATTTCACAGCTTGAGTTTACGTTCGTGTATTTTAAATTGTAGAACGTCCATGCTGTGGTCAGCATTCGACTTTCTTTTACCACGAATATGCATATACCATAAATTTTGGTTACACCACACTTGATTTCTAAAGCGAAAAATTATAATTCCTACTTTAATTTCAGAAAACCAACAAGACCAACCCTTGTTGAAAATAAATTTTTAAATTTCATTTAAATCGACACAGTTGAAAAAATATGTAAATGAAACGCAAATTCACTTATAATAAATACTTTACTTGTTTTTTATTTAGCAAAATTTTGCGAAATAAAAAACAAGTGTTGAATAAAATGTGTTATTAAGGCTGCGTGCCATACTCAAGGTTAATCCTATAATTCGGTAAATTATAATTTTAGTACAAATTTACCTTTGATGTCGTGCCAAACTTTGGGTAAATGTGCTGGGTTTGGAGGGTTAAAATCACCAGTTTATAGGTAATGGAAGAAACGTCAAACACAAATTGTTTGCTTTTGTTTGCAATTTTACTCGGTCGAATTTCGACAAGTTGACGAAATAACCGCATGTATATAGTAGTGGTACGTGTATTTGTATTAGTACGAACGTGTTGGATATGACATTTCTAGATATCATTTCCTATTATCATTTAAAATTTGTAAATGCAAATAAATATGCTTTAAATAAAACTAAATTTATTTAATTTTAGTTTTAAAATAATTTCTAATTCTGTGTTTCTGTGAAAACAAAACATTTATTCGAAATCACATTGAAAGAAAAATTGAAATTGTGTAGCTAAAATATTTTTCCTTAACACATTGAGGCACACTTTCTAAATGTGTGGGCTACTCAGGAACACATTTGATAACTTTGGTAATTGCAATGATATTTCGTCGCGGAAAAGAATGTATTGTGAAAACTGCAAAATATGTCGAGTTATTCCTTAAAATGTGTTAAAAACGTGTTAAAAAACGAAAAAGTTGTGTGACCGCTATAGCAGTAATTAACGCGAACGTGTTAACTCACCACACAAATACTTGGTGAGATGTCAAAAAACTGAGACGACGAAAGAACATAAGCACCAAAAAACTGAACCGATTTGTACCGATTCATAATTGTTGATGCTTACATTCGCAGAACACAAACAAATATAAACACAGAAAAATTACACACACTAATATAAAAATGTATACTAAACTCATTATACGTATACGAAAACGTCATTCGTCGTTTGTCGAATTTTGGAAAAAATCGACCCCCTAGATGTTTTATACGATCTACAATTCTACACGATCAATAATAAATTTTCATGATATTGAATGTTTTATGTTGTTGTTCTCCTGACCGGATATCATAGTATTGTGTGTAAATGAAAAATTAAATAAAATTTGTAGCAGCCTTACAGTAACAAGTCTGTAATTCTTATCCTTGTAGAGTATAATATCGTTTCTTGTTAGTTATTACACTTGCATCTCAATTATCCAGGATCCGATTATCTGTGAACCTTGATCATCCGGGATTTTTTATTCTGTTAGTTAATCTGATTAACCGGGATTTGTTTTAGTTCTAAGACAAATAATTCGATTATCCGGGGTTTTGATTATCCGGGAAGTCCCAATCATCCCGGATAATCGAGGTTCAATATATTATTATATTTATATAACTCGATGTGCGATGATTCGAGTTGCGATGTTTCGCAATTGCGACGGTAGGTTCTTACAACCAAATTTCAATTTGCTTCGTTTAAAATTAATTGTTGCACTGAAATGTTTTTTTCTTTCTGGAAATGCTTGTAGGTTATTCAAATATATACATATGTACATTGAATGTTTCTCGGGGAATCACACACGTATAAATTTGATTACATAAATGTAATATGCATGTATTTGAATTTTCGAAATGCGATGTTTCAATTTGCGACGCATTTCGGGGTTCTAGGTATAGCGGAGGAATGTTGGAATTGGTATGTAGAAAGGATGTGTGTTCTCTCTGCGGGATCGTATAATGAATTTTATTAGTGTTGGGGTTGACTTTGATGTTCAATAGGTGAATATTGTTTTTGTGTTTGTATGTTTCCGGTTCTTCGGTTCACTGTGAAGTGTGGTTTGACTGGTTTGTGTTGGTTATCTCATAGTTTGTGGTTGGGTCTGGAAAGTTAGTTAGCGATGTAGTCGCATCGTCTAAATACCGGTGTTCACCACGTTGTGAACAAGAAATTATTTTATGTAAAGGACGTAGATTTTCTCGTCTGACTAATTATAAAACGCACGATATAGTGTATTACGTTATAAATTAAATGTTTGAACTTGCACAATTTATTAATGTTATTTATTTATAGATATACATTTTTTTTATTAATTATCAGTTATTGTAGAAATTATAAACTTGTAATCCTGCGATCAACTACGACAATTTTCGCGTTTAACACCAACGACAACTCACCAAAACACAGTGCAGTACAAAATTTTATATACCCGCAAAAGCCGTGTTTTTAGAGTTGAAATTTATGTTGGTAACCTTGTTTTGAATCTAAATAATTTTAGTAGACAGTTTGATTACAGTAGCTACACTATTGTTGATAAGTTCTTAAATTTAATGGCTTATGTTTTCTAACATGTTTTATTTTTAGTTTTCAGAAGTACAAAACAATTATTAAGTTAATGGATTTAGATTCTACGCAGAAAAGTTTTTTTATAAATATTTAAATTGTACGATTCATTAAATAGGATATTTTCATTTTTAGGAACAGCGATTAGAATGACGAGCAATTCTCGTCCAACAATCGGCGCCATATATATAATGAATATTGGTATCGATGTGTGGACATGATCCAGAATTCTACTAAATGCAGTATGTTTGTTTAACGTAATGTAAATGCGCGTGCTTAAATGATCATTTTTATTTTAAAGACGATGTAAATTATATCATGCGTTTGGTTCGTTTGAGCCGTGTTCCTTTATTGATTTTTCGTATCCGCCTTTTTGTTTACTACAGTATAAGCGTCTCTTTTTTGTTTGTTTTATAAATGTTGTGTTTTCATTCACGAACTACGATTGATGCTACGATTAAAAAATTGACTATGTCGTGTTAACCAGGGAAGGCGATACTTTGCTTCTTTTTATTATGTTTATTGTATTTACAAGAAATAAAATTCGGAGTATGGTTGATGTTTATATTTATGACCATATCATAGATTAATAACTGAAGTATAATAGAAGAAGAATATGTTTTCCAAAATATTAAATTTACAAATGACGCCTAACAGTTAATTCGTGAGTTAATTGACAGATGTCACTTTTAATAGTGAAGATGCTAATAGTTTCCAATACGTAAACGGAAAGAAGATATGATTTAATTTTAATAATGGCGGAATTACTTAGCATTTTTTTATATTTATTTATTTTATTATTTATATTATTTTAGTATACTTTTTATTATATTAACACATCTGGCGAAGAGCGTAGTTATAACATTTTGTTCAAGAGGTCTCGTTTTTTACTATTTATATCAATTAGACGAACTCATCCTAAAGGCCTCTTGCATTGATGTGTTGTTTACTGAACTATTTCTAATTGGATTCAAGTGTGTTATCTATGTAATTTAGAAGCATTGAATTTTGTATTGTATAACCAAATGATTGAAATGATTAGCATAAGGTAGCTAGATAGATATATGACAATACTGAGTTGAATTTTAATAAGCGACAATAGACTAAGAATTATAAGGTCATCATATGTATAAACTTGCTGTCGATTTCTTACGAACATATTCCCCTCGGATTAGAAGGTGTTGGGTGGATTTTAGTGCAGCAAATTTATACAGCATTAGATGAGATGACCTATTGATGGATGCCAATTGAATTATTACTCCAGTTGTGTTGACTGAGGACGATAGATACATATGATGAAATTTAGGAATCCTCTACCTAATTATAACAGATTAAAACGAATAAATTAACATTCTTATCTATATAGAGCGTGTGTGTTTAGTTACTTACCAAATTATATAAATTATTTACTAGTCGTTTCTGTGATTAACTAATCCTTTCCTTATATTACCTTTAATGTGAGGATGCAGACAAGGCATGGGTCCACATAATTCTGGAGTTCGATTCGGAGAAGGATAAAATATAAAAAGGTTACCCTGCTCATTTTTAAGGTGATTGGAAGGACGGATTAAACCAACAAAACTTTTTATCCCTTTTTCATTCTCATGGTGATAAAAAGAGACCAAATAAGATAGTTAATTATCCTTACTAACAAGCTAATTATTTTTCACAAACCATGAAAGGTTAAAATAGTAACGGGGATTAGAAAACTAGGGTAATTATAGAAGAAGAAATAATCGAACTGGGGTACGTTGTATAACGGCAGTTTGCTCTTGTAGTTCTTTCATTATTAGAACTTATCACATATCCTTAACCTGTAGATTTAGAGAATCTCGTAGGATCAGGATACCTAGTCAGATCGGTCACCGAATCTTGTCTCAGGTTGATACAATTCTTGGGTGATTAAGTGATAATCGAATGCAGTAGTAGTAGTGCAAGTGCTCAACTCATTCAGTTGTTGCGTCATCAAAGGAATGTATCAACTGAAGATGGACATACTAAATTGCATGTAGTATGTTATAGGACACCAACTTAACAGCTGCCCTACGTTGTAAGATTTCATATCATATCATATCTTGCTTTTGCAATCAAAAATAGTTATTCCTGCTTTTATTTTTTGTCGTTTTCTGTAAATGTTGAACTTTTCAATATCATAGTAAAAATTGAAAAGTTTTCATGGAAGCTGCCATTTACCATTCGCTATATCGCCAAAGTCAAAAATGTAGATTTTAAAAATCTATATGTGCATTTGTGCATGTGTGTGTGCGCGTACTAAATATCTATGTCATTTATGCTTTCGCTTTTTCATAAATTAGGTAAAATTAGGAAAAAACTATTAAAAAGATTGTAAATTAAATTTCAAACAAAATTAGTTCAGATCATAATATTACCGGAGTTTTGATAAAAAAAAATACTTGCTTTCACTAAAATTCTGCATGTCGGCAGACCACGTGGTTTGACTATTCAGAATAAAACTTAGTATTTTATAGCTTTTTTAAAAAAATTAAGGGAGCTATGCGAAATGTGATGAACATTTGCGTACCACAAGTGTCAGCTTTTATGGAAGCTCTGTAATTTTTGCGATAAAGATTAAATTTAAACAATGGGTTACCTTGTTGTTTTTGTAAAATTTAAGCCGGAGTTCAAATTTTTGATTATGTGTACAAGAAAATTTTTATCACAAATCCAGAATGTTAATTTTGCGCTTTAGAAATTAAATGTGGCGTATTCGAGATCTGTACATTTTAACTTCATTGACTTCATTTTTTTTGTCAAAACATCGGGATTTTGGTTTAAATTTTGGTAAATTGATCTGAGTCGGTCTTATTGCAAAATAAATTTTAAATCCCTTAGTTATTATTCGTTTTCTTGTAAAAGATAAACGAAATGGCTTCTATGGAGGCCACCACTTTCGGTGGATCGATTTCAGTTAAAAATCACGGGTGTTGTATGAATTTTAAACACGACCAGACATACCGCGTTGGCTGTTGATGTTGACCATGATGTTCATTTTAATCGCTTCAAAGAAACTTGAAATTACAGATGAGGAATAATTAACTGAAATATTTTATTTTTGAACCTTGGGAATAATTTCATGACTTCACAGCCGAATACTCCTAACCTACTTGCGTCAGCTCATAAGAAAACTGGAAAAACAATAATTTATATGCATTTCACATGTTCATCGACAGTTATGGTGCAAAAAACGTTTTTCTAACGTTAAAATCTATAACAGTAATTTTAAGTGCTCGACAACACACATTGTTGCATAAATCGTTTACCCCTAAAGTACATCAAAACACATCCCACAGCAAAATCGCTGCTTGTGTAAATTTAAATCAATAATTGCAGTTCCACAATTATATGATGAATAACTCGGCACCGCCCATACCAAACTAAATTTGTAAAACAGAAAATATTTAATGGTCCAGTTATCGCAGAAATTCGTTGCCAAATAAAAATATAAATTTTATTTCTAACCCACATAATAAAAACATAAATAATTTATGACATAAAAAGTTTATTTTCTTGTCGTTACAGTAAGACCGCTCTGGGTAAAATTAACTGGTGAGAATAAACCCTTATCGGCTGGTCAAGAATACGCACTGCCGTGTGAAGTTGTTGGTGCGCGTCCAGAACCAACAATTACATGGTGGAAGGGTAGCGTTGAAATGACAAATACAAAAGAGGCGTCAAACTCCGAGGGCAATATAACCGTTTCAACACTCACGTTCACACCAACATTGGATGATGGTGGAAAATTTTTATCATGCCGCGGTGCACAATCTTTAATACCAGATTCAGGTCTGGAAAGCGGTTGGAAACTTGATATTCATCGTAAATATTTAATTTATTTTATATCTAGTAAATAATATATATAAATTACTATTTTTGCTATAATATTTTAGATGTACCTGTAGTTAGTTTAGAAATTGGTAGCAACGTAAATTCGACAACAATTAAGGAGGGCGCCGACGTTTACTTCGAATGTAACATTAAATCAAATCCATGGATTTACAAAGTGAGTTGGCGTCACAACGGTAGACATTTGTATAATAATGCACTGCCCGGTATTATCGTAGCTAATCAGAGTTTAGTTTTACAAAATGTTAGCCGTGCGCGTAGTGGTATTTATACGTGCATCGGTAGTAATAAAGAGGGTGACGGCGAAAGTAATCACGTCCACTTAGATATTAAATTTGCACCAATATGCCGTCCAGGACAAATACAAAATTATGGTGTGGCGCGCAAAGAGACGGCCAAAATTATATGCGAACTTGAAGCAAATCCCCATGAAGTAAATTTTACTTGGCGTTTCAATTCATCGAATAGTAATAATAACCAAATTGTTGATATACCGATCACATCGGTTACGGTGGATAGGGCCAAAAGTATAGCACACTATACACCATTAGGTGAAAGTGATTATGGCACGCTGCTATGTTGGGGCAGCAACGAAATTGGTAGTCAAATAGAACCCTGTGTATATAATATAAATCCAGCTGGACGACCGGATCCACCATCCAATTGTACCGTGCTAAATCAAACGTCAGATATTTTGCAGCTCGAGTGCATTGAAGGTTTTGATGGCGGATTGCCGCAGGAATTTTTAATTAAAGTTTATTCAGCACGGACAAAACAATTAATTGCGTCCCAAACCTCAAAAATTCCGTATTTCGAAATCAAAGGACTTGAACTTGAATTGGGTTATGATATAACGCTGGCGGCTGTTAACAAAAAGGGGGAAAGTGATTTAACGTTTCATCACATTTATACGTTGAATAACGCGGAGAAGCATACGGGTAAGAATTTACTTTTCGATTTAAATTTTTGCGTTTTGTATTTTATTATACGAGTTGAGTTTTTATTTTAATTTATATTTGATTTCCGAGAATTCACATAAATTTTGTAACAAAACCAAATTTTTTTTATTGTTCTTGCGCGTATAATCTAAAATTTATTAACAAAAAAAAAAATATGTTTGTGTGAATTTTGGTTCTCCTCGTTTTCTTCTTTCATTTTTATTTTATTTTCAACAGATTTTCTATTACCCTATCCAGGATCAGTGCTGCATATGAAATTATTTTTGGGTGCTATAGCTGGATTAATCTTTGGTGTAATCCTAATTTCGGTGGCGACATTTTTAATAATGCGTGTACGCAAAAAAAATAAAAAAAAGAATAAAAGCGATCTCGTGAATCGGATTGATAATGATGTGGATGCAAATGGGATATTAGGGCTAAGTAGTGGTGGCGGTGGTGGTATTTTAAATGGACAATCGATTAATCAAAATAGTTGTAATACAAATGATGGTGCTAATACATTGCGGGATACAAATTCGGGTAGTACTGATAGTTTAGATGAAAAAAATCCTGATATTATCCCGCAATCGAACGATGAGGAAAAATCTTTGAAATGGTTAAATGCGATGCAACCGCATTCATATGCGACGCTGACTGGGTATCAGCTGCATGAGAATCCAGGTTTTCTAACACAACAGCCGATGCATCATCATCATCACCATCATCAGATTATGGTAAGTTCATTAAAATTTAATTGGCAATAATTATTATTGAGAGGCTATATATTTTTAAGGTTAAATATCAAGCTTTCTTACATTCGTGAAGAGTTGACTACTGACCCGTAGATATAAAATATATATATATATATATATATATATATATATATATATATATATATATATATATATATATATATATATATATATATATATATATATATATATATATATATATATATATATATATATATATATATATATATATATTTATTTGAATATGAAAAGGTTAATGGTAATATTAAGTCGAGCATTTTAAATTTGGTTGTAAAATCCTTCAAAATTAGTGTTCGTGTATGTATCCTAATATCTAAGTAATCTCAACATCTACCGGTAAAATTCGACTTTTTACCAAAGTAACATCTAATTAATTATTGGAATTTGGAAATTTAACTATTGTAACTTTTTGGGATTAAAATAACCAAATGTAGACTACTGATCCCAATCTGTTAAAAAACCGGTCTGCTCTTAGCCACTATATTGAAATTGGTGATATTGCGGAATTTAATAATAAACTTTTAATGAAATTCTGGAATAAAGTCAATTCGAGTAGACCGGAATTCCAAACTAGATTTTTTGTGAAATTTTTAGAATTTTTGGAAGAACACGAAATTTCTATCAGGCTATGTAAATTCAATATTTTCGATTTTATTGAAATTAAAATTCCATATTCCTTAATGCTAAGTTGCCACAAAGTGTCTAGTAAATTAATTATTTCCTTATTTATAATTATTTATTTTATATTGTAGTTATCTCAAGGGGACATAGCACCTTCAAAATTGACAAAAAAAAAGTTTTGCAAAGATTTTTTTTTGTAATGGAATAAAAAGAGATATCTTTTAATCAAACTTTCCATTGACATTTTATTTAACTGACAGTACAAAAACAATTGTTTTAGATTTTTTTAGCCCACTGTCGTCTGCTACAAGGGTTTTCCAAAAACACTGAAAATTCGCGGCGTGCATCATAACTACTCATTTCGAGATAACCGCGTTTAAAGTTCGTCATTTCGAGATAACCGCTTGTTAAACCGCAATGATTTTTTTGAGATTTTCATGTTTATATCATTTAAATCATGTTTTTAAACGTTCATTCTAACATAATCTATCATAAAAAACATTTAGATTTTTTGAAAATTTGAAGGTGCTATGTCCCCTTAAATCGTTACTATTTGCTGTTCTTGATTACTGTGGAAGTATAGACGGAATTACTGTCTTAACTGTAGTAGTATTTGAATTTGAAAATTTAGGGCAGCATACTAATTCGCTACGTAGTGTAAGGCAGCATTTTTTGTAACATTAACTGAATCTGTCTTCTGAAATAAGTCCAGTTGCAAGCCTCTTTAATTTATTAACACCGCAGCCTCGTCCTTCGTATCTTTCACTAAATTTTAATTTCAATAAATAAATAAAAGTCCTGGAGGATCGAGTGTCGTTCGGAAGAACTATAAATTGGAAGTTTTTATGACAACGAGTTTTTATAAACGTTGCAATTTTTAATTGAAATACCGTGTAAAAATTGCTGGAGCCAAAACTTTCGATTGCTTCACGTAGATGAATTATTAAATAAATTTTCGTACCAAAAGTTAATAAAATAATTACGCCACATTTGATGCTCAAACAACGGCTTATTTCTATACAATTTAAAGAACCCACGGTTTTGTTTCAATCAAATTGGATATTTTCTTAGTGCCAACCGGATTCCATACTATTCGTATGAGAAACGTCTGAACTCCTATCCTATGTTTATCATACAAAGAGAATTGTTTCACAACCGATTATGAAATGGCTTAGGGCAATTTAAATTTACAATTTTTCAGAAGCATGTCTAAAAATTATTTTAGATTCTAATTTCAGCATTAATCTGTGCTTCTTCCAATTCGATTGCGATGACATAGTTCTATTGTATATAACAAGACGTAACATAATGACAAATGATAAATCTATACAAACGTTCGGAAATAGTCTTTCTCAATTTTTTTATCAAAATCGTTCGAGCTAATTTCTTTAAATAGGAACCCTGATCTTAGAACATCTAAACACATTTTCCCGAATTTAGAACTCATCACAATCGATTATCTGCACACGTAGGCCCATCTCACCTTTTTTAAAAAAAACCATTCGAGCCGGAACCTCCTAAATGAATTTTCCCAAAATAGGACTCATTATAAAACCCTTAAAAAGTCAATCTATCTAAATTGTTGAAACCTCCTAAACGAATTTTTTACAAATTAGCAACCATGGAAATCTCCTCCTGGTATTTGATTCCTTGACATTCCTAAAAAAATAAAGAAAGAAACACGGGCCGTACCAAACAAATAGGATAAATAGGTAGAGCAAAATATATGTATATCAATTTTTTAACTAAAAAGTTGAAAAATCTTAGTTTACAATTAAATAAATTAACTATATGCAAAAGTAGCGCGAAGGTACAGTAACGCAACCAACATAATATAGTGCAACATTCCTTAATATGATGGAACATGACGTCAAATATCTAGTAAATGAAAAACACAAGACCATAAAAATAACGCAGCATGGTACACATGACGCAACATAATATAACACCTCACAACATTATTAAACGTAACGCAACATTGTGCAAGATTGCGCAGCATAATCCAATATAACGCAACATGGTGCAACAAGCTACATCATGGTGAAATATAACGCAACAACGTGAAACATGATGCAGGATCTTTCAACATGGTGCAACATGTTGCAACATGGTGTAAAACAATTATACAATACAACACTTGAATGAACTATTCAATAATCTGTACACCTGTAACCGTTTCCTTGCATTAACAGAAAAGTCTGTGCTTCCAAATTTTATCAAAATTGTTCAAGCTAAATAAATTTAAAAAAGCAACATAGTGGAACGTCACACGACATCCTTCAATAATATGATACATCTAGCAGCATCGTGCATTATAAGCAACCATGACACAACATCCCAC
The DNA here is from genome assembly GCA_947310385.1 of Nephrotoma appendiculata. Classification (NCBI taxonomy): domain Eukaryota; kingdom Metazoa; phylum Arthropoda; class Insecta; order Diptera; family Tipulidae; genus Nephrotoma; species Nephrotoma appendiculata. The sequence goes on from OX371223.1 coordinate 31,764,046, forward strand.
AACGTAGTTTAGCTCCCACAATATGGTGCAACATAACGCAAAAACGTGAAGCATGACGCAATATGGTGCGACAACATGCAACATCATAAAGCATGAAGCAATATGGTGCAACATTTCGACTATCCGAAATCAGGACTTACCATAATCCTTCAGTTATTCGAATGCATTGCATTAATCCCAAAACCAAAATTAAGCTGAAGTAATTGTATTGGGTGTGAACTTAGAAGCTCGGCAAGAATTTTGCGATTTTACTGTGATTAACTTTAATATTCGATTTTTTTATAATGTTCAGGTTTCAATGGCTTTTTGGTATTAATATATCAAAAATGTTAATTTTTATTTTTCAAAAATGAATATTTTATTATTTTTCAATAAAATTCATATAGTTTCGTATGAACTAAAAAAATAAGGATTGTAATAAAAAAATTAAAACAAAATAGACTACCATTTTAACGTTAATTTAATATTCGGTTTTTTCTATGTTATCCCTTTTTCAACCAAAAAAATGACTCAATTTAAGTCCAAACCACACAAATGTGTGAGTAAAAAATCATAGTATATAATGGCGTTTTTGATCAAAAATTTCGCTTGATATGAAGTAAAACCTACATAAAGTAGGTAAAAAGTAAAGATATAGTGTTTCTTTCGGACGGAAATAAGTTAAAAGGAATTCACAAATGTGTAAGTTGGTTCAAAACACATACAAAAATTAATTTTTGACATGGTACTTTTGCCGTACCCACACAATTGTGTTACCAGGCAGGAAAAGGGATATACAATCAAACCTGTTTTTGTGCAATTTTTTTGTGCGGTCCAATTACCGCACAAAAACAGGTTTGACTGTATATGCATTTATCTGTGAAATAAAAGTACTTCCATATTTTGAAGTAATTTTTTTTATTTTTAAAATTTAAAATGGGCCGTTAAGGAAAACATTCAATAGCTGAATATAATAAAAAATACAGTTGGCGATATCGTTCGGCGATATAAAAATGAAGGGAAAAAATATTTTGAACCAGCAAAAGAGCCAATCTAAAAAATTAACAGAAAATGAAGAACGTTGAATATTAAGAAAATTTAAAAAAAAATCAGCATTGGAACATCAGTAAATCCACAAACCATCCGCAGAACATTAAAACAGCAAGGTTATAACGGCCACGTAGCCAGAAAAAAACTATTTATAAATCATTGAAACAGAAAAAATAAAACGAATCCACTTCGCCAAGGAAAATATTGGGAAAGATTCCAGTTCCTGGAACGACGTAATAATTGTTGACGAGAGCAAATATAACGTATTTCGATCAGATGGACGGAATATGGTGTGGCCCAGGTGTAATGAGGAACTCAAACCATTTAATATTACTCCAGATGTAAAACGTGGTGGTGAACATGTAGTAGTGTTGTAATGTATATCAGCTAATGGAGGTTGGGAATTAGTATTTTTAATTCAATAACTTCAATGGAAACAAGGGAAACATGAAAGAAATGTATTTAGACATTCTAAAAAAAAAATAATGAAAAGGGATGAAAATCTAGGAATATTGTCCACTTTTAAATTTTACCAGGGCAATGATCCTAAACATAAGTCATATTTGGTTCGAGAATGGCTGTTATATAATTATCCAAAAGTTATAAAAACCCCTCCCTAATCACCTGTCTTGAAATCCCATGGAAAATATATGGAACGCTCTAAACCGGCGAATTCGAAAGACTTCCATTACTTCATTAGTTGATTTAAAAAAGAGACTGGAACAGGAGTGGACTGAAATCAGCCAAGATTATTGCAAAAAAATTGTTGGGAATACGCCAAAACGCTAACATCACGTGAAGCAGAAGAGATATCCCACAAAATATTAATTTAAAAAATTTTACTTTAAAAGCGGATTTTGTGATTTTGCCCGAATATTAAAGTAACGATGAAATAGTAGTATATATCTTTTGTTCTAATGTTATGGTATTTAATATGAAAATATTTGAATTTTATTGAAAATTAATAAAACTATAAATATAAAAAAGAAAAAATTAACCTTTTTTGCTATTTTAGTACGAAAAAGCCTTATGAAGATTATGGAAAAACCTAATATTAAAGTTCTCACTGTATGTAAAAATTAATCAAAATTTGGAATACCAATCCGAATCGAACTTTGGAATAAACACAATTCACCGAAAAACAATTAAATGAAAAAAACAATTCTCCAAAAATTAATTCACCGAAAATCAATTTGCTGAGAACGCAAATTCACCGAAAAAAACATTTTACAGTTGATCGAAAACGATTTTTTTTTTCGAAAAATTCACCGAAAACGATAATTTAACGATAATGTTTTGAACGCTTAGCATTTTATTAAAGCGTTGTTATTAAGTTAGTGAAAAAAAACTTTATTTTTTATAAAAAAATCTTAAAAAATTCGAAAAACTGAAAAATATTTAACAATATTACAATTAAAAATGGCTAGTTGGTAGCATATTTTGTTTTTTATATTTTTCGCTGATTTAATTTTTAATTTGTATAAGTAATTTGATTTTTCGCATTATCAGCATTATATGAATAATATTTGTTAATGACCCGTTTTAATTTTTATTATTTTTTATTTATTTTAATTTTCAGATATTTCGCCATATTAAGCATCATCAGTGTGGGACATGTGACAGTTGTACATCTAAAAACATGTTTGATTCTATGACACTGTTGCGTACATTGGTCTACTTTAACATTTTTATAATTAAAATTTAATTAATATTTACCATTAGGAGTTATTGAAATAATATAAATTTAATTTATTTCATTATTGTTCAAAGTTTTAAATAACTAAATTATTGTTAAATGATTAAAATAAATAAATAAAACAAGTAAGAAAAATATTAATTTTACACTCCATTTTTTGTACTTAGTACTATCACAGGTATTCAATAACACTAACATGAACTGATGAACGATGAATTGGAAGAATCGATCTTCGGAAATTATATGAGTTCATGTTAGTTTTTTTTTTTTTTTTTTTTTTTTATAACAACTTTATTGATATGGCTACTACAATCTTAAACATTATTAATTCATTAGTAAGGTTGACATTAGTACTTATGAGATAAGCATAAACTTGTGTGGGTCTGCTGGACCAGTGTCCAGTTCCCTTGGTTTATAATTTTCATACGGTTAGCTCATGTGGTTTGATTCGTTTGAGCCGCCTTACTTCGTCTGTACTGTCCAGTAGTTGTACGGCCTCAAGATTGGTGTGGGTAAGAAGTCTCTTTTCATGTTTTATGGCACATTCCCGGATAACGTCGTCTATCAATTGTATTTCTAAATCATTGTGGATTTCCTTGTTAGTCACAAATCGGTAGGCGTTGGTGACCATTCGAAGAAATTTATTTTGGCTTCGTTGTATAATGTCTCTATTGGATTTATGTGTACAACCCCATAGCTGCGCACCATACATCCATATTGGTTTGAAGATAGTCTGGTATACCAGTCTTTTGCAATACAGGTTCATTTTGGAATGATGTCCAATTAACCAGTACATTTGACGTTGTTTCAATCGTATCTGTTCAGCTTTTTGTCTCACGTGATGTTTCCAGTTGAGCCTTGAATCTAAATGCAGACCAAGGTATTTTGCCGATTCAGCCTGCGGCACTTGCACCCCATTGAGGTATATATGAAGAGTGTTATTTTTATGTCGAAGCGTAAATGTCACATAGGTTGATTTGAGCTCATTCAGTGCGATTTTCCAGTCAATTGTCCATTTAGTAACGTTGTCCATTGCTCGTTGAAGATTTTCCACTGCTCTTGGTTGAGATTCGTCTACTGACATAATTACAGTGTCGTCAGCGAACGTGCCGATGAATGTTTTATTCGTCGTAGGTATGTCCGCAGTATAAAGAAGATAGAGGAGGGGACCCAATACACTTCCCTGCGGAACTCCCGCAATCGCTGGATAAAAGTCGGAACTTGTTTTTTCATGAATGACTCTGAATTGGCGATCAGAGAGGTATGATTCAAGCAGCTTGCAACAGTTTTGTGGTAGCATTTTGCTCATCTTGAATGTCAATCCCTCATGCCAAACCCTATCAAAGGCCTGGGATACATCTAAAAATACGGCGGGACAATATTTCTTTTCTTCTAACGCTTGCTCTATTACCGCAGTTATTCGATGGACTTGATCTATTGTGGAGTGTTTATTCCTGAATCCAAATTGAAAATCAGGAACGTTTACCATTGGCTTTAGACGTTTTAGTAGCAGTTTCTCGAACAGCTTTGATAAGGCCGGAAGCAGTGAGATTGGTCTGTATGATGATACTTCTTCATCTGGTTTACCTGGTTTCTTTAGCATAATTATTTGGGCCATTTTGAAGCATTTGGGTACATACTTCAATCTCATACAGGCATTAAATAAGTATAAATAAGTATGTGATCAAGATGGTTCATGTTAGTGTTATTGAATACCTGTGGTAGTACTAAGTACAAAAAATGGAGTGTAAATTAATATTTTTCTTACATGTTTTATTTATTTAATTTAATCATTTAACAATAACTTAGTTATTTAAAATTATGAACAATTATGAAATAAATTAAATTTGTATTATTTCAATAACTCCTAATGGTAAATATTAATTAAGTTTTAATTATAAAAATGTTAAATTAGACCAATGTATGCAATAGTGTCATAGAATCAAACATTTTTTTAGATGTACAACTGTCACATGTCCCACACTGATGATGCCTAATATGGCGAAATATCTGAAAATTAAAATAAATAAAAAATCATAAAAATTAAAACGGGTCATTAACAAATATTATTCATATAATGCTGATAATGCGAAAAATCAAGTTATAGTACGTTAAAATAATTGGTTATGAATTGTACCAGATAAAAACTGTTTATCTTCTAAATAATGTTAAAAATATCGGTAATATACCGGAAAACACTAATATAAATTTTTAAATTTCACTTCTCCTAAACCAAAAAATAAGTTCGCGTTCAATTAGCGGCTTAGACATCTCCTAGGGGCTTATTATTTCATTCTCGAGGGGCGTATGAGCTAGTTTTGGCGGTATTGCTAATTATAAAAAAGTCACCAAATTCACTAATGTGACGGGTTTAGTTGTTGTAAAGAAATTTAAGTAATTTAAATTTCTAAATTATTTTCATTATTTTAGTTTCATAATTTTTCTAAATAATATGTATTTGTTTCAGGAATTTTAGTTTTCTTCATTTCCGGGATTTAAACCTTAAGGTTTCGGTTTTTCAGTACAATCCCACTATTATAACTTCGAATATAATAAAAATTATTTTATCTGTTTGAGTTTATTATTCACAAATCAGTTAAATTCCGCCTTTTAAAGTAATCATTTTAATAAAATTTCTAATCAATATGAGAGCCATAAGATTGGAGATTATTTTAAAATGAAGAGATACTGCTAGATTGTAACTAATTTTAGCATTAACTTGATTTTTGGAAAAAGTCAATTATGCCACTTTCAAAATAAACGGATCAATTAATAGTCTCTTTCAATACATTAGAGCTTGCGGTAAGTTATCATTTTCAGTGAATTGTTTTTCGGTGAATTGTTTCTCGTTGAGTTGTTGTTTTGTAATTGTTGATTTCATTAAACTGTCCTGTTTAATTAATTACTATTTCGATGATTTGCTTTTCAAAATTATCGACTATCGTATAGTAGTCCGTTAAAACTTCGTTCTTTTAAATAATTATATTTTCTAATTCAATATTTTTCTATACTTTCTATTTTTCCAATACAGGGAACCAATCCAACTTCATTTGGCGAACTCTCGCTGGTGATACCAAAACAGAATCAACAAGCCAAGACAATATATACTAGCGCTACACTAGGTAGGCCACGCTACAAAGACAATAGACTAAATGAACCGACAATATATGCCCAAATTGATTTGGCGCACAATCCAATCGGTCTGAGCGGGCAACAAGTAACGTTCAACGATTCCACCGTGACATGGATACCAGCTACCCAACCATCACAACTACTACGCCAGTACAACCATCATCATGAACATGATCAACGCACCGTTCCAATCGTGTGCACACGCGAATCAACAAATTTAACACAACTTCCGCTCGACCATCGAATTATGCGACAAAGTTCACAGTCACCTCCCGTAGTGTCATCAGCAACAATAACAAATCATAGTAATACAACAGGTCAAATATCACGATTCTGACCTTTAAACTAGAAACAACCGTATCTACAAAACCTAAAGACATAAATATAAATCTCAAAACCATAACATAACTAAGAAACACAAAATTAATTAAAAAATTTAATTAATAAACAAACAAAAAAAAATATTTACCTTTGTTGTGAAATCAAGAATCAATTTTTGGAAATTTACTAATCGTTACATTTTATATATAAACACAAAACAAAGACACAGCTTATGGAAACCAAATAAATACAATAATTAAAATTAATAATACTGAAAAAATAAAAAACATAATAAAATGAAAACTGTAAATAATTAAAAATATAATTAAATAATTTTAATGTAAAAAAAATAAAAATAAAAAATAACAATGTTTTTAACAAAAATGAAAAAAAGAATTTTTTTTTTTTTGAAAAATATTTATTTATATTTCTGTTTTATTTAAATATTTTTGTTTTTTGCTCGTCGCATTTAATTCCGTTTCGGGGGTTTAATTAAAAAATGAAATAATTGAAATCACAAAAAAAAAGTAAATTGTTAGGAAATATTTCCTTCTCGTTGGTGAACAATACAGCAACAACGTTGGGAAAAAAGGAAAAATTGTATTCAAAAAAAAATTTTTTTTATATTGTTTTGTAATTCATTTCCTTTTTTTCTTGTTTTTCTTTTTATACAATATCATATTATACGTTTGTAATTAATGTTTTCCAAATTATCATTTTTTTTGTGTATTGTTGTGTTGGCTCAGTTTTATATATTTTTTTGCCTTCTTGTACAATTACAAAACATTTTTTCAACCTTTGACACCGCACACAATATAAAGTGTAGAATGATCCATATTTTTTTTTTCGTGGGGAGGTAAATTTTATGATTTTTTGACGGTGTAATTATGTACGTAAATACCAAGGTAGGTTTGAATTTTATATATTTATATGGATAATGGACCAGTATAATGGTTTGTTCACGGCTGAAAGAATCAACAAGATGATGAAGCAAGGCTTAATTAAAATGAAATTTATATATATTTTTGTATTTATTGAAGCAGGTAAGATTTTCTTTTGTTCTTGTTCCTAGGGTTGGAAAAAAAGGTAAATTTATGATACATTGTATATTTTTATGTAACTGTTGATATTATGAAAAATATGTTGAAAGGAATATTTTACGATTTTGCTTAAGTGCCGTACAAAAAGTTATAAACAAAATATGGAACATGCAAAGTGAAGTGTTCTCTTCAAAATATTAACCTAGAAGTACAAATTTTTGTTCGTTGTTCAATAATTCACAAAGCTGGATAACATACTTTTAAACATTTAAAAATATGTGTAGGTAATAAGCAACTTGACCCAAATTCGGTGATGTGTTGTAAGTCATTTGTAAAGTGGTTGAAAATTCAAAGTGGTTCAATTTTTTTATTGAATAATAATTTGTTTTATTTTCAAGAACCATTCTAACTAAACGTTTTAAAAGACACACGCGCATTACATAATCAGTTCAAGTTTACTTATCAATATTGTGAACTCAGTTAAGCAGCGGGTTAATTTTGTTCAAAATGGCCATTTTATAGAGCCAGCCCACAGTTTTGTTAAAAACTGATATACTATATGTGAAACAAATTTTTTTTTAATATGGACCATGCTCCATTTCGGGTTGCGCAATACTTTATAGTTATTTATGTCCCTAAAGCTAGCAGAGCCCATACAGTAGAAAATTGCTAGATAGTATAATGGGCCTATTAGCCTACGTAGGATGGTTAAGTTTTTTTAATTATGAGCTCCATTCCTTCCAACTTAAACAATGGGTTTTGATAGCTTTAGAAAAAGTTAATAGAAGCCATACCAAAATTATTTAAAAACAATTGGAAAATTAAAGGTTATTTTAAGCTAATTAAATGCCCTATTAATATTTTTTTTATACGCTTGTTTTATAAAACGCATAAGGTTTTGTACCTCCAAAGGTAACAGAACCCAAATAAAAAATCGGACCAAAACCGAAATTATTACGCAAACTTAAGATCCTTTTAAGTATCACTAGATTTAGGCTTATTATGGCTTATTTAAATTCCCCGGTAAAAAAAATTGGAATTCACTAGTTCCTGACTACGCTTCAGATTATTTAATTTAAAGCAGAACCCAAATCGAAAATCAAGATCAACCAACATACAAATAATTTTATGCTCATTATGGCCTAACCAAGAGGTCCATTCAAACAATTTTGCGCTCCACTCGTTCTTGGCTAAACTTGAGGTCATTTAATTTACAGCTAGCCGAACCCAAATCGAAAATAATTTCAACACAAAACGCAAAACATAATCTATTGACATATAAATAATTTTAGGTTCATTATGCCCTAATATAAAAACCCATTAAAAAATTTTGGGTTCCACTAGTTCTTGACCAATTTTCAGGTCATTTAATTTAATGCTAGCAGAATCAAAATCAAAAATCGAACCAAAACCGAAATTAGAACGCATTCAAGAATGATTGGGGCCCAAAATTGAGCCTGAAATTATTTATATGTCAATTAATCTTGATATGCGTACCAATTTGGTTTTTTTTCAGATTTGTGATTAAGGTTAGCTTTAGAATAAATGACCTGAAATTTAATCAAGAATGAGTTTATTGGGCCATTGGATTAGGCCATATTGAGCCTAAAATTATTTGTATGTCGATTGGTTTTGTTTTGTGTTATAATTTCGGTTTTGGTTCGATTTTCGTATTGGGTTCTGCTACCTTTAAATTAAATGACCTGAAGCATAGTTAAGAACGAGTGAAGCCCAATATTGTTTAACGGGGAATTTAATTAAGCCATAATAAGCCTAAGTGTATTGGTACATAAGTTAGCCGAAAGTTCCCAGCCGAAAGATAATGCAGATAGTGTCGTGACTATTTCAGCCGAAAGTTAAACTTTCTTTATACTCTCGCTTCTATCGATTTTTAAATTCCTATAAACTGAAATAATTTCCCCTTCACCCTAATGATATAACCCGATCCTAAATTCGAGTTCTTGACTGATTTTTGCTGTATTCAAGATACTATCGGCATTATCTTTCGCCTGGAAACTTTCGGTTAACTTAAACAGTATATCTTGGTTTGCATTCTAATTTTGGTTTTGGTCTAATTTCTGATTTGGGTTCTGCTAGCTTTAAAGTGATAAAGCTTAATGCTTTTTCTAGAAGGTGAAAAATAATAGGGCATTTAATTAGGCCAACATTAACCTTTAATTTTCCAGTTGTTTTTATATTATTTTTTTGATATGAGTTCTGAAAACTTTTTCTAAAGCTAGCAGATCCCATTGTTTTAGTTGGAAGGGATGGAGTCCAAAAATTTTTAATTGGGCATTTAATTAGCCTAAAATTATCCATACTATCTTGTAATGTTCTGCTGTATGGACTCTGCTAGCTTTAGCGATGTAATTATTTGGAACCAACATTAGAATTCTATTTTGCCATAATAATAATAATAATTATAATAGTTCACAGCGATTAATCACTCCTACCTGACCGCACGCGAGGGTCACCATCAACATTAGTATTATATTTTTAAATATAACTCAGGGGAATTATAAACAATGACATCATACTACTAAATTAAAACAAGAAAATAAAACGTATAAATAAATTAATAATAACCGTTATAAAAATGTATTTAACAAACTATAATTAAGAAAATGAAATCACTGATTGTATTTTAACTAAGTTTAGGAGAATGATATCTCACCACAAAACATGAGAAAACGACCGCTGGTCTGCTTAAAATAAGCAGATTTGCAACTAGGGCAATGGATACAAAATAAAACGAATAATAATAAAAAAAACAATTGCAGCCTTAAGTAGTATAGTATGGTGCTAAAAGATCGCCTATTAATCAGTCCACTGCAAGTACTGTTCAATGATCAATTTTAAATTCTATGTTGAATATGAAGCCAGAAGTAGTAAATAGAGCTAGAAAATATACTCCTCGAAAAGAACAGTAGCGATGCTAGCCTTAAAGTGAGCACTAAACAAAATGTAATGTGTACATATGACACAAATTGGAATCGATCATTATATTACTATAAAACGGACAAAGAATAGTCCAAACCTTGAAAAAACTACTGATAAGAAATCAAACGTCCAAAAATTCAAAACATCCCTAAAAATCGTTTTGAAACGTTTACCGAAAAGAATGCGAGAAAGAGCGAAAATGAAAATGCAAATACTCAATAACAGGCTAATTGCAAATATTTACAAGCCACCTCCAATCTGCTTGAGTGAAAGCGATATTACACACGATGTGGTGCAAGAAGTCAAATCAAGCATACTAATGAATGGGAAATCATTTCACGTAAAAAATTTTCTTCATGACAAAATACAGGAAGTAACAAATTTAAACACACAAGGTCAACGACTATAGAGATGTCATCACTTATTACGATGCTCGCAAGAGAAACTATTATACATAACGATTGAAGTCTTCAAATTGAAACAACCGAGATCCAGGCCGCGCTTGTTGAAGATGGATTTAAGATACAGAATGTGCATAGCATGATGAACGGCTTGAAGCAACCCCTATTAATGATTAAAGTTGAATTGGATCGACCCGAAAGAATTTTCAATATATAAACTAAAGTTCCTCATGCACATACGCATAACTGTTGAAGAAACAAAGAAAAGGTCTGAGCTAATTCAATATTTAAACTATACAGAATATGGTCGCTTAATGACATTTTGCAAGTTGATTTCAATGAGCGTCGTATGTGATGAACCACACCAAAGCAAAAGTCGTCCAAAACCAAAGAACTCCTCCACAGCAAAAGAATACAGCAATTGCGGTGGAAACTACCAAGGATACGCAGTCTACAAAAATAATATTCAATTGGCACGTCACAGGTGTCAGTATAAAACTTGACCGCGCCAAATGACTCTTATTCGCCTAGAGCATCAACCAGCATGTAATGACAACAATCAAGAGAGACTGGAACGCAAACGATATAAGCTAACACAAACTCGAATTACAACATTTACTAGCAAAACACAAAATTGATCTTATGCTAGTTTCTAAATTATTACGAAGTCTGTGACACGAGACATTCCTTGTGCAGAAGTCGAAGACGAACTGCTATTATTATTAAAAAGAATATTTGCCATTATGTTCAAAACGATTATAGTAAGGAAATTCAAGCAACCTCTGTACATGTGTTGACCTCGGCAGTTAATTAGGAAACTTTAGTCATTGCTTCAATACAATGTCGTCCAAATAATAAGGTTTTGGTAGATATCATACAAAAAGTTTTTTGCAACTCTGGGTCCACGTGTTATGGTCGCTGGTGAGTTTTTGAATAAAAGATTTTTTTTTCAACAAAAAAGCGTTCTTTTTCTCAACATAGTCTGCTTCAAGCTCGATACATTTAGCCCTGCATTTTTCCGATTTTTTTATTCCTTCCAAATAATAGGTTTATTCAAGACCCTCAAAACAGGCGTTTGTTTCAGTGATTACCTCTTCGTTGGACTCAAATCTCTTACCGCTCAGCCATTTGTTCCGGTCTGGAAACAGGAAATAGTTGCAGAAGGGCTAACTCAGGAGAATATGCTGGATGGAGTAGCAGTTCATAGCTCAGTTTGTGGATCTTTGCTATGGTGACCACACACGTGTGTACCCGTTTTGATGGAACATCACTTTTTGTTTCACCAAATGCGGTCGGTTTTCGTTCAAATCAATATAGAATCTGTCGAAAAGCTCTGAATAATTTTCGTTGTGATGATCGTTTTACCCTTTCCAAGGTAATCCATGTGAATGACAGCACGTGCATGCATCCCAAAAAACTGAAATCATGACCTTGTTGGCTGGACTTGTGCTGGTACAACCACAACGAAATTCAGTAAACCACTTCCTTACCATTAAAATTGATGGTGCAGAGTCCCCATAGTATTTATCAAGCCTTTCGGTGATGTTTTTTTACGCAAAAATTAATCGAGCCATCAGCTTTAGTTTTTGTCAAACACATACTAAATGACGCAGCTTGATCAAAATTTGTCATTAGTCTATTAAAAGATGGCATGTGATGCGAGCAGTGTTGCATTTAAAGTTACTATGTGAAAAATTCAAAAAGTCACTGACTTATCAAACTGCCCTTTTTTATACTGAGGTTAAACATTGACTACTCCAAGAGGGGACATCATATAATGAATGTTATTCAAGAAAGGTACTACGATGTTGCATCGTATCCAACTTAATGGCCTGCTGATTGTCGAAAAATTCCTGACGTACTTAGATTTGCAGTTTGCAGCAACAGGTAAATTAAACCGAGATATACTGGGTCGACCAAACGCCAAGTTTTACAATCAATAACTAACGAACACCTTCAGCTGCTTCAAATGAAAGATGTACATCAGTTCGCACATCGACGTGGCGTCTACACTGCAGACGACTAACGATATAATCATTGCCAGGAGAAAATTTAATGATTTACTGGTCAACGCAACTTCTTCAGCCTCGCTTAAACCAAAGGGCAAACATACAAGACGCACGCACTATAACATCCGCTGAAATAAAAAAAAACTAATAGAGAAACGCCGCTTAAAACGCATCTGAAAAACTAGTCGATTACCAGATGTAAGATACAACATTAACCAGGACCGACATGTTGTAACTATCACTATTTTCGCTTCGATGCATTTTCGATAGAATAACGGTATTTTGCAAGTTAAAATATTTTTTCTTTCATGCAAATTTTAAAATTTTCATCAGAGTAGCACGGTTTTTTCGTCGAAGCGAAAATAGTGATAGTTACAACATGTCGGCCCAGACGAAAAGAAAACTCCAAAGTCTACTCCGAAAAGTAAGGTGGATTATGTGCAAAATGGTCTTCAGAAATTATCTCCCCATTCGGACAAAAACTATTCACTATTGAAGGCCACTAAAAACCTTAAACGGCCTGAGCAACCAAACTCGCCAATCCGTCTTTCTACCGGTGAAACGGCTAGAAGCGACACGGAGAAAGCTAAGGGCTTCGCTGATCACCTAGAAAGTGTATGTACTCTAAACCTTGGATTATCGGTGGTTCAAACAGAAAATGGGACGATCACACCCCAAAGAAAATTCAAGATAATGAAACGACTAGTAAAGTTTATTATTGCACATCATATTTAATTAAAGGAAGCCCCTGGGTAGCATTTAATTATAGGTAAAATGCTTAAAAACTACATGAGTGTGTCTTTGAACGACTGGCTCAAATATTGAATTCAATTTACGAATCAGGATATATCCCGGAGTTCTGTAAATTGTCAACTATAAAAATAAAAACGAAGTGGGATCCATGCTAGGCTTCGGATCATTATTAATCCATCATCCGTCATCGGGCTCAACCATCAATCTGGTTTTCAGAGCCGAGCACGGAAACATTGAGCAACTGCAACGAGTAGCTATAGAAACAAGGTCAACATACAAAGCGAAAAAATGCTCTTCCAAAATTCGGTTCATAAAATTAATCTTTAATTGCCAGATATTATGTCAAATACCGGACAAGTGTCGCAGTGGTTAAATCTTCGGCAATTGAACCGGGTGATACTAGGTTCGAATCCCATTAGCACCTGGATGCAAAACGAATTTTCTTCTTGGATTACGATCGGTGATGTGAATAAACACAACTAAGACCCTCTGTTGGAGTACAGAATTTACGGCCGACCCACCGTTCATGATAGTGTACAAGTTGACATAGAGCTTGTTATGTGCAGTCTGCACTGTAATTGTGTGAATGGGTGGTGTATGCGTGAATGAAAAGGAGGGTATTAATTGATCTTCAAAGGACATTAAATCTACTGGAGAATTAATACTTTCTTTTCTTTATAAAAAAAGTGTACACTACCTCTTAATTATATTTAATGAAAAGTGCAGATTATCCTCAATTAAATAAACTACCTCTAAATTGGGCGAGAAAAACATTCTGGCATACCACAAGGCACTGTATTTGTTTCAACGTTATAATTAATTTTCACTTCAGACTTACCAACGTCTTCACAAATTTTGATATATACTTACGAAATGTTGATAAAGAAATGGCAGATAAAGATCAATGACATACTTATTCAAATAAGTCTCCTCGCGAGGTAACTTATTAGAATAAGTCGGCGTTCACAAATAAGTCGGTGTTTAGGTAACAACCTTAACCCTCGTCAGGCGGCATAGGTACAATTGTACCTTTTCTGTTTTTAAGTACTTATCCCGGAAAACAATTCACAATTTTAGTAATGTAAATTAACCGATAAGGGACTGAGGTACCGAGTAGTTTTTGGTCGGGAAATCATTTCCTCAAGTACACTAAAATAACCACGATTTGTCAGACCTTGGGCCATGCTTGTTAACCGAGAAAATACCGATCAGTTATTTTGCAGTTTTCTGTTAGTCAAATGTAAGGCAAAAGTTAGACTCTGTGTGGTACTAGTTAACTGAACATTGACCGACCGGTTATTTTGTGGTTTTGTGTCAGTGAAGTGTTAGGCAGAAGTCGGATGTAACAAATTACTTGTTGTCTCAACGAAAACCCATCGGTTGGTTAATAGTTTTTTCCCCAATAAATGTTAGACATAATTCCGACTCTATGCGGTGCTTGTTAACTGAATGAAGACTAGTCGGTTATTTTATAGTTTATTTATAGTCAAATGTTAGGCATTATTTAGATTTTAGTCGTTGTTAACTAGGAAAAACGAAAGTGACTCCTAGGAAAGTCACTAGGAAAGTGAAACCTTTCTGATCATTTCTAGAGACAATTTTGTCAGATTTTGCTGTAAATAGATTTTTTCGGTCATTATAAATTTGCATCTTTGGGAATTTATTTTCCACATAAACTTTGTCATTTGTTTCACACAAAACTACTCCTAACTTTTATTCTTAGTATGCCAGAATAAAATTTATTTACAGTAAAATATAATGAAATTGTTCCCCCAAGTCCCTGGAAATAACCAGAATAGTGCCACTGGCCGAACTTCATCCAGTTAACAAACATCGACCAAAATTTAAATTATGGTTACATTGTACAATTTCAAGCCCAATTAAATGAAAAATCATTTTCTATTCTTTTAATTTCATTCCTTAGCTCTTTGAATGTAATGATAAGAAAATTATTTTCTGATATAATGTTTTAATAAGGTTTATTTTATTTGTTTAAATTTATTTGTAGAACGGAAACTCGCTCTTTTTAAAAATTCTTGAACACTCTGCTTTGGCGTTGTCCATTGTGATAACATTGTCATTATTTTAATAATTAAATATATTCCTGAATAGTTCCAAAATATTGGACTGTAAAAAACAAGAAAGTGATATGTTGAAATAT
The DNA here is from genome assembly GCA_947310385.1 of Nephrotoma appendiculata. Lineage (NCBI taxonomy): Eukaryota > Metazoa > Arthropoda > Insecta > Diptera > Tipulidae > Nephrotoma > Nephrotoma appendiculata. The sequence goes on from OX371223.1 coordinate 31,779,528, forward strand.
TACAGCAAAGATTTTTAATTTTACAATCGTAATATAATATTTACCTTTAGCGAATGACGTTTAGCCCAGGAATATTTAATTCACAAAAATTAAGTATATTACCGATCAATCATAACCACCACCACGTGCTTTTGAGTGGTATATTCTGGTGAAGGAGGAATTAATCAAAAACACAATAAAAATTAAAAAACTCAACAAAAAAATTTAGAAAAATTCTTGAAAGTTCAATTATATAAAATTTTACTCTAAAAACAAAGCGGCGCTGCAGTCGAAAATTACTGATAATAAAGTTTAGCTAAGCTAATTATAAGAACCATTAAGGATTATTAAGAAAAATCTAAAAAAAAAGTTGATTTTTGTGTCACACACTTAAACTGACCATCAATAAACATCATGTATTAAAATTTAGGTTTGTTCTATTTTAACAGAATACGCGTATAATATGCAAAACGAATTGAAATATAAATATGGGATTCCCCTCAATAATACATGTACGTACAAAATACTTGAAATTTAAAATTAGTATGCATCGCGAGAACAAAACTGAAGTTAAAAAATAATTCAGTGACAAATTATATTGTAACACACAAAATAGATAAAAATATGTATCATTACATCATCTCAAATTTTCATTAATTTTAATACGCACCACCGCAAATTAAATAATAGGTTTTTATTTAAATTAAAACATGCAAGTTAAAAATAAGTACTTATTTACAAAAAATCTTATTTACAGAAAATTTAAGCAACACAAAGTTAAATTTGTATATAACAAACACTGACGAATTTAATAATATATAACACTACAATACGTATACAACTATCGCACTGCATCAAGTTTGTAAACTGCTAGAGTGCAAGGACGCTCCCGATTTTACATGTTTCTTTCACCAACGTTTAGAGTTCATTTCATGTTCGTCACATTCGTCTATGTTCGGACAATTTTTTTATTTTGTAACGTAACCAAACAACCGACGAAAAACTAATATTGCACTGTAAATGGTTTCTTGGTTTTTAAATTTATTTTTGTTTTTGTGTTAGATCAGAGCTGCACTGCAATACAGTATTTTTAGCGTTATAATTTGGTTTTTTTTACAACCTACATTCAACCGACATGAAACTGTCTATTCGTGTGTGGTTCATTTTTGTTTGTCGGGTATAAGTCTTCATGTAGAAGCCGAGGAGAGTTAAAGCTTTGTGAGATCTCTACATTTTAATAATGTGGAAATTCCAAATATTATCTATTTACAAAAATTATGTTTACAGTGACGATTTTCATATAAAATATGTGAAAGTACAATTGTACGTCTGCCACCGTTAAGCGTTGTTAAATTATGCCGCCGGACGAGGGTTAATACACAATTTACAATTTTTAATTACACCACTATTTTCACTTAACACCACTTATTATTTCCCGCTACTCGATTTCGCTATTAATCTTTCGCATAGCGTATCCTGTGAATGACTCGCCAAGAATAACTCCTGGATCTACACAGAAATAGTAAGCTCGATTCTGTTCTGGACTACTATAATCTTCTAATATAAAACTATTTTTAGAACTGCTATTCAACCCCAGATGTCACGTTGGACAGAAAAGCGCTACACAAGTGGCAAATTTTATTTAAGGATTGTCGAAGCTTGATAGAGAGAGGTAGAGAGAGGTAGAGAGAGATATGGCGCAAAGATATGGGTAACTATTGGAAAAATATAACTTCTATAACACTAAATAAATAAATATACCTCCGTGAAAATCGAACTTGAGATGTTCAAAACTCTAGTCAAGCACCCTACAAAGATTATAAAATATTTTAATTTCGTTGACTTGAAATTGAAACGTTTATTATGAATCAAACCAATTTCCATTTTTGGTTCAATATTCCAAATTCATTTTGGGGTAAGTAATAAAAGTTAGATTAAATGCCAACTCGCAAAAACTATAAAGGCGGATTCAGAGTTGTGTTTTTCCGTTCCTTCCTTGCTTCTGAAGTTTTTTTGAACCAATTTCATTGGTTAAAAATGACGTTTTTTTTAATAGATTTAAAAAAAAATCAGAAGGAAAGCCAAGTTTGTTACTAAAACAGTTTTAATTTTTAAATTTTGTAGTTATGCAGGTATACCAGTTATTAATACAACACGTCACGCCCTGATTTTTAATAAAAGGTGTCATGATCTGAAAAACATTTTTGCTTCAAATACGTTAAATCGTTTTTGATGTTTAGTAAATACACCTTAATTGCTTTTCTTATCAAATGAGTTTTCACATTTTCCTGTCTATACAACAAAATTGCGTATCAAGGACATGAACTTAACAAAAACATATTAAAAAAAAAACTTTGAAAAAAATAAAAATGAAAACACGACAAAAATAAAATTAATTTTGATTATAAACTTTTCTACTTTTCTCAAAATAAAAATTAAATCAACAATTTTTAGATGCTGTATTATATGGTGTATACATGTATACATATATGTATGCATACTTACCTAAAATACAAACAAAACACAATATTTAGTTGATAAAACCAGCACAAAAAAAACTTTTTCCATCTAAACTACAAAATTAGATTATTAAATTTGACGATTATTGATTTCGTCGATATTTTTGCAGAGCGATATAAAAAAAACGCTGGTTTGTATCAAAATTCAATATCAATTTAAACAAAACACAACAAAACATTATTTTACGTCAAGCTTTTTTTCGGCGTTTTCCTAAATACAATGAAATAATAATACTTTTTATTTGCCATCAACAAAAAAAAAAAAAAAAACAAGAAAAAGTTTTCCATAATAAAGAAAATTTTTCGGTTACTATTTTTTTTTTTACTTTTTTTATTTTTCAATTTAGCAGAAATAACAAAAAATAATATTAGTAATAATATAGAATTTCGCTTGTTTTCCTTATTTGGTATTCAACAATCATTTTTTTTCCTTCGTGCTTCTTATTCTGATACTGTGTAAAGTTTATACGAACAAGCCTCGAGGTTATATTATTATTATTATCATGATTGTGATAAAGCACTAGGAAGAAAAAGGACTTTTTTCACTGTGCTCGCTTGCTGATACATTGGGAATACAAAGATACGCATAATAATATTCCTTTGTATGTTTGTATCTTGTTTGTAGAAATGGTTTTCAAACTTCGCAACAAGCAAAATGAAAGTTTTAAATTTCCTTACATTTTCGTTTTTGATATTTTTCAATATACTATCGTATATACATATTTAAAAAAAATATTGTATCAATTAATTTTTAGAAACACATAAGTTTTCAAAATAATAATAGCTTATTTTAATAGTAACCTATAAGGAATAAAATGAATTAAACTTCGCTTTAAAATCACATTAAAAATTTAAAAATTCATTCATTTTTCCCGATTATAAATGTTAATTTATTTAGCAAATTATCAGACGCCATCCATGAACGAATGCATGAACTACCCCAAAATTTTCTTAGTCGGAAATATAGTCAAAAGCATCAAAGTGAGGTATAAAGTCAAAATTTCTGACTAAACTAAATTACCCATAGTTTGTAATAGTGATTTATAGTTGTTACTGTATATCAATAAAACGTACTGGATCTAATATCTTGTCCTGAACTACGTACTAAATTGTTAGTTTTGCACCATCGATACTAAATATTTCGACAATCGATTAAACTCAAACTTAATTAGCTATCTATTGATAACTGGTACGAACTACATGTAATTAGTGCGAGGGCACAAAATAATTGTTTGGCAATTTTCAACTGACCAAATTGGTCAAGTAGTCACTTAAACTGATTTTATCCATTTTATCCAACTCGCCTTATTATTCATATTTTACAGTTTATATACATAACATGGTTATTCCACCTGACTTATTTTATACCATTAACATTAAATTTGCAGTTCGGTGAGGAACACCTACAAGATTTTGACGTTTCCAAATCATTTTGATTTTGAAATTTTACGTGATACAAATACACACCGTATTTATAATTAAAATGTTGTTAAAAAAACATGAAAATTGCTTTTGGATTTAATGTTCTGCTTGAATTGAAATTACTGCATGTTCGTAAATAAAAAAAAAATTGATGAAAAGCGAAAGCGAAAAGCATCGGTTTGGGTTAATTCATTTTTAATTAAACTAATCGAGACACGGTCGGTACAGCAGAATACTGTGCGATCGTTGAGATGTGTTTGTTTAAATGACATTTAGGGGATTAGTTATTCGTTTGCTATAAAATGATTAGCACCGTATTTTTGGTGGTTAGTAGCGTATTCCGATATTTAGTTCATCTTTACGAAAACAAACAACGTTCATGTCACGGGTGCGACTGCACCGTTACACTGGGGTACTGGAACCAACTTTCATAATTTTAAAAGGATACATATTTGAAAAAATTTTGAGTTTGCAGATACATTCATTAGATTATATTATGTGTGATGTGTTATGTAAAATTAATCATGCCATTATGCTATAGGTAAAAAATGCGATTATCAAAAAAAAAAACACCATATTGAGGTATGGTATTTCAGCAAGAGTTAGACTCACCATAACGTTGAGATTTTATGCCGTACTGTTCTTTTCAACATATGTCCAGAGCATGTCATAAAACTATATCGAAATTTGGTGCTGAGGTTCTTCAAGCCATTTGGATTGCGCTCGAACCAAAAGTAAATTATATTTAAATTATACATATCTAATTACAAATGTAATAATAAGTTTTAATATTTTTACTGTTATTAGGTTCGACAAAGTAAAATTGAGTGAGATAAGATTGCAGACGATTTTAATAAAAAATATGACAGTTTCCACACACATTAGCTGTGTTCCTAATGGTGAAAGCAAACTACTCACAAGTACTTGTATCTACTCGCAGGTACCCATGCTCAAATGGTGGTGTAGATGTTGAAAGTAGTTACGCATAATATTGACGGTAGGTATTTTGGTTGAAAAAAATTCTAATAGATGGTCTTGCGAGGGTAAGTTTATGTTGAAATGTCATAAATAAACAATTTGTTATGTTTATTTCTGTGAAATACCAAGCTATTTTTTGCTGCGGATAATTCAATAAAAAATAAAACTAATTTACTAAAGTGAAATATATTTACGAAATGGAAGGAATTGATCCGAGTATTGAAGTGGTGCGTGTTATAATAAAAAATATTTAAATATGCATATATTGATTAATTATAATCTGTTTTAGGTTCTTGTTGAGGCACTTGATGACAGTAGCAGTGGCACGAGTTCACTCTACGATTCTTGAAGGTCCGAATCTTTTTCATCTACTTCTGATTCAGATGAAGAAGCATGTAATAAAAAAGCGAGGATACAGGATTTTCTTGAAGCTATACCCAAATATACAGACTTACAATTTAAGCAACATTTTCGCTTGTCACGAATTGTTGCGGAGAGATGTATAGGTATATTGTCATGAAAATGATTAAAATATTCATCTGCCCAAAGAATATTATGCAAAATTAAATGTATATTTTTATTTCAGAGCAATATAGAATAGTGTTCACACAACCAATAGAGCACGGAGGGATCAAAAAAATTGGTGCTGACGCAGAAATATATATTACATTATGGTTTCTTGCAAACACGGAAACTTATCGACTACTGTCAGATAGGTTCAATGTTACCCGGAGTTCTATATATCGAGTATTGTATAAGGTAATAAAATGGTTGGTTAAAGAAAGCCATAATTATTTTAAGTGGCCAACAGCATTGGAACAGCAAAATAACCAAATCAAGTTTGCAAAAATGAAGGGTGTGCCTTGGGTTATTGGAGCAATAGATGGTAGCCATATTCGCATCAATCCTCCAAAACAGATAAATATGCTTACTACAACAGAAAAAAATATTACAGTTTGTTGTTACAAGGAATTGTAAATACCCAAAAAATGTTTATTGATGTTCACTGTGGCGAGCCAGGGTCAATGCACGACGCCCGCCTGCTTCGAAAGTCCGCATTTTATAGGCGTATCAGTGAGGATCTACCACTAATCATACCAGAAGGTATTTTGCTTGGTGACTCAGCGTATGCCGAGGCTAGTTATATAGTTCCACCATTTAAGGATTTTGGCAATTTAAATGCCAAACAACTAAAGTTTAACTAATTACATTCAGCAACCCGAATCGCAGTTGAGAATGCATTCGGATTATTGAAAACTCGATTTCGAAAGCTGATTTTCTTTGAAAGTGGGCCGAAACAACGTCCAGTTTTCGCGTAATCGTCGATTGAATAATCGGTTTTTTTTACCCAGGACAAATCCACAAACTAATCTAGGATTTATTACTAATTGCATTGTCGCGGCTTGTGTTTTGCATAATATATGCTTTTCGGAAAACGACTACTGCGAAATACAGTATCTCGACGAGTATCAAAATACAACGCCGACTGTAATGCAACATTAGAGGTTCTGCTCATTAAAAACGGTGCACGACACGAAATATTTGCGAATATGGATAGTAATGGTTTATTAAATTAATTAAAATAACAACAATTGTTTTTAAATAATAGGATAAATAAATGTATTTCATTTGAAAAATAATATCTTTTATTTAACCCTAAAGCTCTTAACAAGAGCCTGTGATTCTCTAATTTTTTTTTAGAACTGTTATTTTTTTAGTTTAAGTTATGTTTTTTAATAAATGAATTAATTTTTTAAAATAATTCACCGTTTATTTTCAATAATATTAAAAATATAGAAACAGTTCCATGTCAGAGACTGAGAGGCTCTTGCTAAGAAGATATGTTATAAAATTATGTTAAGAGCTTTAGGGTTAATCACAGCCTCCATGGCAATAAATAACAAAGAGATTTGTTTTTCAAGGAAATTGCTACGTGTTTTGGTAAGTATTTAACAGCCTTAAAATTAGTTGACTTTTTTGTCTCTTTCTGCTTTCTTGCAAAAAATACCAGGTTTTCAAGTAATTCACGCTTCTGTTTCTTTTCATTAGTTTTCTCTTCGTAATATTTGCTTTTTAATTCGAATGCGGTTTCTTTCAAACAGCTCATTCTCAATTCCACCTGATACCGAATTTTGTGCACTAACTAAAGGATTGTCACGGAACATTTCTTGCATCTCTTCCATCTACAAAAATTTTGTAGTTGTTGAGCCTGTCCCTCGATCTTTCGCGTTTTTGTAGGCACAATAAAGGCTTCGCCACTTTGTCTCAACATTCTCTATCGTTGTTGGAGAAACCTATAAAAAATTATCATTTATCAATATATAAATATATAATAATTAGTTTACTAGCCACCTTGTGAATCCAGTTCGGTCAATAAATTTCCCCAAAAGTGTTTTTTATTTCTTGTTTTGAAATATTCTTCTTTTCGGCCGGCGTATATCATAATCAAAGCTTTGCCTTCATTATAAGACCAGGCCTTACTCATTTTTGAGAATTTATTGTGGGTTTTAATTTAAATTATTTTTTTCCAAAATAGGTCGTCACAGCAAAATTATACAAAGCTAACTTTGGACACTAAAAAAGTTATATTTTACTTCTGTCATAATTTTGCCCGTTCCTTTGTCTATCTACTCACAAGTACTTGTGAGTAGCAAATTGTTTCCATTGGAACACATAGCTATTGGGTGCAGTAGATGGAAAGCATATATAAGAATAAAGGCTCCCGCTCACTCTGGATCAAACTTTTACTGTTACGAGTGTAAAAGGCTATTTCAATATTATTTTATACGGAGATGTTGGTGCCAATAGCAAATCCAATAGCAGGCTTCGTGTCCACTTCATAATTCGTTAGTTAAAGAAAATCAGCTTATGAATAAAGAGCATCATGTTGAATGCGATAAGGTTGCCAATACGTCCAGAGAAAATATTGGAAAATTTGTGGTCGGTGAAAAAAGTATGTGAAATATATAGTATACACGTTTTAAATTTCCATAAAAATTCAAAAAATACAGAAAACTGTTTCCATTTAATAATTCATTTACCAATTCAATTTCAACGATAATTCACTCAACTTTTAACAAAAAAAAAAATATATCACATATTGACATCTGTTACTGGAAAGATGCCATAAGTGGTAAGGTAATCCGTGTCTTAAAGGTAGCTGTCGCAGATTTGAGGCTATTTGAAGCCCAAAGAAATGAAATTCATCTTCAGTATCAGAATTCACAGCCGATATAAAATTTGTCAGTGCATCGAAATTTGACCGTCAGATTGTTATTTTTTGTAGGTGATTCATGGCTTCCAGCCACAAAAATTTGGAGCTTACATTCCACAGGCACTCATATGGTTTTTACAAAGCTCAATTAATTTCAAAAGTTTTTGCTTTGAATTCATCACTTGACCAAAACAATTATTGTCTTTAAAATTAAATGCAAAATTAAATGCAAGTTTTTACATAAATTTTTAACGATATAATAAAAACACATACAATTTTAATAATAGTTTTGTTTAAGAATCGAATTAGTTTTTACCACATAAAAAGCAAAGCGTCACAACAAACAAATCACAGAAAATAAAGGATTCCGACATTTTGAAATGAAAAACAATTGAAAAATTACATAAATTGGTCTAACTTGAAGTCGTTCAAAGCCGGTAGAAAATATTTTATCAAATCTAGCAAGACATTGTGTGTGTGTGTGTGTGTGTAAAACCTGCTGACATTAACATTAAAAGAAGATTTAAATTTCATGCATTCGAAATATTAGATGGGCCCACAGTTTCCACAAGTGAATTACATATATTGGAATTAATGCACAATCAACTTTATATTTTTGCCGTTGACCCAAGTTGTTCAGCTGAACATGCAATGCGGCAAGGAAGATCGAGGCAGGGTCTTGTGGTGTGTCTCTTGGTACTAGTATACATGATGTGTTTGTCTTCTTTGATATTGTCAAACTGTAAATGGAGTTGTTGGACTAAGATATCACAATGTGTCGATTGCATATTGTTACATGCTCGTGAAAGCAACAGGAGATGCTTCCCTATTTTGGCGACTTCGTCCCACTAACTCTCTTCAAGTTATATTGATCAGATTTCAGTATGCAGCAAGCAACTGAACTCTCCTACATTATCGAATATTATACTTCTGTGTCTTTTAACTTTTAACTCATGCTTTCGCAACTTGGTGGAGTGAGCAATGTATATTTCGGCCTTTGGAACGCGGCATAATCTGCTTCTTAAAGTTGGCTTGCTTTCTACTAATTGCTGCACTTGAATTACTAACTCCCATCTGGTCAATATACCGGGAATTTTAACTAACAAATCATTTTCTGAGGGAACAGTAGACCATTACCAGCTAAGAAATGTCCCGAAGATAGAAGATCCATATTATCTGCACCGTTGGATATAGGACACAGAGAACGTGAATTGGGATACTCGTCGATCGAGCATAGCGTTGTTATATACGTAAACGTTTGATTTCTAACGACTCTGCGATGGGTGATGTTTCAATGATTTACTGCACCCTTCCATAATCCTCCGAAATGTGGAGCACTTATGAAAGTATAAAATGCCATTTAATGTCCTGCATTGAAAAATGATCCTGGATAATTTTCTCCTGGTAGAATCTGTACATGCATGGGCATAAATATTAATCGGTTACATAAACGCTTCAGAAGAAGTGTTCCGCAAATTTCCAGACGTGGTAGTGTTTGCGTAACTCGGGTAGTTAACAATTGTTTAGTGTCCCAAAAAAAAGTTCAGATTTAAAAATTTAATAAAACAAAAACGTTTTAATATATTTCCAAATTTATTTTTTTGCTTGAAAGTACAATTCTCCTTGATTATTTATGGAAAATGATTTCATTCAAATGGGAGCCGCAACTAGCCTTGGCATGCTCCATTCTATCGGTTCAATTTCTAAGCACATTTTGGATTGTGTGCGGATCTATTTCGGCAATGGTTGCTTCAATATTGGCTTTCTAATGCTCAATTGTTTGTTGATTGTCCGTATAACACTTGTCCATCACGGCACTCCACAAATAAAAATCAAAAAGCATCAAATCACAACTCTTTGCCGGCCAATTCACGTCACCATTTCGACTGATAATGCGGCCATCGAATTTTTACGCAGTTTTGCTATTGTAACGCCCGATGTGTGGCATGGCGCACCATCTTGCTGGAACTAAAGGTCGTCCAAACCAATATCTTCAAGATATGGCCACAAAAAAGATGTGGCGGTAGTTGATTCCGTTGACCGTAACTTTCGCGCGCATAAGATCTTTATGCAGAATTAATGACATGGAAGACCGGCTGATGTTCATTTCTGATGCACGATGATGAATTGATGTTCTTGGTCGAACGAACTCGACGAGCACGAGTACGCATTGGATTGTCGACTACGTAGACCGTATCACGCACTTTATTCACAAAGTTCTTGATACCGTTGGGTGTGAGTCCCATGTTTTGACCAAATTTTGTACGGCATTTTTTGCGATTTCGAACCAATTGTCTTTGTTGTGGAAGTAAATTTCCAACATTTCCCACTTTTGTTGAAGCGTTAAACGACTCATTTGGTCAGCTATAAATAATATACTGAGTTTCTGTCAAAGAAAGAATGACATTAGTGTTGCAAGAGCCAAAATAACCGAGATGTCAAATCTGAACCGATTATTGTGACACCCTATATATGACAGCTGCAAACGCCTTTTCTGACCCATCACAGAATCCATGTAAACAGAGGTTTTATTTGGCTAAAGACATGGTTCCTATCCAACGTGGAGTTGATAGGGTTTCAAGCTATACAAGTTCGTCTTGCAGCTTCACCCAGTTTACTGTAATATAATTAGGAACCTTGTCGTCCCATTTTATTTTTATGGTCCAAAGTTCTTTTAATATAAGTTTGATTGTCATGATAATTGGCGACAACCGCTCTCGTGGATCAAATTCTTTTGCTACTTTCGAGGCTAGTTCTCTCTTTGTAAGTTCAGTTTCAGATGATGCTTTTTTACTTTGAATCTAAAGCCATTTTTCATGAATTTGCCATTGCATAGTTTTGACTTTCGTCCATTGCTAGCTGATAATGTACTTATTGCCAAGAACGGAGCTGCTAATGTATCATATACAATGTACCAATTTTGTCATATGGATCTACCCAATTCAGACCAATAGCCGAAGAAGGTGCTCGATTTGACTACTGCGTAAGGTGAAACGAGAAAAACGATCGGGAAAGATTTATCTGTGCTTCGGCCTCGGAACAGATTGCAAAATTAGAAAGGAAAATTAAATTGATTATGTCTAATAATTTTAGACTAGATTGAACGGACTTAGTAAACAGACCCGTGAATTGGCCTCCATGATATTGTGTTCTGACATCGTTAGATTACTTTTTATAGGGGTATCGGCCACCGGACATCGGCCAAAATGATCGTAAGATTGCTCAAAAATTGGACCCATAGAATGGATCATCTAAAACCCATTCGCGAACAACCACAACATTTAAAAGAAATTATTTTCAAACATTAAATGTCATAAACCGACAATTTTTGATTATTTAAAAAAAAAGCTTCCAAAAACTCTTATTTGATTTATAAACATTCGAGTATATACTATATATGGAACTACTAAAATAAATTACAAAATGTTTTTCTTTTTATACCACAAATTTTGTTTAATTCGAGCTACTAGATTTCCTTAAAAAAATTGGAATGCTTTAGTTTACCATTGTGTTCATTTTGTTTTATTTCTGATAAAGCATCTATTTTAGAACTCGAAGTTTTGTTAAGGCGTTTTTTAATAAACACGACCTACTTTGTGAAAAAAATCGATAAAACTGACTCTGTTGTGATCAGCGCGATGTGCGATACAAATTTAGAATCTGCATTAGTGTCGCATATTTTTCTGATAGTGGGTAAACTTTCTGTAGTACATAGTTTTCCCGTTAGCGTGACTTAACCTCAAAAACAAACATTATGTGTATTATTCAATATTTTAAGTTATTTTTCAGAGTTTTCACGTTTTTCACACATTTGTTGAAAATTTCACAATTCTTTAAGTAGTTTACTTTATCTACAAAAAATGTAAAAACACGTTTTCCCATTGTAAATCTAAATTTATATAATGATGCTACCATTACAATTGAGAATCATGTAGTGGTGTAACAATATAATTCGAATGCCTCTATAATCTCTAAATGACATTCCGAATCACATTCTCCCAATTTAATATTATATACTTTTACGACACTTCTTTTATTCTTTAACAACAACAACAAAACATTTAAGATTTTAATTAAAATCATTTCACCAGCCAAAATAAAATAAAAAACTTTTTTAACGCTTATTTAATTTTCCGAAAACAAAAAGAAACTCATTTTCTGGTTCGGACCAAGCCAAAACGAAAGTCTATTGTTTCAATATGACTTTTATTCCAGATTCTCACATTTTACAATCTTATCGTTATGAAATCGATTTTTAAGATTGAAACATTTGTATTTATGAACGTATACATGCTGCTGTCGCGTTTTAAATTGTTGTATCGCTGTTTGTTGTTGTTCTCAACTTAAATGAATGAAACAAACAAAGTAATATCCATAAGTAAACATTTTGTTTTGTTTTTTAACACTGCGATGTGATGTAATAGCAGCGCACAGTACGATATGTATTCATCAAGATAATCTTGATAATGAGTATAAGCTTTTTGTTGCTGTTGTTGTGAAATAAAAATTTAAATATAAAATACAAAAAAAAAAAACAGAATACAATAACAAAAAATCTGAAATTAATTTGCATAATACTCAAACATTAAAATAAATATGTGTGTCTGTATATAAGAAGAAAATCATCACCGAGAAAAGTATGAAGATGAAGCTGCTGGAACAAAAAAGAAATTTATATAAAAATAAGGAGTAAAAATTAAGAAAAAATTCTATGTCTAAATAAAATAAACAGCAGCAATATACGATCTGTATTTAAAAATACAAATATATTTAAATACTCGAGAGGATGAGACAGATAATTATAAAGAATTTTCTGGAACAGGTTTTTTTTTTTTGTTATAGGAAAATGAAAATTAGTATCATTTCCAGATATACATATAAGTAGAGCACACCCTAACACAAAAAATTATCTCTAAAAATCTTTTTAGCAATATTAACATGATTGGATTTCGCCTCTTCCTCCTTACAGTGTACGTATATGTCTCGTATAGTTTTCCTTAATTTTTAAGATCAGATTAAAAACCAATATCTATAAAATTATAATCGAACAAAATCAAATAAAAAAAATTATCTTTTCCCAGAAGTTATACATTTTTATCAAGACGAACATTTCTTTATTTGCAATTAAAAAAAAAAAAAAAAAGATTGTTTGATAGGTTTTGTGATAAGAATCAAACGAACACACACAAAAAACAAAATACGGAATGATTATCATTAAAATTTATCATTTTATAACTTAAATTGTATTTCTGTTTACCTTGTGCTTTTTCGTAGAAAGCTTAAAAGATTTTTTTTTTCGGTTTTTCCATTTTTTTTTGTGTTCGTTTTGTTTTTTGTGGTGGGGAAAACATACAAAAAATTGAAAAATAATAAGGAAAAGACTAATATAAAAATTTTAAGATAAATAATCATTAAAATAAAATAATAGAGATTCAATTTTCTTATTTTGTTGAGCTTCTTGTTTTTCTATGGTAAATAATATTTACTTAAGAAGACGAAAACTTAAATATTTATCTAATTATTTTTGGATAGAACACAAAGTTTCGTTCATAAATTTTTTTTTGTGTTTCTTTTGTCATATTAGTTAGCAATAATGAATCTAAAGTGGGCGAGATTGGTGTGGGTTTTTTTTTATTGTACCAGGCTTTATATGTGCTTTTGAACTATATATATGTATATATATACACCACATGTATCGAATTTATGAGCTTTCATCTAACTATGTCTATATACATAAAAGATGTACATGTGTTCGGCTTTTGTCGGAATAATAAATAAAAATGTTTCGAAAGGAAAATTGGAAATTAAGGAAATCAATTTTTTTTTAAACTTTATCATTACTCAGTTCATTGATTTGATATTAATAAAATATTAGAGATCTTTGTACACACATATGTAACACATAGGATTTATTTTTTGGTTTTTGTACGTATTTGCTACATATATGTAATGTGGGTTGTGGTCGGGGGATAAAATGGATGCTGCATGTTATACATGTGGAATATGGAAAAAATTATCTTGTGGTTTGGCTTGATTGATTTTTTTTTATTTACTTTGTTTTATTTGGTACATATATAACATCTATAAGAACAAACTTTTTTCACTGTGTACTTCACCAATATTTGTAGTGGAAATTTTGATTTTGTTTGATGTTGGTTAGATTAATCACGATTGGGAAAGTTCTTTCAAAGCACACACACGGTTTCGTATACGCGTGATAAATAATTTTTTTTTTTTTTTAGTACAAAAATTTGAAGAATTGGAATTGAAATTCTTCAAATGTTTGTAAGAAAAGCTTTTAATTCTAAACATTACAATTTGCAAGCGCTCATAGAAGCTAAAACCATCACCATTACGTTTGCCAATGTATCAAATCAAGTCGCGCAAGTCATTTTGCGAACATTTTTAAAAATTAAACAAATTTAATTTAATACTGTGTATATAAATTAAACAAATTTAATTTAATACTGTGTATATATTAGGTGTGCAAGTACAAGCTCGGCTCTGAAGTTAGTTGTATTAAAATATACTGAACGCATCAAAATCGCCCGCCCTTCTCGATATAATATCGTTCTGTGTGTATCAAGTTTAAGAGGGGGATGTCTACAAGCATTATTTAAAACAAGCTATGCAATTGATTAATTCGATTTTGAGTGAACATTCTATGAGTCATTCAATAGTAAAAAAGTGGTTTGCAAGATTCCATATTGGCAATTTTATTTCGTGGCTCGTCACATTCAGGTGCAGTAAACAATTTGAAGACGAAGAACTTAAAGTTTTACTGGATCAAAACCTTTGTAAAATTCAAAAGAAGCTTGCAGAACAGTTAGGAGTTATACTCAAATACAGAGAGAAGGAAAATAGGTTCCTTTCAGTACTAACACTAGAATTAGTTTCTTTATTATTTTACACAAAATAAAACATCCCACCGGAATAAAATATTAAAGGTAATCCTTAAAACGACAAATTAATTGATCTCCAAATTAAAGGAACTCTCATTTCTTAAAGAATTGCGATGAAATTTGGATAGTAGTATTATTTAGGGATTTTAAAGTGAGTTTTGAGCAGAATTCTAGAATCTGACTATCCTGGATAAACTTGGCAATCATTATGAAATATGTTTCTAGATTGATTTTTGATTGAAAAATAAATTATAGATTAAAATATGGGATCTGTGCAATCTACACGAATAAAATCAATTTTGAACTGGAAAGAAAATACAGTTAAAGTTAGCCGACTCGGTCCAGTTGAAAAAATGTCGGTAATACAGATTCGACTTTGACAACTAAAATATATCAGCCGAAGAATGTCGAAATGCTTCCGGCTGTAATAACAAGTAAAATATCAGCCAGAAGGTCGGTAATGCAGATTCCAAAACAACTTGTATTATTCGCCTGTAAAAGTTGGTAAGGCAGAATCGTAATTTTAGTGTTAAACAGTAATTACTTTTTAAATCAAAAATGTTTATTTCGGTTCATCAACGTATATTATTCAAATGTAAATTTTTTTATTAAAGGCATTAAAACTATAACTAAAAAACTTTTTTAATAAGGAGAAAACTCTATGGTATATAACAAGTAAAACTTCAAAAATTTGAGTTCAATTTCGATGAGAATAGTCCGAAAATTTCTCGCACACACAAAATTTGAAAATTTCTAGAAATTGACCGTTTAAAGTATCATCGCTGGAAATAGATTCAAATGAAAGGTCTTAAGGTATAAACAGAACCAGAGATACAGCGACAAGATACAACGACTGTCAAATTTAAATATACATAAACCATAGGATGCTAACACAACCAATGTCGCTGGCGACGACGACATTGTCGCCGAATTTTTTTAGAATCTATTCTAATTTTGTCGCTGACGCTGCAGTACCACCAATATAAGACAAACATTTTTAGGTAAACATTTTTTACAACTGTTTTTTAATGAATTTAAACCAAATCTGAATATTGTAAACAATGTTTTATGTGAAAAAATTTAAATAGAGTCGATTAAAAGATAAATGAAATATTTTAGGGTCAATTTATTATAATTTTTCTCGTTTTGTCGCTGCAAAGCTGACGCGCTTGTTGTATTTACCAAAGCGACATCACCGGCAGACAAATGTATTTTGTCGATGTATTTTGTCGCTGTATCTCTGGTTCTGTTAATATCTTTATTGATGCTCACACGTGGAAAAATTTCAGATCGATTTCTTTGTTGGAAGTCCAGGAAAACTTGATTAAATATATCACACACACAAAATTTGAAAAATGCTAAAAATTGACCGTTTAAGTAAAGTGTCATGGCTAATCATTTAAATCATGAGTATTTGTGTACTGTGAAATCGATAAAACAAATTCAAGGAGTTCTCCCGGACTTACAACATAGAAATCGACCTGAAATTTTTCCAGGTGTGACCCTCTATAAGACCTTTCATTTGAATCTATTTCCAGCCATGACAATTTAAACGGTCAAGTTTTAGAAATTTTCAAATTTTGTGTGTGCGATATATTCAATCGAGTTTTCCGGGACTTCAAACATAGCAGTTGACCTTATGAAAATTATTAGATGAAATGCCATTTAAAAAATTCTCCAAACATGTAACTATAAATGCATTTCAAGTTTTAACTCCAAACATGTAATATACAGCACTTAGAGAAATTTGGTTTTTATATTAATTTTAATTGTTTCGAATGAATTTCTTATTTTAAATTTTTTAGTTTGTGTTTAGGAAGAACAAAATAAAAATTTGTATTATATATAATTACGTTCCGGCATGAAAGATGTATCTGCATTATCATCGAGCAATAAATATATAAGAGAAATCAAGTAGTGCAAATTTTATAAGCAGGTTTTTCCGAGGTTAATCTTATTTTATAGTTTTAATATATTTATGTACAAAAATTTAATTTTTTTTCTATATTTAATCCATTTATACAAATCTTATAAACATATTGACATAGTTATTTTATAGTTTATTGTTCTTGTTAGGCTTATACAGATTGCCAAAAGTAAAATAGATTAACCTCGGAATTTCTACATGAGTCCTCTTATGTATATTTTGCTTTATGGCATTATCGACATTTTTCAGCTGGGATGTTATTTTCGTTTGATTAGTTTGAATCTGCATTGTAAACATTTTTCGGCTGGAGTCGGCTAATTTTAATAGGGTGGAGAGAACTCGGCTATTTCTTAATTAATAATTGTAAAATTTGCATCGCATGGATAATTCAGACAAAAATTTTTGATTAGAATTTTCTGGCCAATGTCTCAGAAACTCACTATATTCACCCTTACTTTCAGTTGTTTTTCTGAAAGCAATAGGATCATAAGATTACATGGAAAATTTGTATAAATTTCACGATTCGTAATTTCATTGTAATATTTTGAATAACTGCGGTACTATAGGATCCTTATAGTTCCTGGCCAATATCACAAAAACTTTCACCAGTAGCTTCATTTGGGGGGATTCATTTGGAAGCTTTCATTCCATTGAACTGATGTTCTAAGTGACATGTTAAAGCTGAGATATGATAACTTTAAGTGTTTTTTAAATTACCCAAAGTTTCGCCATTAAATGGTCATACCTTTTTTGCTTGTAGTCGTAAAGGGAACGAAATAACTTTTATTGTATACTCCAATGTGATTTTATTCTAAATAAGTTATTATTTAATACAAATGATTTTAGCAAAATGACGTATGGGCTTCCAAATCCTTAAAATGTGTAGATTTAAGAAAAACGTCACCATCTTGATATTAGTTTTGCTTTAAACAATTCTCTAGTTTGTGCGCTTTCTCTAGTTTCTTTTTCTTTAAACAAATCACTCATTTTGTGGTCAAAATAGGAGAGACTATTCTGTCAGAGTTATTTGTGCCAGCTCTGCCAGGGTTAAAAAAATGTGTTTTAAGTTTTTGATAGATCCAAAAAGTAAGTAAACTGTGTGTTAATTGCCTTGTGCTGTTCAGTCAATATGTCAGTATCTGCTACCGAAAGTGCCCGTGTGTTTCACTTTGATCTTGTTAAATTGTTAATTGTTCCAGGTCTCGAAAAGGGTGATAATGCTAGACGGGTGGAGCTTTGTACACAGGTGTAGAACTGATAGCTTTTAAAGGGACTTTGTGGACAAATGAGTCTAATTTCAATCGTGAGGGAATTGTGAATCTACACAATCTGACACAATCAAAATACACAAGAAAAAGCAGTATTCTTAACAAAGGAAGTTCAGCGTTAATGTTTGGGCTGGTGTTATTGGTTGAAATCTTATCGGTCCATATTAAGTGTCAGAACGCCTATCCGGAAATATTTGTCTCGAATTTGTTTAGCACGAGCTACCTGAACTGATTTTATCAGTTTTAGAAGATGTGCTGATTGTTTTTGAAAATAACGGTTGCCCGGCACATAACCAATGAACGGTAAGAGAATACTTAGATGATTCATTCCCAAAGATTGAAATGGGTATCCCTATTTATTGACCCGCGCTGTCCCGAGACCTCAGACTCCTGGAATTCTATGTCTGGGGACATGTTAAGGAAGACAAATTCCGCACGCACAACAGAGGTAGCCATGAAATGCAACTTCGCACAACAACCGTGGAGATTAAAAAAGATGCAGTGCATGTATATACGGAACTGAGGAGGGCGTTTTGAACAAAATCTAATAAATCAAGTCGAATACAAATCTATTAATAACTTAAAAGGTATATTCTTAACCCTGGCACAAATAACCCTGACAAAATAATATCTAGTATTTTGACCACGAAATGAATAATTGTTATGA
Source organism: Nephrotoma appendiculata (assembly GCA_947310385.1). NCBI lineage: Eukaryota > Metazoa > Arthropoda > Insecta > Diptera > Tipulidae > Nephrotoma > Nephrotoma appendiculata. The sequence goes on from OX371223.1 coordinate 31,798,404, forward strand.
CATATCAGTATACCATTGGCATAACATTGAAAAAATTTTAAAACAAAGCTAATTTCAAAATAACCATTAGTATTTTTTAAATAAATTTAGATGGTGACATTTTTCGTACTTCTATAAATTTTTTAGGATTTGGAAGCCCATAAGTCATTTTTCTTAAACCAATTGTATTAAATAATGATGTATTTAGAAAATAAAACATTGCAGAATAAAATTTATTTTGTGCCTTTACGACTATAAACAAAAATGTTAAGAAAATTTAAAGGCCGGATTTTGGGTAATTAAAAAAAAGTTATCATATCTCAGTTAACGTGCCACTTAGAACATCAATTCCATGGAATGAAAGCTTCCAAATGATCCCCCAATGTGCCAAACAAATTTGTTGGTTCACGCGCCAAACACCCTGTATCTAAACAATTATTTTGTGATATAATGAATTTATTTATTATTTTATTTTATAAGGGAGGAGGAAGGTGGAGATCATCGGCAACGTCTAAATTTTGCAGTTAAATTTCAACAGTTGGTCAGATATGAAATCAACTTTATTGAAAATCTGATTAGTGATGAAGCTCATTTTCATTTGAATGGCTTCGTTCATTAGCAGAACTGCAGGTTCTGGGGTTCTGAAAATCCAAGAGCTATTTATCAACGCCAATTGCACCCCATTAGGTATACAGTATGGTCTGGCATTACATCTGAAAATATCATTGGGCCTTACTTCTTCGAAAATGAAGATGGAAGTGCTGTAACCGTAAATGGAGAGCGGCATCGGTTTAAGATAGAACATTTTTTACGTCCTATTCATGAAAACAGACCTGGGATGTAGTTTCAGCAGGATGGAGCCAATGCCCACAATTCCCGAGACACAATGATACTTTTAAGGAAAATTTTTAAAGAGCGAATAATTTCCAGAAATGCAGAAATTAATTGGCCAGCGCGTTTGGCAGATTTGTTAGCACCAGACTATTTTTTTTGGGGTTATTTAAAGGAGCGAGTATATGTGAACAAGCCTAAGACAATCCTTGAACTCAAGGCTAACATTGTTGCAGAAATTCGAAAGCTACAGCCACAAATTTTGAAAGATTTTATGAAAAATGTTCTAAAACGGGTCCATCATTGCGAAGTTGAAAACGGGAGTCATTTAAGTGACATTATTTTCCATACTTAGTGTAAAAAAATTTCCATTTTGTATATTTTATAATCTGAAAAAAAATATATATAAACGAAAAGTTATTAAAGTTTTAAAACCCATGGTGACTTTTGGCTCACCCTGTAGATTTGTATTTTCTTTTATGAGAATAGGGGAGAGGATAATTTTTGAGGATAATCACTCGATAAAGAAAAACATAGTTTTGTATTAGTTGTGGACCCTCAAATAGGTTGATTGTTCAACGTTGAGATTAATAAAAATATAAATCGAATTTGTAGTTTGCGTGACAATTATATAAAAATTATAAAAGTTATTAATGTTTTGGTGGATGCATGGGGTAAGCCACCCATGATGCCGTGTTTAGAGACTAATAACGGCAAGTGAAGTACTACGAGACTCGAATATTTTCCTAACGAGGCAATATTTTATATCGAGAAGATGCCTAACGTATACGTTTGCATAACGTGGCCTAAACTTTAAATTTTTACCGACGGAGTCCGGATCAACCAGTAGCGGTTTTAGCATCTGTGTTGAATGGCACAGCGGTACCATGTAAATCGGTTGGAAGCCATCGCAATAATTACGGGCGGCCGACACGGGGCGCGCTAATTTCATTTACGGGTGGCCGATATGCGACTACTTATTACTTCTCGGTGGGAAGACATCGCAACATTTATGGGTGGCCTGACTCAGCCCACCTCAAATACCTAATCAACAGTATCCGGCATCTGGGTTGTCATCAAGGGACCCCACAACGAACGGTACAAGGACACCGCGACCCTCAATGATGACAAAAAACTTGGTCAGCGCAGATTTCAATGGAGACGTCATCACAGCGAGCGGTTCTGAGACGCAACCCCAACGGCGACCAAAACGTGTCAAGAACATCTACATTTTTTCTGTCTTTCTCTTATTAAATAATTTTTTTATATTAACTGGAACAGAGGTTTTGTCTGTTGGAAAGATGTCCCTATCTTCTAATACCATGCCCAGCAAGCGTGACTAGTTTTAGCTACATACAAAACATTGTCAATACAGTTGCAACTATTTTTCATATAAAATTTCAAAACGAATGAAACAAAACTAGTAGCGAAGTTGCATCTCTTTCTATCACCTTTTTAGTAATGATGTCTGTACTAAACATCGTGTTTCTATTACAATTGTTTTAGTGTGATCAAGTTTAGTCGCCATTTTTCATTAGTTTGAAAATTTAAATTTTAAATTATATTTTAAATTTGTGTTGTTGTGAATTTGATTTTAATAAAAATAAAAATAGTTGTGTATAATTTAATATTATTATTTTAGTGGTGTATAATATTAATAAAAAATAGTAAGACCGTAAGACATTGCAATTTAGTGATTAATAGAAAATATTTGAACGGTAAAGTCGTAAACATTTATTATGTTGTTGAATTATTTAATATTTTATTATTTTAGTTATTTACGTACGTTAGTTCTAAATTAGTACAAATGTCGAAGAAAACGTTCTTGAATCGCTTAGCTATTCAAAAGCAAATATACAAAAATGATATGTTAAGGTATCAAAATTTGGATTCGTTCGCCCAACCTGCCAAATCGGGATCATTGGTAAACTCGAACTATTCAAACAGCGATACAGTGAATTCTATTTCTTCTGGTCAAGTTGACGATGTGCCTAGAAATCCATTATCTGATAATACCAGCGACTGCTCTCATTCAGAATCTGACAATCATTCTAGTTGTTGCAACAGCATTTCTGACCCTAATGTTAGTGAAGATCTTAATGCTGAACCAATAATTAGAAGGAACCTAAAATCATGGACTATAAGAAACAAAATTCCACATAACCATTTAGACGATTTACTAAAAGTTCTAAATGATTCTGGTATAAGAAACTTACCATTAACAGCAAGACAACTGCTCAATACTAAAACTAATGTTATTAATGTTATTGGCAATGCGCCAGGAGAGTATTTTCATTTTGGAATACAGAATCATGTAAAATCCAATAAATTTAACTTCCTACTAAAGAAAGACCTAATTTTAATTGACGTTGGTATTGATGGGCTACAAGTGTTCAAAAGTTCCCGACGTGTATTGTGGCCAATAATTGGAAGTTTTTCCGAATTTCCGAATGAATCTCCATTTCTAATTGGATGCTATTCAGGCTTCGAAAAACCTCACTCAGTTAATGACTTTTTAAAGTCTTTCGTACAAAAAACGAAATTTCTCATTCAAAATGGTATCAAAATTGCGCAGTCGGGAACAGTTAAGAAATTCAACATAAGACTATTTGTTTGTGACAGCCCAGCTAGGGCATTTATTACTACTACCCAATACCACATAGGCAAAAATAGCTGCCCCAAATGTTGCCAAATAGGAAGATATGCTAAGAGAAGAATAGTTTTTGAAACTGAAATTACAGATGAACGAACAGATGTATCTTACAGCGTTAGAAGAGACCAGCATTACCATCATAGAAATTTTTTGCTTAATGAAAATATTTTAGAATCAATTGATATTGGTATGGTATCCCAATTTCCAATTGATCCCATGCATATAATTGACTTGGGTGTTGTAAAAAAAAATTTGGGGCTTATTTCCAAAAACAAAATTGCAGGTGTTAAAATAAATATTGATGCAATCAACACAAGATTGAAAATGTGTTCTGCGCTTACGCCATCTGAATTTGGTCGAAGTTGTAGAACTTTCGGGGATTTCGCTTTATGGAAAGCCACCGAATTTAGACAGTTTCTAATTTATACCGGCATTATAGTTTTGAAAGGTACAGTCAATGATAAAATATATCAACATTTTTTATTATTGCATTGTGCTGTGAGATTATTATCGGATCCCAAAAGTTGCAGAGAAAATGCCAATGCAGCCTTAGCCATGATTCAACAGTTTGTCAAAATATTTCCAACAATATACGGGGAAGAAAAAGTAAGCTTTAATGTCCATGCTCTCCTACATTTGCCGCGGTGTGTGAAACAATTTGGGTCATTAGATTCGTTTTCCGCCTACAAATTTGAAAACTTCATGCAGTTTTTGAAACGAATTATTAGAAAACCAAATAAAATACTACAACAACTATACAGACGAATAGAAGAAATCAAAGGGTCTAATACAAGTTCCAAGCTAACAAAATTTAATAAATTTCATATTTCGAATGAAATTGGAAATGATTCTTATTGTCTGATAACCAATAGAAAAATAGTTAAGGTTATTGGATTTGGCTCGCTTGCAGGAGAAAAAACTGTTATTAGGCATGCTTTCAATGAAAGTGCAAACTATTTTAATGAACCGGTTAATTCATCAATTCTTGGAGTAGTACTAGGCCGCAGAATTCAACCAGACCTACAAACCTTTTATATGAAAGAAATATTATATAAATATTTTTGAGTACCAGTAGATGAGGGATATATTCTAATACCAATTTTTTCTAATACCCATTTATATTTGAATGGGACATTTTCGTAAAGCAATAATACCCTAAAGGAAATACTTTGATTGCCAATCTCCAGCATTAGTTAGATTTATCGTAATATATAACCGTAAAACCACACTTATTCTTGTATAATCAGCATTTAATCAACTTTATTTATATTCCAGCCATTGTCTGCATATTTCAAAATTATTAAGTTCATTTGCATTATGGAATAGAAACAGATATAAATTGCTTACTGTCGAGGGTTTGATCTCATTTTAAAATACCAGCGTACAAAACCAATTGCACATATAGTAAAATCAACAGAAACATCCCACAACGATAAAAATAAATAGGGATCGATTTAACAGGCAACCACCTCCAAAACGTTATTCTTTTAGAACACAGTGTCTTATAAACATATACAAATCCATAATAATATGAATTTATCCTAAAAAAAAACTTTTTAATTTTTTCTATAAATTTTAAATGATAAATATTCTCTTTTCCATACATGTACTTGAATACGTACATACGAGTGTACTACATGTAATATTCTAGACAACCAGAATACTAAATTAAATAAAAATGAACGAAAAAATAAAATGTTGTGATTGCATGCAAAAAATGAAGTATACGATGCACTAAATATTACTCGTATATATGTATATGAAATACACTACACATATATACATGTGAGTACGTATATGCACTGTATCTAAAAAGTTAATAAAAAATTTATTGAATTTTTGCATTTTTATTGCATACAAATTTATTGGTGAATAAATCAAAAAATGTTAGTAATTTTTTCTAGTACCTCATATACTCCTCCATATAGCTTTCAATATATTACACCATGTACGTATATATAGGATAATAGATTTTTTAAATTTTTGTTGCTTACACCACACAACAACAAAATCATCTATAATTGTGTATCTATTATCTATATATCGATAAAATTCTCTATGTACCCCAATCTATAATAAAAAAAAAATATTTACCAAAATTGCTGTTGTGCTGCGTTAATTGAACTGAGGAAAGGTTAAGAGTGTTGATCAGCTTCGTATATAGTTTGAGCAGGATACAACAACAAAAAACATTTTTTGTGGTATAGTGATGGTTTGTTACAGTATGGGGTGTAGATTGTTAGAAACAAACATTGGGATGAATATTCAGTGATTGATGGATATTGATTAAGTTTATCGATAGGCTGTCATGTTCAGTTATGTGATTTTAAAAGATTTTCATTTACAGAATGGAGAAAAAAATGTGTAAACATTATAAGCTGGCCAACTAATTTTCATTTGTTTTATTATAAGTGAGCAAAATAACAAAAACTATTAAATTAGAAATTAAATATATGTTTATATGAAAAAATTATAGCAGGAACTTTGAAAAACAATAACTCCAGTAAATCAAAAAAAACGACATTGTTTTTTATGTTGCGAAAAAAGTAAACGAATTGATAAAATTTTTCAACAATTGAAAAACTATTAAATTATTCAATATTGTGTCAGCCTTTCTTACCAATGACCATCTGTAATCGCCGTGACATACTTACAACTAAATTTTCCGAGGTAAATTTCTGAAATGGAAGACCGCTCTTGTTGTACACTGCCCCTGAAAGATTTTATCATCCAAATGGTATCACGGACGATTTAACTTTATATTAAAAAGTTATTATAAAGTTTTCTTGTAGAATCTAATCGTAAGAATTTCCCGTCATTTTCCCGTTAATCTTGACTAAAGTACCCGCACCATGACAAGAAAAACACCTACACACTATCAATGAACCACCTCCATGCTTAACTGTCACTTGAGTTAAGGAACCCAAACGCGACTTTGTCTTTTTGGCGATTTTAGTTCAAGTTTTCTCTCATGTGACCAGATGACACTTTGCCAATCAGATATCGGCATATTAACAAATTTAACCAGTAGATTTTCATCCTAAAACAGCTATATGTTATAACCCAATTTCGTTTAACCTGTAACTTACTGTAAATCTCAATATATTCAAATTAAGTTCATTCACGAGAAGATTTCAGAGATTTTAGTTGAAAGTACTAAAAATATATTTTCAAGTAACTTATACTTACTGTTAAAGTTAACGGACCCGCTCTAGTCAAAAATTGTCGATAATGCAGATTCGATTGTAACAACTAAAATGTGCTAGTAGAGAAATGTCAATAACGCAGATCCAAAAACAACAGATTCATAAGAATAGTCAATTGAAAGATGTCGATAAAGCAGATAAGTGTGTGTGATGTTCAACAGTAATTTCATTTTATATTGAAAAAGTTTATCTTGTATATTATTCAAAATTACTTTTTTTATTAAATTCATTAAAACTATAATACAAAACTGTTTTTTTACTGTGAAAACTCGTTTGAATATATTAAGCAAAACTTAAAAACTCTAAAAATTAAACGTTTTAAGTTACATGGCTGGCAATCAGTTCTAATATAAGGTCTTAGTAATTGTTATCTCTGGAAAACAATCTATATCACATTTCTTGTGGGGAGTTCGGTTAAACTCGATTAAATATAACGCACACAAAAAGTTTGAATACTTCAACTTGTAAGAAAATTTCATGTCGAATTTCACGTCGGTAGCTTTAGAAAGTTCGGTTCAAGAAAACATACAATCTGTAAAGAAATCATCAAAAATATTTAGCCGAAAAATGCCGTTAATGCAGATTAAATATATTCAAGATAAAATGATAGTCGAAAAACGTCGATAATGCAGATAAAAATTGTCCCAAAGAAATTTGTTTATATTTTAAATATCGATATTGTTATTTCTTAAAATCAACTTAAACTAATGTACTAAATCGTGTGTGCGATCATTAATGACCTTTCATTTGAAACTTGTTCTAGCCATGACATTTTAAACGGTCAATTTTAGAAGTTTTAAAATTTTGTGTGTGCGATATATGCAATCGACTTTTCGCGGATTCCCCACATGAAAATTGACCTGACGTTTTTTAAATGATAATCATTAGAAGTCACATCATTTATAATAATTTCCAGACATGTCACTATAGATGCATTTTCCATCTGTCCTCACCAAACAGGAAAAATTTAGATTGGTGTATTAGTGTTAAATATTTCGAAATTTTAATTTTTTAGTTGTCTTTTAGGAACAACAAAATAAAAATTTCTAATATAAATAATTAATTTCCGATATAAAATTTGTATCTGCATTTGCATTATACGGGTTACTAAATACACTACTATTACTTTCGACTAAATTATTGACTAAATTAAACTGCTGTTCGTTTGTACTAGTGATATGATAGTTGTCACATAATCTATAAAATGCAAAATTTATAAATCACCTCCATCAAAAATAAACACTTTGACAATCGTAAACCTCAAATTAAATTTGCGAACTAGAATAAAATTTTAGTGTATTGTGCTATACGCCATCTATTAATAACCGCTACAAATTAAGTTTAATTACTTTAGTCAGTTATTTAGCCGAAAAAATTGTTATTAGGTATTAAAATTTGTATTCCGTAGTCCTGGCGTTTATTATTTTGAAATAAATCTCCGACTAACTAGTTGGATAGGTTTCGCTTATATATCCAGTTATTTTTTAACTCCTAACTTAGTGAAGCTTTTTCAATCGCCAATTAGAAAAATTGTAAATATTGTAAAATTGAAATTGTATACATTAGACAAGGCAGAGAATATACACAATAAGAAAAATCAAGCGCGAACATTAAAAAAATTGGAATAGCGCCATGCGGCGAATAATAAAATTACACATTGAGCGACACAGAACGAAATAGTTTTTTATATTTACGAAAAAATAACTAAACCCAAAAACACACAATTATTTTCTTCGCTGTACACACAAAAAAAGAAAATATGTATTTTGTTTTGTGTTTTTCTTTTTCGTAATTTTAGTTTTGCATTGCATTTGCTTGCGCGATGGTGTGTATATTATGTGCGCGCAGATAGGAGAATGTTAATACAAAAAATTGTATTACAAGATGATAAAATATGTATGCAATTGGTTTTCTAGAGTCATATGTACCTTACCTACTATTACTGTAAAAGTAGTGTCTCATTCATGATTTGTTGGAAAAAGTTTTCGTCATGTAAGCTGACGGGTTTTCTCACATAAACATTTTCAAATAAAATTATTTTGCATTTAAAATCTTTCTATATATTTGTTTACTTTCTTAAAATCCCTAATCGATACGATTTAACATATACAAATTGGAAAAAAATTAATCCGCGATACGAGTTTTCAACAATCAGCAAATTGCATATTTTAAAATTGTGACGTGTTGCGCTTCCGCCACCGCCTTACTAACTGCAGCACGGAAGTTGGCAAGTATCCACAAAATAGTTACCATTAATGATTACAAGTTGGTTAGTTGGAATAAAATTTAAAATATTTATTATTACGTATGTGGCATTGTATAGTAAAACTTATAGTAGAAAGAGCGGGGTATCTTGCGGTCAAAATGTATACCTGTTGTTCACATTTTTCAATGTCTTTCTATGTTACTAATAAAGTTTTAATAAAAAAATGTGTGAACTAGGTAAATCGAAAAAACTAGGAACAAACAGATTTTACGAGGGGGATGTGAATTGCGGGCAGTTACCGCAATGTACATGTATGGATAAAATAAATGTATTCGTTTCGAGATAAAACTGTATAAGATCGTAGATCGTAAAATAAGAAATCTATAACTGTCTATTCCACTATCGGTGTAATCTTTTATATAACTAGAACAATAAATCATGTTTCGTAACAATTTCAAATAACATCGCGTAGAGTTAATTTATTTTGAGGAACAAATTGAGTTAAACTTTGGAAATTACAAGATCTGATATGAATGAATGGTTTGAGAACAAAAATATGAAAGGCCAGGTCATTTTAATATTTAATAATTTTATTTCTAAATTTCAACCCTACAACGCCCTACGCGTCTCGTGAGCACTAATAATAGCAACGTTGTTTCAAAACCATCCCACAACACAACGACCACGAGAACTACATATAACAGAACAGTGAATTGCCAGTTTTGCATATCCCAAATTCATTTAGAAACTAGATCCAAAGGATCATACTGTATCCTATCTAATAACTGTTCTAACTCATGTTCGTGTTAACGCCCGTATCTCACTTTTACGTAAATACCTGACTTGATTACGGTCCTTACATAGTATTCTTCATAGAAGAATATTACGTATTTATACTGGTGGCGTTACATCCCATGAAAGGATTTGGCCGCCTATCCTCGATCTTGTGTATTCTCAGAGACATTGTGCCTCTTTTTCACCGGCCCCAAATACATATTTTAACGTTTATTATTGAACTGCTTGCAAAATAAAATTTTCATGAGCAGTGGGAAGTTGACTTGATTTAAAATATAAGCAAAGCTGCGATCTACTACATTAAGCTGACGGATGAACTATTCTAAGGATAAATAGATTTTTATCTTGGTATTTCACTCACTAGATGAGTTACTGGTCATCATTAATTTGTATATAAATTTCAGCTTAGATGTCTGATTTCGCGCAGGTACATCTGTTGAATTTTTGAAGTCACATAGGCTATGAGTAACTGGACAAGTGGTGCAGTGGTTAAAGCTTCGGCACTTGGACCGGGAGGTACTGGGTTCGAATCCCATCAGAGGCTAGATGCAAATCGAATTTTCATCATCAATTACAATCGGTGATGTTAATAAACACAACTAAGACCCTCTGATGGAGTGCAGAATTCAGCGCCGACCCACCGTCCATGTCAATGTACAGGTTGACATGGAGCTTGCAATGTGCAGGTGGTATACTGTAGTTGTGTGAGTAGGTGAATAGGTGAATGGGTTAATGATGTGGCTTGAATGCGTGGTATCACAATGGGCCAAACAAATGGCCTAAGTGTCAACCACTGAAACCTAACCTAAAAAACCTAGGCTATGAGTACCGAATAGAGATTGCTTACGGAATTATGATTGTCTTATGTTTTGTGATAGATTTTGCTGGCGAGAGCGATCTGTTTATTTAAAATTTGAATGACCGCTCGACGGCTTAGTTACAACCACTAATTAATAAATTTAAACGATTCGAGTAAGAAGGCAAGTTATAATTGTCCTTCCAAAGTTATCCCTCAGCACAAGAACGCCGATTCCGTTTATGTGGGCATCGTGATGAGGCCATCACACTTAACACTGATTGATGATATTATCGATCTGATCTTGCAAGTTTAATTCGCTGTCACATGTAACACGCAAATCTGGAACGGACGAAACTTCACTCCAACAACAATTAATATACTATTTTGAAAAAATGGATTGTATTCGTTTGCAAGAATATGTTAATGCGAAATGATACTTGCTGACGTTTAGCTCGAGATCATTCTTTGTACACCATATGAAGACTTATAAAGGTAAATTTCAATTTCATTAGTATATCGTTCAATATCTTTAACACACCATGGCAAAAATTGGTTTCAAGTTATTTTCGATGGTTATCATATTTTGTTATTTTTACCACGATTTTACATATACATTTTAAATAAATGAGAGTTTGTTCTTTTATTTTTCTGGTAATTTATATTATATGTATTAATTTTACATTAAGTACTAGTTTCGAGCAAACTTAACTGTATAAAAAACATTAAAAAATGATAAATATTTTACACTATATACCTAGATATACCAATTTAATTAACCAATATTTTATTATTATTTTCTATTTATTTTATTAATTTCAAGAGAAGGTAGCTAATTTAATCAATAAATCAAAATACTAATAATTTATTTATATAAATGATTAGTTTATTTTTAAACCTGGTAAAAGCTGCGCTATATATTACAAAATTCGTTTGCTGTAAATTTCCTTAATCAAAACAACTGTAATTTTTTAAATAAAAAAAAACAGTTTCGCCAAAGTATGACGATTTTGCTTTATTATCTTTTTAGACTTTGAGCTAAATATATGATGTTGTATTTTGTGATTAAACACTTAATAAACACATTTCACTTAACACTGGTTTTTGTTATTTCGCAAAAAGTTAAATAAAAAGCTAAAGCGTAATACTTTAACGGGTATTTACCCACCGGATAGTCCAACGCGGGAAAATTGGAATCGCTTAAAGTATCTAGGAAAAACGAGCCATCAGATTAGCAACATCGCGTCCGATTATACTAATATTAGTTTTGCTTTTTATAATAATAACACAATAAAGAAAATGATTTTTAACAATAAACCTAGAGTTGATCGCCTTTCCAAGTCTGGTGTTTATAGGATTAATTGCAATTATTGTAGTTTCTCTTATATTGGCCAGACTGGGCGCAATTTTGGAGTTAGAGCTAGAGAACATTTATCTGGTTACAATCAATCAACTTTCCATAGCCATTTAACTTTAGAAAATCATACAGGTAGCTTGAACAATTTAGACATATTACATATACAAGGCAGACGTTTAGGTACCTTAGAATCTTACGAAATTCGAAAATCAATATTTCTTAACCAAAATATCCTTAACGAACAGAGAGATGAAATCCGGTTCTCACCAATTACAGATCACGCCCTTTTCTATTCTCACGTACACAATAATTTGACTAATACGTCGGGTAATTAAATGTACTTGAATTTACCTTAAATTTTATTACTCAACCGATGACTAATCGTGCACCTGCTATCCTCGACCGATGACTAATCGTACACCCCGTATCCTTAACGAACAGAGAGATCAAATCCGGTTCTCACCAATTACAGATCCCGCCCTTTTTGTATTCTCACGTACGCAATAATTTGAGTAATACGTCGGGTAATTAAATGTATTTGAATTTACCTTAAATTTTATTACTCAGCCGATGACTAATCGTGCACCTTCTACCATCGACCGATGACTAATCGTACACCGGCCCCTAGTTGGGGCGATCAATAGAATAATTTTTATTGCCTAATTTTGTCTCTCCTTCTTTTATTTCTTTTTGCTTTTTCCTACTACCTAGCTACATAATAAAAATTTTAATTTTTACAAATCATTAGATACTCCTGATGATGACCTAACAAGTCGAAATCGATCGAGTGATTTTTAAACTTTTTCAACAATTTTTTTAATTAAAATATTCAAAAATTTAATTAACGAAGTGTGTTTATTAAGTGTCAGTGTGTTTCGCCAAATGCCTACTGCAAATAGTGCTAAAATTATTTTGTGATTATATTCTAATTAATAGATTATAGTGATTATAGTGATTATTAGTGATTATATATTCGAAACAGTTTTTTTAAAAACTTTCAACCTCGGCTTTTCGTTTGCATCTATTTGTACACGTGAGTATTGTTTTGTAATTATTGAAACCGTAAATATAATAAATATACTATTATTATTATTATTATTATAATTATTATGAGTGGTCGTGTGGGACTTAAATGCTCCGTTCAGGCTTGTTATTCTAAGCAACGGGATGGCGCTCGGTTGTTTAAATATTCCGCTAAATATTATTGGTACCACGAAACATGGTTAAATTGTGGAATATTGGCTAAAAATGCCAATAGGATATTTCTTTGTTCAAAACATTTTGAATCGCATTATATAGGAAAACGTAAGCTGAAGAGAACAGCCATTCCAACGTTAAATTTACCTCAAAATGAACCAGAGAACTCAGACGTTACCAAAGAAAACAATTTAAATTTATCTCCAAGTTTAAATGAAACCTGTACTTCTAAATTCTTTGAAAGTTCAAATATTAAAACGTATTCATCTACGAATGAAGATTTCGAAGATTTAAACTTAGAACAGATTGCTCAGATACCAGATCCATATTTCGATAAAGTAGCAGCTCCTTTATCAATAGAGCCGGTAGTATGTGATAGTTGTGAAACACGGAAAAGAAATATAGCAGTATATCGATCGATGAATCATAAATTTGTTAAAAAAATTACCAAATTGAAACATGAAAAAACAGAATTGTACAAAAAAATTAAGAACTTAGAACAAAAAAATAGAGTAGCAAATAAAAAACTTGATAATTTCAAACTTCAAGCTAAAATGCCTCTAAACACATTGGTTGAGCAGACAATGAAAAGTCAACATGCGAAAAATTTTTCTTTAATGATTTTGTCTGAAAGAAATAAAACTAAGAAATGGCCAGATAAATATAAGGTTCTAGCGCAGAATTTGTATTATCGCTCTCCTAAGGCATATAACTTTTTACGAGACAAATTAAGTTTCGATTTACCATCAAAGACGTCACTTGTTCGATGGCAACCCATAAAGAATTTCTTCCCAGGCACCAACAATTCGTTTATGTTAAAATGTTTGAAAGAAAAAGTTGAAAGCTTAAGTGTTTTAGGCAGGCAATGCAGTTTGTTGTTTGACGAAATTAAATTAAAAAAAGATTTAAAGTATAATTCTATCAGAGACTGTGTTGATGGATATGTTGATCTAGGGGACGACAAAAGACAGGCAAAATTAGGCAGCTACGTTTGTGTATTTATGGTCCGCGGGTTAGTTGAAAATTGGAAAAATATTTTATCTTACTACATCTCTGAGAATGCGATTCCTTCCGATACCCTATCGAACTTAATAGAAACCAATTTACACTTATGTATATCATTAAGCCTTACAGTAAGAGCTGTTATTTGCGACCAAGGTGCAAACAATCGAAGAGCACTGAAAAACTTGGGAGTTACTGCTTCTGACCCAATACTCAATTTTAATAATTCCGTTAAAATCGTTTCCATTTTTGATCCTCCACATTTAATTAAATCTTTTCGCAATTGTATGCTCAAGTCCGATATTGAAACTGTTGATGGTCTTGCGAGCTGGGAAGTAATTCGTGAATTATATAAATTAGACCAGGCATCAGTTACAAGAATGTGCCCCAAGTTGAGCGACAAACATATTTATCTTGAGCATTTTGATAAAATGAAGGTTAAACTAGCAACTCAGATATTCAGTAGAAGCGTAGTGGCCGGCATAAAAACTGCATACGAACTCGATAAATTTTCTAAAAGTGCCAAAACTAAGGCAGCTGCAACTTGGAGTGTTTGTGAGAAATTTGATCAACTATTTGATATTCTTAATTCTAAAAGCTTGTTTGATGCCAATCCATATAAATGTGCTTTGACTTGTGATGACAAAAATAAGACTGTAACATTTCTTAACGATATGGTAACTTATTTAACACAAATAAAGTTAAAAAACCGTAAAAAAGTTTACTCTTTTGAAGGGATGGTGCAGACTATTAATGGCGTTCTCTTTATTTTGAAAAGTTTATCGGAAGAGAATATCGGCTTTAAATATCTGTTGACTTCGAGAATAAATCAAGATGCGCTAGAAAATACATTTTCTATAATACGATCTGCTAATGGAAATAACTTTAACCCTTCGGTTCAAGAGTTTGGCTTTACTGTCTCGAAATTATTATCCATCAAATATTTAACATCATTTACTGGCTTATCAAACTGCGAAAACGATGCAGATATAACATTGTTACATGCTCTTCGAGATGAAAAGGAAAATCAGGAATGGGTAATAAGACACGAATCCCCTGAGAAAAATTCAACTAATGTACAGACTCAAGAAAACAATTCAAATTTTGTAGAAGTCTTTGGTGAAAGCTTCTCACTAGTTGATGTCTATGATGAATCTGATGATGATGATGATGATTATGAAAATTATTCATTGCTTGAGATAGAAAGCGATATAGATGATTGTTTAATTAACAAATCTAATGTTAATTCAGAAGTATCGTCTAGATATTTTGTTGGATATTTAGTTCATCGATTATTAAAAAAAGTAAATTGTGCTGCTTGTTGCTCAGAATTTTTAAAAGACGTCGAGTTTGTAGAGAATAACTCTGAACTACTAATTAAAAATAAAAATTATTTAAAAACAGATGGTTTTGGTAAACTACGTGCACCTTCAGAATCGTTCTTTGAGATATGTAAAAGGCAAATTTTATTTGTTGATTCTTATTTAAAAACGTGTTCCCATATTATTGGTCTTAAGCGCGATATATTAAATAATTTATTAAACGGAAGCATAGACAAAGAATTTTATGATATTGAAAGCCCATGTTATCATCATCGTGTTCATATATTAAAACTTATGATTGTTATATTAATTAGAAAATTTTGTAAATGGGAAATGGAAAAAATTAGAAAAAATAAACAAAACCCTTAAGGTTTAAAATACGAGAATTGTTTTTGTTATAAATCTATCTAGTTTTATTTTAAACCATTAATATTCTGTTTTATTATTCTGAGCAGTCACGACCGTTTTTCTTTTAAGTTGGTATTTCAATTATATTTTTGACAACTATTTCCGCATTTTTTTTTTTAGATTACATAGATATTTTCACATTTCTTTGTATTATTGTTAATGGCATATAAAGCCTATCGTCTTCTCTCGAATATAACGCCTAGGCATCCATTTATATAATCTTTAGATGATGTGGCGTTCTATTGAACTAGATTATACATCATTAAGATTATACATTAAATTTTGAAATATGAATTATTACATCAATTTTCTAAATGGACGTCTAGGCGTTATATTCGGGGGAAGGCGGTAGGGGGGCGAAGTCCGAGATTCATACCTCCACGTGGTGCTCCCTGGGTTACTCTAATTGAATCAGGCAATGTAGTTGATATAGGAAGAATAAAAGAATAAAAATAAAAATTTGTAAAATGAAGCTTCACTATTCAAATTTTCTGTTTATCAATCGCGCAAATTTTATCGAATAAATTGATTGAAGCTTAAATTTTCGATAAAGTTTTATCACAGAAGCAATATTCAGTTTCAATCTGATAAGATAATGAAAAAATTCAATCATCTCATCAGACCAATGGCGACTGAATATTACTACGTAATGATTATATATTGTGTTATATGTGTAAACCGATATATTTCGTGTTACCCGAAGAAACACATATAAAACGGTAAGAGCCGATATTTCCGATAACGCTATGAATTATTTAATTAATTCAGTAAAATTAATAAAAAATTACTTGCACTGGAATCGAAACCAGTGTGAATGAGATGAAAGTTTGTAAGAATAAATTTAGTGAGTTGCCATAATTTTTCATTAACACTAGAGTTACGATTACACGGTTGTTCTACATATATAGAACACAAAATGTAATCATTACGTAGTAATATTAAGTCACCATGGTCTGATGAGATGATTGAATTTTTTCATGATCTTATCAGATCGAAACTATGGATATTACTTCTGTTACAAAAGATCATCGAAAATTTAAGCATCAATAATTTGTTTAAAAAAAAATATTTAACTATATTAACTCCACGAATTATTTACAAATACAGCCAAATTTCTTTTCAGATATTCAAATGATTTGTAGACTTCAGACGAGCATATGACATGTTCAATAAAGATTAACCTATGTTCAGTACCCTGATTATCTAAAAAAAAAGATATGATGTAAACGTTAACATAAAAAATCACAAAGGAATGTATTGTAGATCTAAATTGTGTAAAGTTGAAAAGCTTACTATGGTTTTCACGTTTAAACATTAACTTTTTTAGAGTATATGTGCGCTAGAGTGGCTACATAGGAATACCTAAAATATTTAGCTATAGCTCTTTAATAAGACAGTGGGCCAGTCACCTTTATGTGACGATATTTATTCAAATTATTTTAAAAATTCACATTAAACTTCGATTTCCTGATATAGTTTGTTTAAGCTTGCTGATCGAATGGCTTTACTATATTCCAAAACCTAATCCCATACTTACTTTTAAATTAGGACTTCATTATATAAACCACATTTTGAATGTGTTACAGAACTGGACAAAATATTTTTTTGAATTAGTTACAATTTGGTCAATGAATTGTTGTGTAAATACTATTCGTTCTTGACCGTTTTCCACGATAAATCCTCCTACTATCCCCAAAAAATCAAAAAAAATTGGGTCACAAGTTACCATTCAGGCCATGAAATGGAACATATTACACTTCTCCACTTACAATTATTTTAACATCGTGTTACCATCATAAGGCCGTTTATATGACATTACAGATAGCAAAGAAGATAGCGGACTTAAGAAACTACAATTTTTAAAGTTTTATCTTTACGCCAAATGTGTGAAAATAGTAATTATGTTCAGGGCAACAATATAAAATCACATAGGTATTAAAAATGAATTTAACATTTTTGTATTAAGAATATTGTTTTCTGTTAAATTCTTAAACTGAGGTACTTACAAATGTTTAATTAATTTACAACATTTTAATATTTTTAAGTTTTAAAATTAATTTTGTTCAAATACATATTTTAAAAAATCTGAAGATCAAATTAGTATTTGAAATGTCGGTTAGAAATAAAAATATTATTTTAAAAAACATAACGACATCTTTACTTAATTTGAATTAAAAACGCTCAATAACTACATATATTATATAATACTCGTATCTTAATAATATCTGATAATGTACTCGACGTATATCACGATTCACGACACAAGAAAATTTTTTTTAGTTTAGATACCGAAAATGTTTGCGTTCATTCATCTTCATTGAAATTCTAAATTACAATAACAAAAACACATTTCATACCCATTCATAACACACATTTCACATTTTCACAATTATTCATATACATATTACCACAGCTTGTTTTATAGTTATATTCTCTACATATCGCAGTAAAAACGAAACGAAGATCGAGCCGATCGATAACAAAAAAATATTTTTTGTACGTATACAGCGGTGAAAGCAAATTTAAAATTTCTGCTTTGAAATATTTTTCATAAATAAAATAAACTATTTCATGCACTGTGTCGCTCAATGTGTAGTACCGAAAACTAATATATTGGGAGTGGCGCTAGCTTCGCACTGGCTTATAAAAGTAATATTTCTTGCTTTTTCTTATTATTTCTTTTTTCTATGGACAAGGTTTTCAGTATGCCATCTGTGAACGACTAGAGCAAGCTAACCATCAATTAAGTTATAAAGTTATCAATTAAGAAATTTCGGGCTATTCTGGATTGATAGCCAGATAGTATTTTTACATCAAGGTGAGGTTATCAAGAAGATGGAAGTTTGAGTAAGGCATTGTGATTATACTTTGATTAGTTCAAAGTGTTTTCAATATTTTTGTAGTTTGGTCACTGCAGTCTGATGAGACGACCGAATTTTTTAATACAAAAAATATACTGTTAGAGTTATGGGTCAACTATAGGTAGAATAAAAAAAATAACAGAAATAACGTAAGAAACGAAGACAAAAAATTATTTTTCTAATTTGACTTTTCGGCTATAGATTACTTAAAATATTAAGTTCATTCATATTTTTCATGTAATATTTTTTTGATGTATTTCCTAAAATCTTGAGTGAAACTACAATAGTTTTGAGTATAAACGTATTACATATCAACAAATATATGTGTTTAAAATTATAAAAATATTTATATGCGGTTTAAATTACCACAATTCGATAAATTATTTTTTTAGGTTAGGTTTAGAAAAATACAATTCTACGGTGTAGTGAAAATTATTTGTGATTTTATATTCATATTTGTATATGTGTGCATGAATATTTTATAAATAGAAAAGATAATATACACGGACAATTCAAAATTACCATACATAAAATAATAAACATGCATATTACATTCAACGCACAAAAATTTGTTCGAGTTTTGTTGTTGTATTTGTTAAGTTTTTTATTCTTGGACGAAAATTTTCGCTCGGTTATTCTTTTTAAATGACAGCAAAATAAAACGCAATTTTTCTTATAGTTTTTATTTTTCTTATTCTGAGTATGGTCGAATACATATAAATCCTATCTCTCGCTCTCTTACGTTATTTTTTTTATTTTTATTATTCTATCTATAGTTCCCGCATTAGCCGACTCGCTTCAGCCGAAAAATGTCGATAATGCAGAATCGGTTGTAACAACTAAAATGCATCAGCCGAAAAATGATGATAGTGCAGATTCGGTTATAATAACAAAAACGGGTCAGCCGAAAAATGTTGATAATGCAGATTCGGTTGTAATAACAAAAAATACCAGCCGAAAAAAGTCGAAAATGCAGAATCAAAAACATTTTGTATTATTCGCCAGTAAAGGTCGGTAATGCAGATTCGTAATTTTGGTGTTCAGTAATTACTTTTTAAATCAAAAATGTTTATTTCGGTTCATCAACGTAAACTATTCTAAATTAAATTTTTTTATTAAATGCAATAAAACTATAATTAAAAAACTATTTTAAAAAGGAGAAAACTCAATGGTATATACCGAGCAAAACTTCAAAAATTTCAGAACAATTTTCATGTGAAGAGTCAGAAAATTACGATAAATAAATCGCACACACAAAATTTGAAAATTTCTAAAAAGTGACCGTTTAAAGTGTCATGGCTGGAAATAGATTCAAATGAAAGGTCTTATTAATGCTCACACCTGGAAAAAAATTCACTCCGATTTCTATGTTGGAAGTCCGGGAAAACTCGATTGAATATATCGCACACACAAAATTTGAAATTTTCTAAAAAGTGACCGTTTAAAGTGTCATGGCTGGAAATAGATTCAATTGAAAGGTCTTGCTGATGCTCACACCTGGGAATAATTTCAGGTCGATTTCATGTTGGAAGTCCAGGAAAACTTGATTGAATATATCGCACACACAAAATTTGAAAATTTCTAAAAATTGACCGTTTAAAGTGTCATGACTGAAAAAAATTCAAATGAAAGGTCTTATTGATGCTCACATCTGGAAAAAACTTTAGGTCGATTTCTATGTTGGAAGTCCGGGAAAACTCGATTGAATATATCGCACACACAAAATTTGAAAATTTCTATAAATTGACCGTTTAAAGTGTCATGGCTGGAAATATATTCAAATGAAAGGTCTTATTGATGCTCACATCTAAAAAAAAACTTTTAGTCGATTTCTATGTTGGAAGTCCGGGAAAACTCGATTGAATATATCGCACACACAAAATTTGAAAATTTGTATAAATTGACCGTTTGTATAAATTGGCTGGGATGTCACCGACAAAAATCGGCTGTCATTTTCGTTTGATTAGTTTGAAACTGCATTATTGACATTTTTCGGCTGGAGTCGGCTATCTTTAATAGGGTACAAAAAATTCAATGTTTTCATTAGTTCGAAACCAAACTTCCATCTTCTTGATAACCTCACCTTGATGTTATCAATTAAGTTATAAGTTACCAATTTTTTTTAAATATAAGTCGCATAACAAAAAATAAAATAATATGTCTTCGTTTCACAGCCTAAGAATTTACAATGTGAGCTTATTAAACATGGTAGTAAAAATTCGATTCATATATATTTTGCTGACAACTTCTTACATTTGATGAAACTAAAAACAAATATCAAGTTGAATTCAACTATAAATATTTGTTTACTAAATTTAACAGTTAAATGTCAAAACGCAGTACAGTAATCCTGATTACTTGCCGGTGGCAAAGTGGTCAGCATGCTTGCTCCAGCGTGCTGCTCCTGTCCCGGTGGTGACAAGGAAAAAAATTCACGGCTGGTTTAGGATCAATGAATTAATCACTCATTATACGAAATGAAAGTATGATTATGAAACATCATTTGGGGCGGCCAAATCCCTTGATGGGATATATAGTGCCAGAGAGAGAGAGAGAAAAAAAATCCTGATTACTAGCTCACTAAAAACAGGCGAAATAAAGTACATAACTTTATTAATTTGATAGGTTGGCATAATATAATGCGGAAAACGTGCTTAGATTCATTCCTAAGTAAGCCCAGGATTTCATCCCAGAAAAGTAAATAAAATGTCATCAGGCAACACTAAAACTGCATTATCACCCCAAGATCTATGAAAACAATAAATATCCAAGGACCGATGGGTGATCTTTGGGGAACCCCAGACGTAACTTTAATAACGTTTGATTTCTCATTTTCCATTATTACAAATTGTCAAGTGAAAACCCAAATGTGAATAAACTCTGGAGTGTTTTTTGATGGCAGAGGGAATCATATGATTTACTGAAATCCGTGTACGCTACATCTACTTGATGGTGTTTTTCAATGTCGTTAATTACTTTACTGGTGAATACAACCAGATTATAATAGTTATAATAGTCACTACTATGGACTACTTCGCTAGCATCTCAACAACCCAATTTAACCAAACGAGCAATACTCAGGGTAAATATTTGGATTTAATTTTTTCAACCGATAACATGTACTCAGAGGTCTCACCGTGCGAGGACCTCACAGGCTGTACCAGCGTATACCACACTCCAGTTATGTTAAATATTTTTCATGAAAAATGCGACACTAGTTTTCCTATTGATAAACTTTTTTTTGATTTTAGAAATGCCGACTACGCTTCCTTAAATGAATTTCTGTTCAATTCGGATTGGGAATTTCTTCAGTTCGGAGGAAATCTAAATACAATAGTTTTGTCTTTTAACAAACTTGTCAAGACTGGTGTAGAAAAACATATCCCGCGGAAAAACCTAAGCCTTGCTTCCGCGAACCGTGGTATAACAAACAATTAAACTACATAGAAACACGCCGTAATAAACTACACTCCCTATATAAAATACACGGTTCGAAATATTACCATGAATTCGAGACCGCACGGAAGGAGTTTAAAACGTTAAACTGGTTCCTGAATAATAATTATATTCTGCAGATCGAGGAAGATTTAACTTCTACTCCAAAAAAGTTTTGGAATTTTATCAATATGAAAAGAAAGACCATTGGGTTCCCCTTACCTATGACGTATCTAGATGCCTCTGCAAGTCATTCTTCGGAAGTCTGCAATTTATTTGCCAATTTTTTTGAATCCGTTTACGAATCGCCATCCATCGATCCAGCAGTTAATTCTTGCAACGGAGGGGAATTTACCCAATTACGGTTCACTGAAGGTGACGTTCATGACAGCTTGTCTCAAATTGATGTTAATAAGGGTGCTGGGCATGATGGATTTCCGCCGATTCTTATTAAGATTTGTGCTGCTAGTCTGGCTGCTCCCATCTCTTTTATATTTAACGAAAGCATTCGAACTCAAATTTTTCCAGATCCCTGGAAAATTTCGTATACAAATCCAATTTTCAAGTGTGGTAAAAGAAGTGATATCGGTAATTATCGTGGGATAGCTATTCTCTCCGCCATTCCAAAACTGTTTGAGCTTATGGTACAAAGGTTTTTATTTTGCCATATTAAAACGGTTATTTCACCCGCACAACATGGTTTTTTCGCCGGGAGATACACCGTTACCAATTTGATGACATTTTGCAGACACTTATTCCGCAGTATTGATTCGAAAGTGCAACTGGATGTTATTTATACCGACTTTTCTAAAGCGTTCGATAAAATTAATCATTTAATTCTAATCAAAAAGCTACAGCGGTTGAATTGACAAGCCATCCCTACTAAGTGGTTGCTGTCCTACCTCTCAGATAGGTGGTAGTTTGTTAAAATTGGTGAGTCATCTTCTCGTCTATTTCGGGTTACTTCAGGAGTGCCACAAGGTAGCCACATTGGGCCACTTCTATTTTCAATATTCGTCAACGACGTGGTTAACTGTTTTATCTCTACAGATTGCTTGCTTTACGCAGATGATATGAAAATATTTGCACGAATATCAAACGTATCCGACTGTATAAATTTTCAAGCGGATTTAAACAGATTTTGTGGTAGGTCGGTTGAAAACAAACTATTGCTGAACGTGAGTAAATGCAAGGTAATGTCTTTCTGGCGTACCCGCTTTCCGATTATACATCAGTATTCGCTTTATAATGAAGAAGTCGTTAGAGTTAAGTTCATATCCGATTTGGGTGTTATTTTCACTCGAAATCTCACATTTACAAGGCATATTGATTCGATAATAAGCCGAGCATATATGATGCTTGGTTTTATTAAACGGAATTGTAAAGATTTCTGTGATCCGATAACCTTGAAATCTCTGTTTGTCTCATTTGTTCGATCAATTTTGGAGTATGCCTCACAGATTTGGTCACCTCTTTACCGATGCCACGTACATTATTTTATTTTTTGGGATAATGTACATAGTTTACCATATTTAACAAAAATTATAAATAAATCCTGGGGTGGGATGATAATGCAGTTTTAGTGTGCCTGATGACATTTTTTTTCTGGGTTGAAATCAACCAAACATTATTTGGTACATTTGTTCGCGATATTTAACACGTTTGTGACCGGCGAAGCCAAGATTATTAGAAACCCATAATTCGAGTAAATTTTTAATTCTTTTAATTTCAGCGCCGTGGGGTCATCGGTGACCTCAGTGAATTAAATGCGTCACGAATGATTACAAAAATTAACTGTTATGTTGTAAATAATATTTCATCAAAATGAGCAAAACATACTGAGAAATTCATTTTGGCCCGACGGGCAAGCCATATAAAATTAGCGTGGCATTCGACGTGTTAAACTTCGATTAGCATGATTTCGAGGTACACTGCTATTGTCGATAAAAACTTTCTATCTTCTACTTTTAAATTTTATTTATTATTTAAAGTCAGTCAGTGTTAAAGTCGTTAAAGTCTGCGTATGATGGTCCGTTTACTAACGAATAATTTATATAATTTTTGTTTCTTAATAATTAACTTAGAGAATTAGACCTTTATTATTTTATTAGGTTTTTAATATTTATATCCTAATAGTTAACTGGTACCTTTATAAAAAGGCTAACATAAAAAAATGAGAAAATTGAGTTTCCAATGTGATTTCCTTGGTGGTCAACGTTCTCTACATTGCCGACGTTAGGGACACAAAAAGTCGATTGCCCAACCCTGTTTACGATCGATTGATTTGAAATTGATGTTTTTTGTGGATAACGATGGATCGCCCAAACTTTTGCACAGTTTAAGACATCTACGCAACTAAATCATATATTTTTCAGCAATTGTTCGATATGTGATTGCATTGTTAATATTTTTTTCAAACTAAATTCATTTCTTTCTACTTCTAGGGGCACATTCTGGGTTTCCCTAAGAATTGAAAAAAATGTTTTTAATAGCATTTCTGTCAAATTAGATTTTTCTGGCCTACTGTTGCAATTAATTAGGTGTAAATATTTTTAAAACAAAGTATATTGGGAATTAGTTTTCCCTATAAAAATTTTGTGGAATAAAAGATTCCCAATCAACTTCGTTTCGAAAATATTTACACCATAATGATTCCAACAGTTGGCCAGAAAAATATAATTTAGTCCAAAATGCTATGAAAATATTTTTCCCAATTTCCTATTCCCAGGAAAAGCCAGAATAGTACCATTGGAAGGGTATACTCAGTAGGTATTAGACTTTATTTGCAAATTAATACTAAATAATCTCCCTATTATTGCAAACAATAATTATTATATTATCATAAAAATTGTTAATTTAAAAAGTATTTCAAGTTTTTATATCATGCACCGTGTGTTCAATTTTTTTCAACAATACATTTTAAAACATTATTTTTGCAACGTAAAAAATATGTTTTATTGCGCCTGCCATAAAAACAAAACGTTGAGAAAACGGCATACAATACAGGTAAACCTCGCTTAACGAAGGGGTTCGGTTCCTGGAAATGCTTCGTGAAGCGAGGATTCGTTAATCGAGGTACCAAATTATATGGTTTTATATGAGAAATTGTTAGTTTGGTTCCCGTAGTGCAAATTTAATAAAAAAAAAGTTTTCAGTTCAAAAATTCAGTTTTATTTAGAATAAAATAAATAATAAAAATCGCAAAATAAAAAATCCAAAGCATATCATAAAAAAGAAACACTTATAGGGCCCGTATTCGACACAATCATGCATGTGCAACCGTATGATTGAGCATGCTGATTGACGACAGTGGTATGGTATTGATTGAGTGATTGCACATTCTGGTTGTGTGATTTTCAAATTTTTTGATATTTTCTTGTTCCTGCATGCAAAACTGCATCGTGTATGTGTAATTTGCTCAGACTAATGTTTTAACTCGTATGTGTCGTATTACAGTAAATATGGCAAAGTTAATAAATAATAAAGAGTTTAAGATCCTCGGACGTTTCTCCAGTTGCTAAAATTTCGGATGTCCATATCCACTACGTCTTTTATACCATTCTTTCATCCAAAGTTGCCTATTTCTTTTTTATTTTTTTTTTCGTATTGCTAGTCCAAAAATGCATGTATCGTGACTCGAGAGTGGAAAAATAATGATTGTGCAATCACACAATTGCGCACGCATGATTGTGTCGTATATGGGCCATATAATGCTTAAATTATTTAAAAAAAAAAATTATCGATTCTAAGTTTTTTTTCGAACTCGTCTAACATTTGTTTAAAACACAACATATTCTTTTGGATTGCGGGAATCACAATGCTACTTCTGTTTTCATATGGATGATTATTTCTGACAATTTCATATGTTTCATCCATTTTTGAAAAAATTTCATTCAGAGTGTGGCGGCTTAAATTTTTTGTGGCTCTTCATCTTCTGTTGATGATTCAGAACGTGATTCTGCGGGCTCGTCATTTAACAAATCTCGAATGCCTTCTTCGTCCACTCCTTCAATACAGGCTTGCGTTGCCATTACCACAAAAATGAAGTAAAAGAGACGATTTTTTTGATTTTTTTGTTAATTTTTTATTCGTTATTCCGAGGTATGTATTCGTTAAGTGAGGTTTTTGTATCAAAAATTGATATTCGTATATCCGAGGTTTCGTTAAGCAAGGGTTCGTTAAGCGAGGTTTACCTGTAGTTTAAAATAAAAGTGCAACATTTACGAGATGAGAAAGGATTTAGAGCTAAAAATTATTCAATACTATCTTTGTTTACTTTTTTTTTCTCTATACTTGAATGAATATGGTAAATATGGGGTGGACATAATTGTGGCTCATTAGTTTTGGAATTCAGTGTTACACGACGTTTTGTTGAAGAGAGTGTGTCCTTCATGCTTCAGACTTTAAACATCAACCGTATAACTATAAAACAATATCATAATCGTGAATACTATAAAAAACATAAATAACCATAAACATAAATATTACGAAACAACATTATTTTCGATATCTAATGGGATGTAAATCGGTCTCTTGTAAATACAGAATAAATAAGAAATTTAATGTATTTTGATTATTTTTTAATCGAGTGTAAAGCAGCAGCACCAGCAACAAAAAAAAATTACTATTCCGTTATTATTATTATGGTTATTATTTCGTGGGTGTTAATATCGATTTCATATAGTTCATGTCTAGTGTATATCGAGTTAATATTTTTACGATATAAAAAGCCACCACCAAATTTCCAACCAAAGTATTTTAATTAGAAATTAAGCTACTATACCTTGGGTATGTATGTGAATGTGTATGTTTAATATATGGATATTACATCTATCTATATGTGGATATATTATAGCATCCCCATATATCCAAAATTGAGATAAAATAATTTTTCTATTAAAAATAAAAACCAGAAAATTGTTTCACGTAAATTTTTAGTATACCTTTTTTTAAGCAGACATATTTAGTAAACAATATACGTACATAACTAGACTAAACTGTATACAGATTTCTGTTGTATATTATAAATAAACAGAGAGAATATTTTCCAACCATAAAAATTATATATCAAGTGAAATAAATTAGTAAAGTGGAAAATCATAAAATTACCAAACTTTATGGGTTTTGCTATTTTCTGTTTTGTTTATCTCGGCAGCATAATGGCATAGAGTTCTAATACAATTTTATTATGCTGCGACCTATAAATAATTTTTTATACGATTTCGGGTTTTTGCATTTATTTGAATTAACAAGATGCTATTTGAGATAATTAGCATTATTAAGCATTGTATGTTTCATTTCTTTAATTAGGATATTGTACTAAGCCATTATCATTGTCATTGTGGGTGTATTTTTTGTAGAATACAATATTACAATGCTTTGCTTGAAGATTCACCGATTATTATCATTGATTCAGTTCGATTTCAAAGCTTAAAAGATTTTCAAATCGACGACTTTCTTTTACCACGAATTCATACAAAGATCTCGAACACAACACACTAAATTTGCAATGCGCTAAATTAAACTTACACTTACTTGCATTTCAGAAAATCATCAAGGTCAATATTTTGTTGAAAATTTAATCAAAAAATTGATTTTACCCTTTAGATTCTTTGTCAGTTCTTCTAAATGATATATTTTTCGATATTATGGCAAAAATTGAAAAAGCTCCTACGGAAGCACCTCTTCTATTAAACAGGTTTCCGCTAATTTTCTCAAAGATTACTCAACTTGTTTGTTATAAAAAACACTGTAATATCCTACAATCCTCCTGAACAATGCCGAATTTTGGATCTTATAAATATTATATAATTTTCAATGTATTTGATATAAATGAAAAAACTTCCACAGACGCTGTTACTTTCAGTGGACCGATTTAGCCCAACTGTCAATGAGATCTCCCAATTTATGGAAAAGACCCAATTCATTGTCTGGGCTGTACAAAGGTGAAAGTTTTGATGAAAACCGCTTTTTATCAAAACCACATTTCCGTTTAAATTTTGGAAAACTAGTCTCCAAATTTGACGCGTTTTTTTGAGAAACAATTGTATATGAGCGGACAAGTGGTGCCGTGGTTCAAGCTTCGGCAATTGGACCGGGAGGTACTGGGTTCGAATCCCATCAGAGGCTAGATCGATACAATCGGTGATGTTAATAAACACAACTAAGACCCTCTGATGGAGTGCAGAATTCAGCGCCGACCCACCGTCCATGTCAATGTACAGGTTGACATGGAGCTTGCAATGTGCAGGTAGTATACTGTAGTTGTGTGAGTAGGTGAATAGGTGAATGGGTTAATGATGTGGCGTGAATGCGTGGTATCACAATGGGCCAAAAATGGCCTAAGTGTCAAACCACTGAAACCTAAAACCTGTTTTCAATGTAACTACTCTGATAATACCATCTGATCCAGGATGAACTTCAGTAATTTTTCCCATTAACCACTTCGACGTCCGTAAATTATTTTCCTTTATGACGATAATATCACCAATTTTAATGTTTATGTCATTTGCTCCTGTGTTGCAGGTTTGTTAAGTACTCTAAGTGCCACCTTTCCCAAATATACTGGTTCATTTTCTGCACTATTTGCCATCGGGATAACTTGGATAATTTGATGTTTTCTAAATCATGTGTAGAAATTTCAGTTGTGGGTCGACCAATCAGGAAGTGTCCTGGCGTCAGGTAATCAAGATCATCAGTCGAGAGCACGCAAATCGGTCGGGAGTTAAACATTGCTTCGATCTCAGCCAACAACGTTGATAATTCTTCTAAAGTAAGAACGTGTTCATCTGTAACTCGCCTAAGATGGTACTTCACACTCTTGATTGCTGCTTTCCAGATACCACCAAAATGAGGTGCGCGTGGTGGAATAAATTTAAATAAAATCTCATCTGTCGATAAAAATTTAGAAACGACGTTAATATTTTGTTTTAGGAATCTGAATATTTCATTTAAATGGTTGCGAGCCAAAATAAAGTTAGTTCCGATGTCACTTTCTATTTACTTGCATACTTCTCTTCGAGCAATGAACCGTCGAAGTGCGGTAATATAGCAATCAGTGGTAAGATCGGTGACCAGTTCAATATGATCCGCTTTGGTGGCTAAACATACAAAAATGCATATGTAACTTTTGTAAGATTTCTGCAGCCCTCTGCCTCTAGTCAGACGCGTTTGGAGTGGACCAGCGTAATCTACTCCAACATTGAGGAATGATCTCAATAATTTAACCCTTGGGTTTGGAAGGTCACACATCATTTGCTTCGTCTCTTTTCCCTTATAATTCATACACTTTACACAGTTATGCACTATCTTTCTGACTAGCTGTCTTGAACCTACGATCCAATATTTTTGTCGCAATGTTGTAATCATGAGAGTTTGTCCTGGTAGATATAGTAAATGATGATTCGGTTAGGTCGTCCTTGGCTGGCAGTATAATTGGATGTTTCACGTTATATGTAATTGCTGCATTGACAATTCTGCCTCCAACTTGTAGCAGGCCCGATTCGCCCAGGAAAGGTTTGAGATAATTTAGTTTACTGGGAGCTAGTAATTCCTTTCTTGACATTATTAATCTTATTTCTGGGTCAAAGTACTTTGACTGTATATGCTTGAATGTGAGCACCTGCGGATGTTTTAATTCCAGGCTAGAAAGACATGGTGAGACTGAAGTTTTAGGAACTCGCTTCAATTTTAGGTTAATATAGCCATATATGTAAGCCAAAATTCTTATCAATTTGCTGTAGCTGGATATTCTGTTGCTTATATCATCTAGTATATTAGATTTTGGAACCTGAATGTTCTGTGATTGAATACGCATTTCCTCTGTTGTGCTTGGATGATTCACTTGATTTGTTAGTCAATCTTCACGGTTCATTAGCCAATTCGGACCATACCACCACAAGGTAAAATTTTGTAATTTTTCAAGATCAATCCCTCTGGAGGCACAGTCAGCCGGGTTATCTTCAGAATCAACATGTCTCCATTGCGATTTACACATGTTACTGAGAATTTCGCCAGTTCTGTTTCCTACAAAAGTATTCCATTTCGTGGGATGAGCAAATAACCAATCGAATACGATTTAGGGTTTTCTTCACTGTTAAGAGCAGTCTGTTTAGTAGTAATGCTCCACACAATTCCAGACGAGGGATAGATTGTTGTTTGACCGGAGCTACTTTTGTTTTTGCCGAAAGTAGTTTAACTATAGAATCTCCATCTGGATTTATTATTTTATCATAAACAACAGCCGCATAAGCATGTCTAGAAGGATCCTAGAATCTATACAATTCTATTTTTCCATTTTCTGGTACACCTAAGTATCTTTCGATTTCAATTTCTTCTATTTTTGGTAGATTGTTTCTTAAAGTTAGCCATTCATTTGTTAAATCTGATGGGATTTCGTCATCCTATTCTAAGTTCCTTGTTCACAAACTTTGTAAAAATATTTTGAACTTGGCTGGTATTTGGGCAAGCCACCCCAATGGATCAAATAGTCGACTTGCCTCCGCTAGAATACCCCGTTTTGTCATGATAGGATTTTCATTTAGGTTTACTCTGAATTTGAAACAGTCCTTTATTGGGTTCCAATGAAACCCTAATACTTTGATTAAATTGGTTTCTTCAATTTCAAGTATATTTGTTTCCTGAGTTGGTTTCTTAGTGGCTTTTGTTCTGTTCAATAATATTTGCTCGTTGGATAACCATTTTCTAAGTTGATAACCGAAACTCGAGAGTATTGATTTCTTCCTTTAATCTGGTTGCTTTTTCTATTGTGTCGGCACCAGTCATTAAGTCATCTGTAGCTTCGTTTAGTGACCATGTAGCTAGATAAGTTGCGCTTGCTGTGCCATAGGACACGGTTTGTAATTGATAAGTCGTAAAGGGTATCTTTGGCGAGTCTCTCCATAAAATTCGCTGGTATCTGGTATCTTGTTCTGCGACTAGAACCTGCCGAAACATCTTTTCAACGTCAGCCGTAAACACTACCTTGTAAGTTCTAAAGCGGGATAATATCTCATATAACGTTGATTGGACCGGTGGACCAACTGCGAAACGGTCATTTAATGAAATACCACTAGTGGTCTTAGCGGAACCGTCAAAAATGACCCTCAATTTGGTTGTGGTACTGGAACTCCTGGCAACCGCATGATGTGGTAGGTAATAGCCATCGTATTCCAATTCTTTTCACTGACTGACTTCATATGTCCCAGATTTACGCACTCGAATATAAACTCTTTATACATTTTTTAAAATTCTTTATATTTTTTGAATCTTCTCTCCATTGCCTGCGTTTGGCTGCTGTTCGAAACGAATCTCCTAAAGCTGGTGGTGAGTGTGTAACCGTTGCTTGGTTACAGTTAATATATTAACGTTGAAATTTATTATCCCTGCATGACATGCCAGCCGCGCGCGCATTTAAAATTTAGTCACGCAGTGTACCAATTACAATATAATGTTGAACAGCTGATTTATATGTAGTAAATAAATCGAACATCACAGTGTTGAGGTGGAGTAAAACAAGTTTTTATATATATTTTAATTTTCCCCTTAACAATATGCAGAAAATAAATAATATTCTTTACCGGTCAAATCAGTATTGTCACATTCACATCTTCCGAATTGGTTAAACCGTGTCATTAAATATTATTAGGTAATATTATAAAAATTTAAACTTATTTACTTAATTTTTGTGATTAAAATCGTGTTTGATACATAATTTGTTTAAAAGTTTTTATTTGTTACACCAAGTGCTAGTGGTTTAAGTTTCTCACAGAAACAAAAACAAATTGGAAAGTGCAGCATATACGTTAAAGCTACAACAAATCGATACGAAAATATTGTTTATTTTCTGTAAAGCTTACCAAGGTAAATTTTCTTTATAAAGTTTTGTGTTCCATAGTAATGAATGATTACTAATTCTGTTGTGTAATTTCTAATATGTTCTGTAGCTATGGGTGTATCAAATTTGTGGCAATCTGCAAAAATCCCGTTTAGCTTGGTAAGCAATTTTTTCTTATGCTCAAAACAGATGGGCAGAATTTTGCTAGCAGAATAATTAGAATACACACGTTTATATGGAATGAAATACATGGATTCTGCTTTGCGAGCAGAATTCTGCTTTGTATCTCTATTTCTAATTTTTCTGCCTCAGAACCGGCTGACAACATAAAAAAAAAAAATAAGAATCGCAACTATGTTTATGCTATTATTTTCTTTATTTTTGCTTTTTTTTTGTTGAAATGTCAAAAATTTATGACATTTCTAAAAATGGAGGAAAAAGTGATAGAGTTTGTGCGGAAACACAAATGTTTATACGACAAAAAAGATGCCAAATATAAAAATGTGTATTGTCGTGATAAATTATTTAACGAACTGGCTGTACAACTAAAAATTCCACGTAAGAAGTTTTAGTATTTTTAGTTTTATTTCGATTTGCCAAAGAGCGGTAAAAAACAACAACAATACCATGTCATTTTTTGATTTTAATCCACTTTTATTGCTGTTTTCTGATAAATCGAATTTAAATCCTAAACGATAAATCCTTATAAATATGTATTACATATAAATAACATTTTTATTTTTTATTTTTAGTTGAAAAGGTGAAACAGCGTTGGAAAACTTTGAAGGACAAATTTCATCGAGAAATTAAAAAGGCAACTAGAGCATCAGGAAGTGAAGCAACCAGCCCCAAAAAGGAGTGGAAGTGGCTGCAACATTTGATGTTTCTTAAGGATGTGGACAGTGTAAATGAAAGGTAAAACCTAAAAAAAATTATTCTAAAATATTTGATTTAACCTTTTATCCCTCATTCTATATTTATAGAACCGTGGTTAATTATCCCAAGACTGACGATGAAGAGGAAGATTTTTTCAAAGACTTTGAATTCTTAAGTTAACGGAACACCCAAACTAGTGAATCTTCAGTAGGAACGTCCACGTCTAGAACACCCACGTCTAGAACGCCCACTTCTAGAACGCCGAGTTCAAAAAAATGTAGTAAAGTAGACTCTGCATTAGAGTCGGCCACAAAGGAAATGGTCGAAATGATATCATTAGCAAAGACCACATTTACAGTTCCACAGCCGACGGAATCGCCAGCTCAAATTTTTGTTAAAGGGGTCGCTGCCCAAGTGGACATGGCAAATATATATCCAATGATATTTGCACAGTTACAGATGGAGGTGCTTAGCGTAGTGACACAAAATTTATACCGAAATGATTAAATAAAATATAATTAAACTGTTTTTATTAAAACCAAAATGTTTTATTTACATATTTTGTGAATAATGTACATTATTAAGATAATCTTTTAAATGATCTCTCATTGAAAATGCATCCCTTGTTGAGTTAAATCGCGTTGCAAATCTGTATTGTGGTAAAGGGTTGACTTCTTGTCGCCAGCTGCCTTCTACTAGATCCCCTTCATTATTGAAATGGTCGACAAAGTTATTAGGAATATAGTTCGAGGAATCGTGCAGCTTGATGAAATTATGTAGCACTACTGTTGCTCGAACAATTTTCTCGGCGTTCTCTGGAAACACGTTTAGCGAATTTGTAAGAACGCGAAATTTCGCAGTCAAAATGCCAAACGTGTTTTCTATTCTAACTCTAGCTGAGGATAATTTTTTATTAAAAACTTCCTTGTCCTTTGAAAGAAGCTGCCCAGGATATGGACGCATCAAATTTTTACGTAATGGGAAAGCTGCATCCCCGATGAAATAGCACGGGGATTCCTCATTGGTATTTGGCAATATCATAGTTTTCGGAATATTAATATTGCCATTTAAAATCTGTTCGCCAAATGCACTTTTTTGCAGAATTCCACCATCACTTTGGCTGCCATATGCTCCGATATCCACAGCCGAAAACAAATAATTGCTGTCGCAAACAGCCATTAGCACGATACTGTTGTATTTTTTATAGTTGTAATACAACGATCCACCGTGTGGTGGGAATTTGATAGCAATATGTTTGCCGTCGATTGCTCCAACTACATTTGGCATTTTTGTGCTTTTATAAAAATCTTCTGCTGTTTTTTGCCACTCCTGCTCTGTAGGAGGTGACAAGTTAATGTCGCGCAATTGCTCCCAAATTACTTCACACACTACAAGTATAATTTCACGGATGGTTGATACACCTATTCTAAACGACCACGCCAACATCTGCCAGGCTGCACCGTGTGCCAAATATCTGAAATTAAATACACATATTTATAATTGACTACACAATGTTTTACATCACTAAATGTTTATTTTAAAAATATATACTTACACTAATGTTATCACCAATCGGCATTCTGGATCAATCGAATTTCGAACCACATTTTCTTTTTTTAAGTATGGGTTTAACAAATTATTTCAAATTTCAAATTGTGGTATGCCCATACTCGTCGCTTTTCGAAACTGCTCATCATTTTTTTCTTTAACCACAAGAAAAATTTTAGAAAAAAAGCCGTGTAGCTCCCTTTCATTCTCCGTAAAAATAAACCGGGTCGACATTCGCCTATTTTTATTTTTATGCTTCACACACAACTTTACAACGTTTAAGTATGCACAGTAGCACAAATAAATCATTAGCATTTTATTAAAATAATCAAATTTAATTAATGAATTCATTTAAAAAAAAATCTCTTACAAAACACAACTAAACACTTTGACAAATCAAAATACAATAGAAATAAAAAAAAAATTCTGCATGTCAAAAAAAATCTGTTCATGTGTTTCTGTTTTGAGCATTACTTATATTAAACCCTAAAACTAAAATTACTACCATAAACGAAAACTATATTAAGCTGCATATGGTAGTAGGAAGATAAGCTTCAAAGTTTCAAGAAGCATAATTTATATTTCCACCTAAATAAAATGGATACCGGCGTCTTAGAGCAAATTTTTTATGAGACGTGACGGTAACTATAATTACCTTATTTATTAATATTTAATTATTGACTAGTTACTAAATTATTTATATATATATATATATATATATATATATATATATATATATATATATATATATATATATATATATATATATATATATATATATATATATACAAATGTGTCTTAATCGTTATTAATTGCATAAAAGAAAATTTAAACATTTAATTTATGATTAAAAATATTATAAAACATATTAAGGGCCATGGTCCCGTCTTACTAAGATATTTAGTTTTATTACATATTCCTTTTATTATATAATAATATTTATTTATTTACTTTATTTTAATTTCTTATTTCTTATTATCTAAATATACTCAATCTTTGAACATATATTAATCAATTTAAGCGTTGTGGTTTTCGCTTGATTTACTATAGGTCTGTTGTTTTATATTTTTCTGATCTTTCTCTTGATTTCAATAATTTCAAGTGTTTCTGAGTGTTATGCACGGTATCGCGAATTTAGTATTATTTTAAGTTCTGTAAATATGATGTGTGGTTTTAAATAGGTTAAACAAGGTTGCCATGATGGTGTAAGCTTCGAGCCACATTTTTGGGGGGCTTCATTTTAATGAAGTTATATTTTAGGAGGTGTGGGTGTAGAACAATGTGACCGTAATATCGAAGGCCACACAACCCGGTTGTGTATATATATGGATGCGATAGAGTGCTGTGATAATCTGTTATGTTCATTGAGAACTATTATAAACTACCTTGTGATAAAGAGATCTGTGATTTAACAATTTTTTTTATATACCGATATCTGTGAATCCCCATTATATGCGTGATTAAGTGTTCAAATATAAAATATTAAGCAGCAATTATCAACTCATGGTGACCGGTGGAAAGATCCCACCCTTCACGACTGTCACCTAGCCGGCAATCTGCTGCTCCACCGCAAAGTCACCACGAGATCTGTTAACGGTTTTTGGCGATATACAGTAAAATTAAAAAATGCAAGACAGACCGTTACAAGGGTTTAAAGGGAAGACGTACCTTGGATCGACCAGACTTATCTACTATGGTGTTGTCTCTGAAATGGTTTAGCAAAACCTTTTTTTGTTGTTCCATTCCAAACTCCATTCTTTGTAATTGAAGTTTGATATGCGCTTTGTATTTAGAATTGTAACAGATGTAATTTAATAGAATAAAATATATTTTGATTTCATTTGTAAAACAATGAGATAAAAACTGAATTGAAAGTCGAAAGCAGTGACTAGATCTCCGAGCTGGTTTTTCGTCAGAGGTGGAGCAGGCTTAGTTAGTCTTAGATTACAACATACGACGACATTGGTCACTAATTTAATTTCAAAATAATTAAATTTAGGACACGAACCGTAATGGCACACCGAAACCAAAACAAAATAGAGTCAAACAGATTTTTTAAGTTAAAAAAATTCTAAATCAATATTTATATTCAACAGATTCTCAGTATATAAAGCACAATACATAACCAACACAGAGACAATTTCAAAAATATTTTCTCCATTAAAATATTTTTTTATTTATAATTTAATTATACAAGTTAAGACGTATGTCAACTGAACTGGAATATAAAACACGTGCGTAACATTTTAAAGGGAGAAGCTTTTTTTGAAGCGACATTTTCGCTGTGCTTTAATATAAATTCAATACCAGCATATATCGCGTATTTCAAGACACACACATACTTTATGTTTATCGCTCGAAACCATAAATTTTGCGGTTAAATTGAGGTTTTAAATTTATGTACATATTTCCATCAATGTATGTTGTGTATTATTCACAAAAGGAAAATGTTTTTCCGAGATACACACTCTGCACGTTTGAAAGTTTACTTGTTAATGCGTTTTAATCCCATCAAATCATTATATTCTGTGACAAGATCACACATCGAGAGTCTATTCATGTCATCTATGTATGTAAAAAGTATACCGATGATGAGCATGTAAATCAAATATTAATGTAAACTATTAGGCTTCTTATACGTACTCGATGGTATTGTCAAAATATTAACATCTTAGACATAAAAATTTTTTTTTTTATATTTTACATGTATAGCATGTACCAAAATACATAAGTATATATCTTGTTTGTGTCGAGATGAAAAAGTTTCTATTATGTATTTTGTATTCGTATACACGACGACGGGTGGAAAATTGGTTTAGAAGACTGGTTGATGCGAATGGTAAAAAAAAAAAAAAAATAATACACATTTTCTTTTACAATTTTTTATTCATCAATAATTTTCATAATGTCAATACATCTTATAAGGAAAACAAATTTTTTTTTGACATATAATCGATTCCCCATGAATATTGCATAAGAAAATGTTCTCATTTAAAACATATGGTGAATATAATATTCTATATGTTGATATTCTCCCCTCACCGAATACATATTAATGTGTACTATGTATGTATACATATTCGATACGTATGTATTTGTAATATGGATACGAACAAGAAAATATATTGTTTATGTAAAGACGGATGAATGGTTGATGATTATGATGACGATGATGATGTTGATGATGAAAATTATTATGGATATATGATGAGTTTGTGGTTTTTTTTCCTTTGTTTTGTTTTATGAATTTTATGAGGAGAAATCTGAATGAGCAACAATGATTATGATTTTGATGAAAAATTAGTGTAGAACAAAAATGTGTATATAAAATATACGTACAAATTACATTCCAAAAAGAAAAGTTTTAGAGTGTTGAATAAATTTTAACCCTTTGTTGTATTTTATAACAAATATTTTTATTATTAAACCATTTCAACAATAAAAACAATTTTTGATTTAAGGGTTGTGATTTTCCACTAAAGTGATTCCTTTTGTTTTGATTCTTCCTAGTAAAATGTTTGTTACCATTTTTAAAAATTTTGTAAAGATGTTTTATATTTTTCAAATGAACAAACATTATATACGTTTTGTATATCTAAGTAATATAAAAATAATGTAATATTATAAAAATGACATAACCAATTAGTTTTATGGTTTATAAAATTAGATAGTTTTTTTTTATTTTGTTTTTGGAAATTTGTGCAGGGTGTCCCGGAAGTTGACGATCAACGAACTAGAGTGATAGTGGAGCTCGTTCTCAACAAAAACAGTAAAGTTTCTTCAAATTGTTGATGGTGCAGAAGTTATTCCACTTTAAGTGTTTTGAAGTGAAATCACATACGTATCCATCAAAAAGTTAATTTAAAATAAACCAAGAGTTTATTAAAAAATGCACTTCACAAAATTTCGAGTTCTAAAATATGTACAGATGCTTTGTCAGAAATAATTGAGATAAGTCAATAAAACGGTTTTTATCAGTATTAAGTTTTTATTAATTTTAAATATAATAATAAGTGCTCGAAGTGTCCATCATTTGCCAAAATACATAATCGGCATCGCCGTATAAAACTTTGCTTAATCCGTCGAAAAGCACGTTCGTTATTTTTAATACTATTTGACATCTCGACTGTACGATGCCGCATCTCCTGCTCGGTCTGCTTTACTCTTTTATAAACCAGCTGTTTATAATAACCCCACAGAAAAAAGTCTAAACGTTTTAGAGCAAGAAACCACGGTGGCCGTGTAATGGACCCTTTCATTCCAATCCCAGCTGTTTGGATTATTTACTTTGAGGTATTCATGTCGATTAAAGAATCCGCATGAGTGAATCGATTGCGGATTGAAAACTGCATACATATAAAAAAAACATAAAACAAAATTTTAAACCATAGTGTCATAGAAATTCCAATGGAGTTTCATACAATTAGTAAAGCAAAATTTATTTTATAGATCTGCAACTATTTTATGGCATTTGTACGGAAAATCATAAAAAACGATTTGTATGGAAATCAATACAAATTTTCTTGGCTACTTTGATTTATAGCAAGTGTTTCCCATTGTATTTATATGCATTCTGAAATCCGCATTCGATCCACTCCTGCTGATACTATAATCGACGTGATTGTTTCGCTACTGCTGCATAGTGAAGGGGAGCTTCATCATGATGCAGCTACATATTTCTATGTGTTAGTAGAGACACGTGATTGATCCAAGTCGTTTTGTTGATAACTTAGATAGACTTCCCCGTTGATCCGACGAGTAGTTCACATGGGCCAAATCAATTTTCCGTCGATTATTCCCGCTCACATGTTTACTGCAAATTGGTGTTGAAACTGACTACGCCGCACTACTTTTGGATTAACGCACGCCCAATAATACAAACTATGGGTATTGTATATCCCCTCCTTTTTAACCCTTACTAAATGGCAAAATAAAAAAACATTACAGACGGCAGAGTCCCCCGGATGATGTGTATGGCCGTAAAGAGAGTGGGAGAATATTATAAACGAAAAAGTATTATAACGGCAAATTGTGTTGCCAAACATTTTTGTGTGTGTTTATATGATAGATTATGTTTTGTTTTCTTTCGTTGCGACACATAACATTATTTAATTTGGTCGTGCGAGACGCATAGTGAGGGCGAGTTTTTGCATTAGCATATAAATTTTATCGAACAAATAGTGGGTATTTTATTTAAAAAAATGTCAAAGAGAAGTCATTCGGCGTCGGAAGCAAGTAGTGTGAATGAGCCATCCGGTAGTAATGTTGTAAGTATTAGTGAAACAATATTTGGCCAGGATTTGCCTTTCAACAGGCAAGGATTATTAAATTGAACAAGGTTTGTGAATAATATATTTGGTTTTATTTAGAATGTTTTTTGTAATATAATTTTGTTGATTACAAAATTGTGTTGTAATTTTGTTGTACGTTGATGATGATGGTGGTACCATTGAAAGTGATACCGACCATGATGATTGGGTGCCGAATGGTCCTGCATCCGATGAAGAATTGGAAGATTATGCAGTAGAATACATTGCCACTGTTGAGGACGACGCGAATATGGAAGAGGATGCAGACATGGATTCTGATGCTACTGAGGATGTATTACTGACTGCAAATTCTATGGCACAGACAGAATGGGCAAAAGAACCATTTTTAACCTATCAAACCAGTTCTCGCAATGTTCTTCGTGAATTAGCTATGTACACATTATTCATCTCACCATTATTTTTCATTTCTTTATATGTAGAGATTGATATTCTTATATTTGGGCAAGTTGTCCTACAATCAAACGATTGAACACTCGTGTCAATACATTCAATACCATTTTCACACAGCCAATGAAGACCGTAATCATTCGTCATACCAATCGCAAAGGCCAGGGGCACTTGCTGCCTTATGGAATAAAAAAAATCCACATCGCGATGAACGTCAATGGCAAAATATTTATGAGATCGAATTCGACGCATTCGTAGCTATATTGCTGGTCATGGGTGTACACAAATCAAATTGTGAACTTCTAAGTGAGCTGTGGACGCGGCAAGCGAACTACATTTATCGTGCTTCAATGAACCGAGAGCGTTTCAAAGCCATAATGATAACAATTCGATTCGATGATGCGAACACACGAGAAGCGAGAAAGGCGACTGATAAGGCGGCACCTGCGTATCAGAATTGTGGTTGATGATGAACAACAATCTGAAAAAAAATTACAAGCCACATGTCTAGATTACAATCGATAAACAAATGTTTCCGTTTCGTGGCCGCGTATCGTTCAAGCAATACATACCATCAAAACCGGCTAAATATGGTTTGAAGGTTTTTTGAGCCGCCAACGCGAAAACATATTATCCGTTAGGCTGCATCATCTATCTGGGATGGCAACCCGGAGCCGATAGGGCACGTAATTTGGGTGAGAATGTTGTTCTTCAGTTAGTGAAACCATATGAAAACAGTGGC
Organism: Nephrotoma appendiculata; assembly: GCA_947310385.1. Taxonomy (NCBI): domain Eukaryota; kingdom Metazoa; phylum Arthropoda; class Insecta; order Diptera; family Tipulidae; genus Nephrotoma; species Nephrotoma appendiculata. Next base: position 31,839,170 of record OX371223.1, read on the forward strand.
CGAAACATCACCACTAATAACTTTTTCACTACATTGCCTCTGGCTGAAATGCTTGCAACTCGTAAACACAAAACGCATAAAATAAATGTGATCCTTTTATCTTCGATGTACTTTGATTCCAAGATCGACGCTATAACCGGCAAGCCACAGTTAATATTGGATTATAGCAAGACGAAAGGCGGCGTGGACACCATGGATCAGATGGTGAACATTTATATCTCGCGTCGCGCGTTAAATCCGATGGTTACACGCATACCTGGCGTTCGTTCTGCCATTGAGGATATGTAAGATTGCAAATTAACTGATTCTTTACCCAGGTTCGATCCAGTGGTAGCTGAAAGAGATTCATCTGGCCGTATAAAAACGCAAGGAAAATGCCATATTTGCCCACGCCAGTGCAACACACGAAAGCGATGCATGATATGCTACAAACCAGTGTGCGATGAGCACATCCAACGCATAGTAAAATGCTTATCTTGCCAATGAGCTGAAAAAATCATTTTAATTAAAAATAAATACAAAAAATTAAAAAACAAAACACTTTCAATTCTACATTTGGATAAAATTTGAATGGGAATATATACTAGCACCCCGGGGACTTTGCCGTCTATAAGGAGGTAGTTGCGAAAAGTTTGCAGTTTTACAAGTAAATCTTACAAAATTCAAAAATATCTTAAAATCATCTAAAAAGAATTTGTAGAGATGTCAGGGAGCTTCAAGCTTCTAGCTCTACGTATTCTATTAAAATTTTGAGTTTTAATGTTGAAAAACCACACGAGGGACTGTGCGGTCTATCGAGGGTTAAAACATATTTCGTCACTCCATAAAATGTTGTTAAAAAATTGCGAATTTTCTTGACAACGACGCAGCATTTCTTGATAAAATTTCACTTTGTTTTCATGGTCAACAGTTAAAAGGTCCTACACACGTTGCATACGTTGCAAAATACGATGCAATATGGACCGTGGCACTCTCAAACGTGTGTCATTATTCCAATTACTCTACTCTCGTCTATATCAAGTTGACCGACTGTTCCACCTCTTCGTGGATGACCAAATACTTTTTGAAATATTCTGTAATCGGGTCACCTTTCCCGATTTGGAAATATCGTATCTGTTATTCTCCTCGGACGTTGCCAATACAACAACGATAAATGAAATGCATTTCTGTATATTTTACTAATATGAATTATAATTTTTTTTCTTTTTAAATCAAAAAATTTTGTTTAATTCGGCCGACTAGATTTGCTTAAGAAACTTGGTATCATCATCACCAAACTAATAATAAAAAATATGGTTGTTAATTGTGCCCCAAATCTTGTAATATAACCGAGCGTAAATATCTTGCGATCGACATTCGATTTCTTCTTCGAATGTATACTTAGATCTCGAATACACAACACCTAATTTCTAAAGCGAATAATTAAACTTTTAGACTGATTTTTCAATATCATTGCAAAAATTAAAAAAGCTCACATGGCTATCACTTTCTGAACATATACATTTTCACCAAATTCTGCAGGGATCTTTCAATTTGTGGAAAAAGTTTAAGTATGAAATTGTAATAGTCAACCCGGCTAGACTGTAAAGAAGCCGAATTTTTCGTGAAATAAATTTTTTTGATCAAAATTTAAAAAGTAATCTGAACGACTAATTTTGTTTGAGTTTTAATTTCCAATTTTTTGCTTTTAATCGTTTTTTATTATAAGCTATATAGTCGAGGCAATGAAGCACTAAAAAGGCCAAAAGTTCGAAATTTTTGAGAGTAACACTGATCGGAATGCGGTTTTTTCCATTCGCTTCCAAAAATTATTTATAAAAACCGCTCCTACTTTTTTTTTTTTTTGAACAAACCAGAAATTGCATTGCTGCTGTCAAAAATGCATTCAAAAAACGGATTTTTTTGAGACGGTACCTGGTGCGCCCGAACGCGGACGTCATCCCCGAGAATTTTCTTGACAAAATCGGCAAAAAAAAATCGAAAGTCATTGTAAGGACGTTTCTTTGGGCACTTAACTCAAATTTCACGTCGAAAACGATCCTCCAAACTCCTAGTGCACCGGAACCTGTTCCTGAACGTCATCTCCGAGGGTTTTCCTCACACGATCGCAAAATACTAACCGAAAACCGACTAATAATTTCAAACATTCATGCCTGGGCCCTCGAAAAAGTTGATCCAGTGCTGAAAAATTCTAAATACCGGGTTTGATTATAGAGCGAGGAGGATTACGAGAATAATCTTCGGATAGATCTCCGAACTTTGCGCCTTTCACTTTTCTCTCAACGCTGGAAACGCTTTTGTGTTGAAAAGAGTGGAACACCGTTACTGAAATACATTACCAAAGTTCCATAGTCAGGAGAAAGATGTGTTTATTTTCTTGATACATTTTTGAGCATTTATGTTGCCACGAGTTGTATTTATTATGAATAGTTATGTGAGTGATATTTTTCGTGTATAGCAGTGAGTAATATTTTTCGTGCGTTCGAAAAAATACGGTAAGTTAAATTTTTCGCTTTAGAAAAGTGTGGTCTATTCGAGATCTTTGTGTACAATCTTGTTAGAGGAAAGTCGGGTATTGGCCACAACATATTCACCCCTTCATTTTTTATAAATGCTAAAAAACCGAGTTTGTGTTCACAAAAATATTTCATTTTTTAAGTAATCGCATAAAGTCTACTAACGGTCAAAAAATTTAATCAAGAGATTTTTGGAAATTTAGTATTCGTTATTTCGCCGAAGTCAAAAAGGTATTGTAGTTTTTCAAAATCTCTGTGTATTTGTCTATGGGGTATTGAAGACTAAATGTCTGTTGGTTCTCTGCAGCATAGATGGATAGATTGATCAGTTGAAACTTCAAATACCGCCTTTTTTCGTAAATCTGGAGATCCTAGTGAATTTTGGCCAAAATCGGTCCCCTAGAAGTGGCAGGTTTTACATGAGCTTTTACATTTTTTGTTTTTTTTATGAGAAGTGTATTATTTACAAGAATGATGACAAAGATCTACAAGATTCTAAATTAAATTTATTTGTACTGATTATTTTTCATTTATTGAAAAGTACTTCGAGAATGGAAGATGAAAACTAAAATTGTAGATTTGTGTAAATGTCCGCTAATTTTAAGTTAAGAAAGGAGTTGAAAGTTTTTCTCAACATTTGGCTAAAACATTTTGTTTCATTTAGGGTTCGAATAATTATACCCAATGTTGTATGAAAATACTTGTAAAACTAATAGTTTATTCAAGAATAATATTGATTTAAATTTTTGTTTGTGATTTATATAGATTACAAAAATTGGATTACTTGTAAATTGGAATTTAGAAATTTCACTTTCAGCCAAATATGTGTAATGTTTCACACTAAGACTATACTGCAATATTTTAAATAGCTCAGCTCATCACCATTAAAACGATAATGATATCAATTTTTCACAAATCCCCCACAATAAACAAAGGTTGCTGGACGAAAAAAAAAATCTAATTCAATTTCCTCCGCTTAAAATAAACAAAAAAGTGCAATCAAATTTAAATCGTATCCACATCGTTGTATCTAGAACACACCCCTCCGCACATCCAAATATAATAAATCTAAATAAATCAAACACTTACAACATAAAATTTACATATCACGAAAATTTATTTCCGCCTAGACCTAGTCAAATTTACATACAGATATACATTCAAAATCCGATAATGTTGTGTTTGTTTGCACAACTAAATAGGGGGGTCGCCACCCAAAGTCTATTATATACTTTAAACAATAATATATAACCTAAATATTCATTAATCAACAAATTAAAATCTTTGTTGTTTTACCTTTTTGTTGGTGCGGTATTGTTTTTGTTGTTGGGCTCCCCATTTTACAAATTTTCCTATTTGTTTAGGGTACTTTTCTCCGTTCTATCCTACATCTATACTCTATACGAGTTTAATATTAATAAACGTACACTACACATAGTGTAGCATTTACTATATATGAGTTTATGAAAAACCATAAAACAAATATTTGATTCAACCATAAATTGTTAGTTTCTTGTTTAGTGCTTTATAGTTATGTTATGCTATGCTAGTCGTTTACATATTATAAAATACACCTTTTGTATTTTAGGTTTAATTATAACTACACATTACTACTATTATTATTTGGAATACATATTTACTGGTTGTTTTTGCCATTTTGATAAAGATAAATAATGTTAAACAAATATTTTATTCAAAAATTAAATAATTCACCATTTCTTTTATTCACATACGAGAGTACATTACCATAGGTGTGTTTACGTATTCTAATTCACTCTATAGAGTGCTCTGCAATAATGTTGTATTATCTCCAGAATTTTAACCTTTTTAATTATTTTAAATAAATTTATCAAATATAAAGGACATTTAACATTTTATAGGTGAATATGGAATGTAGGTATACCAGAAAAAGTTTCTTGTATACCGTTCGGCCACATACCTAAAGGTATGTTGTGTTACATTTTTATGTAGTAAAAAATAATTTGTCTAATTTAATTATTTCGTCTCCCAAAAATTATGTAGATGTGCACTGCTAGTACCTAAAATGTGTATTAGGTTGAGGCCTTAATAATTCTACGTAACAAATTAAAATAAACATTTACTCGAAATCGGAATCTCTCTAAAGCACGTGTGCTAGATAACGTTGTATTGAAATACTGTAATGAAAATAAGAATGTGATTTTTGATCACATTAAAAATATTTTGTGTAAGAAGAAGATGCAATAATGTTGTAATGAATATAACATTTTGTAAAGTTTGTTCGGAGTATGAACGCAGGTATTTTTTTATTAAGCTTGGCTCCTACATAAAAAAAAGTAATTTTTCCAAAAATCCAAATATACACATTTCTTACCTAAAATAAATTTTTTACCGAGAAATCCTTGTAGTCCCTACACACATTTGCCGTCTATTACTGATTTTTATATTAAATTCTTATTCCACTTATTCGAACAAATTTATAAATTTCTTTATAAACCAAACCACCCTAATTCATTAATTCTCTGGCATTTTTTGCATTCCGAAGAATGTTGAACTTGGACACAAATCACAATTTTTGTCCTTACTCAATTGAAGTTTCCACAAACATTCGCGTATCTTTTTTGAGTGCCTTATAGAAATGAGTTCTCAAAGCAGTACCGTGAAGTGTAGAGTACTTCGTTACTTTCGTTAGAAATCTCTCGTTAAATTCACTCTGCCATTTTCTTCACAGCCCATTTTGGTGTTTTTTTTCCTGACGATCGATCACGTGGTACTCTTTGTAACGGGTGTGGTCATCTGAGGAGAAGGAGGGTTCTTTTGTTGGACCAGTCTCGAATAAAATCCACCATAATATTATATGAGTACCAGAAAATCACAACCTATTCATCATGCCATAATAATCACCGCCGTACACATTCTCTCAGGAAAAACACAATTAGTTCATTTTTATCATTTCAACGATATAATAATATTTCACATTCCTATGATATTTAACTATAAAATAAATTGAGTAACTATTGTTAAGCTATCACCAAAAGTATCAACAAAAAAAAATTTGCACTAATTTTTAGCTGCAGCAAATTAAGCCTGAAATGTACATTGCCAAGTACTATTAATTATTAAGGAAATGAGAATAAACTAAAGATTATCACAAAAAATGTACTTACGATTCCTAAGGCACCCTTTAAGGCATTTAAGATTCCTTTGGATCATAAGGTGACTGTAAGGCAAATGGTTATTGACAGCAACACACATTCAATTATTCGTGGTCTTATTCACGTTAGGTTTATTCGCGTTAACCGATGTGGGTTTTGTTTACTTTAACAAGCACTATTAATGAACTAATAATATAAATTTGATATGCCTAAACATTTTTTTTGAAAACAAAATGTACGAATAAATCATTCGGCAATGAAAAATATTAAAAATAATGTTAATTTAAGAATAAGCTACACACTAAATACTAATTAGTAAACTTGTCTTAAACAGTATGTAACGAGAACGTGGTTTGGTTGTCGTTTAATATCAGGATTATTACCGTGTATCGTAAGGTACACTGTTATCATACGGTATCAAACCACATAGTTCGAAAAATAAAATCAAGGACAAATTTTGGATCTAGGTTTGAACAACCTCGTTAAAGAAAAGTATTATCTATCCGCCTACTACACGCGGTCTATTGCCCCAACTTTCGCTTGTCAGATTGTGGTGAGTGTTGATAGCGCTTTGGAATAGATCTTGCTAAACCGAAACTTAAAAAAAAATGTTAAAAGAAAAGGAACGATAAAAAACACACAGACTACTTGTCATCCTAAAACAAATCAACCGAATCTCATTCTCATACAACACGATAAAACTAATTAACCGTCGATTTTAATTGGTAAAACGTTAGTGATTACATAAATACTTAAATAATTCATACAAATTATGAAAATTTGGACTATTAAGAGTAAAAATAAATTATTAGTAAATTAAACTTAATGCAGGCGTTTGTGTAGCACATAGGATCATCCGTAGTCTACATACAGTTGATACACCTCTAGTTGACACTATTAAATTTCATAGAAAGTTTTCATTAATGAAATTTGTATTCAGATGGATAAAGTTGAACGATTGATTTTTTTGTGTAGGATTTGGTTTTTCCTCCGGTATAACTGTTTATATAGATTCGTAACCAAATATTAACCGTGGGTGTATGCATAGTAGATGACGTAGATTTGGTTTAGATCGATTTTTGTTCTCTTCTTTTAACCTTTAAATGGTCATAGTATAATTCGAGAACACAATTTGATTCAAACCTCACGGTATTCAATGAAATGACTAGTGTATGAATTCGATTGTTTTCCCCCTTTCACACAAAACCTAGTAATTTGTTTTTTCAAGTGTGTGGAAAATTAAGGTTTTCCATTTCATTTTTTTTCGGGTGTAATATTTAATTTTGTAACATTAACTGTATGTACATACAATTGTATGTACATATCAAATATTACACCCGGAAAAATACGAAATGGAAAACCTTGATTTTCCACACACTTGAAAAAACGAGTTACTAGGTTTTGTGTGAAAGGGGGAGTGTTTTGAATTCTGGAACGAGATAATGTGTAATATAACGTAATTTTTTTTTTTTACTTACATATACAAACAGCTGTATCACGATCTTCGCAATTTGGGTTGATGTTGGATTATTATAAGTAAATTTTTCTTTTAATTTTGCTTTCCTATTTATTTTTAATATTTAGAATAATTATTCTTTTCTTTTCTCCCTCTCTCTGCTTGTCACGATCTCTATTTATATGATTTTTCAAAGGGGAAGCAAATTCAGCGTGACACCACTAATAACATAATTTTCGGCTTCGGATTAAATTTTTGGTTTTCGTACTTACTGTACAATTGTATACACTCAAGTCAATGTTCTTTTATTTGAACTCCGATTTTTTTTTTTTTTTTTTTTTTGTAATAGATCCTCTGGTACGATCAGCAGCCGTAACAAGTATTGTAAAAATAAATAGCCATGTTTCAGTGGGTCTGCTTAACTTTCCATATGCGTTACACGATTAAAAAAAATACCATACAGTTTAAGATCAACTTATTTTTGTTGTTTTCTATAAACCGATTTCTTCGATAAATTAGTGTTCTCCGTTGCATGCCTAAGTCACAATGTTATTAAATTCACAGTATCATTCACCTACACACCAATCATTGTCGTAAACGAACGAATAAGTAAAAACAAAATGTAATAGCTTCCCAAATTAGACTAGTAAATCAATTACGTTCACATGAACATTACATTCATTACATTAACATTCAGCGTTATTATACAGATGCTATTATCCAATTTAAAACATTTTTCCACATTCTTACTAGGAATAAAAATACCAACATCTACTCCATTCACACTCAAACTATAGCATCTGCATATCTTGTTGTAAATACCGCTGACTGATTTTCCCAAACAAAATTTTCGCAATAACTTCATTCATCCACTTATTATATTACTCCATATTCATGCATACATGAGGATTATTAGGAACGGGTTGCGAACCAGCATTGCGTATACTTAGAAACATGTTCATATTTTCAATTACTATGCTTGTTCTTTGAGATTTGCTTACCCGTTTAATCACATTTAAAGGTCCTTTACAGTTCTTTGTCGCCAATGTCCAAGAATACCGCAACCGCTTTCATATTATCCCTTTTGACTTCCCCTTTTCATATTATCCATTTGCAGAGTGGTTCTTTCGAAATCCGAATGTTGTCGCTAAATAATATTTACCCGTTCAGTTTGACTATCCAACTGACGTTGATTTATTTAATTTTTTCAAGACTCTCATTCATATCTTAGACCCATCTCCTGTTATTCATTAATTAACGATTTTTCCAAAACACTCTGCTATCATTCATGATCATTTTTATCACATGATCACTTTTATCATTTTCATGATCATTTTTTATAACGAAGGTAATCCACAACTGAGGATTTTTCTTTCATTTGATAAGTTTAAACGTTTTTGTGTTGTATACCCCGATTTACATATATTGCAAAAAGTACGATTTTTTGCGGTATCATAGCATAAAAACTACCAGCAGGTAACCAACATTTTTATCTTAAAATTTAGAATGAAATTTTGTTCGAAAATTGACCAATTTTCCATCTAGATTTTATTATGATATTGCATTTCAAAACAAACAAAATTAAAAAAAATCGGCAAAAGTTTTCAGTGACAGTGGCGTTTTGTTGACCTTTGATTAAGTACTAACCAAACACTTTGCAAAAAAAAAAAAAAAAAAAAAAGATCAAAGATCAAAGATAGCAGTTAAAAATTCGGTTAGAATTCGAATCAAAACCCAAACTAAAATATAATTTGCATAAAATATTTATAAAAAATTCTTATTATGTTAAACTAAGACAAAATACGTTTGTGCTGAATCAGCAAATTTGGTCCTCGGTGGGTCTCGCTAGTCACGTTGTCCTGATTCATCCTTTATAATGAATCAAAAATTTAACTGGATGTCCCCTTCTATGCGCTTTTCTCGCCCTGTGTGTCAGAAAAATAAAAACCACGCCACAAATAATGACTTTGATCTCCCACTGTCAATGGCAATCGCTTCCTTGTTTTCGTTGAACAGCTTTTGTAATTGTGCAATGTTACCCAGATACAGGATGTGTAATTATCCGGAATCAGTTTTGATTCCTAACATAGAATCAAATTACAGGGATTGCCGTTGATACACATGTACATCGAATTGCAAATCAATAAAAAAATGTCGCACGTTTAGCATTAAATTAAACAATTACATTAAAATTAATTATAAAATAAATATATATAAATTATTAAATATATATATAAACTAATTCATAGTTGTGCGATTAGCTAAAATAAATATCAATATAATTGCTGTATATAAGACGCAAAGTTCAACTGTTAATAACTTCTTAACGAAATTTGAATCAATACTATCAGAGTATCGTAATAGTATCATAATTGGGAATTTCAACATAAATCTTTTAAATTCAGCCGAAAGTGGTACTATAAAATATGTAGATACGTTAACATGCAACGGTTATTTTGTAGTCAATGAAATCAAACAAGTATACGCTACTCGAGTCAGTAATACGGTTAGTACTATTAGTGATCATGTTCTTACTAATATTCTCATGCTGAAATATGAACTTCATTTAGACTCATTTTCAAGGTAAGACCAAAAATTGTTATATCCTAGATTTGAACCTGATAGCCAGTATTAACACAAAATTTACTGCGATGTTTAGATGTTATTGACTATTATAAGGTAACCAAAGATGATATTTGGAATATGCTAGAAAATTGTGGAAATTTTGACGATCTTGCTAAACAAATTACAAGTTTAATTAGTCGATGTAGTGACAAAGTTGAAACCTAAAAAGAAATATAAATAAATCTGGATGACTGATGAGATTTGTAATACTATTAAATTAAGAGAAAAATTTTATAAGCTACAACTTAAGAATCCCTCTAATTATTGCAAAGAAAAATTCAATCTCTATAACAAACTTTTTAAACAACGAATCAGATTAGCTAAGGACGAATATTACAGTAAGATTTTTGGTGAAAACGTTTCAAATGCAAAATAACTTTGGAAACATTTTAATCAAGAAATTTTAAATAAACCAATGAAGGAAGTTAACTTTGAGTAGGAGGTAAATAACAGGATTATATCAAATGATTTATGTATTGCCAATATTTTCAATAATTATTTCAGAAACATAGTACATGATACTATCCAACACTTGAATTATCCCAATGAGGCTGAATTTAACTATATAAACTACAATGTCAATGTGTCATTAAACCTAGAAAATATAGAAAGTACTGAAATAGTAAACATCATAAAAAATCTTAATAAGAGATCCTCAACTGGGCATGATAAAATTTCGACTAGATTTATAGTAAAAGCATTGACATTACAATTTTGGTAAGGGAAAAGCACATATGGAAGCAATATAAATGAAGAACAACAACCATCAAAAAAAAATAAAAAAATACTTCCATTAGGCATAAAAACCTCAGATTTTTTCAAAAAACAAATCCACTCCATGCTAGTACCCTCCGTATTGAGCTCAAGCTCATTTGTTACAGAGAACACTGCAAGAAGTGAATACTTACATACTACATACAAAAATAATACAAATGAAAAAAATTATTACAAAAATAGTACTACATGTATTATCATTCAAGCGCGCCACGGTAAATAGTCCGCTTTAAAACTTTTAGGCGACGCTGACCTCTTAATTTCTAGTGGAATAGAATTCCAAAGAGAAATACCCCTAACAGAAAAGGATGTATTTAAAGACCTACACAGATTTATAGGGGGAAGTAAACGTAAATTTGAAGAATGGGACCTACTGAACAATAACTTGTTAAATAAATAGGGAGGTTGCTTCGATCTGAGAAGCTTAAAAATAGAAAGACACACACGAAGTTCATAGAAGTTAACCAAACTACAGCCAAGAGTCAAATTTAAGAAGGGAGAAATGTGATCATATTTCCTAATACTAAAAATGAAACGAGTACAAGCATTGAAACATCTTTGGAGAACATTCGTATTATCCTGAAGCATTCCAAACAAAACAACGTCACCATAAAGAAAATGTGGAAGAAAATGCGAGAGGAACATACGCTTTTTAAAACTACTATCGGCGAGCCCTACAACCTTATATAAACAACTAAGCATTCCAAAAATCCTTTTACTAACCTTAATTAAATGATCACCCCAAGTAAGAGTTTTATTAAAAATTAACCCTAAATTTCTAACTGTATTAGAGAATGGAATTAAAGAATCACCGAGAAAAATTTCAGGAAAAGAGGAAGTATTTAAAGATTTTTTATAGATTATAATAGACTGGGATTTACTAGCATTAAAAGCGAGTCGGTTAGATAATGACCAACTATAAATTCTTTCCAAATCATCGTTAATTATCGAAATATTAGAGTGAATGGAATCATTATCTAAGCGACTACTCCTATATATTTGGACATCATCAGCAAATATATGAAAAGATGAATGACGAATGGAACATGCAATGTACATTGAGAATAGTAAAGGGCCAAGAACCGACCCCTGAGGAACGCCAGAAGAGACAGGTAAAAAGTCAGAAAAAGAATTGTCATAAAAGACTGCCTGAAAGCGACCCGAAATATAGTCTAAAATCAATTTAGCAGCAGAGAGAGAAAAATTAAAGTTTGAAATAAGCTTATTAAACAAAATTTGATGATTAATCGAATCAAACGCTTTAGAAAATCTAACAGAGTAAGGCAAGTCATTTCTCTTTTACTCATACTACGACGAATATCATCACAAACATTCAGTAAAGCAGTGGTAGTACCGTGAAACCTTCTAAAACCTGATTGAAAAAGGCTAAGCAAATTAAAGCTATCAATATGGGATTGAATTTGGTTTTTTACTACCAATTCAAATGCCTTGGACAGAGAACTTAAAATGCTAATAGGGCGGAAATGGGAAAGCTCAGTAGGATTACTAATTTTAGGAATAGGAATAATTTTACTCATCTTCCACTGAGCGGGATATGAAGAGGTCGTTAAAATAAAATTGAAAATATGTAACAAATACCTTGATACAATAGGAAAAATGCGCTTAACTAATTTCAAACTAACCATATCTAAGCCAGTGGATTGCGATTTAACTTCCCAAATAGCAGAATGCAAATCAACAGTAGATATATTTGTAAACGAAAAAGAATTAAGAGGTTCGACGGACACTAAATCAATAATGGAAATATCATGAGTGTGACTAGAGTTAATTAGATAAAGGTTAAAATCATTTGCTTTGAAATCTACAGAAGCAGCCCCTTTGCAACTACCAAGACCCAAGTTGCGCACGTTGCGCCAAAATATCTTAGAGGGAAGTGAGGGATCTAACTTATCCTTGAACAAATTTTGCTTAGCGATACGAATTAAACCTACCACTCTATTTCGAGATTCCTTATAAGCTAGATAAGACAAAGAATTAGGGCTAATTTTCCAAAGACGATATTTGGAAAAACGAACAGAAATAGCACTCAAAATCTCTATTAATAAGCATCTGCTAAATTAATAGATATTTTAGTTAAATTATCAAACGATGCAATAAGTAAACAGTTAGTTCATCCTTCCTTAAAATTAGCAAAAATTACTCCCATATATAAGAAAGGCTCAAAAACTGAAGTTACTTATTATAGACCAATTTGAATATCGACTACAGTCGCAAAGATTTTTGAAAACATTATTCACAATAGACTGGAACAATTTTTAGTAGCAAACAGTATTATTGGAGATTGCCAATTTGGTTTACAAAAAATTCTAACGCAACAGGAGCATGTTTGAATTTAACAAACATTATAACTACTGAAGCTGGAAGCTGATAAGGGAAACTATGTATCTGTCTTATTTTTAGACCTGAGCAAAGCATTTGATACAGTTAATCATAAATTACTATTGCTTAAGTTAAAAAAAATGCATTTGGGACAGAATCATCTAAAATTATTTGAAAGCTATTTAAGTGAAAGGCGCCAATTTGTAGAAATTAATCATGCCTGTAGTGATATTAAATCTTTTAATATTGGAGTTCCTCAGGGGTCAATTTTAGGACCAATTTTAGGTTAAACTATTTATTAATGATGTAATATTTGTGAAACTATATGGAGCTATTCAAATTTATGCTGATGATATTGCTATTGTATATAGTAGCAACAATATAACAAATTTAATAAAAACCTGCTAGTGTTACACACATCAAAAACCAAGTATATAATCTTTGAAACTAAACCATTAAATCAAAATGAAGTAGCACAGAATGTATTGAAATATAATCATACAATCATTGAAAAGGTAACGTCATATACATATCTAGGTTTGTTAATTAACCAAAAATTGAAGTGGAATTTACATGTAGAACGCATAAAAGGCAAAATAATTCCATACATTTTTATCCTAAACAAGTGTAAGGCAATCTTGCCACGCAAGCTTTCGATTAATATTTATTATGCACACATAAATAGTCATTTAATCTATTTAACTCCAATTTGGAGTGGAGCACAGAAGACTCTGCTGGAGGACTTATTTACCTTACAGAAAAAAGCAATCAAATTCGTCTTAAATGTACCGACGAGAACGCCAACTAATACAATTTTTGAAAAGTTTATGTCGTTGAATATGTTAATGAATAAAGAGCTTATATTGTTAACTCACAAAGTAGACACAAATACCATTAGGCATAGTTACCAAATTACTCGATCTGGTGAGTTTCATAATTATGACACGAGAAGAAGATCTCACTTATACGAAGGCCAAAATTTACCACAACTATATCTGACAGCAATATCATGTATAGGGGCTTAGCTTTGTATAATCTATTACCTACTGAGTTAAGGCATGAAACGAATTTGTTAACCATTCAGCTAAAGCTAAAAAAATATATATTTAGTAATGTCAGTATTATTATACCGTTAAAATATTGATACGGTAAATACATAAATACTTATTCTTTCTCTTTCCATCTTTATAAATTTTAAAGTTTTAGTTTAATGTACATTTACTTTACACCTAAGATTTAAAATTGCAGCTTTCATGATTTAAATTTATCATTTAAATTTATATTTTTTTTTCTTTTTAAATATTCTCATACTTAGTTCTTTTATTTTTTTGTTTGTGTTTATTCTTATCGGGTCACATATTTCTTTATAATTATTTTCCCCTTTTTATAGTAGTTTAGTTTGAATATTTCTTTTAGTAAAAATTAATTAAATGTTACATAACATAATATGTATATTCTTTTGGTTATTAAAATTTGTTTAAAATACATATCGCCATTAAGTTCAAATTTTTCAAAAACAAAAAAAAATACTTTTTTTTTCTCTTACACTCTCTTTTTTTTCTGCATAACGATTCTAATTGAATCAACGCAGTCAATATAAATTATTCATTCATTTTTTTTTTATTCAATACCTAAATTGGTCTCAAATATAATATTGTATACTATGGCTGCGGGCCAATAGTCGCGTAAATCGTTTACTGTGGTAAAAATCGGATTTAAAACAGATTTTTTGATCAGTTTGCCATAGAGTTTTTGAAAAATAAGTGAATTTACCGAAAAATTTACTTAAAATGGTCTTTTACTCGACTATTGGCCCGCAGCCTATATTGTAAATATTGAAAAAACATAATAAAGTAGAAAAAAAGCCTTTTTCTGTGGTGTTCGTGCATAGTACGGAGGGTTAAACTTGAAATATCTTCCCTTGAAGACTGTTAAGACTGAGTTAAGTATTGTGGTAATAATGGGAAATTAGTGTGGTAAGTATTGGGTTTTTTGGGGTTGGTCTTCCAGAAGTAGTTGTTATATAGTTGTCTTGTGCCACGGGTTCTTCACAGAATTTTGGCTTATCTTTTCGTTTGGATTTGGTTGATTGCCGTCTTCGGACCGACTCGTTTCTATTATCTTTTGTAATTATGGAAACTTTGCGACGTCTCTCGACCAGATCCTCGTCAGTTATTGTCTTGAAATCTACAAGATTTTGCGATCATTGGTTCACTCTGTTCTTCCGAAAAAGATGTCATAAGGTTTCCGTTGCATGACCGAGTGTATAAAGTTATTGTAGCGGTTCACAGCTATGTTAATGAGTCCTTTTCTGTCCTTGTTCTAGGGGCATCGAACCATTTACCACACTTCGTTTGGAAGATGTGTTTGATAAATATAGATATCCAATGTTTTTAAGTATAGGACTCGCAAAGCTTCGCAGTATCCATCACGAGTATGCGGGGCATACAGTGAAATAATATATCGCCTTTATGATTTTATTCCGTACATGCAAAAGTGGTTTATTCTTAATGCGAAAGAACTTTACGAACTTTCAAAATTTATCCACACGCGATATGAATTTTTCCTTTTTGGTTTCCAATATATCCAAATGCAGAATTTCCGAAGGGTATATTGGCCCGCAGAGTATAATGCTGTATAGTGTTCCAAAATTGTCTTTCGGCTTTCCATGTGATTTCTGTGTGCCCGCGCTTGTGTTCCTCCTTTATGATAGACAACTAATTTGCTTTATTCTGAATGTCTTCAACAACTGAAACTAGGTAAACTCTCACTAATATAGTGTATATGTAGTAAGAGAAATGGGGCCCTGAAAGATCAGTTGCTCGTAATTATATTCAAGCAGTCGGGCTTTCAAGCACTTTAACTAGGCATTGTTTTTCTTATTACTTAGTGTGGCTTCGCGCCACTGTGCGATCGGGAGGAGTGAATGTTCCATGCTATTTATCGCAGCATGATATCGCTAATTGCTTTGACCGTTCCAGTAAAATGTTGCTGCTTATTGAAACAGGATTACTTCTAATAAAATTTCACAAGAATCTCAATGTAATTACCAATGTTGATTTATTTTGAAATATTCACATTCACATAACTAAAATTATATGTGAATCGCCCATAGGGCTATTATTAAATTTTGCGTTGAGATGAAAGTCAAAAAGTTAAAATACATTTGAAAAATAGAAATCTATGGATTTATTTCAAAGGTAGATAAGTACGTAATTTTTCTCCCTATCACTGCTGCAAATTGAAAAACAAAATATACCCACAAAAAATAAAGCCTACAAGCAATTTCTTCAATTTATTCGAAACAAAAAAAAGTATTTTTGCCTTATTTGTAAAAAATTAAATTATAATGTCCTTTTTCCAAATACTATATACACTTCTTCATATAAATTTTCCAGAGTAGCCAAAAAATAATACAAAGGAGCAAAAACAAGTAAGAGAAACGCTTCTTTGTGGATGGAATTTTCTTTATTTTTCTCTCTTCTGATCCTTTTTTACCGTTACTTGCACAGTCTTTCGTTTTTTTTTTCTTGTATAATAATGATGATGGAATGAAAACGCAAAAGTTGAAATAAAAAATTTGGAAAATCAATAATTCAATTAAAAAGAAATTAAAAAGTTTTTTCCATTTTATTTATTATAAACGGTTTCCTTGTGTTAATGTTTATCGCACGACACACAAAAGAACCGACGACGAATAAGAAAATGGAAAATTGGGTGAAATGAAACGAAAATTGGAGATGAAAAATTATATGAGATTATTTAGTTCTCGTCGCCATCGTCTATTTAATTAATTGTGAATCAATTGATTGCCTTTTAGTGACAGTAGAATAATATTCTTCTGTGGAAATTTAATTAAAAATTTTATTTTTATTGTTGCTTGGTACAAACGAATACTTTTGTTATATACTACAAAGAATACTCTATCGTGTTATATACGAATATTATAAAGTTGATGGAGTTTAAAATTGTATTTTATCTATAGGAAATATTTATATCGTCCATTTCACCCATTAAATAAATTTGCGCCTGTCTCTTTACGCCAACCCAATCAAACCCTATATACTATATATATTTTAAATCTTGCAAATAGACCAATATAAATTTGTCTCATATAAAAGGAAAAATTATTCATCTTTAGGTCGTCTTTATAACTGTAATTTTTTATTTCAAAAAACATGAGCTTTCAGAACAACAACAATAACATTCACATAATTTTCATTCAATTAACTTTGATCGATATGTATGTATGCTACCGTATAAAAAAAAATCAAAATAGAAAAAGGGTCACAATAAAAAATACTAAACCGAACAGCAAGAACTAATAAGGATATACAAACCCAACAACAAAGACCAAATTTCTAATAAATTTCAATTCATTCGGATACATCATTAGAAAATTTAGTTTCTACTTTGTACCGAAAAAAAAACGTTTATACTCAAGGTAGGAAAATACAAACCAGTATCATTCAATTTTATTCATCTCACGTTCATCAAAACATCAGCAACAACAAAAAAAATTCGATGTAGAAAAAAAAAGTTTTGGAAAAGTTTTATTTTTCAATTCCCTGATACTTTGACATTTAAGCTCAATATAAATTAAAATTCAGACGTACTTTTTTGTGCAAATTGTTAATTTGTAATATTTTTTTTGCGCATATTCAAATTTTTTACATCATCATCTGCCTCGTTATTAGTTTTACTGCTTTACAAAACAATACTGTTTGTTGTGTCCGAACTACAGTGATATATATTTGTAATTCTATGAACTGAATAACAATCCTTGTATATACCAGACCTACGTACAGCAGTAATAAAACATAACAACTCAATTTTATTTCCGTAATTTTCGTGAAAATACGCCACAAATGCGGAAATAGGAAGTATTTTGATGAATTCGTGCGTAACGATTTTTTTTATAGACAGGTCTCCACATGAAATATTAATGAAGGCATACCGGTTATTATAGATTGTGTGTAGTTGACATAAACAACACACTATATTAGAAATAAAGGCAGCACATTAAAGTTCGATTTGAACAAAATCAATCAATTTTGAAATTCTCTTTAAATATTTGTCTTAGAAGAACGTCTTGCGTGCTAATTCCTTTGTTCAACATTTTTTTGCATAATCATCGATCAAACCATACATGCTAATGTTCCTTTTTTGTTATAAGTGAGTAAATTGAATTATTATATTTTTTCAATGGAAATTTAGCTTCATCATGCGTATAAAGGCCAGGCCCAGTATAATGGTAAACAATTTTCTTTTTGTTAAAATTGTTTTTGGAATCCACAAGGCTGAAGTTAAAGAATTAGTTTACGCCTAGATTTTCAATCATTTTAGATTGTCTTAAATTTTACAATGTAGTAAAATATTTTATGTAATTTATTTTATGTAAAGAATTTAATATTTACATTTTTATTTAATTCTTTTTTAATTAATTTTAAGTTTTAAATTTTTAATAAAATACATAAATTATTTGATAAGTATTGCAATTTTTTTTTCAAATCGGAGTGCAAAGGTTCTGGTTTAGTAATGGAAAATAGTGTCTTTTGCAAGTGATATACCCAGCTTCAATACTAAAATATTACTCAAAAAATTTCGATGCCGTTCTGGCATACTACGACTTAATTTTTTAAATACTTTTAATGATTCTCATTTGGACCATTAATTTTCTGTGAATCGTTGGCATAGACCTTTGTCTTCAAGAGGCCCAATATTAAAAATGCTAAAAGGGTAAGGTAGCAAGATCTATTCGGGCTCTTATTCGATTTCCAAAGCGTTCGTGAGAAAGATCAATTTATTTTCGTTGCTGATTGGCAAGTGGTATCGTCCTCGTTTTCACAACTCGTCGAGGACGTCGATTTATAGTAAAAAGATAAATAGGTTCCACCTCAAATTATCGGTTTCAGAGTTAAGCATTGGTTTTTTTATTAAGGTGGATGACAACATATACAAAAATTTGTGCAGAACGCGATCGGTGTAAATATTTTGTGTGTAGACGTGTGCTGCGCACGAAAACTACACAAAAATGTATGCCACATTCAACGCACATGATCCAACTCTTGTCAGCTTCTTAAATTTTTTAAATGATAAATGAATTTTTATAACAAAAAAATTAATTTTTATTCGTTATTGACTGACGGCTAGATAGTCGAGGCAATGAAGCACTAAAACGGCCAAAAGTTCGAAATTGTTTAGAGCAAGACTGATCGGAATGCGGTTTTTTGCATTCGCTTCCAATAATTATTTGTAAAAATCGCCCCTATTTTTTTTTGTTTTTGAACAAATTGAAATTGCATTGCTGCAGCCAAAAATGCATTCAAAAATGCATTTTTTGAGACGGCGGCTTTTGGAAGATTAGAGAACTTTGTAAATAAGAGTCAGAACTAGCCCCACTCGGGTTCCCGGGGGTTGTCAAGGTCGCTGATCACGATTATGATGTTCAAATTAACCCACAGCCGACCTGGGGGACTCTTCCAAAAATCCCGCAGGGAAGGAGAGAAAATCGGCGCCCAGAGGTTTTTTGGGTCGCTGAATCCAAATGCATCGGCGAAAACCGCCCGAAACACCTGGTGCGCCCGAACCTGTACGCGGACGTCATACCCGAGAATTTTCCTGACAATATCGGCAAAAACAACCCGAAAATCATTGTGAGGCATTTTTTGGGGCGCTTAATTCAATTTTCACATCAAAAATGACCCCTTGTACACCTGGTACATTGGCACCTTTATCTTGACATCGATGTCATTCCGTTGAATGTCAACCAAACATGATGTTTTAGAAACGGACATTAATACTGCAATATGTTGGTGGAATTGTTGATTCTATTTAAATTATGTGAGGAGGGAAGAAATCGAATAAATAGAAAGTCAATATTTATGTAGGTTAGAAACGTAACTATATATCAAATTTTTAATCAAATGACACATCGCTAACCTGGTCATTTTCTTCGTCATCGACTGATGTATTCATAAATAGAACGTCTTCCTCATCTACGGCCTCTCTATCTGCCGCGATAACGTATTCAACTGAATATCTTTCAGTATTGGTGCAATTTGAGCCTCCACAAATTTAACTGCTACTGAATAAAACTGCTATCAAATTTAAAATTTCCAATCCCCCGGAATTACCAGAATAGGGCCACAGGCGAGAGCTACACACCAATGAATGTGTGAAATTATGAGACGATTTTCGGTTAGTACTTTGCAATCATGTGAGGAAAACCATCGGCGGCGACGTTCTTGCCCAGGTTCCGGTGCACTAGGAGTTGGGAGGATCGTTTTTGACGTGAAATTTGAATTAAGCGCCCGCACAATGGTTTTCGGATTATTTTGCCGACATTGTCAGGAAAATACTCGATGTTGACGTCCGCGTCCAGTTACGGGCGCTCCAGGTATCCGCGGGGTTTTCGCCGATTCCATATTTGGATTCAGTGACCCAAAAAACCCCAGGGCGCCTAGTTTCTCTCCTTCCCCGCGTGAATTTTGGGCGTGTCCCACGAAGATGCCGTTTAGGGCCAGGTTGCGGTGCACCAGGTGTTCGGGGGACGTTTCGACGGAAAATTCGGATTCAGCGCCCCAAAAAATGCCCTCACGATGATTTTCGGGTGTTTTTTGCCGATATTGTCAGGAAAATTCTCGAGGATGACGTTCGCATCCAGGTTCGGGGGCACCAGGTATCCGGGGGGTTTTGTCGATGCCATATTTGGGTTCAGCGACCCAGAAAAACCCCTGGCGCCGAATTTCTCTCCTTCCCTGCGTGATTTTCGGGAGAGTCCCACAGAGATGACGTTCATCGGCGTTCCTGATCTCCAGGTCGGCTATGGGTCAATTTGAACATCATAATCGTGATCAGCGACCTCGAAAATCACCAGGAACCCGAGTGGGGCTAGTTCTGACTCTTATTTACGTTTTCTTTAATCTTCCAAAAGCCGTCTCAAAAAATTCATTTTTTGAATGCATTTTTGGCTGCTGCAATGCTATTTCGGGTTTGCTCAAAAAAAAAATAGAGGCGATTTTTACAAATAATTATTGGAAGCGAATGCAAAAAACCGCATTCCGATCCGTCTTGCTCTCAAAAATTTCAAACTTTTTGCTTCAATACCTCGACTAAGACCACAAATTTCCATGCATGGTTTGAGTACTGAAAATGGGAGGTGGCATAAAAAATTGCGACGAAAAATTTTCTGTGTATATAAAAATAACGCGTACACATCCGAATATTCCAACACTACTGATGCCACTGAACCCGTATGCTACAACTCTGAACATTTTCGATAAACTAGACTGTCTTTCAAATATTTTGGCCATCTAGGATTCGTCTTCTTCTTTGGTCTCAGCATAAAATACATCGCGTGATTGTAGCTTTCGATATTTTATCTCGACGACTTCATCGCTTATATATTCTGTCTCGTTGATCGTGTACCACAACTCTTGCAGCTGGCGTAATCAGTCTGGTCCTTTCCACTATTGTATCAGTCTCGATAATTTTTCTAGAGTGACACCTCTGGAACCAAGATCTGCGGGATTTTCTTTTGACTTAGCGTGCGGCTAGTGTTGTAGAAAAATGCTGTCAAGTATTTCGTTCATTCGATTACATTCACATTACATTCGATTACAGTACATTCGATTGGTTCACGACAAATATTGTACGTGGCCCGATAAGGTCCTTCACTACCACTTTGTAACAGATGAGCTGCACATAGCTCCAACCGTGGTATGGAGCTCTGCTTAATCGGAGCCACTTTAGTTTTTGATGCCAATAACTGGCGTGTGATTTCATCATTCTGTTTCACCGTTCGAATGTTTATTGCTGCACAGTAAGTCGCTTCACTTGCATCTGAGAGTCCGTGGGTTTGGACCTTCTCACTGTACCCTATTATATTTTTTTTAAATAAAATTAATCCCTAATATTATTTTTTTGGAAGAGTACGAATGGACCCAGTATTCTCCTATATTCTTCATCCGTTTCAATTGGTAATTTATCATCACCTATGTCAATGATCGCAATCTAATTTGCCTCCTCCTAATTCAGCTACATTCGATCGCCGTTACGTCAAATGAAAACATGTTGACGTTAACCTTTCTTTCACATCGATGGCTTCGTTTATATCACTGCTGCCCGTCAAAAGGTCGTCTGCATAAAAATCTCTGAGAATGCGTTGTTTGATCGTATCTTCCTCTGAATTTTCGGTCATTTGCTGCAGCGTCCTAATAACGAGGAATGCTGAGCAAGCGAGACCAAAGCTGAATCTGGTGCGCTGATAATGTCTTATTTGTCTTCCAGTTTGTCACGCGATAATATCGTTTGGTAATGTTGACGCTCCTCTGATACAAGAACCTGCCGGTACATTTTTTCGATGTCGGCGACCAAGTCAATTATGTGTGCTAATGTCGGCTGTATGGTAGGACCAACCAGTACCGTTACATGACTTAACCGAACCGTTGAATACCTCTCTCAATTTCGTCGTATCACCATTTTCTTTCAATACAGCGTGGTGTGGTAAATAATAACAGTCGGCGGTGTTATAGGACGTCTGCGGCGGCTCACGCATATGTTATTCTCTTATGTACTCTCTAATCTGCTTTACATATGCGTCGCATAACATCGGATGAAAATTTGAATTCGATCGATCGAAAACGGTTTGTCGCCATTTGAAGAGAATCTCCTAATTCTGTACAATCCTTTTTAAACGCCACTTTTACAATGTATCGGCCATCGCCTCTCCTTTCGTGCGTCTTCACAAATAACTGTTTGCAATCTTTATCTTCTTGACTCATTTTATCACTAGTAGGCACTTCTTCTATTTCCCAAAATCTCCATAGTGTTTGATCTATTATCGATGCGTCTTCGATTTGAATTGTGAATGCTTCAGTCGACTCTGGATTGGTGGTTCGCGGATGACCTGAAATTATCCACCCAAACATGGTTTTGCTTAATATCCCTGAGCCTCGTCGCTATCACTCACCTTTTAAAATCTCAAAAACCTTGTCCACTCCGATCAATAAATCGATAGAACCCGGTATGTTAAAACGTGGATCAACTAGTTTTAAGTAATTTAGTATTGCTTCTCGTTCTAAGCAAATCGTCGTTTTAGGAAGGCATGTTGGTAAATGGTTTATTATTAGAACTTCTAGAATAACCTTAATTGCTGAATCGTGTAAGAATTGCATCACGACTGTAACTCTGCTCTTCGACATCATGTTTCCGGAAGTGGGCCCGTGATTTTTGTATTCAGTTGTAGACTCTGCGCGCAAGCTTCTGTTATAAATGCGGATTGCGATTCTCAATCCAATAGCGCTCTGCATTTCTGTGGCTGTCCGATCTGCCCTTCACCAACACAATCACAGCTTCGACTTGTCTTCGTTATAGCTCATCGTCCCTTTTGTTTGTTCGAGATGCAATGTTACGTGATGGTTACGTCTACAAATGCTACACAAGACGTTTGATCTCCACACGACACCTTGGTGTTTCGATGATACGCAATTGAATCAAAGTTTTTTCTCTGCAACCAATTCTTTCCTCTTATCTATGGACAAATGAACACAATATGCACGGTATTATAGTTATAGTTTCAGAAACCACCACTCCGACTCGTTGGGGCAATGCTTGCCTAGACCATTGTGTGAAGCTGAGGCACTCCAAGGCATCGCCCCTCCTACTTAAAAATCAAAAAAGCTTGCTTAAGTTGGGTAGGTGTCTGTGACGTACTCGTGTGCCCAGGCGTCACTTGACTCATCGTCTAAATTATTTGCTAGTATATGTATACTAACCAAAGATCCCTTCTTTCCGCTTGTTCCCCAAGCACACGTAATCCCTGTATAACTTCGTCAGAGGTATCGGCTAGCTGACGAAAAGCCTTGGCCGAACTATGCTTTATTGGTGATTGCTCTATAAATTTGTTGAGCAAACTACAAATGACGTGCCTTGGTTTGTCATATCTTTCCTTTATTATCCTCTACGTCTGCTCGTAGGTTGCCGCAGTTACCGTCAAGTGTTTTATCAGACCGAACGCGTCGCCTTTTAGTACACCCATCAAATACTGTAACTTGTACCGGCGAAATGGTTTCGTTTGTATGTATGGATGCCTCGAACAGGTTTTTGAACGACAGAAACTTCGCATAACTTCCCGTGAACACTGGAATATTCACCAGCGGCAAATTCACCTCACCATCTGGCCTATTCAAGGTTGATAATTTGCTGATAAATTGTGACTGGTTCGCCATTTGATCTCCCATATTATTTTTGCTTTGACGTGCGTTTTCAACTTCATGTAATTTCTCATACTCGTACAGGGTGGCCTTTATGTCAAAATAAAGCGTTTCAATTCTATTTGCAATGTCCAGCGAAGCATCACCAAATTCGCCGCCCATATTTGCTTCGATGCTTTGAAAATCTCTCCACTCGTCATCTAATCAATGCTACACCGGTTTGTATTTCCGTAATTTTTGTATTTTGGCCGAACTTGGTGACCTTGTCTTTCCAAAAATATTTTTTTTTCCTTTTTTTAATTCATAAATTAAAAATCGACAGTTTTTATTTATCAAATCTCAATTTAAATTTTAAAAAATTTGAAATAGACCATGACAGGTAAAATATAAATTTGCGTTATTTTAATTCGTCTTATACATTTACAAAACTCAACTGCTTCCATATTAAACAGTTTTGCCAAAAATGTGTATGTTTTTTTGTAGGTGTATGATATACTAAAATTGAGAACACTCAAAGCCGCTTAACATTCATCTCCTCCGCGCAAGGATAATCCCTAAGTGATAAATTTTTCGATCGTACCAAAGCAACGTTTTTCTTTTGTAAAATAACAGAGCCTCCTAAATATAAGAGCCTTATAATTCCACCATTTTTAAAACCTTTCCATAGAGGGCAAGCTTTATTTTCTTTTTCATACCAAACAGTGAATTTTATTATTTTTTAGAATATTTTTGTATATCCGTTATGTGAGTGACGGGGTACCCGGGTACCTTTTGCACTTTTAAACGTCTAGTTTTGTATGTTCCAGTCATAATACAATGTTTTAATTTTATGAGAACTTCTATTTCAATTGATAGATTGTTACGACTGTGTGGTCGCAACCACCACTCTGTGTTTTTTTGTATTTCCTATTGCTCGGTGTCTTTACTGCAATATTTTTATATTCCCTTCGATCGTTGATCGTTGTCTTTGCTGCTATATTTTTTTTATGTTCCACTCGGTTGGTGTCTTCGCTGCGGATTGTTTGGTGTGGTGCGCTGAACACACTGGCGACATTTGTAGTTTTGTTTCTCATCTTATGGTGGCGCGAGGGTGAGAAGAATGACGAGAGAGCGAGACCAATGCGTATCGAGCGTGTACAAGGTAAAATGTTTTAGAAAAATGTTTTTCTTATATGCTTCTCTTTTATATCAATGCGAATTGATATAAATGAAAAACAGAGAAGAGAGATGTTTGTTCTAGAACATTTTATTCACGTCGCAGTGTGGCGCGAGAATTTTTTTCTTCATTCAGTCGAGTTGTGATTTTGGTGGTGAAAAAGTCGAGTGTTGATTTTTTTTATACAAAAATGTTGGTTCAAATTAAAAATGGTCGAATAAATTAATAAAATCAGACCAAAATGAAATGTTATATTATGTACAATTTTTTTACATTGATTAATAAAAAAAACATAAGTAGTTTGCGTATTATTTTATTTAAATAATAGTAACATATATTTTCTACACAAAACATACATATCAAAAGTTAAGTGATCGAGTGAGAACCATTTTCCTAATATTGTGTAAGATAAGAATAAGTTTCGTGACTTGGAATTTTCCGAGGTGTGGTAGTGGACAAAAGGGTTGTTTTATCAAATTACCTAAGAGTAATTAAAGTTTATGGTTAAAAATATTAAGTGGCCGAATTTTTACGGAGGCTCGTTCGTTTTCTATTATCGACGGTGGTCGCAATTTGTTACGCACCATATTTTCAACACGAGGCGCGGTATAACCGGTGCTATAACTTTTAGTTTAATTGGTGCCGTAATTACCAACGATACTACAACTGTCATCGGGTACCGTATTATCGACGTGTGGCTTTATAGTTGAATCGGCACCGCAAGGCCGACACCCGTTTTGTAATATTGGTAACGGGGAAAGGCCCCGCAACATAGTGCCCAACCAGGCAAGCGCTCGAGCGCAAGGCGGGGAGTCGCCCAACAACGGCACCAAGGCCGCATCGGTGGTGTACGGCACATAAAGCCGCAACGGTTCGGGTACAGGGCCGCACAGCGGGTACACGCTCGATGTACATTGGTCTCGCTTCTTCGTTGTTGTCGGTGATTGTTTTCTTTATTTTATTTTATTTTTGTTGGTTTTGATTTTTCCACCTAAAAAATGAATTCCTAATTTTTTTTCGGTTAGGTATGGTGGGAGCGGAGACTCCCCTCTGTGTTGGCGTAAGGTTTGCGGTCCCTTTGGGCCCGCATACAATTTCGTAACCAGGGCTTTGCCCTGTTTGAATTTGAATGGATGCGCGCACCAAGGCACCTCTTTATCTCTTCTTTTATAATTATTTTGTTGTTCGTTCCTCAGGTTCCGGCCGATGAATTTCGGCGGAACTCGGGTATTATTATTATTCGCGTTCCCCCTCAACTTTCTGTATTAATCACGGTGTAAGCCAGAAGCACATGCAAGCCTCAAACCCCATGACCTTAGCACTTCTCTGTGGAGGCCTCTGCATGCGCTTAGTGATATCTGCAGGATGGCAGTAGCCAGCCTGTAACAAGATTACGACCACACTTAAAAATGGAAAATTTTACAACTTGGACGCTCGTGAGAGCAAACAGTGGTTTAGTTGTATGAATTAGAGTAACAAAGGTACCCGGGTACCTTTATAAGGCTTATATATATTTGATAGAAATAGGGGTATATCCTCAATCCGGTCCGCAAATTAGTTATTTGCGATCAAATATATGGTTACTAAATTTATTTTGCTGACATCTTTATAAAATTTAAATTTTGTTTTGCAATTGTTAAGTAGAAATACATAAAACTACTGCGACCTCTGAAAAGGCGTAGAAATCTTTTGGTAGATTTCTACTCTACCATCGCAAAATAAATTTAAATTTAAAAAAATTGTGTCAATTGGTATGGCAAATTAAATCTAGTAACCATATTTGTGATGGCAAATAATTAATCTGCTACCGGATAGAGGATATACCGCATAGTGTGCAAATATTTTAAAGTTTTGTGTTATATGTCGTTGTATTTCATTGTTTGTATTTCTGTTTATTTTTCATTTAATTTATGATTATATTTTTATTTATTTCAAAAAACTAACCAACATTTTTTTTTATTACTGTCGATCAGTTTATTCACTGATGTGACATGTTGGATTATTTACGTTTTTTTTACCGAATGTTCTTCGAAAACTGACAAGTTGCAGCTAATGCAAAATTGTTTTCAATCTATGTAATTTTAGCAAAATCCGTTATACATTTTATAATTGCAAAAAAAAATGTAAAAAAAATCAGTTCGTAGAAAAATTGCATGTAGGGTACCCGGGTACCTTAGTCACTCAAATTAAGATATTTTTTTCTTCACTCACAAAAGGGATATAAAATAATTGATTTTACAAGCTTCGACGAATACGACACATACGACACACAACCGTGCGACATACAATTATCCGAAATAAATTAATCAACTTAAAAAATACAATCAACTTACATAATCGATCGCACACGAGCGCACACAAAATAGGCCGTACAAAATACTAGCATTGTCGACTACACTGTAGACAACATAAAAATAAAAAGAATGTAAAACAGAAAGGATTCGGCTCTTTGTTTTCCGCAACATTTACTCATTCGATTTCGGTTTTTGGTCGACGTGCAGTTTTAAGTATTGGCGCGGAATTCTTGGCACGCAGATAATTTATAATAATAAAATAAAATAAAAATATCATTAATAAAAATATAAAAACAAAATTTAGTTGTTTTGTCTAATTTTTTATTCATAAATTTATGTTCAAAAATTTTCCAATTCCATGGTTTCTTATAGTAACTCAATAAAAAACTACCCCTCTATTTAAAGCTCTCATTTTAATATTACGGCTCTTTAAAAATCATAGAAAAATGCTTTGTGACAAGATACGATTGTGAAATAACGATTGTGTCAAAAAAAATTACACTTTGCTTCACTTTCTTTTATATTAAATACCTTGAGTTCATACAAAAACATTTGTGTACCAATTGTTCTAGTACAATAGAATTTGGGGTAGATACTCCTGGCCAAAATCCTGGCTACTCAATCAATTTACCAAGGAAATTTGATTTTAAAATTATGTTTTTATTATGTTGTAAAAATAATAATACTAATAATGTAAAATTATGTATATTTTATAATTATGTTAATTTTGCGGCTTCAAAAATTGAACAGCAAATGTTTGTATTGTTTTACTGTTAATTGCAAAGATAAACAAAAATATAAGTTGAGATTCAAATTTTCTTGGTAAAATTGATTGAGTAGCCAGGATTTTAGTTAGCAAATTGCTTGATTGGTAGCCGATCGAGTATCTACTCCTTTATGTGGTACAGTAGTTTGTGTATGGTTTAGTTTTGTAAGCGTTTTGATGTATTAATTACGTAGGATGGTATATTAAATATGACAAAATTTTCAGTTAACCGAAAATGTTTACGCCGAACTTTTAAATTCCCACCTTTAGAAGCTGTTGAAAAATCCGTAATCAACATTTGTTTGTCTTTGCACCTAACTGCACACCCTCTTCAGTTAGTTTTGGTGTAAATTGGTCTACGCGCGGTTTCTCCGCTATCGGGGTTATTTTCTACTACATTATCAGATATCTCTACTAACTCTAGAAGCTCGGCATTCGACATTTCCTTAGCTTCAAACGATGAAATCATGAGATACGAAATCGGTCGCTATATAAATAGTATAATGAGACAATTTGGTGAGTTTTGGCTTTTCCAATACATAAACGCCATCCAACAGTTGTTCATTTGGCTGTTAATTTTCACTGCAGAGAATGCACGATATTGAGCGCAGATACACCACCAGCCACAACCTTGACAACATATTTCACAGTAAACCAAAATGATGAATTCGCTGAAACCTTGCTATACTCAGAGGTGCGTGTATGTTGGCACCTGGAACGCAACATCAAAATATTTCAAAGACGCAAACTTTAAAAAGCTGTAGAAGGATACCATAATTTATTTTCAACAGATGCATTGAGTAGATTATACACCGTTCATCTCAGCAATGGATTATTTACGATCATTGTTAGTTATTTGCGATCATTATTAGTTTTGCTTTTATTTGCGATCATTGTTAGTTAATGTACCTGGACCCGTATCGTTTCAACAATTGAGGACGGTTGGTGACCAATTATGCAACACTTATCATGAAGCATGCCAGAAATTAAAATTACTTGGTGAACACTTGTCCTCACCGCATTATGACTGCGATTTCACAACAAAATGGCGATTTGTTTTTCCTCGATGCACCCGGAAGAACAGGCAGAACATTTCTGTTTTCATTAATTTTGGCAACCATTCGCTCATAAAATAGCAATGCAAAGGCCATGGCATCTTCTGCAACTGTTTGCAGCAACTGTTTTGGATGGAGGTAGAACAACGTACTGTGCATTCAAATTACCATTGAACATGCTTCAAGATTTAAGAGGTAATATAAAGTCATGCGGAGATGCACTCATTTTGGTACCTGGTGATTTTCGTCAGACTCTACCAGTTATACCACGTTCCACACCTGCCGATGAACTAAGCGCTAAATGTTCAGAAAATTATATTGACTACCAATAAGAGTGAGTGCTCAGCTGCAACAAGACGAATCTGCTGATGGGTTTGCCAAGTAACCTTTAGATCTTGGAAACGGGAAAATGCCAATCGATGACACCACAAATGGCATTACCATTCCATCAGATTTATGTAACGTTACACAGACAATTGACAAATTGATTACCGGCGTATTTCCAAACAATAATTGCAATTACAAAAATCACGAATGACTATAGACTATAGAAGACAGCTCAAAATCAAATATCTGGTAATTGGAAGTTGTCAATTATTCGGTCGAATTGAATTCGTGAATTCACTTGATTTGCTAGGATTACCACCAAACAAATTGATATTGGAAATTGGTGCAAAAATCGATCCACCACAACTGAGCAAATATCGATCCACCACAACTGTGCAATAGCACCAGGCTTGCAGGAAATAAATTAATGAATAACATTATCGAAGCAACACTATTGAATGGCAAATCCAAAGGAGAACTAAGACATGTTCTACGGATACCAATGATACCTTACCACGGATATCAATGATACCGACCGATATGCCCTTCGAATTTCAAAGATGACAACTTCCAGTGCGACTCGCTGCGACATAACTATCATTGAAATATAATGTTGCGTGCCTAGACGTCAAAGGATGCACCGACTAGTGCGTACTAATTAGTTCGCCTTCTTTCCAAAAAAAGTTCATTTTCTAGAGTTTTCTGCAATTTATAGTTAATTAACTATAAATACCCGTAATTCTAACACAAAACTAGTTATTTGTATGAAAGCAATTACTCAGCTACTTAGACAACAACAAAACATTTTAAAATTATTTTTTTTGATATAATATCAAAGTTAAATTTATTATTTATGTCATAAAATTTTTAAAATTTTCATATGCTTTTTCTCATATGCGAGAACTCACAGTTTAAGGCAAATAAAAAACTTGCTTGCTTTAACATACTTTACTTCATATATTTTTCACTAGTATTTCCATGGAGCTTTTTATACTATGTATATATACAAGAGTACATACATACATACATACTTTGTGCTGCCGTCTTTATTTTGTACGGAGCTATGCTCAGCCTTAATAAATTAAAAGCGAATTAAGATGAAAAATGTTCTGTAACCCGGCAGTAACAACAACACAAAATTATTTATATAGAATTTTTTGCAGTTCTGTGTTGTCTTTTAAAACACAATTTTTTGTTGTTAAGATGAAAATAATATAAGAATTTACACAACAATTTTTCGTCGAGTTACTTTAATACAGTAATTAGGTGAAGTGAGATTCTAATTACACTACACAAGGTTTATCATATAATAAAATATTTTTTTTTATTCGCTCGCGCTGCTTCCAGATTTCTACTTTATTCCGTTGTGTTCACAGTTAAACAGGAAAAAAATATGTATTCATTGTGTCCCAGTCTTATATACATAAAAGCAGCAGCATAAAATATAGGATTTTTAAATAAGGAATAATAAAAAGAGATTTACCTTGATAATAAACAAAAGAGCGACGATTTCCAAAGAATTATCAAGAAAAGAAATAAAAAATTAAAATTACGAAATGTGAATTAAGTTGGATTTACAACAATAAAATGAAAATTGACAAGACGAAAAAAAAAATAAATATTGGTACATATACTTTTCATATTAAGCTTCCGCTATATCAATTCAAATTTAATGATTTGGCAATAAAAAATTAATAAAAGTTTGATTATCAACATAATTTCGTACGTTGACGAAATTAAAAAAATTATTTTTGTTCATCGCGCGTAATTAAATATACAAACGTATTTTATTGTGAATAGAGCGCGGGAGCTTTATTCGTGACGTGGAAATATTAAATTTTAATTCGCCCGTCGTGTATATTCTATATACCTTATTAATTAAGATAATTCAAAATGATGAGCTTTTATTAGATAAATATACATAATATTATTATAATGCCTTTTAAAAGCAATAATAATACAACAACTAAAATAAAAATTTAATTGATAATAAAATAAATGTTTATTGCGTTCATTCTATTTATACGTTGAAGATAAAAATGGTGACGAAATGTGAATTGTGTCTGTCGAATTAAAAAATTCGGAATAATTTTTGTTCGATTGATTTTATTCGAAAAATCTAGTGCTTATTATGAAAGGTGTTGTGTTGAAGCATACTATTTGTATGTGTGGTAAATCTTTGCTATTATGCAAAGAGATTTGCTATAGAGCATTTTAAGCAATTTTTTTGAAATGACGACGCCACTTGATTATGAAATATAAAAGTAAAAATCATTAATCATTAATTCAACGAATGTGTTAAAAGGACATGGGTGAGGTGGACCTCGTTCAAAGGGTACAGTTGCTGTAGCGAGTTACGTTTCTGCTAATAGTAATGTTAGTTCCTACCAGTTATAAATAGATGGCGTAAAACATAATACACCAATCCCTCGATTTACACGGTACACGATTTCGCTTTTACACGGTTAACAAAATTAAAAATAAAAGTTCTAATATTAAAGAACTCGTTTGCTTCACACGAGATTCTTGACCGTCGCTAAACAATTGAAATCAACTTTAACCAACATCAATTTGTGTGGTATCAACTGTAGTCTTGTAGTTACTGATTACCTTTCACCAGCCAAAAAATCCTTACTGTATGACGCTAAGGCACTTCTTCGAGCAAACCCGAATAATTTTAAGTTCGTTTGGGCTAACCATGGGATTATCTACGCCAAGAAAAATGAGGATAGCGATGTTATTAAAATACTCTCGTCGTCTGATTTAGATAAGTTTAAGCAATAATTGTTTTTTTTTCTTTCTGTATTATTTGTTATTATTATATTAATTTTCATTACTTATTGTTTTCTTTTTTTTCCGCTTTTTCAATCCATTTACATTTTCTTTTCTTTTAATTTTAGTTTTATCTGCTGTACCAAGCGCATATTGTTTAAGCTACCCAGGGATTCAACATGGAGATTTATTACCAAAACTGTAATGGATTAAAAACTAAATTATTAAACTTTAAGCTTAATGTAATGGCAAATAATTTTGCTATAATTTGTTTGACTGGATCGTGGCTGAACGAATCCATTAATAGTAGAGAGTTTATTGATGATTGCTATTACGTTATCCGCAAAGATCGCGATTTGGCACTTACCGGCTTATTAGACGGTGGGGGTTCTTTAATCGCTATAAAAAATCTTTTGTATTTAGCGACATATCCAGTCTTAATATGGTCTACGATGACGTTTGGCAAAAATTAATTTGCACAACGGGAAGGTACTAACTCTCTGTGTAGTTTACTTCAGGTCAAATAATACAACTTTTGATAATTACAAACAATTTTTCGATCATATATCTGATTATATAATAAACTCACCTACCAATTATAATTACTTAATTGTTGGTGATTTTAATTTTCCTTGTATAAGATGGAGTTATAATCATGATGGCCTATGGCCTTAGCTATACGAAGGACGCACTGCTCAATATCTGTTAGAAAAATTAATGCTTGCCAACTTAACTCAACATAACAATACGCTTAACTGCACTAATAAAGTGTTGGATTTAGTACTCTCGAATCTAAGAACTGGTTCTATTGAAATCAAGCAATGCTTAGATCCCCTTTCTAAGGTTGATAGGTATCACCCACCTATGCTTATTGATTTAATAAGCCTTGTTCATAAAAATGTATCACAAATAAGCTTTCAATCTATCAATGTAAGACAACTTAACTATGACCATATTAGAAGTCAACTAGCTGGTATTGATTGGAACCACGAATTAATTAACGCCAATATGGATGTTGATAGTGCGACCAATATACTTTATTCAAAGTTGAATAACCCCTCATCTAAATTCCCCGTCTGGTACTCAAATAAACTGAGATACCTAATTACTCGAAAACATAAGTTTCATAAACTGTATAAGTTATATAGGAACGAGCATGATTATAAGATTTTTTCCCAGTTTCGTAGGCAGGTTAAATCTGAAATTCGAACCTGCTATAATAATTATTTAAGAAGTATTGAGCAACAGCTTAAGGATAATCCTAAATTACTTTGGAGCTTTTCTCATTCTCTAACATCCAGAACGGGTTTCCCTGCCACTATGAAATATGGGACCATAGTTTCCCATAATAGCGATGTTATTTGTAACCTCTTTGCTAAATATTTTGATTCGGTATATACGCCTAATAGTATCTCAGGTAGTATTTCATCAGTGATAAATATAAATCTAGATTATTATAGTAAGGTGGCATACTTTACATATGATGATGTTTATTCTGTTCTTAATTCGCTTGACACTTGTAAAGGCCCTGGCCCAGATCAAATTCCAAATTATTTTATTTTTCACTTGAAGCAGCAATTAGCGTTACCATTGTCAATAATTTTCAACTTATCGTTAAAGTCTGGAGTTTTTCCGACCACATGGAAATCGGCATTTCTCATTCCCGTATTAAAAAAAGGTGACAAAAGCGACATTGTAAATTATAGGCCGATATCAATTCTAAATGCGTTTAGCAAAATATTTGAAAAGTTAATGCATACAATTATTTTCAATTTAGTTAGTTACAACATAACAAATGTACAACACGAGTTTTTTGCAAAGCGATCGGTACTAACTAACCTGTTAGAATTTTCAAATTACATTTTCAGCAAAGTGTACATGGGTCTTCAAGTTGATTGTATTTACACTGATTTTGAGAAAGCTTTTGACTCTGTGTCGCATGACATTTTAATTGATAAATGTTATAAAATTGGATTGTCGTCACGAATATGTAAGTGGTTATCTTCCTATCTACGAAATAGAATTTTGAGTGTTAAATTTAATGGTTCTTTTTCTGTGCCATTTTCACCTACTTCCGGCGTTCCACAAGGATCAACTTTAGGACCATTGCTACTTATCATTTTCATTAATGATATTTCTAATTTGTTACAGTGCCCTCACCTATTTTATGCTGATGATTTAAAAATTTATAAACTAATTACTAGCCACTCCGATGCTTTTTTATTGCAATCTGATGTTTATTAACTGCACTCATGGTGTATAGTAAATGAACTTAATTTAAACATAAAAAAATGCAATGTTATTTGCTTTACGAAAAAAATTTCTCCGTTGCAGTATTCTTATGATATATCTGACACAATATTATGTAGGGTAAATCAGATTAACGATTTAGGTGTTATCTTTGATTCTAAATTATCTTTCGATACGCATATTGACAAGATATGCTGCAAAGCAAATAAAATACTTGGTTTTATATTTCGTAAAGGAAAGGAATTTCGTGACCCTAATCTACTTATAAGTCTCTTTAACTGGTTGGTAAGAAGCTTACTTGAATACGCATCACAAATCTGGAATCCTTTCTATGACAAACACTCAGACCAAATTGAGCGCATACTAAGAATATTTACTCGTTACCTAGTTTATAAGTCTATGCCGCACGTTGGGCACATTTCCTATGGTATAAGATTGAAGATTTTCAGTTTGTTAACCTTGGATAATAGAAGATTAATTCTAGATGAAATGTTACTATATAAAATCGTAAATTTTAAAATTGAAACAACTGTTTTATCCGAGATTATGTTCTATATCCCTGCCTATAATATTCGTAGTAACCAACTTTTCCTGCCTAGAAGATCTAGAACTAATTTAGGTCTAGCTAATCCTATAACCAGATTTCAGCTATTCCACAATGAGTTCTTCAGTTCTTTGGATTTGTTCTTACTGTCACTTCGTCAATACAGATTGCATCTCCGCGGCATGTCGATTTGAATTAGTGCCTTATTTTACAGTTAGTTTAAGTAACTCATGTTTAATTGCTGGGTACCTTGACAGTTTCCGCTAGTTTTTGTTTCCTTAGTTGATACTTCAGTCTGTTTTTTTTGTTTTTATGTATTTTGCTAGTAAATATTTTATTTTTTATATTTTTGAATATTTCTGCTATGTATAAAAATATATTAAAACTTGTTATTTTTTTCTGTAATATTGTGGAACACATAAATGGATTTTTTCTGTGTGTTTCCCTATGATAGAATAATTAATTAAATAAATAAATAAATAAAGAAGTACTAATATTTCTCTCTGCTGGCCTTATAGTAAACCATCCGGTTAGTCCAATTTTTAAGAACTTTTTCGGTTACTTCGGCGCCTATTACGAAAATAATTTGGATATTTTTGGCATTATCCGAAAAGCTCCAATTAAGCTGCTGCTTCCGGTGGACTGATATCAACCAAAAATCACTGGAAGCCCAGAAGTGTATGGAAAGAGCATGGCAGTGACGTTTCAATAAATATGTATTAGTAAGTACACAGTTAAAATATTTCTTATAAGAATTTTGAGTGAAATAAAAAAACTCATGAAAACAAAAACTTGTTTTTTCCTTATGATAATTAAGAGAACCACACCGTAACTTTCTTATTATCTACGATTCCAACAACCGTTCCGTTGATACTGCATTCCTATTTAAGTATTTGTGATAAAATTGAAAAGATACAAGAAAATAAATAAAAACTCAATATCTGTACAAAAAATATAAAAAAATTTAAATGTCGATGTAAATAAGCAAAATATTTACCGACCAAATGGCACAGTGGTTAATGCTTGGGCATTTGAATAGTGTTCAATAGTGTTTTATTTCAGTTTCTGGTTTGACGTTGTTAGTGAATCTTCTGTAAAATTTCTTCAAAAAGTGTTTTATGTTGTATTAAAACTATATTGCTGTAAAGGTAAGTTGACTTTTTATTTATTTTAATGTGTATATAATGTACTATTATTGCTTATGACCTTATTTATAAAATAATATGCTCGACTGTAGCTTCATTTATTTCAATTTATGACATCCTTGTAGCAATTTAATTGGTTTTTCAATGTTATATTTCTTTGGATGACGTTTTTACAAAATACTAAACTAATTTCAAA
Source organism: Nephrotoma appendiculata (assembly GCA_947310385.1). Taxonomy (NCBI): domain Eukaryota; kingdom Metazoa; phylum Arthropoda; class Insecta; order Diptera; family Tipulidae; genus Nephrotoma; species Nephrotoma appendiculata. Next base: position 31,875,736 of record OX371223.1, read on the forward strand.
ATAAAAAAACGTTCCTTCCATTTATGAAATTGTCGTTGGTTTATTTCAACTTATGTCTTTCTTGGTACCAACCTATTATTAATATGTAAGTTTAAGGATGTAATAATAATTATTATTTTTCATTAAAATTATGGTCTTTTGGACCTATTGTGATTTAAATTTTATTTTTTTTAGTTTAAGGAAACAAAGCAAGTCCTACTCCAAATGAATATGTTAAACAAAGTTCTATTTTGGAGGATTTGCCTTTTAATATAGCTCCTGTTACCAATATATCTGTTACAAACTCTAATTGTTTGGAGCAGTCACTAGAAGAACCCGGTATGTAAATTACCTTATTGAATTACTTACTTTATATATTAATGCATTTTTAACGAAACAAAACAGGTCCTAGTAACAGCGGTGATATTGGAATGGTGAAAAATCGACCAGACTATTGTAGCACCACTTCATCTTCTGCTACATCGTCAATTGATAGTAGCTCGTCATCATCGGAAGACTGTGATGATCTTTTTGACGCAACTTATGATCCAAACGAAGACCAAGAAAATGAGCGAAATTGACGCATTTTAATTTTCAGGGCGATGTTTTAATTCCTGGCACATCGACGATAATTTCTCCGACTTCCGAAACAACGAGTATTCACGTACATGAAACTTGTAATTCGATACCAGTTACGCCTAAGCAGGGTGTTGATATTTGTTTCAGTCCGCATAAACATGGCGTCAAACGAAAAACTAGAAAAGAGGAATGTAAACGAAATTTGGCAAAAAAATTGCGGAACAGTGGGAAATCTTACGTATCGCACAAAAAAACTAAAAAAACAGCCATGAAGAAAGACAACAACTATTTTCTGGCTATTGGAATTTAAGTGACATAGAAAAGCAAAGGCAGTTCATTGCAAATTCTGTGCAGCCCATTGCACTTAAATATAGATACATTCGTGTTGACCGTAGCAGAAACCCACGAATAAATAACAATGCATTCTATTTTTGTTTGAATGATCGAAAAATTCAAGTTTGTAAAGTGTTTTCAAAAGCACTTTAGATATAAATGCTCGCCCAATTCGTACTGTATTGCAGAAAGCTAACAAACTTTCAAATGTTTTACTCGAACCTGATTTACGAGGCAAGCACGGCAAACAAAAATCTTTAGATCAATTATTAAAGAAGGAATGAAACTGCACATTAAATCTATCCCAAAAATAGAGAGTCATTATACGCGGGCCAACACATCCAAAATGTTTATTGATGGAAGCAAATTCATAGCAGAAATTCACAAAGATTATGTGGAAAACTGCAAACAAGGCAACTTGCCATTTGCAAATTATACATACTTCTACAGAGTTTTCACTCAAGAAATTAATATTTCATTTTTTGTATCAAAAAAGGATTTATGTGACACTTGTGTTGCTTTTGATAATGCAGTAGGTAAGGAGAAGGAAGGTCTCAAAGAAAAGTATGATGCTCATCTAGTTCAAAAGGGATAAATCTAGAGCTGAAAAGAAAACTGATAAGGAAAACTCTAGTGTAGTAGTGGCAGTATACGATTTGCTGGCAGTGATGCAACTACCTAAAGGCGATGTTTCAGTCTTTTATTATAAATCAAAGTTAAGCGTTTTTATCTTTAGTATTTTAAACTAAAAGATAACACTTATGACTGCTATGTATGGGACGAAAGCAATGGCAATCGTGGTGTAAATTCTGCAGTATTTACGAAAGATATATAGCACAGTACCCGATGCAGAAATCATCTTTTATTCGGATAATTGTGCCGAGTAACAAAAAAATAAGTTTATGGTTTTCCTTTATTTGTATGGCGTACGAGAACTTGAAATAAAAAGCAGCACGCACAAATATTAAATAAAGGGCCATACACAGAATGGTGGGGGGGGGGGGGGAGGATTCGGCCCATTCTTTAATAGAGAGACAGGTAAAGCGTCAGCTTAAAAGTGGACCTATGTATTCACCTGAAGCTTTTATTTCGGCTATTCGTTCTGCAAGAAAAACGGGCGTACCGTTTCATGTAAATAAACTATGTTTTGAAGACTTTTATAATATAAAAGTGCTGGCGAATGAGATCCCTTGAATATGGTGGAACTAAAATTATCAGAAGTCAAAGTTCTTAAAGAGGTACGAGAACTGCCAACATTAGTATTTTATAAGAATTCCTATAGTGATGAGTTTAAACAAGCCACTGTAATCAATGCAAAAAAAATTTCGAGCGACATCAGCCAATATCACTTTTGCACCGGCATTTTACTCCAAACCAGATATCTCTCAAAAAAAAGAAGGAAGATTTATTGGACTTACTCAAGAAAAAGCTGATACCTAACTTTTATAGATCGTTTTACGAAAACTTATCATTTTGACTATTTGATAATGAAATATGTGATTAATTAAAAATGGTATATGTGATAAACATGTATTTTTTTTAATTTGAAATAAATATTTTGTATTGGTCAATGTTATGACGGTAACTTTCCAAGTATGATTTTTGTATTTCAATAAGAACGACATATTTTTGCTTAAAGCTTGTTCTGATATCAATTTTTCTGATAAGAATGGCCTCAGTCAAACAGGGGTTAGCTTTTGAATTTTAAATTACTCAATAATATTTTCTAATGGTAAAGCGTAATCATTTTAGTTTTAGTATACTGCGCTTGTGAAATAGTATTTGTGACTATTTTATTTTAAAATCATTTAAGATAGTTATAGCCATGTAAAGTATAAATTGTGTCTCCTAAAAAATGCGTAATTTTGAGTTATGTCATGGTTGCAGCAAATGAGCGATAGGATCAACAAATCATAAAGTAAAACTATAAGTAGTAGTGGAGAGTAGCCGGTTCTGGACCATCCCAAATCGCAAAATGGCGGAATAGGTGATCTACTCGTTTATAACGTCAAAAACATACATTTAGAGGGTAAAATATGACATAGTCGTACATGATTGGAAAAGCATAAATTTAGGAACAAACGAGATGGTAAAGCAAACATTTAGGAGCCAGTTCGACTAGTTTACCAAAAAATCACAAATTTATGGGCAGTTTCGAATGAAAAGCAAACTTTAGAAAAAATAAAGCATAGTGTCAATCATGTCAATCATAGTACACATGATTGAAAAATCATAAATTAAGTAGCAATCAAGATTGAAAAGCAAGCAATCATACTTTAGCCCTTAAATGTATGCTTTTGACATCATAAACGACTACGTCGTCACCAATGACGTCTTTTTCGGATTTGGGATGGTCCAGAACCGGCTACTTTCTAATACTATAAGTAGTTTACTTTTAATAGTCAATAACAATCGCAGAGTTTGTTCCAATATGCCAATATTAACGGATCATTTCTTAAGGCTTAACCTTTAAAAAAAATATTTTTGATTTCCAAACGAATTGGCAACGATTAACATTTCAAATGATGACTTAACATTTTAAATGAAATCAGTAGAATTCTTAATATTATATGAAATGTTACATTCATAAGTGTCATCAGCATACAATGAAATTTTGATAGAAGCTCTACGATATATCCTGTTATTGGTCATTCAACGTGTGCCACTCAACGAATAACATGAACGAGTTTATTCAAAAAATCAATCGTGACCTATCCGTCTGGGAATAAAACCTATGTTATTTGAAAGGTTAAGCCTATAGAAATTAGCATATGATAATGGCATTTTGGTACAAACTCTGCGATGTTATGGGCGATGGAAAATTTAATTGTTTGATCAAAATTATTATTTACATGTCGATGAAATATTTTTAGAAAAGTTGTATTGAATAATCAAACACTCAACATGTAAATCGAAATCCAGTATGGGTTACACAAGAAAGAGCGAGTGAGCTGAATATTATTAGAAAGAGACGAAATAAATTTTTAATTTATTACTTATTTGAAAAACATGGCGATCGTTTCATCTCTTTCTAATATAATAGAACTGTCTCTTTCAACAATGTGTTTAACAGTGTAAAAACTAACACATGTATTTTTGTAGAATATTCTTATTCGATTCATATACATATTGCTCTTATTTTTTTTTTGTTGGAAACCAAACTTTCATAAAAATGCTTAATAGTCCAGGGAAGTTAGTAAAATAGCGGAAATTTTTAGGGACAGCAGATATCGAGATGCAGTTTTCTGCATTGTGTTCAAGAATGTCCCAAAAAAAATTTATATCATCTGGTTTAGGCATTTTTTGAAAAATGTCTTCTGGGTCGGAAAATGTATTTTCCAATTGCATCATTACTTGCACCATTATAGGAACGACTGGAAACTCGGTAATTCACTCGGAAATCATTACTCGGGGGGTTTTCTGGGCTGCCGAACTCGATTCTGGCATTGGAATTAACCAAGGACACTCGGGGCGGCTCTGCGGGAGTATCTGGGAGGTAATTCTGGGGGAGGGAGGAATTGCATAGTCCATGGGAAGCGCTCTAAACTCGTTACTCGGGGGTTTTTGGATATGCCAAATTCAATTCTAACATTAGATTTTTTTATTTATTTATAAAGCGGTCCGCTTAATTCAAAGCGCTCCGCTTCATTTACAAAGCGCTTCGCTTTATTTCGATTTTCGCTTTTCGCCGCATCATACTTTTACAGGTCCAAGAGTGCCAGACACCACTCAAACACCAAAAAACCGTCCAATACGGTCCATACGGAGCCATATTTTCTTTCTCACAATATTTCTGTTCAAGCCAGTCCCCATGGTAACCATACTTTACTCTATAGCTTTGGCGCCTTTTCCAAATCCAGTTTCGAGGCACAAAAGACGTCCAATTGTTTTTATAATATGTGTAATATTTATTTATTTAATATTCAGTCAAAATTTTTATTATTCATGCCCCGGGTAATTCTAATGCCAGAATTGAATTCGGCATCCCGAAAACCCCCGAGTAACGATTTTGGAGTGGTTTTCATGGACGCTGCCATTTCCCTCCAATCACCTCCAGACAACCCCGCAGAGCCGCCCGAGCGCCCCCGGGAAATTCCAATGCCAGAATTTAATTCGGCATTCCGAAACCCCCCGAGTAACGATTTTGGAGTGATTTTCATGGACGCTGCACCCCCCCTCCCCCAATCACCTCCAGATAACCTCGCAGAGCCGCCCCGAGCGCCCTCGGGTAACTCCAATGCCAGAATTTAATTCGGCATCCCCGAAAACCCCCGAGAAACGAGTTTGGAGCGCTTCCCATGAACAATGCAATTTCCCCCCTCCCCCCCTCCCCCCAGAACGATCCCCCGAATACCCCCACAGAGTCGCCCCAAGCGCTCCCGGGTAATTTCAATGCCAGAATTGAATTCGGCATTTCAGCATTTCTCCCCTAATTCATGCCCCACGCACCCCCCACAGAACCACCCCGTGCACCCCCGGGTAATTCTAATGCAAGTAATTATGCAATTGGAAATTGCATTTTCTCGACCAGAAGGCATTTTTCAAAAAATTCCTAAACCAGACGATATAGACTTTTTTTCTGGGACCTTCCTGATGCACAATGCATCTCATCTCGATATCTGCTGTCCTTAAACATTTCTGCTATTCCGGTCGATTTTGATCTAAATGACCTGGACTATAAAATATAAAGTTTCATTTTTATCGATTAATCGGAATGTGGTATAAAGGGGTCCGAATTTTGGCTGACATACCGTTTTTGAAAACTAGTATTGTTGAAAAATTTATTTACAACCTTTAAGTTTATAATCTTATTCTCTTAAATATTATAATTTTCAAAATAATTGCAAGAAATCGAAAGTAATGATTGGATTGTAAAGAGTCCTAATTTTGGGAATAATTTTCGGCTTTCCGGATCAAACGATTTTTATGAAAAGGATAAGTTTTTAATTCATTAAAATTTGTTTATTAGGTTTCCAAATGAGATCTGGTCTTTCGACGGCTTTTGAAAACAAAAATTGAGAGATAATACATATTTTCGAGTGTCAGGAAACGAATCTGTAATGGATTATGATTTTGGAAAATTTGTTTAGAGGCGCACCAGTTTATCCGTTATGTTGGAGTTCGTTTGAAAATGAAACTATGGAAATGGGATGGAACGAAGTACTTTCTATAAAGAAAAGTTTGGCACTAGGTTGGTCAAAATATTCAACTTAATTGATGCAAAACCGCGGGTTCTTTAAATTGAATAGAACCGTTACGTAACCAAGTAAGGTAGTGGTGAAAACTATCGACCTCGATATTTCTGTAGATTGCAGATTTACCTTTCGCTATACTACTGAGGTCAGAAAAAGTTGTTTTTGAGGGAGAAGTTTTGTTGCCCAAATATTGATTGATTTTGATAAAAATTCATAATTAAATGATTCCGATAAATTGGGAGGTCCGAGAGATTTTGGGGGAAAGCGGACCTCCGGAAATGGTACCTTTCATAGGAGTATTCTATTGTTAAGAAGTTTTTACAAATATTTAAAAATATTAAAATTGTACAAATGCTAAATTAAAATCGTACAAATAACAGAAAAAATGATTTTTAATAATAAAATTTTACTTTCTTTAAGTTTTATTTTCTCTCCAGAGAAAGTTATGAGGAGCCGGTGGACCGGAAGTTGTTAAAAAACAAATCGATTATAAATTAAATTTGCAACAAAACTGGTCCAGATCATTAGAAAAAAATCATTTTTTATAAGAAATTTTTTATGTTTTTTGCAAATTTATGCAACACCTTTCATAATTATAAAATATGCACAGTGGCGAGCAAAATTTTTCGGACAAATGTTAATTTATTAAAACTTATGTAATTTGACAATTACTCCGGCCATTCCTTTTAAATTTTACTGCGTACGCATTTTTGACACTCTATTAACTCGCTATATCCTGCACTTTTAGGCTAAATTATCTTTTATGCGGCCATATATATGCCGCCGGTAAAACCGAACCAAGAATTGCAAACAAAAAATAAATGAATTCCACTATTAAACACGGTGGGGTAGGGGTGATGGTGTGGGGTGTTACTACCTGGGAAATCTCCAATTTATTGAAACAATAATGGATAGTACAGTCTATTTGGATATTTTAAAATAAAATTTAATACCGTCTGCTGAAGAAAAAACCGCTGCGAAACTGATTTTTATCTATATATGGATAATGATCCCAAGCATAAAGCTAGTCTTGGTGCTTATATAATTGCCCGCATGTATTGGAAACTCTTCCGCAAAGCCCCGATCTAAACCTGATACAGCTTTTATGGAATCAGTTAGGCAAACAATTCGGAGATAATCACAAACAAAAATTCCAGTTGATTCCGAATTTAGTCGAATCCATGCCACGCAGATTACCTCCAGGAGACTTAATCAAAAACTAAACTGTAAACGAATTTTTACGTATAATAAAGAATTTGAATTACAATTTTGTACGAAAAATATTGCTCATAGATTTTGGTATAGGTTTTGTTGAGTCATTGTTGTCCGAAAAATGTTGCTCACCACTGTATATGATTGTCTACTTTATAAAAATAAAGTAAAGTCTACCAGATTCGTTGTCCGGGAGAATCTCCAAAAATATTTAACCGATTTTAAGGAAATCTTCGCTATTGTACTTGGTGTTGGTGTGCTTCAATTTGATCAACCAAAATGCACAACTCGTTCTCTGATCTATCGCACTTTTATCTACGATTTATAATAAAATAATTATGATAGAAAAATTTTATCGATTTTTTTCATAAAAATCCTGCTTGTCTACCTAACTGTTTGACACGGCTAATATAGGCTGTTCAGCGCGCAACACTCACGCTCCACGACCAAGTTTTAAATTTTAAAGCTAGGATGACGAGCATTTTACTAACAACATAGTCCAATGTATCTATTTTAAAAAATTATGTTTTGATTCGATTACTTAAAAAAAATTCAATCAAATAGCGACAAAAACATTTTGTGTAAAAACTTTGAGGTTATTTTCAAGTAAAATTCGGACCAGAATTTTCGACGATAAATCAAGTTTAAAGGTGAACCCAACTAACCAGTGAAAATTTTTAAACCTGAGTGTTTATGTAGTGCTAAATGCTATACCTATCGGCCATTTCATTCCCGCAGCCTAAGCACCTCCTGGTAGATTACTCTTAGTCTTTATTTAACGTTAAATTACCCCCTGCCTTTACCATCCGGCCATTACCATCGAATTTTATTAAGAACTGATTTTTACTTTATCAGTAACCGAATTTGACATTGGTTTTATAGAATACGTTTCAAAAAAATACCATTGATGTTTTTAGCAATTATAAATTCCTCAATATATATATTTGACCATAACTAGTTAACTTCACTTGCGTTTGAGCTTACATTAAGTTTGCATATTTTCTATAGCTCGATGATTTTTTTCATGTAAGACAGTAGCATAGAATTGAAAATTTAATTTAAATTAAATGAATATATAGATAATCTCGCAGTTTGAAAATATTTATTAAGTGGATCATGTACTGAAATGCGAAACAAATTAATTTCCTTTATCTATTTTTATGTTTTACCACGAATTTCTATTCCAATATATAGCCGCAAGAATCAATATAAATAGATTAAGTATAAAAAATCGCTGACTCAAGCGTACAAAATATAGCACAAGGCATTTTCAAGGATGTATAGGAAGGAACAAGGAAGGAAATTTCCTGTGCAACAATTGATGTATAGGAAAATTTAACTTGTCTATGTTTATTATGAATACGTCAAAAGCGGATGATTCGATTCAAAAGTATTTTATATCAAAAATATTAATGTAGTTTACGTTGCCATAAATAGATTTGTAATATTTAGAGGAAAACATGTGGAAATTAAATGTATATAAAACTATTCTCTAATTTAAATTATAAATAAAACTTTTAATAAAGTCATTTTCCACCCGATTGTATATTAAAAATTTTATTTTGTGTATCTGTCAAAATCAGAGTTTCGTACTTATAATTTGTTTCGTATTAAAATACCAATCAAAAATATTATTTCAAACACAAAAATTATATAGAAATAAAAATAATTTGAAAAACAAATTCGAAATATAAAAAATATTAAACTTTTAATTTTTTTACTTCAAGGAGAGTAAATGAAAAAATACTGAGTTGTCTTTACTTTTTCTTCACTTTGCGAAAAACAATTTTGTTTTTTATAATCAACGATAAATTTTAAAACTGTATACGCGTGAAACTGTATATATTTCATTCATAAAGACGATTATTAAATTTTAAATTATTTAAAATATCCACAACAATCAGAAACAATCGTGATCTACCCAGGTACATACAAGTATGAAATGCGGATTTTTTTTTTACTAAACAAACATGTTAAATTCGGAAAATGCTCCATCACATGTTATAGATTTTTCCCATCGTTCGATGGGATTATTTCCCATCGTTCAATTTGTGAATACCACGCCAGTAAAAATCTTCCCCTTTTTCTGCGAACCATTCGACGAGCATTTTTTCACATCATTTTACGAAACAAAGCACTGCTGGTGAGTGATTGTAACGTGTAGCGAACCATTTTTGTCGTATGTGATGGAGCATTTTCATGAATAAAAATGACTTTGTGTTGCGTCTTTCGGTATTCTGGCCGTTTTCAAGCAGCGAACAGTTCAAATCGGTCAAATGGTGTTGGTAACGTTTAGTATTAATCGTTTACTCCAAGTTTTAACAGCTCATAATAAACTACACCCCTCTGGTCTCATCAAACACAGAGTATCTCGTTTCATCGCGCTTGGGATTCTTCCTTTTGTACCGAGCGAGCGAAATGTCCCATGTGTTTTTCCGCTTTTTCTATTACCTGTCCTTCAACTCATGTGGTATACCCATCTACTGGGGGGATACCATCGTATTCCCGAATATTTTATTAACAAGATGATGTTTTTGACTAGATCAAAAATTTACTAGTAAGCTGTTTCTCAAATTCCAAATTGCCAAAAATAAATATTCAAAATCATCTTTTGTACATTTTTGATTGTTTCGGCGAAAAAAATAATCTCAAAAACAAATCCAAAATGTTCATTTAATTTTATATTTATTAAAGTCTATTAAATGAAAATATGCAAATGAAGTCTACATAATAGTAATATATATTTTATATTTTAAAAAAAAATCTGAAGAAAAATTATGTAATGACTTCATTTTTTCGAATCTTCCAAAAATAGAACCAAATGAGTCAGAATCTGCGCGCGCAGATTTCGACTCATATGCTTTTATTTTCAGTAAATTTTGGGATTTTTAATTCGATATTTTTATTTTTCTGAGATTTTTTGTTCGAACAATTTTTTTTTTTTGGTAAATATATTTTTAGTATTAGGGGGTTTTGAGATTTTTGTTGTTTGGATTACTGTTTTCGGGATGTCATTTTGGTTTTTTTTTCGCTAAAAAAGTTGTTGGACTTTTGTAGCCGATTGGAAACAGCTTCTTGACTAACGCCCAATTACTCGGCGAGTTGTTTTTTGTCTGCGAGTTACCTTCGTCCAACTTTGCTTGCACTTCCACATTTTCGTATTTTTTGGAGGTTTCCACGTTTTTTGTCTGCAACATCGAAGTTACCATTTTTGAGACGCCAGAACCATCGTTCACACGTATCTTGTGATGGAACGCATTTTCATCATAAGCTTCTTGAAGTAATCGGTATGGTTCAACAGCAGTTTTCTTCAAATAAAAACAAAAAATAATGCTGTTCGCGAATGCTTTTTGTTCGCTAAAAATTTCGACATATTGAACACAACAATACAACACTAAGCATACATTTTTAAAATTTATCTCTCGTGCGCGTCTGACACTTGTTGGTGACACATAAACTCACAAACTGCTTTCGTGCACCTCTGTTGTCTAAAACCCGAATTTCATACTTGTACACCATAGGTGCTATATGAACAAATCTTTCTAAGAAAAGAATTTGTGCCAATTCTTTAATAATACAAGCCGTGTCGGAAATACATGAAATTCTGCGAAAATAAATTTTAGTGTACAGCTATGTACTAATTGTTTGGAGGATCTTAAAACAGAATTTAACAGAAATTGCAATCGTATTTTCATTATCGAAAAGTAGGTAAACTTATTGTGCGCTAGTGTTGATGATATGTCGAGTTCGTTGGATCGCATTAATGACAACATTGTGAGTAATTCTAAATCGATCGAAAGCGCTTAATAACTTCAGTCTCGATAAATACTTTGAAATTTTTTTTGTAAAGTTTATAATTTCGACGTTATTATAAATGAGATATTTTGCAACAAACTCGACGCAATATTTTCGGACGTTACTGTAATTTGTCACAAATTAAAAAACACAACAATCAACTTTCAACTGAATTTATGAATAATAACCAGTTCATTATTCAACATTTATTATCGTACTCGAAGGTTATCGCAGAGTTTTCCTGTAAAATCGATGATTTCAGCTGCACTTAAGAAAAACAGCACCAATATCTCCGCACATTCACAATCATCTATCTCCTGTTTTGTAAATGAACTTAAACCAACGAGTAACACCTGACATGATTTAATAAATTGTGTTTTAACTAACCAACCTACAACAACAGCAGCCATCTTACACCTACAACGTCAATATTTCCTGTTTCTCACATAATAATATCCACAACTTTGCATCTACAACACCAGTGGTTTCTGTATCCAAAAATATCTCCGTTAACCCTGAAAATATCAGTAACGTTAATCTCCCTGCCGGCTCAGAGTAGCTCCTAAGCGTAGGAACATATTTGTTTCAAGGCTCAATATTTCGACGACAAACGCAAATATTCTTGGACGAGTTAATTCCGTTTTGAATCTGCCTGATATTAGCGTTGACTCGAACCAAGTTTAATGTAAAAATATTGGTGCCAATAATTGCAGAGTTTCGAAACAAATTTAGTTCTCATAGTACTAGCTATATTGACTTGTATCATCTACCTCTTTTAATTACATTTTTCAGCTAGCAATGTAGAGTTAACATTAACTGCGAGAATTCACCTAGTTTTAATTCCCGTAATTTTCTGGATAATATTCAATACGTTCAACAGTCCATTCCTTATACTGCACGAAAAGCACATTGGCTCTTCCACTTCGGTGCAAAAGAGAATTACGTTCACTGCGTAATCAGAGAAATAAAAACTGGAAAATTTTTTAAAGACGAGATTGGACTCGGATTACTTAAATTACGTGAACGCTTACAATGAATTCTCGAACATGTCTAATGAACTCTACAATGATTACATCGAGAGTAATAATCGCAGAAATAATCGTTGACCCAAAGCGGTTTTGACAGTTCATAAACTATAAGAAGGAATCATAAAGATATCCATCTACGATGAAGTTCAGTAATCATTGTTCCATTGTTGGTTTTTTTCATACGGCCTTTTTTCATAAGCTAAAAGATGATTTTTCCGTTGACCCCGATGGCTTGCCTTCTATCGTTTTAAAAAACTGTGCTGGTAACTTAGCACAGCCACTTACAACACTGTCCCAAAACTCGATCTCGCACGGAGTATTTCCATCAATTTGGAAAGACTCTTTTATAATTCCAACCCATAAGAAGGGATGTAAATCAGATGTCTCCAATTATAGGCCAATTGAGTAACTGTCCTGTATCCCTAAGTTATTTGAAAGTATTGTATATGACACAGTTTACTTTCAATGTAAAACATTGTTTTCATTGAATCAGCATGGCTTTCTTAGAGGACGATCAACTACAACCTGTTTAAGCGAATTTGCATCGCATATTTTGAACGTTATGGAAAGTGGAAATGAAATTGATGTTATTACCACAGATTTCAGCAAGGCATTTGAAAGGGTTTTCCATAAAATAATTTTGTTTAAACTCAGGGCACTTGGTTTCACACCCAACCCTTACTATGGGTGGACTCTTATCTGAGGGAACGTAGGTATCAGGTGATCTTTAGATCATCAATCACTTCAGGGGTACCGCTAGGTAGTCATCTTAAGGCTATTTTTTTCAGCTTATCCATCAACCAAGTCGATTTCTTGATCAAAAACTCGTCAATTCCCATCTATGCAGACGATATGAAAATCTAACAGATTTCAAGCTACATCGACGTTATCTTGAAGTGCAAATACGAAGAATTAAAGCTGTACAACGTAGATTTTTGCGCTTTGCTCTTCGCGTATTTCCATGGGTGGACTTTTACAGCTTGCCTCCTTACCCCAACCGCTTGGAATTTATTAACTTAAAGCCACTCAGTTAACGAAGATCTGTTGCAAACATAGTTTTCATTCATCATCTTTTATTTGGTATAGTAAATTCTTCTGCTCCACTCGAAAAGATAACTCTTAATGTAAATGCTCGTGCTTTGAGAACAGTACCTGCTTTAATAATTGCTCCTCACAAAATGACCTTCGTCTAGAACGAGCTTATTACAAGAATGCTGCGCGGGACATACTGTTAAAGTAAGCCGACTCGCTCCAGCCAAAAAATGTCGATAATGCAGATTCGTCTGCAACAACTAAAATGTCGACAATGCAGTTAAGATTGTAATAGCTTAACATCATCAGCTGGTAAATTTCGGTAATGCAGATTCGGATGTAATAACTAAGATGTATCGGCCGAAAATGTCGATAATGTAGATAAAACAACTTATATTATTAGACTGAAAATTCGGTAAGGCAAATTTGTATAATAGCCAGCCGAAAATGTCGATAAAGCAGATACATAATTTTGGTGTTAAACAGTAATTTCTGTTTAAATCAAAAATTTTTATTTCGGTTCATTAACGTATATTATTCAAAATTAAACTTTTTTATTAAATACATTAAAACTACAATAAAAAACTGTTTGATTACTGAGTAAACTCGATGACACAAATCAAGCAAAACTTTTCATGTAGAGAGTCCGGGAAAATTTGTATGAATAGATCGACACACAAAACTTGAAGATTTCTAAAAATTGACCGTTTAAATTGTCATGACTGGAAACAGATTCAAATGAAAAGTCTTATTGATGCCCACACCTGGAAAAAACAGGTCCATCGCATACACAAAATTTGAAACTGAAAATTTGAATATTAGTTTTTATTGTTTCGAATGAAAATTTCTTATTTTAAAAATAATTTGAGTTGGTTTTTAGGCATTACCGATATTTTTCTGCTGGAGTCGGCTAACTTTAATAGGGTGCGCGGGATACTGTTAAAGTTAGATCAGTCAAAAAATGTCGATAATGCAGAATCGGCTGTATAACTAAAATACATCAGCCGAAAAATTACGATAATGCAGAATCGGCTGTAATAACTAAAATGCATCAGCCGAAAAATGTCGATAATGCAGAATCGGCTGTAACAACTAAAATGCATCAGCCGAAAATTACGATAATGCAGATTCGGTTGTAATAACAAAATTGTGCCAACCGAAAAATGTCGATAATGCAGATACGGTTGTAATAACAAAAATATCAGCTCAGGTCGATAATGCAGAACCAAAAACATTTTGTATTATCCGCCAGTAAATGTCAGTAATGCAGATTCGTAATTTTGGTGTTAAACAATAACTACTTTTTAAATCAAAATTTTTTATTTCGGTTCATACTGTTAAAGTTAGCCGAAAGTTTCCAGCCGAAAGATGGTAATGCAGATAGTGTATTTGCTATTCCAGCCGAAAGATGGTAATGCAGATAGTAAATTAGCCCATGACCATAGGTGGATTCTGAGTATATGGTTGGGGTGGATCTGATGGGGTATTAGGTGTGAAATTTTGATTTTCTCCTTTCCTAGATAAGAAGATAAGAAGATAAAATCGTTCGTCATTCGAGATTTTGGCATATAGACACCAATCTTACTATGCCGATTCGATCGCCCATGACCATAGGTAGATTCTGAGTATATAGTTGGGGTGGGTCTGAGGGGGTTATAGGGGTGAAATTTTGATTTTCCTCATTTTTCGTCGATAAAATCGTTCGTCATTCGATATTTTGGCATATAGACACCAATCTCACTATGCCGATTCGATAGCCGATGACCATAGGTAGATTCTGAGTATAGGATTGGGGTGGGTCTGATGGGGTTATAGGGGTGAAATTTTGATTTTCCTCATTTTTCGTGGATATAATCGTTCGTCATTCGCGATTTTGGCATATGGACACCAATCTCACTATGCCGATTCGATAGCCCATGACTATAGGCAGATTCCGAGTATATGGTTGGGGTAGGTCTGAGGGGGTTATAGGGGTGAAATTTTGATTTTCCTCATTTTTCGTCGATATAATCGTTCGACATTCGAGATTTTGGCATATCTTCTCCTTTACTTTTAGCGGTAATAATCGTTGCTTCAATCACATTCGGCATTAATTTCTTCACACAAGGAGCACAGCTTCACATTTCGGAGCAGTATTGTTGGTGAACCCTCTTTTAAAAATAGTATGTGTGGTGGAATATCAGGTGGCTCTAAAGAATTAAGAAACTCTATTGGATGATTGACGAATTGATCCACATCAGTAACCGTGTCGAAAGATTTGTATTTCATTAGTGGCCCGGGTAGTTGCGATTGAATTTCATTATTTAATTTATTAACGCCGTCATTTTTGGGAGGTAGGAGTGCACGTTCGCACAGCTAATCGTCATTTTGAAGTTATTTAGCAGATTTGGGAATACTTCCATTACCGTCCTGTATTGATGGCAGCATTTGACAATAATTAGGCGGGAACGATATCTCACATGTTACAGGGTCATTTGGCAATTTCCCGTTACCCATGTCCAAAAGCTGCTTGGCAAATGTTTTAGCTGTACCATCGTGATGTAAATTCACATGCATGTTTGTAGATAGTGTGATTTTCGTAAAGTGTTTCCAAGGATGAGACGCCTTCAGGCAGGTATTAAGTTCATTAGCGGGTGTTGATCCTGGAATGACTGGCTAAGTTTGACGAAAATCACCTGCTAGTAGTGTTAGAACTCCTCCCAATGGTCGGTTATTTTGTCGCAAATCGGGCAAATTTCGATCAACCGCTTCAAATGCTTTTTTGTGTGCCATGGTACATTCATCCGAAACATTATTTTACATGTTTTTAATAACGCGGCAATTCCCGAATTTCGTGTTATATTGCAAGAAAAATTATCCGCTTGATTCAAATTCAATGGTAGTTTAAACGTTGAATGTGCTGTGCGTCCTCCATATAGAGTAAAGTGGATGCAATTCCAGATGATGCAACAGCGAGGCCGATTGTATTCTGCTGTCTTACTTCAGGAAGTATCAAATTAAGAAGAAAGGTTTTTCCAGTGCTTCCGGGTGCATCAAGAAAAATAATTCCTCCGTTACCGTTTGCTATGTATTGCATCACTTTAGTGTGTGCCTGTTTTTGATCATCTACTAAGAGACTTTTTTGAGTCTCAGCGAAATCTCGTAACTGACCAACGTCGTAATTTTGTTCTCGTAAGAGATCTCTATCACGAACAATGTTTCCATGGCGTGTCGGGGCCAACCCAAGTTGGGAAATGACTTTGTTATTAATGTATAAGCATGCATCCTTGAGTAATATAAGTGCTTCATTAAATATGTCTGCTGAAAACTGAATTTCCATATCGGGATTTGTTCTGCGTGCTTGCAAAAGTATATCTTCACTTAGGCTTTCTTTGTGCTTTTCCCAAAGACCTTTTGGATCGGAAGATGTGCATGTTGTTAATATGATTGCAAAGAGTTTGCGTATTTGTGCTGGACGACACATAAGACATGCTTCGGTTAGTGTTCTATCTCAGTGTTCATCATTTTCAAGTAAGCCCAGTTTAAGACATACCTCTCTGAAGGTTTGACATACCTCGCCATTTACAGTTCCCAGTGCTTGAAAAGACGTTGGTCCTCTTACTTCATGAAGCACCATTCTCAGAAAATAACACTCCGTATTGTTAGGATGAACATTATAAACTCGACCCCAGGCATCAGAACCACGTATTCCAGGGTACTTTCGAATAATTGTGCCTTGCTTTCTTCTGAAAAATTGCTTCTTCGACATGTTCCATGTATATTATTTTGGAACTATATTTTAATTCTATTAATATTAATTAATTTTTGTTTTGTTGTATTTTTGTTTAATTTTAATTTAGTAGAATGATATCTTCAAGGAAAACAAATGTTTTTGTTATAAAAAAATACTTTGAGTTAAAAAATATCGACTGATGACTTTCGGCTGAAGCATATTAATATTTGACATAACATATTATATTTTCGGCTGAGGTTTACTTTAAGTACTGTTGATGTACGCCACTGATGCAGCTCCTTTTTCCAAAATGTATAAAGAAAACACACGTATAATCACATGTGGTATGCAAAAAAAAGAGGATTAACAAATACAAAATTGGATTTTCCTCGTTTTTTACATATGACAAGAAATAAAAAAAATCCCAAATCTTGGTACAACAACAAAAGTAAAAATTACCGCGATTACTGTATATAATATTACATGTATGTAACACATATAAGCTTTGGGTCATTATTCTAACTATATTCGTTTTCTTGCCCCAGATGGGATAAACTGATATAGGTTTTGAGTATTCCGGTACCGTTTCGTAAAATAATTTTTTTTTTTTGCAAAATTATTATTTTTCTATATAGCAATTTATATTTAAGCTAAACATAACGTTTGTGTGAAATGCTAAAACACTTGCCATATAGCAACAATAAAAAAAACTTCCGGTAAACAACATTCACACTAATCATTGGATCAATAATCAGATTTGGTTCTTTTTATGTGTTATTTCTCTATTATTTTCTTTCCTAATTGAATAAAATTCTAAAATTTTCCATTTATCACGAAATTTCCTTTTGTTTTATTTTTACCATTTTCAATTAGTTAAATTTGTTATTTAATTTTTTTTCGTACATATACAGCTATGTATCAAGCCAAAAGTTTTTAATTCAAACTTAAAAGCTTAGAAATGATTTTATTATACTTTCGTATATTGCTGGAATGAAATCATTTTATTTTTATTTTCTGTTCAACAACTGTGTGTATGTAGTAGTACTGGTGTTGCAGCATCATGAGAAAAAGAAAATTATACGTGATTAGAAAAATTGTTTTTTTTTTTTTTTGGTTTTTCGGATACGTTTATTTCGAGAATTACTGGTTTTGTCTTCTTATTCGTTTTAGGATTAACTCGTACATTAAAAGTTTTGATTGGAATTTGTAAAGTATTGTAATCATCATAAATCGATTTGATATTTGTATCGGGAATTGAATAGAAGATATACCTAAATATTTAAAGTTACATCTGTTCAATTAATTCTTTGATGTATCAGCCTATTCCTTAAAAAATAACTTTATAAGGTGAATTCCAGGCTTTAACCAGTTAATCCATTTCCTAATGAACACAATTGTTATAATGCAAATAATTAGAGGAATAATTAGTTCTACTAAATATCGAATATGTTGATGTAGCAATGCAACACTTAAACGTCGGTGCCGAATGTTAGATACAGCATAATCCAACATCAAGAGAGAGAGAGTGAATCCCATGTACAGCGACAGAGAAAGAATGCGGCTAAGAAATGCTGAATTAAGAAAACGTGACAGATTATCCAATTTAAAATTAGAGACGATTAAATACAGTCTTGCAATCGATTATAAATCACATTCAAAAATTTGTATAGGAATAATAGATATTGTCATGATTGTGAAATACATACCAAAAATAATACCAAAAATTTACTCTGTTAAATTTAAAAATATTCCAATTGGATTTGTTTTGTGGTGAAATTGAACAATTTTTAGATAATCTTTAAAATTTATATTAGAGAAGTCCCTAAATCCTTAATAGTGTCGCCGTAAAGATCAACTAATTTTCTAACGATTTGAAATAAACACGACAAAATCGTAAATCCATTTACTAAACTTTTTTTAATTTTAAAGAAGGCTTTTATATCTCCGATCCTAGAAATGTTCACGGGGTCACACCTATACGACCAAATAGGTAAATCAAAACCAAACGTGTGTGGTGAGCAAGATTTAATTATGATGATTTTTAACAAGTCTAGCTTGTTTTTAAACAACAATGGTTTTTGATATCGACCTATTTTCTAATTTTTCTATTACCGCTTCTAGAGACGTTGGCAGTTTTATAAATATATTTTAGGGTAGGGTAGACAAAGTTCTAACACTGAAATGGAAATGGATAGTTTATGATGATGTTTACAGTGCAATACGCGCTACATAGAAATTCCATGAATTTGAATAAATTTTCTAATTTTATTTCATCGGTCCTAGAGATGTTATCGGGATCTCATCCACATGGTTAGATAGATAAGCTAAAACCCTATGAGTGTAGTGAATGGAATCTAATTATGACGATTTTTAAGTTGTGCAGTACGGTGTACTTATATAAAAAAAATTGTCTGGCCGGAAAAGGGATACACAAAATAATTTTTTATTTTTGCTTTTTAGATGAATGAATGTTATGGGCCCGTTCCATACAGGCTTCACTTTCGGCTCTTTTCCTTTTTACCTATAAAATCGATGTTAAAGGCGACATAAAAATTTTCGGTGACACCGAAATAATACAAATAGAAATGAAAGTAAATTGCCATTTTTGAGATTTAGATTTTTGTTTAAATTTTATTTTATTCAGAAGCTGAAGCCGTGTATGAAACGGGCCTTTAAATGTATGCAAGGTGTGTACGTATACAACATTTCTTTTTTTTAAAATGACGTAAAAGTAGAATACATTTCTTAGAATACGTCATATTGTATTGTTTCCACAAAATTATTTGGTCGCCCTTTAAATATAAGAGACTGTCCAGAACTAGCGCAAGTATAAAAGCGCAAGAAACCTTGAACTATCCAAAAGTTTAAACGTGAACCCGTGAACATCTCTTGGATTTTTCTGTTATTTGGGGTAAAAATCACAAGGGGGTAAATTCCTATTGGAGAAAATACCAAAATTTCCAATTGAGAAAAAATTGAAATGAAGAAATTTTAAATTTTGAAAAACAAGGTCAAAATTCGTGTCCTGTTTTCACAATATTATAACCGGATATAACCGAAAACGTAAAAATGTCTCTGGGCAAGTTAAAAATCATCATAATAAGATCCCATTTACCACACTCATAGGGTTTTAGCTTATCTATCTAACCATGTGGGTGAGACCCCGTGAACATCTTTCGGATCGATGAAATAAAATTAGAAAATTTATTCAAATTCATGGAATTTTTAAATAGCCTGTATGGCATAGTAAATATCATCTTAAACTATCCATGTTCATTTCAGTGTTGCAATTTTGTCTACGCTATCCTAAATTACATTTTTAAAACGTCTCTAGGAGGGGTAATAGAAAAATTAGAAAATAGATTGATATCAAAAACCATTGTTGTTTAAAAACAAGCTGGACTTGTTAAAAATAATCATAATTAAATCTTGTTCACCACACACGTGGGGTTTTGATTTAGCTATTCGGTCGTATAGGTGAGACCCCGTGAACATCTCTAGGATCGGAGATATAAAAATAGAAACATGGTCTTAAATAGCTTTCTTTAGAATTAAAAAAAGTTTAGTAAATCGATTTACAATTTTCTCGTGTTTATCTCAAATCGTTAGAACATTAGTTGATCTATACAGCGACACTATTAGGGACTTAGGGACTTCTCTAATATAAATGTTAAAGATTATCTTAAAATGTTTCAATTTCACTACAAAACAAATCAAATTGGAATATTTTTAAATTTAACAGAGTAAATTTTTGGTACTATTTTTGGTATGTTCTTCACAATCATATATTGCCTGTGATTACTCCTGATTAAACCAAGCAAAAAAGTATAGAGAAGAAGCTTCTGGTATATGAAGCTCAAACGAAAGGGTAAAATTAGCGCCACTTGACACACCACCGAATCCACTTTTGTAGAAGAAGAGTATAAGCTGAGTTTTATGCTGCAGGGTTTGCAAATTACTTGGAGCCATCAAGAATTTCCCCGCATCGGCCTATTCAGGGTATGCAATTGAACTAGAATGGTTTTAAAAGGTTATTGGGTAACGTAATAGAGGCTACCGCACTAACTATTAAGGCATAATGAAAGATGTATTTTACCATGTATTTCATTAATAAAGTCTGATATGACTTTTTAATTTAAAAGGCTCCATAGCTTCATGTTCGCAGGCGTTAATGTGAAAGCTAGAGAGAGTATCCTCTTCGACTGGCTTTTGTGATTACTGTTAATAGTGGCAATCTTTAATAGTTGCAGGGATTAATTTAGAAAATCCTTGCTTTTCTCATGGAGAATTACTGTACGTTGCATGTTCCAAGGTGGGTTCCCCAAATCATTTATTTGTTTTTGCGCCAAATGGAAAAACAAAAATATGGTTCACCGTCAGGTTTTCCATTTTTACTGTTTTTATTAAAATCCTTTAACTAAAATCCATTTTTAAATCTACTATTCATTAGAAATGGTCTTAATTTGAAAGAACCCTATCTCTTGATATCCTAAAAACCTTTACATTTTTGCTACCAAAAACGCTAGAAACCAGTGACTTAAACAAGCAAATAAATTTTTAGGAATATATCAGACACTTTAGTTGGTATTTTGGTAAATCCACAAACCTTTAATAATATTTCCTCGGGTAACACCGGGTATACCAGCTAGTTGTACTGGATGATTTTTAAGGTGAAACTTTCGAATATCTCGGTGCTTATTTTCCTATACGAAAAAAATGTCCAATATCAAAATTTAAAGAAATAAAAAAACTATATCACCAAAATTCGGCAGTTCTACAGTCCAGGCGGATTGACTATTCAAAATAAAATTTCCTACTTAAAATTGTTCTACTAATTGGAACAACAACTTCATATACAATATACACTAGGTCATATAGTCTCTGAATTCATTTTTTTTTTAAATATATAAAGTTAAAATAAATATCACATTTCACCTGAAATAGTACTCTTAAGATCGTTCAAAGATTATTAATTGATAATTTTTGTGAAAAATTATTTATTTTGAACTTGCGGAACAACATCCAAAATTCAAAGCGTTCCACCTGTTCGGCGAATAATTGTGGAAAAAATATTACAAATAAGCAACCTTTATTTGAATGCGGTGAATGTAAGAAATGCTTTCATCTTCATTGTAAAGGTGTTTTTGGCTAGCATATTACTAGGAAAGCAACAGAGCCGTTTTGGTTTTGCTCTAGAATGTGTAATAAGTCCAAGAGTGAAGTAAAAAGTGATAGTAGCTCCAGCAACACTCACAGCGCAGAAATTATGGGAAAGCTATAAAAACATGATGACAAATTTGGTAAAATGAAAGCCGGAAATGATGGCCGAGATAAAAAAAAGGCACAAGAGTTTATTTCATCTGAGTTTGAAAAACTAACAGCGTACTAAAGTGTCGTTGATGAGAGTAACTAATTGTTGGAACTCTTACGATCATCAAATATTGAAAACCGAAAACAACAAATCCAAATAAATAACCTGTAATCCACAATAAATGAGCTATATCAAGAAAAATTGCAGTGTAATCTTATTGTAGCCGGTTAGTGTCGATGATGTTGCGTAAGTACAATACATGAAGCAAAAATTTAGACATAAAAATGCTCGTCGCGGTGACACAATCGACAAGAAGCTGCTAATTACATTTAAGGACAAGAAGGCCAAATATAAGGTGCAACACAAGAAAAATAAGAAAATGATTCACTTAAGTCAGGTGGGTTATAATTTTTTAGTAGATAAACAAATCTTCTTCAGGAATCACTTGACACAATTTAGACTAAATCTAAATAGAGTAGCTCGTAAAATCACCAAAAATATTAATTATAAGTTTCTCTGGATAAACAATTCTGTACTTTACTTTCGGAAAGAATTCCTCATGTTCGGATTTTGTCACATAATGATATCAATGAGCTGTTATCGGCAAACAATATCGATCCAGTCAGTGTTAATTAGGTTTCTAATTAATTAAATTTAAATGCAGTCATTGGTAATGATAATCTACAAAGTGTTGTAGTACACTGTAACTATATCAGGCCCCTCATTGTAAATTTCATAAATAAAGCCTTTAATAGTGGAATTTTTCCTGGTTGTAATAAGACTGCAAATATTATTCCTATTTATAAAAGCGGAGGTGAAACGGATGTCTCAAACTAAAGACCGATATCAATATTAACTGCTATACCTAACACTACGGCGGCGTGTTTAAATTTTACGGATTATATGAGCACAAATATAGATAAAACATTGTTTTGTGGCTGGATGTACTTAGATCTAAGTAAAGCTTTTGATATTGTTAACCCTGACATTCGTTTGTTAAAATTATCCAAACTAGGATTTATTCCAAACCAAATAAATTTGTGTGAGACTTATTTATCCAATAGACGTTAATTCGTGAAAGTTAACGATAGTGTTAGTTCAGAAAGAATAGCGAGGACATCCTCAAGGATCTATCTTAGGCCCTGCTTTCTTCAACGTATATATTAACGATATAACTTTCATTAATTTTGAGATAATGTACTCTGCAGAATCGCTGGAAGAATTGCTTATAAAAATTCAAAATGATTTACAAAAATTAAAGCCTTAGCTTAATATAAACCATTTAACTCTAAATCATACTAAATCGAAGTATATTATGTTTAAAAACAATAATTGAACGAGGATATTTTTAAGAACCACCCAATTACTTATAGTTCTTTCATAACTGAACGAGTCAGCAAGTATAACTATCTTGGGTTGGTGATTAATAGCGAACTGGACTAGTCTAGTCGTCATACAGATAAAATTAAAAAGAATATATTACCAATGTTTTCGGTATCAATCGATTAAAATATATCCTTCCAAGAAAAGCGCTTTTGCTGATGTATTTCGCACTCATTCAGTCGAGATTATCTAACCTTAATCCTATTTGGAAAGGTGCTGCGAATTATAAAGTCTAGAGATATTGCAAAAACGTCTGATCTTCTCTACATTATGATTGTTCCAGTAAGGTATCCAACTAAGAAACTTTTTGATTTGTTTCAATAACTGAGGCTTTTAATTGAAAGAGAGCTACTAATTTTGATAAATAAAATATATAATAATCAAGTTAAACACAATTTTGATTTGACCAAAGCTGAAGATCAGCATGACTATAATACAAGAAGATAATCAAATTTTATTGTTAATTATTTTAGAACAAAGGCATCAAATAATAATATATTGTATCGAGGACTCTTGAAATATATTATTCTGCCTTCGGAGCTTAGGAACATTACAAGCTCAACAAAGTTTAAAAAGAAAATAGATGAATACCTTCAGACGTACGAAAATTCTGAATTGCTAAAATGAGGAAAATTAACTTTGCGAAAATAATAAGAAAATGAATGGTTACTTTACGCCATTCATTTTCTTATTATTTTCGCAAAGTTAGTTTAATACCCAAATTTTCCTCATTTTATCAATTCACAATTTTCGTACGTCTGAAGGTATTCATCGTTTTTATTTTTAAACTTATTAAATAACATTTTGTGTTGTGTAAATATAATTTAAATTATTTTTAAAATTAAATTTAAGTATAGCTAAGCAATAAGCATATATGTACTATTAAAAAGTTGCGTTATAGCTTTATTACTAAATAAACAATAAAATAAAAAAAAGATCCTTGCAATATTAGTTGCAAATCTGTGTACCGGGGTTTTATAAGGAGCTTTTCAATTTCAAAACAAGAGTTCTTCAAACAAGAGTTGACCTTGTTTGTTTGATGAAATTTAAGCATAGACAATGTTTTTTGATTATAAAATACAGTTTTACCAACAGTCCTTTAAGTTTAATTTTTCGCTTAAGAAATCGAGTGGGTGGTAATATGATTGTA
This sequence comes from Nephrotoma appendiculata, assembly GCA_947310385.1. Taxonomy (NCBI): domain Eukaryota; kingdom Metazoa; phylum Arthropoda; class Insecta; order Diptera; family Tipulidae; genus Nephrotoma; species Nephrotoma appendiculata. The sequence continues at coordinate 31,900,445 of OX371223.1, forward strand.
AAAAAAAAGTCGGGTGTTCATCATTTCAAATTCTCCATTTTACGTAAAAAGAAATAAAAATTAAGGTTTGCAAGAAGTAATGAACATATCCCCCACAAATAGGATATCAAATAATATCATTACAGAACGTTCTGAATTCGCAAGCTCACCTGTAAGAAATCATTTAAAATAAAGGCAAATATCTCTCAAAGAAATAATAATATGTGGTCAGACCTCTAATTGAAAGGTGATGTATCCGTTATAGAATTAAGCGCCTGATTAGTTCATGTCATGTATCACTGAAAAAAAACCTGGGTAACATTAAGAAAAATCGTGTTTAATATTTACATAAATTTGGGTAAAGAGAACAAATAGTAATGTTAACAAATTAGCTTATGTTAAAATATGATAAATTTCGTAATAACAAAATTTTAGTTAATACAACAAAACTTTCTTTTATTATACAGCCGTTTAATTTTTTGACTACGTCATTATTAACTATGAGCGTTAAAAAGAATTTTGTTATGGTAAAAGAAAGATTTAATAATATGAAAAGAAGAACTTCTAAATTTTAACAAACATTCCTTTAAAATTATTTGAATGTTTATTAAACTTTAAAAAGATTTTGGTTAAGGTAACAGAAGGTTTTCTAATATGCAGAGCAGAATTTTAAAAGCTTTACAAATAATGCTTTTAAATGAATTGAAAATTTGCTAAAAAATTAAAAAATATTTTTCCTTTAATTAAAAAATTAATTAATTTCAATTATAACGATTTCTGTTTATATAATATTGTAATAATTAAATTCATATGATAATTGTAATTCGTCTGTAAAAAGATCGTATACAAAAGTTATGTAATAAGTATTATCTATTATTGTACGTAATTATTATTATTTTGTATTATTCAAATAAAAAGTAATGCAATTCAAACAATTTTAATTCTATAAAAAATGTGTACGATAAACAAAAGCTAAAAATTAAATTATTTTATTTTTAATAACACCATTAAATAATTTAACTAAAAATAATTCGATTTTAAATATTGGGTTCTTCGTTTTCGCACTCATTTTTTCCAATTCTTTAATTAACAGCGTACATCCCAATGATGAATTTCGTTCTTCAAAATAATTTTATAAAAAAATATTGGAATAAATTGCCTAATTTTTTGGCAAGCTTCCGGATACTTTAAGTTAAAGATAAAAATCATCGAAGTGTATTATTTTTCTTTTCGAAGAAATAATTTAATTCTGCCCTAGTTTTGTAAACTAAGAAAAAAGATTCTTGAGATTCGTGTATAGAGGACTTTTTAACTCCTCGTACTTACGTAGATGTTTCACAAGTTGCGGTTTTAGAACAGCCGATAAGAGAAATAATGTTCCAGCACATTTACCATCAACAAATAAAATTATAGGTAGTTATAAAAATGTAAATAATATTTTTAATTTGTTGTTAATACTTACTATCATATATATTATCGCCCTGAGTTACATTTTCGTTAAGGTTATTCTTGGAAGCGTTGTTCTTTATTTTTTCCCATAGATTTTAATAATTTTCCTTTGGAAATTTTCGAATTTGTCTAAAATTCTTTCCTTCCTTCCTTGGTTATCGCGAGATGTAGACGGAGTAGGCTTATGTGACTACTTAATTACTGTTGGTACTGTTAGAATTATTCTCAGTGAGTTTTATTAGGACATGTCGGCGAAAGGTCCTAACGTTTTGAAAAGTACTAGAACAATTATCTTCCACGCAACGAAATACATGGAATGTTCCCAGATTATGGACTTTTCCGATATACCAGATATACTCGTACCATATATGTTTGGATATTCAACCATATATGTTTGAACATTTAAAACACTTCATATTATTGTAGGTTCCAGAAATCAAAATAAGAAAACCAATTAAATCTACAGAAAGTAAATATTTAGCGTCATCAAACAGACTGTTTAAATTAAAAGAACAGAGAAAACCGTTATTTTACACAACACTATATCACAAAAATTTTATATTTATATTATGTACAGGAAACCATCAAGTGTTCTTTAAAATCGTGTTGTTCGAGACTCCAAAAAATAAAATAAAAAAAAAGTTACGTTTTATTTTTTATTTTTTGTTATGATATACAAAAAAACAAAATAAAAGAGAATCACGAAAATCGCGATGTTTGAAACCGTGTAATTTGAGAAAATAGGTATCCGTGTTCTTCAAAACCGTGTTTTTCGAATACCGTGTTCTTGGAGGGTTACCTGTAGTGTATATGTATATATACATACCTGACTTATATATTCACGGATGTAAACTTAATATTTATTAAATTAATAATTTTTTACTTTTTTAAAACATTACAGCCTCGGCGCATGGCTGAATTTTGAATAATTATGATGAAATAGAAAAAGCAAATGAATATGAGAAGAGACGATTTTTAAACATAACGAAGTATTTGTTATTTTTTCCATTTAATTTCATTTTTGGTCCATAGTACTAAAGTTTTGTCTTTATTAAAAGAATTATTAAAAATTAAAAGAAAAAAATTGATAATATTATAACAGAACTTGTTGAATATATTTGTTGATTTTTTATTACAATTTAGTTATGACAACTAAAATTACATTTATCCTTATTAAATATTAAGTTAAAACAAATTTAAAAATTAACAAACTCATATGTTTTAATACAACTTGATGCTTCCTAAACCAAATTAAAAATATTTCTTGCATTAAATAATATTTTTTAAATACAACAATTTTTTTTTAACAAAAAATACTTTTTAAATAATAACACAGTATTTTTTTCAGTGATGATTGGAATTACAGCGACGTCGTGAGAGTTTTTGTAATCTAGATTGTTATGGTCGGCTGATTGTTAAGTAGTTAAAAATAATACGTATTTCCTAACATCACCTTGACAAGCAAGTAGCAGCTGTTTTCAAGTTATTTGATACCCCTCTAGTCTTTTACAAAATTAATTTTAATTACAAAAGCGTTAAAATGCAAGTTTTCTTTACAAAAGCGATAACTTTACTTTGCAAACAAACTATACATATACCGAATTTTATAAAACATTCTTTGAAAAATAATTTTCTACATGAAATACCACAAAATTAGGCTATTTATTTAAAATTTAATACTACTGGCATTAAAATTTAAAATACACTGTACATAAAATAATAAAACAAAATAACCACAAAGTATATACGTACGAGCACATAGAGCTAGATGTACGAGCAGAAGTAGTTTATGTATTTATGTTAATTTGGTTTTATTTTCTTCTCTTAATTCAATATTATTTATATAGAGTATTTTCCACATAAAATGCTTCACTATTTATTTTCAAAAGTTTAAGCAATTTTTATAATATTTTAAGAAGCTTTTAAAATTATTATATATTTTGTATGTATCAAATACACCAATTTGCCTTTTCTCTCCGTCCCCTTTATGTGCAAAACTAAAATAAAATCATACACTAACTAAAATAATAAATTATTTCATTCGGAAAAATAATTTAAATTTTATTCAGTATTTTGCATAATAAAAAACCAAAAATTCTATAAATAATTTTATAAAATAGCCTCACAAATAATAAAAAAAAAAGCTTCTTTATCTTATATCGTTTGATCCTAAATGTATACCACACACACACGAGCTTACAAAACATATATATTTTTTAAAAAAAGAAAGAATATTTATATTTATTAATAAATGTGATGATTTAGGATTAAGCTTTAGTAAAGAAAAGCCCTTCAGGCTGTCTGAATGAAAAAAAATAAAAAATCATGAGCTTATTATCCGCATTGAATTCAATTTTGTGTTGCCTTTTTTTGTTTTCGGTATTTGTGTGTGTTGCTATGCTACCCAAGAAATGAACAAAATAATAATACGTGTACACACTAGATACGTTTACAAAGAGAATGATGATGGTAAATGTGAAACGTGATCTATTTACAAGAATTTGCTCAGACATACGAATAATTAAGACGTAGACGAAATAATTTTTTTTTTTATTTACCAAAATATTTTTAACACCTCCCTGTCATTATATACATAGCTATCAATTATTTTATACAATTTGGCTCCAAGTTATTTTTTATTAATTTTATTAAGTTTTGTGAGAAGCATAAACAAATAATGTGAAATCAAACCAAAGTAATAAAAATTGTAATACAATTATTTATGAAGTTTTTCAATAAACCGAAAGCACATTACAGTTTAGTTTTTTGTTGTTGTTATGCTGCTTCGGAAATCACAAAATGTACAACACAAAATGTATTCCAACTGGTATTTTATTTCTTTTGTGCCTTAAAGCTAAAGCTCTATGTAATAAACAATAAAAAAAAGTTCACCCCTTTCACTGACACAATAAAAAAAAAGCACTGAGTTCACATTTTCATTGAATTTTTCACAATTATTTAGTTTTCTACGGTACCCATTGCTATATGCTAGTAAATATATTCACATATTGTATTTACGTAAATTTAATCTTTGTTGTTGGTCACAGCAGCAGTAACCTGTTCATTCATACGATTATATACGTCTGTATGCAGTATGCAAAATAATAGAAATTTTTATTGGTCTTCAGATAAGTGTTTGGAACAGGAGCGGGATCTGTATCAAGGCATTAACAAACTATGCCTGTTGCCTTCATAACAAATAGGTTTACCATCTTTGCCGTCTGATCGTTTGATTGCTGCCCAACTTAAGCCTCTAAATCTTATTACTGAGAAAACTTCTTTAGTTTTAAATGCTTTAATATGCTTTAATGCTTTAATGCTTTAATATAACTCGATTAGAATTCTTAAAGCCTGCATCTTAAAGCATGGACGCAGACATGCTTTAAGATGCAGGCTTTAAGAATTCTAATCGATTTTTTGCCTTTCTGCGAATGGCAAACATATTACTAAATATTATCATAAATCAAACGATCGGAATTATTTGGTCATCCGTCATTGTTCACTAGCTGTTTCCATTTGGTCGCCTACACGTAACGATTAATTGTAAAAACTAATTAAAAAGTTATCAATTCCGCATGTATCTGAGACTGTTCTCCGATCTGGAGAGTTGACCAATACTAAAAGCTTGAGAAATCGAAACCACAAAATCAGTTGGCGCACTGTCATTGAGGATTGGTCACTCACTGGTTGTGTTTGTGTGGTCAACCTAAATTGACGATTTATTTCAAAAATTTGTTAAAAACTAATATTTCCATCATGTTTGGAATGTCGTGGTAAAGTTTAAAAATATTAATAATAAGCTGACCCGGCAAACCTCGTTCCGCCACAAATTATTTCGTTCGGAGCAAATACTTTTGCCCTTCACGAAAATTGATTTTGATGAGAGAAATCAAACAACTCAACTCAATTCTCAGTAGACGATTGAATTAAATGGCCATTCCATTCACTTTTACATTGAATTCAATACTAAAGGCAGGCTTATGGTTGCGTTCGTTCGTTCGGTCATTTTTTCGACCTCTTGTGGAAAAATCCAGAAAATAATCGTCATTTTTGAGCAATATGTTTCGTCGTAAAAATTGACAGAATGGACGAACGGACGCAACCATAAAGGCGGCATAATGTGTTGAAAAGTGAATGAAATGTCGATTCAAACTCGGGCATCTATCGAAATTTCAGTTGTTTTTTGGAATTTTTCTCTCAGTGTGGAAATAAATTGGAGTGGAATTGGAATTAAATGGAATCAATACAATTCTTGAACACGCGACTGACCATGGGAAAAACACGGAAATTCCAGATTTACTCCGCACACCCTAAACAATTGGCCTTGCGATTTATAATCGTCATAGCGAACGCGAAACCAACGGGGAACTGAATGCGCTTGAAGTCGAACGGAATGTCAGTTAGGATAAGAGAAACTCTCGAGATTAGAACATCCTTGCCTTTGAATTTGCTCTTGATGATCGTCGCTTGAATCACGTTGTTCACAGTTTCTTCACAGCCAATCGCGTTCCGTAGCATAATTGTGGAAGGTTTTCCTGGCAAATAAAGCGCATTCAAAAACTCGGTTGCCGCTGCCAAAATCGCTCGTTCGCTGAGCCGTGATCGTGATTCATAAATAATAACTTTCGTTAACACTTTCATGATAAGCTCTTCAAAACGAAATCAATCCTATCAAAACCTCAATCAGGAATTTGATCATTGCTGAGCGCCAACAGTTGTTTGAAAAAATCAACAGTTGATGAGTCGTTCTGTAATGCGACTCTCATGTTGCTGGTCAACGGCAACTTCTTCACATAGCGCCAAAAACTTGACGATTTCTGACATGCGTTGAGTTCATCTGCAGCTGTTGATCTCGGAATGACAGGTAGCGTTTGACGAAAATTGCCGGCCAGCAGCATCATCACTCCAACAAAACGTTTTGAGTCATTTCGTAAATGCCACTGTCCATTCGTCCCAGATGATGATTTTGCAATACCTAAGCTATCGCCGAATTGTTGGCAGTTGAGCACACTGGCTTGTCATGCGTGTGAATATTCATCGGCAACTTCAACTGAGAATGTGCCGTCCGGCCACTGTCTAGCAATGTGGCTGCAATTAGCTAACGCTATTTGAGATCTCGAGTGAATTGTGGCCAAAAGCAATGAAATCAGCATTGGGATTTTGTACGCTATTCTCAAGAAATCCTCATGAGAATTTGTATACGTTTACCATACAAAAGCTCATGTGAATAGCGTATAAAATCCTTGGCCAGAAAGGTTTTACCTGTTTCACTGAGAGCATCGAGGAAGAACAATCCGCTGTTTCCTTATTCGTCAATTGGCTTCATAAATGCGTCGTTAACGTTCTTTTGCTGTGCATTCAAAAGCGGGACATTCGTTTGTACTATTTGGCTCAATCTCGGCCGTACACTTGCACCCGTTACAATTTACGATTAAATGCATCGTGCACAGAACGAATTGGTGTTGGCATGCCCAATTTCGACAAATTTCGACAATTGTGCATGCCAAATATGCATGTCTTCGATCATGGGCAAAGCTTCGGTGCGTATCTTGTCTTTCATTTCAAGCTCATAATTCGATGTTGCAGTACGAGCTCGATGCAAGGGAGTCCTAATGTAAGTAATTTTCCAGCAAATCCAGACGTTGGCAAGCTTCTCGATAAGTGGCGCACAACACACAATCTATAGCATGAAGTGATTCGAACGAAGTAGGACACGAACATGGAACAAAGGCAAATGAAAATAGAAGCCTTCATCTTGTCGTGAATGAACGGTATACACACGGCCAAGCGCATCAGTTGAATACACATCGACGTATCCTGCAACAGGTTAACATTCCAAGTATAACAGTTGGCTGGTTACCGACCAAATGGCACAGTGTTTAAAGCTTTGGCGTTTTTATCGGGAGGTACCGGGTTCGAATCCCGAAAGGGGCAGGATGTAAAGTGAAATTTCACCAACAGATTTTGATCTGTGGTGAAATGTAACACATCTATGACCCCCTCTCGGTGTGTAAAACCCATGGGCCGACCCATCTTCCGTGCCAGTATAGGCTGGCACGGAGCTTGCAATGTGCAGATCGTCTTAAACCAATCCTATAGCCGTACGTCCTCAAGTTGGCTGAGTAGGCGTAAAGTAAGGACGTCAAAAGCACAACCACGAAAGAGCAAGGTGAGCCTTAAGCCCCAAAACAGATTGCATTGTCAATAACATAATAAAATAAAGTATAATAGCGTAGCATTTCCCAACAATGCAATGTTCGTGCGAACGGATCGTTTTTGCAAATTTCGAAGAAATTCGTGAGTGTTGTAGAGCTCAATACAATTGCGCTCGTTATGCTGCATTAGCTTCCGTGAAATAGACACGATGTCCATTGTCAAAGTGTACCCATAAATGTTGAACAGTAATGCCGAACACTGCCAGGTCACTACCATTGTTCACTTATTTGCAAACATATTTAATGGACTTAATGGGAAGTTAAAGTACTTAACATTGCAGTGTGTTGTGAATGTTTTCGATAGAAGCATGAAATACGGAACGATCCAACGATTATCGACCACGATAGCTTTACCTTTCACGTCAAAGTGAATAATGTTTGTTGCGGCTACCGCGAATAACTCTGGATCTGGTATTTTGGCGCTGGAATCGATAGGAATCGATTGCGATGAGTCCTAATTTCAGAAAAATTCGTTTGGGGGCATCTGGTGGAGCCCGAGTTCCGTTTTTAACTTTTTACTTAGTTCAAACTAAATATTTTGATAAAAAATTCTGTAGGAAACTCCCGAGAACCAACAATCGATGGTAGTGGCTCGGACTTCAGAAAAATTTGATTATACAGGTGGTGCCTGGGTTCAATTTTATATTTTATTGCCTGAACAATTTTGATAAAAATTAGTGAGGAGATATCGAGTACCAGGAATTTATTGCGATGAGTCCTGATTTCGAGAAAATCGAGAAATTTCGTTTAGGGTGTGCTGTGGTGAGGTTCGGATTACGCATTTTTTAATCGACTCGCACGATATTTGTGTAAATTAGTGACGAGGTTTTTGGAGTGCCATGAATCAATTTTAGTGTGTTCGGAAATTTATTAAAGGTGTCCTCCGGTGAAGGATACTGCTTCTCAGATTTGTATATGGTATGAGTCCAGGTGGGCCATATCACCTCCGTTTGGAAACACTGTTCTAGATCGTAATAAAAGAGAAAGTTAAACAAAAGAACACTTTGTTTTTTAAATTAGTTTATTGGTGGGTTCGCGTGCGATTTAGTACTTCAAAAATCTACCGTTTTGGCGCTTGATTTATAAACTTTTCGTTCATGGTGGAATAATCAGGAGCCAGCAATGCACAAGTATATAAGCGCGAGTAATTTGGAACGCAATGGGCGCTTTCAGGACACCCAACAGTTGGGAACATATTGAGTAAAATCGCGGCCGATGCTTTGAAAATATTTAGCATTATGAAATTATCAAATCAAATTGGCGATGATTTTACTAATCATGATAGGGGACCTGAAAGCGCCCAATCACAGTTGTAATTTAATAATAAACAGTAAAAGTTGACCAATAAATAGTGAACAGTGTGTAGTAGAAGTGAAATAGTGAGCAGTGATAGAATCAAAGTGATACATAGTAAAATAATAATTTTGTTAAAGAAGTTAAAGGTTTCGTGTATCGAACGGAATGGACCCGAAAGTAGAAGTTTATAACTGATTTCTGGAATCGAGGTCCTTTGATAGGAAGAAATTTAATTCAGCTGAAAGAGAGGTAGAACTAGTTATGAAGGGGGAGGAGCAAGCTATAAACCCATGGTTTCAAAACCAGCGATTAATTCGAAAATAAGATTTGACAGAGTAAATATCGATTGTTTCATCTCAAGAGCAAAAGATCCAGCCTACCAAGGGACCATGTGTCCATGTATAACTTGAAGATAAGGAATAAATTGTTCACCCACAAATAGTAGAGCGTTTACTGAAAAACATTGAACCAAAATCAACCACGGGCTTGGAAGATATGTAGAAGGATCTTGCTCAGCCGTTTCAAAGAGTGTCTCACTGCATATTCTGAACGAATATGTATCAAACGCCGTTAGTTAGTATATGCCTTTAGTTAGTGTTACAGTATTTGTTTAATACATTTTTTGTATAAATACATGGAGGACAAACAATTTATCCCATAAATATTTTAATTTTAATTAAATTTTTCTAGAAATTACGTAAATTTGTAATAAATAATGATTACATGCGCGTATATGACAGCTCCTCTTGCTACCAATACCGAGGATTCAACACTAAGCTTTTTTTTTATATAAAACGGTTCATATAGAAAATTTTCACTTAGCTTTTCGTTCAGTTGGATTATTATTTTTTATTTTATTTTCAAATGAAATATCTTGGTTCGTTAATTTTATTGCTTAAGCACAACAACAACAACAAAAGGATAAAGCACAAAAAAAATTTGAGTATAACAAAAGTCTAATTGAAAATAAAATTGTGTGTCTAGGTATGTCGTTGGTACATGAGCGGCGAGAGCAAGGTAAAAAAGGCTGCATAATAAAAATAAATTTTCTTGTTATAAGCTTCAAAGGTAAATAATTATAAGAATAGCAATAGAGGTACTTAAAGTAATTATGACATGGTGAAGTTATTTTACTAATTAGGTTGTTGCTAATTATATTTCATGGCTATCTGGATATAACAAATGGCAATTGTGGGCTTACGTAATTTTATGTTTTATGTAACAAGGTCAGCAATTACATATAGATATTTTCAACAAAATTATGTACGTGAATTTTAATTAAACCCAATTATTGCAATTCAAAAAAATAACAAAATTTGGCATGGAGATGTTCATTTAACTGAAATGAGCAAATATAATAAAGCTATGGATGTGAATTTTTGCTATAATTTAAAAATAAAAATACAATCAAATCGAATAATTATCGAAAAAAAAACCGAATTTAATTTTTAATTTCTGGATAAAATTACAAACAAAAGACATACATGACAATTGGTAACAATCAAAATGGTACTCGTACTACGTACAGAGAAAAAAAATTATTTTATTGTTAAATATTTTAAACACGTCCGATGAACATTTTCAGTCTGGATGTTAAAATTCGAGAACAATGTTATTTAGATTATGTATGTGTATATGTATTTGCATTGCAGACTTAGTTGGTGTACGAGTAGATGTTAAAGAAATAGAAAACTGGGTATAGAAGTGGTATATCGTTATAGTTTTTATAATACAAAATTAAAAAATGGAGGAGTAAATCAGTTGTGGCCAACACCCGACTTTATTTTGCCTCGAACATATATCTCGAATGCACCACACTTGATTACTAAAGCAAACAATTAAATACAGGAGTTTTGACAAAACTGTCTCGTATAAAAAAAGTATTTATGCTTGGTTTAATTCTCATGAACTGTATAAATACCAAATTTTAGTGAAATACAGATTTTTTTTTATAAAAACTCGTAATTTCGTCTACTTTAGCACGAAAAAGCTTCTATGAAAGCTGCCACTTTTGGTCAATCGACCTCGGCCAAGAATCATTCGGACCTCCTAATTTATGGAAAAAGCGTAAGTATGAAGTTTCATCCCAAGTTTGTTCCATTTATTTTAGCTATTATGGAAACTTCGTTCAATATACATATAGTAAATAGGTTGAGTTATTAAAACTAGATAATTTAAATAAGCTGAGAAGTTGGCAAATTTTCCGTATTCCAGAGCCACACTCAGAACTCATATAAAATAGTTTGTAAAAACTAATTTTAATTCCCATCTGCTACAATTTCTTGATTTCAAGCCTCTCCCTATGGAACGACGTTCAACATAGGCAACTGCTTTAGGATAAAGATGAGAAGAAGATCCGCGTCCCAACCTTAAAAGTGTAGATTTTATCATAATAGTTATCCTTATACTAATTTATTTGGCAAAAATCTCCATCGCAGCTGTAGCGCATAAACGGTCGCTGGGGTTAAACAAAGGTATTAATAGAATAGTAGAGCCAAAGTATAATACTATGAATATTGTAATGTGTCAAGGCAAAACAGTGGTAGAATATTATGTGGCCAACATCCAACTTTCTTTTCCGACAAATTTATATAGGTCTCGAATATACTTCACTTCATTTCTAAATCGAAAAATTTCGCCTAAAGGATTTTTGATATAAACTGTGATGTATAATAAAAAATCGTTATTCCTGCTTAAATTTTAGAAAACTAACCTTGCTAAAATTTAATTGCATATTCTGAAAATGTAAAAATGCTTTAGCTACATAGAAAAGGAAACATAGTTCTAAAAAATGATATTCACAAACCGTAGACTTCCGATGCTGTAAATCAGCACATAATGAATTCGTCGCTGTAAGTTGGATTACATTTAAAATTATTCTATTAAATTCCATGGCGGCACTCGAATAATGAAATAAACTCGCGTTATGATTGTGAAAAAATTACCGAAAATAGTATCAAAAATTAACATTGTTAAATTTCAAAATTTCAAATTGGATTTGTGTTGTAGTGAAATTAAAACATTTTTGGACAATCTTTAACCTTTAAAATAGAAAAGTAGCCTAAAGAAGGCTATTTTAGACAATATTTTTACTTTTATATCTCCGATCCTAGAAATGTTCACGGGGTCTCATCTGTATGACCGAATAGCTAAATCAAAACCCCACGTGTGTGGTGAACAAGATTTAATTATAATAGTTTTTAGTTTTTCCAGTGTATTTTAAACAATTGTGGTTTTTGATTTCAATCTATTTTTCAATTTTTCTGTTATCGCTCCTAGAGATGTTCATACATTTTTAAAAAGATTTTAGGATAGCGTAGACCCATAGTCTGATAGATCAGTAAAAGAACTATGAGTATGGTGAAATTTTAGTATTTTCGCCAATTAGAATTTTACACAATTGACAATTCTAGTTAAACTACTTCTGTTTTTATATTTAGATAGTTCAGAGCGACGATTATACGGCTGATTAACACCTTACCTATTATGATGAATTTTTTCTATGTTTACAAGAATATAAAAATTTTCATGATTCTTCTGTTACGAATTTTATTTTTAGTTTATAAGCATCACAATAATTGGAGTAGCTTTATTCCCCTATCTACACTATGTGATGTCCAAATGTGACAAAACAAATAATTTGGAAATGTCAATTGGGTAAAATTTCCATTGACGAAAATACCAAAACTTCCAATTGTAAAGAAAATTGAAAATTAAGATTTTTAAATGATGAAAATCACCATTTGTATCCCGTTTTCACAATATTGATATAGACAATTTTTTGACCCATTCGAATATACGAAAGAGATCATCCTCAATATAATTTTGCTCACATTATTTTACTGTCATCTACCGAAATTTGGTCAAACTAAGAAAAACATGAAATTTGAACTGAACTGTATATTTAATGTACTATTAACTTTGCGTACATAAACTAATTTAACAGTGTACTTAAAAGCCAAAACACTCACAGATAAATTGTTTTTTTCAAATTGATTGTATATTTCTTCGTAAAATATGCTGAAATAATTAAATATGAACCAGATACATTACGGATGGGGCCGAATTAGAGGATGAGAATGAATCCTAATTTAAATTAGGCTTATAGGCCAGCTGGAAAATATATGCATTAATTTTCATCGAAATGCGATGGAAGGAATATTCCCTAACCAAAATATCGTTAACGAACAGAGAGAAATCCGTTTCTTACCAATTACGGATCCCGACCATAGATCTACGTTCTATTCTCACGTTCATAATAATACGTCGGGTATTTAAATGTACTTCAATATACATCGAATTTTGTTCTCAGCCGAAGGCTCCTTTTTTATTATTAGTTTTTCCGTATAAACAACAGATGGTTGGAACGATTAATAGATTATTTTGTATTGCCTATTTTTTGTCTCTCCTCCTTTTAGTTCTTTTTACCTATTTCTACTATATAATACATACGGCAAAAGTTCATGGCCTTTTTCCCGTAGATGGCTTTACATGCATATATCTCAGTAATCATTGATCATATCGGGCACTTTGGACATACAAAACATTAAAATCAGTGACGTGAATAAAAAGTTACAACATTTTAAACTTAAAGATAAATAATGAAGAAATTCAATATCTTTTACAATTTTATTACGACGGTAAAAATGATACTTTTGCGCGCAGCATGTTCGCGCGCTTTCGTTCTGGAAATATGGATGTCAAAGATGCATCCTGCTCTGATCGACCGACCACTGGAAAAGTCGATGAATTAATGCAGATAATTGAATAAGACCGGCAAGCAGCCATGCAATTAGTAAAAAACTAAATATTGATCACAAAACAGTTTTAAACCATTTTAAAATGGTTGCGGATACAAAAAAACTTGACGTTTGGGTACCATGAATTAACAGTTAAAAATTTATTGGACTGGATTTATATCTGCAAAACGCTGCTGATACGGAACGAAATCGAGCCAATTTTAAAGCGAATGATTACTGGTGATGAAAAATTGATAAAATACGACAACGTTGTGCGAAAAAAATCATGGACGAAACGAGGTGAAGCTTCCCAAACAGTATCAAAGCCAAGATTAAAAGGTAATGCTGTGTGTTTGGTGGGATTGGAAAAGTATCGTGCATTTTGAGGTGCTGCTGCCGGGCCAAACGATTGATTCTAATCTTTACTGTGCGCAACTAACGCGTTTAAGGCAAGCAATTCAGTTAGAACGTCCAGAATTGATCAGCAGAAAAGGCGTTGTGTTCCATCATGATAACGCTAGACCACACACATGAATGATGACCCGGCAGAAACTGGGAGAGCTTGGCTGGGAAGTTTTAATAGACCCACCATATAGTCCTGATCTTGCACCATCGGACTACCATTTGTTCCGATCCATGCAGAACCACCGCAATGGTTTTACATTAAGGCCTGCGAAAATGAGTTGCCTCACGTAAAATAAAGAAAAAAAATGAGAAATTTGAAATTTTAAAATATTTTCGTGGTGGCTTAAATTGTCGATGTCAGAAACTCAAAAAATCTACGTAATAATTTACGTAAGTAATCTACGTAATAAATTACATGTCGACAACCACGTAAATTACATTGCGTGATTCTCTATAGCTAATAGCGTTCTTTTGAATTTAAAAAACTTTACTAAACCATATCACAATTTTCTCGTTTGTATCTCTAGCGACTCAGGGACCATTTTGATATAAATGTTAAAGGTTATCTAAAAATGTTTCTTTCACTACAAAACAAATCCATTCATAATATTTTTAAATTTAACAGGGTAATTTTTTAGTATACTGGGTGTTTCTTTTAAACTGAGACGATCAAATATCTCAAAAAATAGCCACTCTACGGATAAAATGTCCATATGGGAAATACATTAGTGCAAAAATATAGTCCCCCACCCCCCACTTTGTAGGTGGGGCGGGGGTAACTTTTAAACTAATATAAGGAGCCATATTTTTTATTGCAGATACGGATTCTACGACTAAAAGTACGTATGATTTGAATGAAATATTTTGTTCGGTTCATGATAGATGGCGTTGTAATCGACGAAATTCAATTTTTTCAATTTCTTTTTCTTAGAACACACGCATTCGATTCTGCAATACGTTTGAAATAAAAAACATCACATTTTCATTGGAAATACTCGAAATTCGTCATCAAAACAATTTATTCAGTTTTGTAAATCACATTTAACGTTTGTGTTATTTCTTATCTTCATGTTTTTCGTAATTGCAAAATAAACGATAAAATACTTTAGAATGGAGCGTTTAACTGTGCCAGAGAAAATTGAAATAATTCTGGTTTATGGAGAAGCTGGCAGAAATCTTAAAAATGCTGTTGCTATTTACGCTCAACGTTTTCCGGATAGGATTCGTTCACGTGCTTCATTTGGCCGTACTATCAAACAATTTATTACTGATGGAAATGTTCAACCGAAAAAGAGGACCCGTAAAGCAACAGTCACTGGAGAAAATAATGAAATTGCTGTATTGGCAGCAGTGGCTCATAATACTCATGTTAGTACACGAGAAATAGTTCGCGATTCCGGATTGTCCCTCACCAGTGTTTGGAGAATTTTAAAACGGTACAAGTATCATCCATATCATGTGTCTTTACACCAAGATCCTCATGGCGCTGATTTCCAAAATCGGGTAACTTTTTGTCAATGGGCACGTGAACAATACAACAAAACCCCAATTTTTTTCGTTGCGTAATGTTCTCTGACGAATCGTCTTTTACAAACCATGGAACGGTTAATCGACACAACATGCATTATTGGAGTGTTACAAATCCACACTGGCTTCGTCAAGAACTCAGTGTCCTTAGACTGTCAACGTGTGGTGTGGAATAATTGGCAACAAACTCATAGGGCCCCACATTATTGAAGGCAACTTGAATGGTCAAATGTACCGAAACTTTTTGGAAAATTAACTGCCAATATTACTTGAAAATTTGAGCTTAGAAATGAGATGGAACATGTGGTTTCAACATGATGGTTGTCCTGCACACTATTCGGTGGTGGCCCGTGAAATACTTGATCGTGATTTCAATGGTCGCTGGATCGGTAGAGCTGGTCCGATACATTGGCCCACCAGATCACCAGATCTTACTTCGCCAGATTTCTTTTTGTTGGGCTATCTCAAAGACAAAGTTTACAATCAAGAACCAACAACACGTGAGAACATGATTGAGCGAATCAGAAATGCGTATGCTGAAATTCAAAGAAACACACATCTCAGTTGTGTATAATCATTTGAAATGCGTATTAATAAGTGCATTGAAATCACAGGCAACCATTTTGAACACTTATTTTAAGCTAAAATTATTTTATTCACCTGCCATTTACATTAATAAATTGTTTTGATGACGAATTTCGAATATTTCCAATGAAAATGTGATGTTTTTTATTTCAAACGTATTGCAGAATCGAATGCGTGTGTTCTAAGAAGAAGAAATTTAAAAAATTGAATTTCGTCGATTACAACGCCATCTATCATGAACCGAACAAAATATTTTATTCAAATCATACGTACTTTTAGTCGTAGAATCCGTATCTGCAATAAAAAAATATGGCTTCTTATCTTAGTTTAAAAGTTACCCCCGCCCCACCTACAAAGCGGGGGGTGGGGGACTATTTTTTTTGTAATAATGTATTTCCCCCGCGGTATGATTAAATTTTGATTGTGGACATTTTATCCGTAGAGTGGCTATTTTTCGAGATATTTGATCATCTCAGTTTAAAAGAAACACCCGGTATATTTCACAACCATACTCGCGTTATAAAATATTTATCATAAAAATATTGAATTTTATGTAAATTAATTAAGCAGTAAATTAAAATCAAAATGTATTGTACAGTTGTCAAACAACATATTGGTACAGTTGGTGACATTCGTTTGTATACCATAAAAACCATATATTTTCTGTGTATATCGCATACAAACTATTTGTTTCGATTGTACTGTATGTATAAGTATTCGATTATCAACATGTAGGCGAATATAAAAAAAGCAAAAATTCTTTAACAATTTTATCTTAAAATTCAAAACCTTCAATTGGCATTAGCTTCAACTTTTGTTGGTATAGAGATGCTATTGGTAACAACATATAAATGCGAAAACCGCTTCAGAAAATGAAATTTTTCCGAGGAATTTGCTATTGAAATCTTGATATGCAACTTGACGTCATCTAATTTGGCACTGTACCGTTATAGAACCAAAAGTCGAGTTACTTTTCGTGAATACTTTTTTAGTACATATAAGAAAATTTTACAGCTATAGAGCTTACATACAGTTTCTGAAAATAAACTATTAATCGTTCAGCTCCAACTGAAGCTGCTACTTCACATGGATTTCCCAATTTATGGAAAAACTTTAGTATTGAGTTTGATTCGAAATAGTCAATCCGCCTGTTGGAAAAATCCATTTTTTGTTTGTTGCAAATATTTTGGTAAGAATTTCAATTATAAGAAAATGACTCTTAATAGAATTTTAATTAAATTTGCAAATCAATTTTCAAAAATTTAAGTGGAAACTTTGCTATTTAAAAATTCGACCTCGGAGTCCAGATGGACTAATTTATCGAGATGAACCCTTACACCTAAGTTTATTCCACAAATTGGAAGCTCTCAGTGACTTTTAGCAATATCGGTCCACCATAGGAGCTTTTTGATTCTCTACCCGAAGTAACTGCTTAAATAGGAGCTTTTCCTTTTTTTGCATGCAGTTTGAAAAGTATAATATGAAAAAGAACAATGGTTATGAGCTAACAGATTATAAATTAATTTTGCAGTAATAACAGTTGAGATCAGGCTTCCAAAATTTACGCGAAAATTACGATTTTTGACAAAAACATTGTTTTTAGTCAGAATATGGTCGCTGTAACCAATGCGGACCATATCCTGATATTAATTGATCGTGATGAAACTCCATGCATAAGTTTTTTGCATGCATTGAGTGATTCCAGTGATTTGTGGCCAAGACCTGTCTAGCGGAAGTAGCAACTTCCATAGAAGATTTGCCGTTTTGTAAAATTTTGAAAAGTTTATAGAATTTACGTATAAATGATTAAAATTAAAGGATTGTAAATTAAATTTCACACAAAGTTAGCTCAAATTATATTTTAAATTTTACCGCAAATGACGAGTTTTGATAAAAAAAACTCTATTTCACCAAAATTAAAGATCTCTACAGACCAAGCGGTTGACTTCTGAATAAAACTTCAAACAAAAGCTGTTTCCGTAAATTTGGAGAGCTATGAAAGAATACATTTAGCAATGAAGATTACATTTTAATTAAGCGTTGATCTTGCTGATTAAACAGTACAACTTTAATCACAAATCCAGTAGGTTCAATTTTGTGCTTTACAGTTTAAGTGGGGTGCGTTTTCGATATCTATGTATATCTGTCGTTCTATTACGAATGTTGGCCACACCATTTTATAACTCCATTTTTGTCTTAAACTTTAGGATTTCTGAACAAAGGAATATTTAATCGAAACTGTTTTTTAATACTGGTTCTCCCGCTTTATCTGCTTTAATTAACATACTTTGTATAGCATAGCTAATTTAGCTAATCCCTGTAAAATTCGAATAAAAAAATTGTGTGCAACAAAAATATTAACACATAGCTTTTATAAAATTCGTCTGAAAAAGCAAAACTTAAAATTCAACTAATTTAATATTTAAATTTATTTATGGAAGAAAGCTTTACATTTTCCCTGTTACAAACAAAATACACATACAACAACACACGAAATGCAAAAAGCGTTTTAAAATATAAATGATTCTTTTAATCTTTTTCTACATAAAAATAAAAATAGTTATGTTTGCTGACATATTTTTTATTTTATTTTCATTATGTATTTCTCTATTTCATTGTTATTTAACTTATGTATATATAACTGTAGTAAAAATGTTGTACAAATTCACATTTACAAAAAAAAAATAAGTCAAATAGTGAAAATCCAAGAAAAATAGTTACACACAAATAATATATGAAGAGCAAAAACAAAAGAAATTTTCTTGTTAAATGTTGATGACGATGATGATGTTGATTTTTATGTAAAACGAAAACATATTTTTAAAAATATATAAATAAATATCAACAATGTTTGTGTACATGTACATTTATTATTTATGTTTTTAAGAAAAATAATTTTCCTTTATGTCTTTTTGAGAACATTATGCTGTTTTATGTTAGCACTGAATTGGAGATTACTGGCAATTAGGAATTTGTTGTTCAATAAAACAAGAAACCGAAACGATAATAATTTTTTATTATTTGAAATCTGTTCTGGCATCGAAACACTCACACGGGTTATCATGACAATTTTTATTGTCGCGATAGTGATATTCTTTAGGGCTGTGATAGAAAACTCGCCCGATAGTGATAGTTTAGTGCTACTATCGGAGTTTTTCAGTAGCATGGTGCAAAAAGTCTAAACATAGCGCCCCAAATGAGGGCTCCCTCCCCTCCTCCCTCTCTCAACAATTTTTATCAATATCAGTCGAGCTAAAACTATCAAAAATCGAATACGGCCTAAATTCATAAATTTGGGGGCCTTGGACTGAAACAGACCAGGAATATTTTATTTGTTACTAATATAAATATGAAATTAAGATGTATAAAAAAAGGTTGGGAAATACTGACCAAGAAGAGTGTGTCTTTCCAATAAAATCATTTTTATAATCTGTATTATCTTCTGTCAAATAAAAACAATGGTTTTTTAAACTCGTTTTGCTAAACGTTTTTAAATAAACGACACTAAAACAGAGTTTAAAATGGTATCACACACCGGGCTATTCACATCAGAATATTTTTTGACAAAGTAAGCAGAAGCTTACTAAAAAATGCACTTAACAAAATTTGGAATAAAAGTTCGAAGTGCCCACCATTTGCCGAAATACATAATCAGCATCACCATATAAAATTTTGCTTAATCCGTCGAAACGCGCGTTCGTTATTTTTAATTATGCCTTGATTATTTCGGGTCGCGAATTTAAGAGGCTTTCGATCTAACATAGAACGATGCTATATTCCTCGAAAGTCAGTACGGATTCTCAAATTGTACGAATTAGGTGTCCCTTCATCGATTTAACACTGGCTTCCCAGGAGCCGCCAAAATGTGGTGACTAAACAAAATGCCAGTCGAACTGATTGGTGGTCAAAGGGTTCTTAAGAAGCTAACCTTCAACAGCTGACTGATTTTTCTGTTGGTGCCAATGAAAATGGATCCATTGTCCGAATATATTTTTATTGGTATGCCACGTCTGGATATAAAGCGGCTTAAGCAAGCCAAAAACGGTGTCAAATCTGGTACTAATTCTATGAGGACTGCTTTAACGAGCAAACAAACGAATACAGCTACATAGCCCTTGTAACTCTTCGTACCTCGTCCGGTTTTAGATTTCACTTTGACAGGTCCCGCGAGGTCGACATCTAATGTAGAAAATGCTCTAGTAGATGTTATCCGGAATAACGGTAGATTACCCATCTATTGTTTCTTGTACTCAGACAAGTTAAACCAGATTTTTTGCTCAAACTATATCCAACAATTTAAATCGAGTGATGCGAAGTAATTGTTGTTAAGTAGGATGAAGGTACTGTTTGTGTAGAGTCCACGTGAGTATCTCGGTGAATGGATGGCGAGTGTTGATAATTGCAGGATCCGTCCACCAACCCTTAGTATTCCTTGGTCGTCGATAAATGGGTTTAATGATCGTACCTTTAAAATGTTCAGAAACCGCGGAGTTTGAATTTTCTCGAACAAGATGCATTTTGAATGTATCTTTTCCTATTTTGACTTAATTGTTTCGGGAAAGGGATCATCCAAGTCAATTTTATAAAGCCAGAGATTTTGCAAAAGGTTTTTCGTGAGGACCGTCTATGGGGAGAAACATCTTAATGGTTTAGTACTAGGGCCACAATTGTCTTATTAATTTTGAATGTATAAAGCAATTGGAATGAGTCATCCAAACTAAGCCTAATATTTTTACATAAGCCTTATAACTGGAAATTGCCATTACAGGTTTCTGTTCATGTTTTGGTATATAGAGCTTAGTAGTTAGTTATTGGCTGTTGGATATCCATTTTCTTAATTTAAATCGATCTAGTTGCAACCCTTCAACAATTTTTGCTTGAAGATATTTGGCATCCGTAATGCCCGCACCACTTGATTGTAAATCATCGACATAGAAGTCAGATTTTATAGTGTTCTTAATGTCCGAGAGATTTGGAAGTAAATCGTCAGCAATTTAATACAGAGTTCGCGAAGCTACAAATGTAGCGCAGATTGTGCAGTATTCAAACGATAATGATGTAATATCGACAGATTTGTGTCCTCACGCCTGAAAATCCGTTGGTAAATGCAATCTTCCTTGTGCACCATCACCTGGCGGAACATTTTTTCAACGTCAGCGGCGAACTCAATTTTGTGTTTTCGGAAACGAGCTAGAATGGAAAATAATTATTGTAGTATTGGCGGTCCGGCGTCCAGTTTACAATTAAGTGACACACCCGATGAAGATTTTGAAAAACCGTCAAAAACAACGCGTATCTTCGTTGTTGAACTTGAATCTTTAAACATCGCATGGTGTAGAAAATATGTTCTTGAATGAGTCCAGCTATTGATTTTCGTATGTGGAATAAGAGACATATTACCCAGTTCTAAATATTCTTTCATAAACTCCGCTAGCGATGAGTTTGCGGGATGTTACATACAGTACTAAATAGTAATAGGACTAATTAAAGTAATCACTTTTTCATAAAAAACATAATAGTTGCTTTCCAATCGACCACCGTAAGTACTTGTAAGTGCGAAAAATGTGTATTGGCTAAAGTGTCGATTGGAAAGCACAAAAAATTACAAAAGCAAAACATAACCCACAAATGTGTAGTTTATTTGTGATAACTTTTTATTAAAATTAATATTTATATCGGCAGTTTATTAGCGCTTCACATACGACATTCAATTATATTTTTGACAGAAAAGTTATACACACAATTACTGCAGTAACTGCTTCCAACTACTCATAACTAAAAGGTACAACAGTTGCGAGTAGTTAATTTAGCAAAGACAAAAACCTTAAGTGCTTATAAGTACTTGCGGTGGTCGATTGGAAAGCAACTAATAAATCATTCACTAGCATATTTTTTCACATCACTCATACTTTCTAAAAAATAGTTATTTTAATTTTAGTTTGCATGTACCGTTAAATGGTCCTTGAATAAAATCGCAGCGCGAAATAAACATATAGGATCAAACCACGCTGATCATTTTATTTTAATTCTTGTCGTATCATCAGCATAGTTCGCTATTAAATTAGCTGTGTAAGAAACTTTTAAATACTTAAAAAATAATTTATTCGAATAAAAACCAAAAGGTTGAAGAATAAGATAAAATGGGTCGACGTAAAGAGATGAAGGATAAGGAGCAAGGGTAAATGTTGGCCTACTGTGCATGTGGAAGGACTACCCGAAAAATAGTTACATGAAATAGAAAAAAATTAGTAACCTCTGCTAGAGATTTGATGGAGGTAAACAATTTGCTGTTCACAGGTTGAATGTCAAACGGATTCAACAGATTTTGGAAACTGGCTGTAACTTGAAGTGCACGAAACGAGTAGAAAAACCTCGAGTAGAAAAACGAGTATAATTTTGAGAAGGAAAGAGGATGATATATACATATTTTCAGATGAAAAAGAGTTCATTCTCGATGGTTCTGATGGATCACAGAAATCATTTGCACGACCCTCAAGTAAAACCGGAAGAGCAAATGTCTCGTAATCATGGCAGTGGATGGTTGATAATTTGGGTGGTCATTGTAAGTGTGACAAATTAAAAGTAGCTTTCAATGACTTGATATTATTCTTTAATAGTCCCAATGATTTCCCTAGCTCGTTCTTAGTACATAAATAGTAAACAGAGATTATAAATCCGAGAGAAGTTTAGATCATGATATACTCGATTAATATATCTAATTAATAAGCTCCGGTTAAAACCACTAGTTTTTTATAAGTTTTGAATTTCTTCAAACGGTCCAAAACCATAATACGGACAACTTTACTTAAATGCAAGTACAATTTATAAAACAAAAAGTTTTGCAAAAAGAATATTAATTTACATTATAGAAACCAAAAACTGTTTGCCCAATACAGGAATATTAAACTTTACGGGTAACTTAAAGACGCTTTCGCAGAAAAATACTTAAACAATTTGTCAAGGAACAAAATAAAAAAGTTTTACAACTATGTAGCTCCCTAATTAGAAAATAAATTATATACTACGAGTATGTTTCACAAATTTTCAACAAAAAATAATCATCGTACAGGTACATAAAATACTACAATATAGAACTATAAAGCTCCAAAAATGGTTTCTTCGGAGAAAATTACTCAAAAACTTTCTTAAAGGAACCTATATACATACCTAATACACTTGTTCGTATATCATATCTCAAGTATGATTAAACACAAGTTATTTTTATGATCGGAAGGTAGTGGAAAATAACAAAACAACAAATATTTATATTCCCATCATTGTTTTGCCTTTGTTTATATTTTTGTATAGGAAAAGATATTAGAAAAACCCACAATAAAAAAAACTACTTCATTTCATCCCCCCTTAAGAGATTTTGCCACTTTTACGTTATTTTCTCTACGGAGAAAGCTATTTTCGAAATTTAGTATTTAGTCGTAAGTATACGGTATGTATACAGGGTAACAGTAAAACTACAGTAAAACTAAACTCAAAAATTTCTCAACGTTTTCTTATTGCAAATTAATTAGTTTATCAAACACAGCAAAAATGCAATATTAACGTAATATGTTTGAATATTTTCATGTATTTCAATTACATGTCATTCTGATTAGCAACAATTTGTGAGATTTTACAGTAGAACCTAGATTATCTCTACAATGGTTACATATAATCACCCTGTATAAGAGGTTGTTACAAGAAAACAAGGAATAAAACATAAATATGTTATTTATTTCTAATTTCATTAGATTATTATTATTCCTTGAAGGCATTAAACCGGTGACAACCTAAAATATTATAATTATGTTGTGTACATCGAAAGAAAAGTACCAAACAATGGCAAACATACTCATTTCTGTCATCAATTATAATATTTTATGTGTCTCCTAAATATTGCAGTTCCAGTTAAGAAACAAAAGAACACAGAAAAGTTTTCTAGGTATAACCTAGTTTATCGTTTTTAACAAAAATAAATAATAAAATAGAATGTTGGAAAATGAAAAAGACGAAAGGAAACTAGATTTTAATTTTATTTGTGTGAAAATCGTAAAAATAAAGGCCCAACAGGTACAAAATTTTATAACTACTTATAGTATGCTGTAACTATATGTCGAAAATATGTAACAATGTGCGAAGCGAGCTTTTATTTAATACTAGGTTGTTCTGAGGCGCTTCACGCCCGTTAATTCAACGGCAAGACGTTTCTTTCTCACCCTATGCGTTCTCGAGTAAGTCAGTGACTTAGACGTTTGTAATGTATATGTATTAGCAAACCAACAATCCCCCGAATGAAGAAAAAACTATTTTAAGTAATCAACACTTGTCTTAAGAGAAGCAAACCATATTTTTACTGTAGTAAAATGGTAAAAAGATAAAGTAAAGTGTCATTCAGTAGGGACAGTCAAAATTTGTATAGCAGGCAGCCATGTTGTTAAATAAACACCTGTCAAATTTGCTGTAAATTATTTAGTATATGTACGGCAACTCACCATTATAGCGATGAACAACGTGAGCAAATGGGTGAGCGTCCACGTTTATCCTCGTCACAACCGTCTTGCCGAGCCGACTATTTGACGTTCGGTGGTCAAATCTGAATCAACTTGCTCGATAAATAATCAGCCAATACCCTCCGTTTGCGTCGGGACTTGATTCTGACCCAAGAGCTTAAGGTAAACGACAATAGACAACGCAGTTGGAAGTTGACCTTAATTCCTCCAAAAAAGTGATATTTAATGAGTAAACAATCAAAATTGTGGGCTTTGGTCTGGCGGAATCATTGGTTTGTACTTCTTGAAAAATAAAACTGGCATTGCCATAATTGTACAACTTCTTGATAACAATAAATATTACTTCCCGAAAGCTAGAGTTTTGGTAAATAATATTAAAACAAATTTCTTCGGGAAGAGGAAGACGAGCGGTTCAATCTTATTTCTATATACATATTCACCTGAAATGCATGCTTTCAGGTTGTCCCGGAGTAACAAACAATTTTAATTAACTTTTCTGATCATTAAGAAACTTCATATGTAAACTTTTTCCATAAACTGCGCTATTCCAGTGAATTTGACCGAAATCTGCCACCGGAAGAGGCTATCAATGGCCCTACTCTAGTAATTCACTGGGAATTAAAAATTTTACACATAATTTTTGCTAAAATTATTTTTTCTGGCATACTAAGGTAAAATGTTAGCGGTAAATTTTGAAAACAAAATAAAATTGCGAATAGTTTACTCTACCATTGCTGACATGTTCTACCATCACATTTTCGATACTTTATCGAAATTTATTTCTCGTTTTCCTAAACTAAAATGGTCAACTGTTTCATTTGTGAATTATTTCTTTTCTATTGCTATCACAACCTACTAGTACAAATGCGAACAAATTGTCTTTCTCTAATTTCGTTCAAGTATCGAAAACAAATTATTTCGTGATACAAATAGAGTAGAATATCACAATTTTTCAATCTAGCAACCTGGTAAACGATATAAAATGTGAAATAGTGTCACATTTTATTCTCAAGAAGCGAGACATAATCTTCGATAAAGTATCGAAAATGTGATGGTAGAACATGTCAGCACAGTTTAGCTTTGGAATTATTATTCCTACTTTACAAAAATTTGCATGAAACTTTTTTCCTCAGTAGGCCAGAAAAAAATAGTTTAAACAGAAATTATATTATGTAAAATCTCTCCGCGGTTTCCTATTCTCGAAGAATTACCAGAATAAGGCTACAGATCAGTTTTCCAAAATACTATATAAGCGGAAAGTTACTTACTTTAATATAGTCCTAGTTGCATATCCGTTATTCGTTGCTATTTGAAGAATTATGTTAAGCTCAGTGTTATAATTTGAATTTGACAGAGGGATGTTTATTAGTCTATCTATGAGTGAGTGGAAAGCTGACATTTTAATATTATGGGGATGGTTTGAAGAACTAGGTATAACAGCGTCTGTATACGTGGGTTTCCGATAAATTTTGAAGTCTAAAGTAGAATTAATCCTGGTTATTGTTATATCTAGAAAATTAATACATTTATTTTCTTCTTTTTCTAACGTAAAATCAATGGTGGGATATTGAGAATTTAACCAAGTTAGGAAAGAGTCTAACAGTCTATCAGTTCCATTCCATAGACATAATATGTCATCAACATATCTATACCAAAAGATTATATGACGAAAATAAGGATTGTTATTTGATATGATCATTTGTTCGAAGAAATTCATGAAAATTTCAGCCAACAAAGGTGACAGAGGGGAGCCCATGGGTAGACCATCAGCGAATTTGAAATATGTATTATCAAAACAGAAATAATTTTGTTTAATACAAGTCTCAAAAACTAACTTCAGTTCACGACGTAAGCTCTCATCTACAACATCCCTATCTAAGTAATTACAAACTATTTGGGACAAAGTATTAATCGGAATAGAAGTGAAAAGACTGGCAACGTCAAATGAAACTAGTTTTGAATGTAAAGGAATGTCGACGTCTTGAATTTTGTTAATCAATTCTACCGAGTTCTTAACCGAGTAAGCTGAAAAGAAATTAGTATGACAATTGAAAAAATTTATGAAACCCTTACATAGCTTGTAGGCGGGAGCATTGCAATACGCTACTATTGGTCTAATCGGAATGCCTTCCTTATGGATTTTTGGTAAACCATAAAGGATCGGGGCAGACGGATTCATGACAGAGTACTTCCAACCAGTTCCATCAAATAACTTCTGGCATTGGTTGATACACTTACTAACCGCAGTCTTAAAAGACTTAGTTGGATCTCTGCCAAGCTCTATTGCTTTGCTTTCTGTAATAAAATCAGAGATTTTATTGCAGTAATCGACTTTTGTGAGCACGGTAATTGTATTGCCTTTATCCGCTTTACACGCTATCAGGTCATGGTCACGTAGTTTTTTCTTTATCGCACCAATCACTTTGAGGTTAGTATTAGAAGCAGCAGAAGAAGAAAAGTTTGTCGGAGAAGAAGAGTTATCAATACCTTTCTTTATTTGTAACGCACACACTGATTTTATTTGGGTTATCTCGCCAGATAAGGCTGTTTTGGCATCTACAGCAAGATTCTCGAATGATCGAAGGTCGATTTTATTTGGCGTAGGGGCAAAATTCACTCCGTTGCTAAGCATTTGCACCTCTGTATCACGGAAAACGACTGAGGACAAGTTCTTAAAACGTGGATGAAATTGGAAATCAGACGAACCACTATTACCTCTACGGTTAAATGGATAAGCCTTATCTCGCAACACATCCAGTTTAGCTTTTTGTTTCACATATTGAATATGTGAAATTTCAGCTATCTCTGCACGAACTTTTTTGTCCAGCCAATCGAACTCAACAGAGTGCAAACGAATTGCTAACTCAGTGTGAACAACTTTAAGATGGAGATATAAGTTGTTCCTGGTAGCATACCCTTTACGCAGCTCGTTATCCCTCCAGCTACAACGCGCTAGATTGATAGCTCTTCTTCCCTCCAAAGATTTACTATTGCATTTAATGTTAGTATAGTTAGGAAGCAATTTTAATTTTTTACAACTACTGTTAAACCATATTAGATTATTATTATAACAAAAACGAGCCAACGGATTAGCAACATCGTGTCCAATTATACCAATATTAGTTTTGCTTTTTATAATAATAACACAATAAAGAAAATGATTTTTAACAATAAACCTAGAGTTGATCGCCTTTCCAAATCTGGTGTCTATAGGATCAATTGCAATGATTGTAGTTTCTCCTATATTGGTCAGACTGGGCGCAATTTTGGAGTTAGAGCTAAGGAACATTTATCTGGTTGCAACCAATCAACTTTCCATAATCATTTAACGTCAGAAAATCATACAGCTAGCTTGAACAATTTAGACATATTACATATACAACCCAAAGGCAGACGTTTAGATACCTTAGAATCTTACGAAATTAGAAAATCAATATTTCTTAACCAAAATATCCTTAACGAACAGAGAGAAATCCGGTTCTCACCAATTACAGATCCCGCCCTTTTCTATACTCACGTACGCAATAATATACCTTGAATTTTGTTACTCAGCCTATGACTCATCGCACACCTGCGCGATCCGTAGATTAATTTTTATTGCTTATTTTTAATTTTTTTTTTTTTTTGCCCTCCTTCTTTTATTTATATTTTGCTTTTATTGCTTATTTTTTATTTTTTGCCCTCCTTCTTTTATTTATATTTTGCTTTTTTCTACTATATAACAAAATTTTTTACTAACACAAATCAGTAGATACTCCTGATGATGACCTAACAAGTCGAAATCGATCGAGTGATTTTTTAAACTTTTTGAAAATTATTCAAAATAACTGCGAAACAAAAAACAAGTGATTAAAAATGTCTTTATTAAGTATTAGTGTGTTTCGCCAAGTGCCTACGGCCAATAGCGTAAAAAGTAATAACTTCCATTAATTGGAAAATACTTGTGAAATTTGGTGGGAATCTCTGTACTAAGACAAAGTTTTACCAAAAGTTGAGTAAGTTTAATTTATCGCTTTATAAATCAAGTGTGGTGTATTTGAGATATATTCGTGGTAAAAGAAAGTTGGGTGCTAGCCAACACATATTCACCAATTGATTGTTTTAGTTTCATCGATCACCTCCTTAGCTTGAACGTAATAATGTTATGTGATGTACAAATGATCCGACATATCAAACCATTTTGTGGAGACATTTTCCGTCTGGATTGTTTATTGGAATGTTTATTTTTCGATGAACTGCAAAACTATTCTATGGCAACTAATTTATTTTTAACTGATTTCGAAGTAGATGACCTGATTTTTGGGCAAAACACACTGTAAGAAGCCCTACTCATCCCAAAATTAGCGCAGAACTTTCCAAAAAATCAATTTAGAAAACGTTACCTATGCACAAGCCAAATGTGTTATGATTACGACCTATATTGACCTTGATAACTAACCAAAATTGCATTTAGAATTTTCTTTCTCCATTAGCCCTATTTCAATTACATTGCGTAAACCAAATGTAATTATAATCGGATTGAAAATGTTCAAGGAAATGTCCAACGCAATTTAGAACAAAAATAGGGTTGTACACCTGTTAGTCCTTTTCATTTGTAAATAAAACAAACATATTGGAATGAAAAGGCAAAATGTGTTATTGATAAGGAAAGGTGGTGCCATTTATGAATGGAAAACAATATCGCTCATATGCCAACCATGGTGTCGTCTATAAGCCTGCTTCCGAAAATCAAAATTTTCGAGGACTTTTTCCAATAAAAGCGGATCAGTGACCTCGATTTCAGCTCGAATGTTGTTTTTAAGTTGTTCAATTCATTGTGATACCCATTACCTTTGAAATAACCCCACAGAAAATAATCAAGTGGTGTTAAATCCAGGCTTCATGGTGGCTATAATGGACTTCACAATATCTTGAAATTATGCGATCAGCAAATTCTGTTGACAATAAATGGATTGTAGCACGGCTTGCGTGGCATGTCGTTTCATCTTATTGAAACCAAAGGTCGTTGACACGTAAATTATTCAATTTGGGCTACAAAAAACAGTTAACATTTTGCGATAACGTTCCTCATTCATTGTAACGACATTTTCCTGTTCGTTTTCAAAGAAAACTGCAAAATGATGCCTTCAGCCTATAAACCACACCAAACAGTGACTCTTGAAGGATGAACTTCTGCTTCGTAAATAATTTGATAATTCTCCGCTTCCCAAATTCGACAATTTTGCTAATTGACCTACTTATTAAGAGAAGATGATTTTTGATGAAAAGCCTTCATTTCGCTCATGTATCAAATTAACAAAACGATGACGGTTAAAATGGTCTGGTGGCTGCAAGTTTTGAGTTAGTTAAATTTTGTATGGATGCAAATAACATCAACATGCAAAATATGTCATAATGTGGTTCGTGAAATATTTAGTTCTTGTGAACGATGCCAGGTTGATTTGCTTGGTTCATTACGAACACTTTCACTGACAGCTGCCACTGCCAACTAGATGAACATGATGATACAGTCTACAACCTTCCACTGAATCAGTTTCTTCAAAACGATCAAGAATTTTGCCGTCCATGTCTCCAAAACTCCCGCATAATTTACGAAATGTTGTTTTTGAACGATTACTTTCATAATAAATTTGCAATCAAAATGCGTTGTTTTGTTATAACAGATAACATTAAGTACTAAAATTCATTGATTGAAAAAAGGCCCAACAGATGGCTCACACTGTACTTATTCGCTACTTTGAAACTAAAAAATAAATAAAACAAAATGTTTTGTTTATAAATTAATCTGATTTAATAAGAAGTTAAAGGGGTTGGGGCTGATATCTCCAAAACAAAATATTCAAGCACATAATCCCCCAATAATAAACCACAAATTGAAAATCTCATAATTTAAAACACCGAAAATTAAAATCTTGTTTTCTCTCTCTCTCTCTCTCTCTCTGTATATTATATAGCTTTCACTGGTCCTACACTTGGTATTTCAGATGTCGACGCATCAGCGGTTTGAAGATCTTCCCTTATGGCGTTGTTGATAGAACGCTTTCGTATCATTTGTTCTGATCAATTGCGCCAATCATAATACTCATATTTGTTATTAGGTATTCCACATTTGGAGATAGATGTTTCTAGTAGGTAAGAAATTTTAAATTTATTAATTTTTTTTAATTTTTAATTTAAAAAATGCTCGTAAAAATTAGAATTAGCTTTAAGCAATTATTAGTCAAATTTTTACGAATTTCAATAGTACGCCACTTTATATTTTTGAATAGAATCGAATGAAAAACATCGCTGGTCTACTTAACTTAGGTCGCCGAAAGATTTGGATCATATATTAATGAATAATTTATGTGATTTAGTATCAAAATGTAAACTTATTTGGCTTCTAAGCTATTAGGTAATTATCTAATATTTAAACAGCTTCATTGCCAGGCCGACTAACGTAAAATAAAGAGAAGATTGAATTAATATCGTTTCCCTGTCGACGTTGTCCATATTGTTGACGTCAGGGACGCAAAAAATGTCTATATTATCTACGTAATAGATTACGTGTCAACAACCGCGTAGACACTATGTAATCTACTCTTCCCATTCAACATCCGGCACTACCGGCACTATGTGTGCATTGCAAGCGATGTGACTTAGTCTGAGAAGGAATCAACGTGCACACAATTTCAGAAGGACTATATTTTGCAAAAATGTTAAACCACGACCACTAAGCAAGCAATTGAAATAAATGAAATCACAATAAGCGATAATCTCAATAAAGCAAGCCGATACAAAATCCAACCTGCGCAAGTTTGTATGTGAATTTTGATTTTGGTGATTTTGTGCTCGAGTATTTTATATGTGGAGATCTCTTGTCTTCCCAACTAGGAAACTGTTCAGAAGTAACAAACTTTAGAATACATAGTAATCTCCCTGATCTAAGAAAGATGCAGGATCACTAGTCCTTAATTTGTAATATAATTACCGATCTTTGATTTGAAGATACAACTTATCGCTTTTTTAAGTTTGTTAGAGACATACCTCACGGTGTTAAGTTGTTCGAGCAAGACTTTCATCTCACAAAATTATACCGCCATTATTTAGTGAGATGTATAAGATATTGAATTAAGGGCGCGCATTTTATGCGTTCTGGAATATTAGACACTATGAGATGTCAAAATCTTGTTGATTAAAAAGCACATGTATAAATTTCAATATGATTTAACTTTTCGTGCAATTTTTCAGAGAGTGT
The DNA here is from genome assembly GCA_947310385.1 of Nephrotoma appendiculata. NCBI lineage: Eukaryota > Metazoa > Arthropoda > Insecta > Diptera > Tipulidae > Nephrotoma > Nephrotoma appendiculata. The sequence goes on from OX371223.1 coordinate 31,932,381, forward strand.
TTGAATAAAAAGAATACAAAAATTAATGCACATAATTTTGTAGAAATCGTTCATATATTATTCTACATGATTAAGTCTACACGAAAAACCAAAAAAAATCCTAAACAAATTATTATCACTGACGATTATGAAATACTTCTTAATTATATGTGTTGGCTTAGTACAAATACATAGTGAACATTTCCTGAAGTTTCTGATTTGGAGATATAATTCCCCAAATCAATAAGTTCTTGTTTTGTACTATAGGTACAAAGCAAAAGTTGGTGTAGACTAACTTTTTATCAGTACGAAACCAAGCTGCCAGTAAGAGACTTAAAGAAGTTCTCATTTTTGTAAAGGTTTGGATATTTTGGTGTACACGAGTATCCAGGGGTTAAAAATGAGGGGGGTGCATTTTTCTACTTTTGTGGTAGAAATATTGTGAGTAAATAATGGCCTCTTTGTTTCATACGACTAGAAAAGTCGTAAACACTGTATGGGTGCCATTAAAAATAATCATTTTGCCCGAAAGCACTTGGGATTCAGATTTAGAAGATTTCATAGATCCGAAACTCAATGGAAGAAGAGGAATTTGAACAAATTGAAAAGAAATAATCATATTCAAGAAGAAGGTATTGAGGAGAAAGTTACTGTATTTTATTTAGACGAAGATGAATTCGATTCTAACGATGAAGCAAACAACGTTGTGAACGCTGTAGTTTTGGCCACAGGCACCAAGAACGAAGAAATTTTAATAGATTCAAATATCAACCTTGAAGTAATTGATAATTTAGAAGCGTTACTATTAACAAGAAAACAAAATGTAAAATGTAACCGCCGTCAATATGAACCAGTTATTCCAAATTTTGTACCAATGCATGATGCAGACACAATAGAAACCGTCAAAACACCTTGAGCAGCAGAATCTGGTTGTCGGATATAAGCATGCTAAGAAAATGGAAATAAAATCTTTTCGGAATACAAATAACTATGGGATGTTTTAAGCTCCCGAGAATTTGATTATATTTTGACAGAGCACTAGAAATAGAAATGTTCCGAAACACGAGGACCAGTGAACGATATTTTCAGATGTGTAATAATATCACGAATAATTTGGAGATTCCCAAGGATTGTATAGACCGATTCTATAAAGTTCGGCCGCAATACATGAGAGGAAAACCTAGCCGTTGGGAAATTAATGTATATATACTTTGCGGAAAATCAGGTATGCCATATGATCTTTTCCCATACCAGTCCGCGAATTTAGGGATATCAGTGAACCATATCCAAAAATTTGTATTTGGAACTGCCGCTGTTTTACCTTTGGCAAATCGTCTTAAAAATACCGATATTTTTCACTTCGGGTACAATACGAATTAAAAGGTTTACCAAACCACCACCAAATTACCGTTGTAAAATGGATCGATTCAAAGCCAATTTAATTAGCGTCAACTTTTGTTGGGGTGATGAATGAACAGGAAGGCAGAAGATGGAACAAACACACTAAATCGTATACTAGTGTAAAACAACCAAAAATAATAAAATGTTATAATAATGGAATGAAAAGTATAGACCTTATAAGCCCCCCCCCCTCCCCTTCTCACCTACCGATTATTCACCCATTTTACTGATTTTGCAGTAACCGCTAGTTAATAAATAAAAAAAATGTTAGATATACTTCATATAGTATGCAGGTATTATCACATCAGATGGTACAAGCGATCAACCTTTAAAGTGTGGGCGGCCTTCAAATTCGGAAAATTAAAATCTTGATGGTGGCTCGGCCGATTATTTCCCAACTTCATTACATTAAAACGGGGTTTTGAAACAAGGCCTGTGAAAGATGTGCAGTTAGATAGGTTTGATCAAAAAGGAAGGTGGAAAATGTTCAGTGAATTTTTGTCTGAACAAAGACCGAAATTGTTTTGAACATTCTCATCGAGAACAGCATAAATTGTATATAGTATTCTTTATTTTATAAGGGGACTTGAACTTCAAAACGGAATGTGAAATACTTTGTGAATTTTTAAACTAATACCCACACTGTCAGTTTTAAAACATTCAGTAAAAACAACATTTTCATCATGGTGAAGTACACGAACGAAATGTTTGTGAAGATAGCCCAAATTCTATCCCTGAAAAATGTGATGGCAACACTAATTATTGCTATTATGACACCGATGTGAAACTGGCCCGAAAAGTAGCCCGAAAAAATGTGTCTTTGCTTAATCTGTAAAATTTTCGGGCTGGCTCGAAATATTTAGAAAAACTGCATTACCTTTACTTCTTATCTCGTTTGTTTTTCATTAACTTTCTACAACCATATTTGATTTTGCAAACCAATACTAAAAAATAGAAAAACATTTAATAAATAAACAAATATGTTTATGAAGAGCAAATTTAGTGGTATAGCTTCAAAACATAAATCTGTAATAAAAATACGAGTATATTAATTATACGTAAAATTTTGAAAAAAAATACGTTTACGTTAATCGAAACTGAAATACTGAACCCTTATTTCCCTACGAGGTTAAAAGAAGTTCGTGCCAGTCTCAGTATGTAACGATTTTCAACAAAAAATTTACTAAGTTTCTTCTGTGGCGGTTTTCACAAGGATTACCTGAAATTTCTTAGTAAATTTTTTGTCGAAAATCGTTACATACTGTGACTGGTACGAACCTCCTTTCCACCTTGTACAGAAATGGGGCTACATTATTTCGCTTGCAGATGGCCTACACTAATTGTCGATAGTCACTGGAGTTTCAGGTAATCCCTGTGAAAACTGCCACAGAAGAAAATTTCTTATTAAATTTTTTGTTGAAAATCGTTACATACTGAGACTGATACGAACCTCCTTTCCACCTCATGTCATGACAGTTGAAATTTTCTGGGCTGAGAGTGGATATAATACTTATAAATATGTACATGTTTGTGAAATAAGCCCAATTGTCATATGTGTGTGAAGATAGGCTAAATTCATTGTCAAACGAATGCTATGGCAACAAAATTATTGCTATTATGACATTTTCTACACTCAGCCCAAAAAATACATTCAGTTTTACTGTCAGCCCGAAACTTCTTGCTATTACGATAGTTTAAAACTATCTTGACAACCGAAATTATCGAGCTTAAGAGTAAAAATGTAATGATTTTCTTATGCGGTGCATATCTTTTGATGGGTGAATCTTTAAAGAGCACGTACAACTTTTTATAAAAATTTTCTAGGTCTAGGAGTTGAGATAGAGTCAGAAACTATACGTTGGCCCAACTAGTGGTGCACAGAGTTTGATAGGTGACTTTTAAAGAGCATGTACGATTTTTTTTAGAATTGTTCTAAATAGTAGTTATATAAGAGCTCCTTAAAAATTCACCTATCAAACGATGTGCACCACTAGTTGGGCCAACGAATATTTTCTAACTTCTATGGACTAAGTCTTAGCTCATTTTGAATTCAAAAAAGCATAGAAACTTTGATCAAATAAGTCCCGACACTTTTATATATCATATATACTATAGTTATATACTATGTTACGATAGTTAACAGAAATTTTGTTGTTGACTGTAATCTATTTAGAATCTAAGAATGTTGTTCATGTTTTCAATGATGCGTCTATTTTTATTTATACAATTTCGTATACTTGTATGTACTATATATGGAGATGGAGATAAAAACTCGGTGAATACTGCGACTCAAAAACTTAATTTTCATAATCATATTTGAAAATTTTTAATAGACACAAATATTATTTCTACACTATAAGTAGAAAACAGTCAACTTTTGTGAATAGTTTTGAGTGAATTTAATAAAATGAAATTTTTTAAAACAAAACACACTTTAAACATGTCAGAGCTATCGAGCCCACCGATAAGGAACCCAGATGGTCACTGGCCTATAAGTCACTTAGTAAAGGCTCACTTTCCCTAACCATCTACAGAAAATGTTCACACCAAACGAACAAAATAATGACTGCCCCAAAGGCAGTAAAATTTAAATGGAAATGCGTCAAAATAGTTATCAATAAAACAATGGTCACTATAAGGAAATTTTACAAATATTTTTTTGAAGCAATTTAATTTAATTTTATAAGTGGCAAAAGTTAACAGTGAGGCTAAAAATGGATTTCAACCATTATAGCCGAAATTAAAATTTATTAGTTGGAACAGAATATTAATTCTTTTTGGAATAAGTGTATAGATGATGTATACATCGCCGAAATCGGGTAAGATGAAAACATTTTAAAAATGTTTCTTTATAGGATTGTGTATCTATGATTTGTAGGAGGTTCAAGTTTGCAGTTTTTCCAAAAATATTTTTTGTAAAATTGAAAATCTGCAGTTTTTATTTATCAATTCTTAATTTTAATTATAGAAATTTAAATTACACTGTCTCGTAATAAGTAAAAATTACATTTGCGTTATTTTAATTCGTCTTACATTAGAATATGGGGGCTGCCAAACCCCCGGTTCTCTAGAAAAATATTTAACTCAAATGTTTTCATAATAAAAATGCAAATTGCAAAATGTTTAAAAAAATGTATGTTTTTATGTAGCTACTAAAATTTGGAACTCCTCAAAGCTGCTTAGCATTTATCTCCAAAGCGCATGCACAACCATTAAGTACCAAATTTCTCAAATCATAGCCGAAAATTTGTTGCAATTTTGCCATAAATTCACAATTCCAACATCAACATTTATTAAAGTCTTATCATTACTTATTATTTTTTAACTTGTCGTCACACATCTCTGACATGTACGCATAAGAATTTAAGATTGCAGTGAGCGAACAAAATAATACAAATATTATAAAATTATTGGAATTTTCATCTTGACGATTGCTCCAAAATAAAAGAAAAATATATACTTAGTAAAGAAGAGTATAGAAGTCTAGTACTTACAGCTGTTTAAAATTAAAAGCTTTTTAGAGTTTCAATGTATATTTGGATGCTCTGTAGCTTACCTGGAATGAAACGAAATGTAATAATATTCTTATTATGTATAAGGAACAAGGATTCTGTATTCTTATCTGGATATAGCTTGAGAAGCCAAATATTATAATGCCAAAAAAGATTAAGGTATAAGCAGATTTGCTAATATTGTACACGTATATTTTTTATAATCATAATTCAAAATTTCAGGGCATCGTTACCTCTAATTTATTTCATAAACGGGATTCCCGATAACACTATAAAAGTTTTATGATTAAAAAGCACACAAATAACGCAACACTAAACTTTTTTAACACAAAACTTTCACTTTTAACAATAAACATAATTGCGACACAAAACACTCACTAGACGAGACAGATCGTAATATACAGTACGCTTGTGTAGAAAGAAAAAATAATTTTCAAACGATAAATTGCCAATATCGTTTTAGTTTAAATCGAATATAGTTTAAACTTGCACCGATCAAAATAATCCGTTATACTGATATGAACCTCCATCCAAAGATTTAAAAAAAAATGATGATTGGAACTGCTATAGTTCGTTGTTTAGACACTTTGTTAATCTTTCACAGTTGAACAGTCTAATCGTGCAGAAATTTATAGTTCTAAACTATAAATTTTGCCAATATAACGTGTCTGTCTGTGAAGTTATCTCTAGATTTCATTACTTTCAGTTTGAGATTTCTAATATGGAATGGTAAAAATAAGCCGTTACTTCAGATTAGTGCAATAGGCTATATGTGTATGGGCCATTCTGTCTATATGTATGGATTATTGATTAAAACTAATGGCCCTTATGAACTAAGAGTGATATGACCGAGTGATTTGAGCTTAGCGCTCAAATGAGTGATAATGATTTGAGCTTAGCCATGATCCTGGGTTGCTTAAAACCTTAAGTGTCGCTTCGATCTCGTCTGATATCGATAAGAATTAGCGCTAAGAGGTCGTACGTGTAAATGGCCGAATAATTTTTATGAACACAATTCCGATATAAATCTAAATCTTAAAGTATATAATTTATTCTATTAAAGACGATCAGCAATGGGTGGGAAACAAGATACTATAAAGCCAAAAAAAAAATATTAAGATTGAAGCGGATTAGACAATATTACTGCGTAGATGTATATTTGTTACAATCATAATTAAAAAATGTATGGCTTGATTACCTTAAATGTAATTTATTTCATTTTCGTCTTACGTTTTTTTGCCCACAGTAGTATGTCAAGTTTTCAACTCTCAGCCCCCGAAAATATTTACTGTCCTGACAGCCAAAACTATCATGACACAAACATTTTTCTAGGCTGAGAGTAAAAATATTGCATTTTGGTGAAGGAGGAAGATTCAAAGTAATTCCGAATCGGTGACTGCAATTTCAAAAGCGCTAATTCCAATTTTTGATCGAAATTATCGTCCCAGCATTTTTGGCTAAACGGCTTCGTCAACAAACAGACTATGCGTTATATGTCATGTGAAAACACTCATATGCGTCAAAAAACACCACTTCATACACAAAAAAACTGTATGATGTGGTTTTCATGCTGATGGTGTCATTGGACCGTTTTTTTTTGTTGATGAAAATGACCGTCACGTTACAGTCAATAAACTTCACTACAAAGGCATGTTGCAACGTTATTACTTTTGTCAATTGCATGAGCTAGACATTAATATGATATGTCGTTTCAACAAGACAGTGCGTCATGCCACAGCGGGTATAACAATCGACCTATTTAAATCAAAATTCGATGAATGTGTTATATCCAGAAATGGTCCTGTCGATTGGCTGCCTAAATCATGTGATTTAACACCTCCAGACTTTTTTTTATGAGGCTACGTTAAATCATTGGTCTATGCTAACAAGTCAGCGTGTTTAGAGGAGAGAGCCAATATTGGACGAGAGATAGCGGCCGTTTTTGTCAAAATGTGTGACCGAGTCATTGAATATTGGGTTCAACGGACATAAGAACGATGGTTGGAAACCCTTTATTATATCAAAAGTAAAAATTTTAATTTTTTTAAATATAAATGAATTTTTATACCTGAAATCAGTAACATTCGCCTTAATTTTATGAGTGTTTTATTACGAAAACTTAAAACCACTACTTCGGGTTGTACATAAAAATGTACAATAGCCATAATCCACCCCCATTGGAATTTTAAATTTTTTTTGTAATAAGTGTATTATTTTGGGGATATATTTTCAATTTTTCACATCAAAATAATTTTGCAGTACTCAGAAAAAAAGTTCGAACGTAAGTTAGTTTACCACTTACTTTGTAAGTTATAGTTTACCAACAATTTCAGTAAATGTTTTGGACCAATTTGCACAAGTTTTATAGATCGGAATATAAATTTCAGCTTCGCAAGTCATAAAATTTTTTTTAACGTTCCACTTGTCTCGATGATATATTCAAAAATCCTATTAAAGCTCTATTAAAACCTACTCGTATATAATAATATCAAGACACCGATTAACTCGCTTTAATGTTTTTCCAGATCACTGTCTATATAAAATGCTATTAAAACGACATAAATTTAACATCCTTTTTTATATACATATATATTCACATACATGTTTCCCATTAGTGAAATCAAAAGAGAGTTTCTAAATAGACACATCAAATTATACGCTAATTAACTTTATGTAATTAAAAATAAAAAATAATTACCATTTTAAAATTAACTTCCCGTGTAATCCGCAAACAATTAACGAAACATAAAAATTACAAACCCTGAGTGCAATTGTAATTACGTTACGTCTCTATTAAAGGTAACATAGTGACTTTATTATAAAATAGGAAATAAACTGTTTGTAATGTACTGTAATGTCTACGTATGAGTGCGAGTATACATATATGCGGAAGTATGTAGTTGTGTTCTAGAATATAGCAATTTTGAAGAAAAAAAATTGTTATGGCAACAACGAGCAATAATTAGTCCATGGCTGCTATCAGTATATTATTTTGAAGGGTTAATTTCGAGCTCCTGACTATAAACTATATAATTCAATTGTATAACATTATTACCATACATCTGTTGCACACATAATATATATAGTACATATGTAATGTTCATGATAATTAAATAAAACAAAAAAGTAAGTTTACAAAATAATTTCATTGTTAAGTAGATAAAAGCTCGAGTATGCTTAATTAACTTATTGATCAAATGAAAACTCAGAAGTAACAAATTTGTTGATGATATGATTTTGTCTATATACGAGTATATAGGTATAACTTTTAATATATACGAGTATGTAAACCATTTCCAATACGTAAAGTTTTTCATTAAATGAAAGAAAAAGTTTATGTAGCTATAGCCAACAATAAAATACAAAATGTGTTATAATACATCGTTCACTCTCGCACCAAACTAATTCAATTAATAAATATTTTTACTGTATGTGGGTTATATTGTGATTGTGCCGAGAAATTAAGAAATTTCTATAAATGCCGAACAATAACTACAACTTTGTTTTCCAATCATTTTAGTTATGATAAATTTTCATAACCAACGAACCACAACAAATCATACCAATTTGTAAACAAACTAATTCAACAATCACAAAAATAATTAAATAAATTTTCGACCAAATAAATAAAAAGCTATCAACCTTTTCTAAATAAGCGCTCGTGTATGTAATAAACACCTATGGGTGAAATGCATATCGCTGCCATTGGATAGCACAAAAAAATTAACAGACTTTATATTTTTTTTTTTTTTTTTTCATTATACGAGTTTCCCTAGAAATTTTTGTTTTGTTTTTGTTCGAGGTTTCCCGGCGAATACAAAACATTCGGGAAAAATGAATTTTAATTAAATTTTATTCTGTGTATTATGTGTATTGAAAAGTTTCCATATTTCGTATTTTGTTACATACAAGGTTGGCGGGTCTGTCCATCCATGCCCTGTAGTTTTTAGTATTTTTTTTTAATTTATTATTTATATTCATATATTTTTTGCATATAAAATGTTAGATATACCAGTTTTACAATATGGTTAATATTTGATTTTGGTACATTGAGCGGTTCTACACAATGCTTCAAAGAAGCAGCTTCATCTTTATTTCTTTTCGCGTTTACCTATGAAACCGGTTTTAAGTGCGGCTAATTTTTCAACCAAAATTTGTTCGATGAAGCAAGGATGGGTATCGGAATCCAATAAACCAAAATCCAAAAGACAAAAACCAAAAACCAAGACTCAAACTTCCAAAATCCAAAAGAGACAAAATCCAAACTTACAAAATCCAAAATGGACAAAATCCGTAAAGGACAAAATCCAAAAAAATCCCAACTTTTCAAACAGTTTGGATTTTTTTTGAATTTATTGTTTAAAATCGGCGTAGCCGTCTATTGCTCAATTGGTCAGCAACATTTTTGTGTAGTATGCCACTATACGCGTCATTTCCTGGAAAATGTAAATTCAAAAAACTTAATTTTCCTTGGCAATATTAATATTGACATCTTGTCGGTGTCCTCAGAGCAAAATGAACACTTATTATTAATGGCTGGCTATGGCCTTAAATCTTATGTAAATGAGCTCACACGGCGCACTTCTAATACTTGTATTGATCACTTCTTTATCCGTTAAAATATTTTTCATAAAATAGACTTTCTGGTCAAAGTGGTTGATTTGGATATAAGTGACCATTCACATGACGATAACACCATAACCAAATTTAGAATTAACTATCCGGGCTTAAATAAATTTTTAGATAACGTATCATGGAACCAAGTTTTGGATAGTACAGATCCGAACACTGCATTTAAAAAAATTCTTATCTATTCTAAAAACCCATATGTTGACCTACATCGCTTTTCATACCAAATACACTCAAAAAAACTTTTGAAACTTTGGATGTCTTTCAAAATCCGGAAACTTATTGATCTCAAAAATAAATTGTACAAAAAAGTAAAGAAACATCTGCAAACTATTTCGCTTAAATCAAGATATTCTGACCTAAAGAAAAGAAATTTCAAATAATTTACCTAATCCTAAAAAGCAAAGGGAGATTATTAAATCAGTTGAAGAGGCAAAAAGAAATAAATTTTGCTTAAAAGATGAAGCTGGCATTGAACACGTTCATAATGCGGTAGTCGCCAACATAGTTTAATAAGTTCTTTGTAGAAATACCAACTCATCTTAACAACAGCATTGATAAAGTGATCTGTAGTGCTCAGGAGGAATATGATATGAAGTTCTCCAACTTCATCGGGTCCACCACCTGTTTTTTCTCGCCTGTTGATGGCTGTAAAATTCTATCGGTCATAAATGATTTCAAAAATACTGTTACTAGTGGGTTCAATGAAATATGAAATAGGACTTTAAAACAAATTGTGGGAAAGAAAACATATTGAACATATCTTCAACCGAAGTTTGTTGAAAGGAATTGTCCTGACTCGAATGAAAAGAGCTGTAATCATACCTCTTTTCTTTTTTTTTGTAAATTAGACATAAATGACTTAAAAAAGGCATATTTTATTTCACATTATAAGCATAAAATTTACATTAGTTTTTAATACACATAGAAATGCATGCGTTTCATTAATGAAAATATAAAACATATACAAGTGGAGTTTTTATGCCATTTACACATTTTATGCCATTTATAAATACACTTCTTAAATCATTTTCAAAATGACTAATGACATGCATTAATAAAGTCTGCTTTTTTTTATTTCATTTTCATTACAGATTTTAAGTCAATTTTAAAATGAAATAAAAACGCTTGTTTTAAATCAGAAAAAACATCATTTTGACGTCAGCCTTTTTTAATCCATGGAGCCTGATTGGAGCACATACAGTTGGAAGAAATTTCAATAACAGGATTTGCTCAAACTGTGAATGCATCTTGAATGGACCAAACACGATCTAAAAATATTAGTCTCATCTATGGCCAAGAGCTTATAGTGGTTTCTGACATATATATATATACATATATGTTTTTTTTAATGCCTTCGAATTCTTAAGTAGTTTAAGAAATCAAAATTATGAAAGCAAAACAATTCAATTTGTTTCTACAATTTAATTATTGGAGTTTTAATCAAATCTTACCCCCAAATCTCCAAGAGATTTTCTTGAAACTTTTTTTTTTTATTTATGGAGAAAAGCTGATAACTATGGCTTGAGATATATGCACAATGTAACATATAACACATAACACATTAAAAACGTTTTGTTGCTATTTTTTTTTGTCACCGCCAGGAATCGAACCCGGGACCCGCGGATTACATAGCAAGCACTCTATACTTACTATGCTATCGAGGGCGACGTTTTTGTATAGCTTAAACTGACCAAATATTCGCTTATTGATGCCTTCGATTCATGAGTTATATTCAATTATTTTGTTGAATGCTTTATTATAAGCATCAAATTGAAACGTTCACTAGTACCATAAACGTACCATAACTCCAATACTCCAGGATTCTGGTGAATATAGTGACTTTATGTTGTTTGTGCCGCTAAAGTAGTTTTTGTTAAACCAACGCGTGTTATGGTTTTCCAATCTGGATCTTCCACATAATATATTGAAATTGGTTCCTACTTCGTTTGCGGGTACCCAGGTCAAACCTTTCAGAATGCGTACTTTCATATTTGGCAGCAAGTCTGTTTTTCTGCCTGTCGCCAAAGTATTTGCTTAAAATGAAAAAGGCAATATCGATATTTCAAAACCCAAAATTAAACGTTCTCCTTTTTCACACGCAAATAAATATGAAATAACTCTTCATACGCCAATTTTGACTTTTTATTCATCAATCAAAATATAAGAGGTGCCATTTGTCTCTCAATTTTGCCGTGAATACTGAATAGTCGCAACGATGATATATGGTCGCAACGACGTAAAAGGTCGTTTCACTCAATAATTTAAGGGATCTCGTCGTGCCTAATATAATATTCCGCTCTCCTATAAATACCTGTATACCAATTTTGTCCCAAAATGTGTGAAACGAAATGAGTGTAACCGGAATGATATCGTAGTAGCATATGTATTTGTAGTAGTTTCGTGCATATGATTGTTTTTCTGCATATGCAAGTCACGTGGCATTCTTTTTTGTTTATTCATATTAACTCTTTCAGTGCAAACATGATTTCGGCTAGTGTATTGAAGAACACGATTGCGCTTTTTGGCACTCAAAGGGTTAACCATTGTAAACGCCATATTTTTGCCATTTTGTTTTATTTTTAAAATTTATGGAATTTAAAATAAATTTACTTATAAAATTTTATTAATAGATGTACAATTAATTTATGATAATAGATAATATAAAATATATTGGCATGTTAAATAATAACACTCCACAGCTCGAGAGCAGACGTAATGTGCTGAGAAAAGGAAGTAAGCACCATAAAAATTAAACCGATTCGCCCGGAACGCGTTATTTTGGTACTGTTCACCATACAAATGACATAAATACGAACAAAAGAAAAATACAAATACAAGGACATAATTGTGTATTATACACTGTGTACGTATTCGATTTTTTTTGCTTCACTCATTTTAAATGAGTAACTCACGAGACAAAATCGATACTCTGGTCACTTAGAAGAATCAGCTTGCCTTCCAAATATTTTAGATCCTCAGGGATGGAAATTTCACTCAAACTTTTAGATTCCTTGAAAGAATTCCTCTGGCTTCGAAGACTTTTTTCGCTTTGTGCATGATTGGAAGGCAAGTATCTGCGGCAATTTGGTTTAGCCTCGAGGATTGAATCAGTTATTATTTTGGCAGAGTACATGGTACTGGATTTTGCGATACTTTTTATTTTATTGTTGGTTCCGTTTATTATTTTTTTGAAGCTCGCGGATCACGAAGGTACTGGGTGATTTGCTATTTATTACGTGCTCGCCATCTATTAACGTAGTATCTACTCGACTCTTACAATTTCTTGATTTTTGTTTTTTTTTTTTTTTAAGTAATGAAGTATTAATCATCCAATGGATTTAATGTCCTTTTTAGGCCAATTAATACTCTCCTTTTCATTCACGCACTCACCCACCCATTCACCTACTCACACATTTACAGTATATTACCTGCACGTTGCAAGCTCCATGTCAACCTGCACACTGACATGGACGGTGGGTCGGCGCTGAATTCTGCACTCCAACAGAGGGTCTAAGTTGTGTTTATTAACATCACCGATCGTAATCGATGAAAAAAATTCGCTTGACATCCGGCCTCTGGTGGGATTCGAACCCAATACCTCCCGGTCCAAGTGCGAAGCTGATTTACATTGCAAATAACTCCATCTGTTTTTATATCAAGGTGATAATTGAACCCTTCATTAAAAAGCTTCACTATTCCTTTATTGGATTTCACTATTGAAATATTAATTTTTCATTATTGTAGTAACGCTTATGACGCAGTATAATGCTTTAAAACTTTGAAATAAAACTAATTAGCACACTTGCGATAAATTGTTTAGTTTATTTTTAAATGAATAAAAGATTGTTTTTTTTATTTTTTATACGATAATTTTTACAAAAGTTCCAATCGGGGAAAGTACAAAATTGGTAAACAACTATCCTATTTTATAACTGATTGTTTATCAAAACATGAACCAAATTTATTTATTGGTCTTGAAAAATTCCAGATGGTTTTCTCTCATCCCCCGAACTGTATTATTATAGGCACATGCTATTGTTTACATAATATTCTATTTACACCAAAAAAAGAATACTTTTTATTCGCATGTTTTATTGTCGGTCCCACCTAGAGAATTTTAACAATTTTAAAAGGAAAAATTTAACCATTATATGAATATTGTAATTTATTATGGAAATCCCAAAAGACTTTATTAGTTTTCGGAACAGCGTCGTGTTCTTTTTGCTCGTACCGTTTTCAAAATTTGAATGAATAAAATTTTTATTAGTTTTAAACTGGAAATTCCAAACCCAACCGCAGTTTTGGAATTTCCAGTTTGAAATAATTATAAAGGACATTAATATAATATAATATATCCCACCATTCAAATTACGGTAGTTTTGGTGTCGGTATAGTTTTCTTCCGTAATTTAAACAAGAATGAATTTAAGTTTAGAGTTATTAAAACATTATTAAAACATATCAATAAATTATTTAAAAAACCAAAACTAAAATTTTAAATAATTACACTGTGCTAGTTGAAAAAAGTGACAGGCTGGGCACCCAAAGGGTAAACCTAATTCGAGTACAGTCAATGGAGCTAGTCCCATTTCAAAGTTAGTCTCCATTTTTGAGATATAGCTACTTATACAAAATGTCGTAAAAAACAGGCAACATTGTTCACCAATAGTATTTGAACAAGCAAAGTTATTGCGCAAGTCAAGATATACAACTTTGCCGAACATATCAAGAACCAAAAACCACATCCATTGTATATGTGTGCTTTGCTTAGGCCAAGGTTAGGTTAGGTTAGGTTGGAGTGGTTGCTTCCGCACACTTAGAGCAGTAGTGGCCCATTGTGGTACCACAGGATGCTATTTCCACTTTACCCCTGTTCAAAACCATTCGGAGCTACGTACGTAGCACAAAATATCTCGAACTCCATAGTCCGCGAGATCTGAAAGGCTGGCCATACGCCCAAATACCAATGCCTGCTGTATGATAGTGCCGAACACGAACATAGGAAGGAAGTTATCTAAAGTCTCTTCCTCCTATTCGTCTTTGCAACTTCTACAAAGTCATTCGTCTGTAGACCCAGTCTTGTCAGTTTTGGCAAAAGCTTCTCACAGAAAACTTCGGCTCCTACCTTGCCGTCTAGAGAAACATGGGACCATCTGTGCAGAGATCCATATACACAAGTAAGGCTCCAGCATACTTAGACCAAACAGAACGCTCATTTCAAATAAGATACATAGAACACATCATTGATATAACCAAATTAAAAAAGTACATAAAATCAAGTTTCGGACAACACATGAAAACTGAAAATCATAGGTACACAAAATTCAATAAATGTTTAACCAAAATCTTGGTATAAATTTTGGGCACTTTGATTCATGAGTCGTGAGACATTTGTACACTGTACGTATCCAATTTTGGGTGACATTTGTTGGGATTTGCAAGACGAAGAAGATCCCGAAGACGACACGGACGAATCAGAAAATTAAAGTTAAAAAAGTTTAGAAAAATGTTAATTGTTTAGGTAAAAATTAGGAAAAATCACCATAAAATCAACTGAATCGATTTAATTGTATCTGAAATAGTTTCTATTGTATCTATTTTTGTCGATGCGATGTTTATTTGATCGATTTCAATCGATTTAAATTCAATAAATGGATAAGAAATGTCGAAATGAAAAGAAAAAAAAATAACACAAAAATGGGAGTGTAGTTGTGGTTTCTCTGTTTTGATATGTTCGGCAAAATTGTTTGTCTTGGCTTGCGCAAAAACTTTGTTGAAGAAAGCAAAACGAAAATCTTAATGGTTCAAGAACTATCAACGTGAAAATAAGTGTCAATTTTGACAAATTTTTAACTCGAGATATCTCAAAAATGTGGACTAACTTTGAAATGGGACTAGCACCATTGAATTCAGCACACTTGAATTAGGTTTGATTAGGACCTCATTGGGATTAGATGGGACCTCATTGAAAGTTTCATCATGCACTAATCGTTAAGTTCATCAATCACTTTCCGGTAGAGTATACGTCTTAGACCTGATGAACATTTTCCGGTAGGGTAATTACCTAACCATACTAGCAAAACACTTAAAAACAACAACAATATAACATTACATAACTATAAGTAAAATACATAAATAAATATATAATAAGTGAATTAATTTATATCAAGTGATGATAGACATTTCTAAACATACGGGTCTAAATATACGAAAATCTTCTAGTGGTAAATTTACATATCCTATGTCATCCTGGATAACATACAACTGTAATATAAGCAGCCGTTGATCAATAATCCAACTCATGATATTTCATGAACTACTATCGGATACTATCAGGCTACTGTTTCCATAATCCTCGTATCCACCATCGACTATATCGAATCAAATTCAGCCTTGAAACGATTAACCTTGTGATACATGTGCTTCAACCACCTGAAGGTCGCGTCGACCGGATTATTAAACTACGAATCGGATCCGCAACGAAAAAAAATAGTATTGTTGTTGTAAATATTATATTTTTTTTATTTATTTTTTTTTTTTTTTACTAACACAACTTTATTTTTAAGAATATATTTTTGATGATTATTTGTATGATTATATGTACTTCTGGTATTTTACCTTGAACATTCTAATCAACCAATCTAACCGGGGGAGTACAGGGTCGAATTTTTGTTGAACAACAGATTTTAGTAAAAAAAAAAAACGTCATTTCCGCCAAAATTTTGGAAAAATGATCTTGGCCGATATTGATGCAAATTGAATTCAGAATTTTTTATTCTTCTCAACATAAAACGCCTTTCAATAGGACGACGAAATTTGTTAGGTTGCAGCAGCCATGTTGTTAAAGCAACATCTGTCAAATTTGTTGTGAATTGCTCAATATTGTATGGCAAATCACCATGGAAGGTCATAGCATTGAATATCGTTCACAAATCTATAATTTTTACTTTCAAATGCAATGTTTCCGAGAATCAGCCAACAGTTTGAAAGCATTTCTTCTGTGGATGAGCGTGTACGAGAAAACACAAAGCGGGACAGTCAGTTTCTGTGACTTCAACTTGGCGGAGAGAGTCCAAATCTCTAGAGCAGTTGGAAGTTGACCGAAATTTTACCAAAAAAGTCATCTTTAGCGATAAGTCCTCACGAAATGCACCAGCACCGAATGCATCCCGAGAAAGTCACTGTTTGGTGCGGATTTTAGCAATAAACCGTAAACAATTTTTGCCCTCAAAGTCAACATAATGAGCGCGATTCAGCAACTTCAGCCAGATTGACGTCAAAGTCGTCGAAAGCCATGGCGGACCTTTGAACGACGTTATATTCCATACTAATGCAATAAAATATTATTTCAAATAAAAAAAAAGCTAGTGAATATCGCACACACTACTCATATTATTTATATTTGAAAATCGAGCATCCTGATTAAAATACCCTTTATTGGGTGGACCGATATCAGCCAAAAATCAGTGAGATCTCCTAACTTATGAGGCTTTCAAGTTTCATTTCGATCACTCAATCCGTCTGGGGTGTAGAGAATCAAGAGAACTTTAGTGGGTACGGCACCTCATACATACGGCAACAACATTTTTTTACTTCTCCGATATAGCGAATGGTAAATCGGCAAAAATCTACATTTATTATGAAGTAATTAGTTTGTTTTTTTACCATTTCAGAATACTGATTAGTTTTAAATTCAGAAATAGTTATAATTTTTAAAATTCCATGATAAATTTAAGATTTAATGTTTCCATTCAAAAGAAATAATCGTTTACTAATATTTAAACATTTGCGGAAATGAGATCATTAAAATTCCGTCTGATTTTCATTTTAAATATCCATTAAACGATCTTTATAGAAAATGGAACTCTAATTATAATTTACAGCAATCGGTAAAACGCCTCATTAACAATGATTTACTAATCATCATCATATTTGTTTATCTTACATCTACACCGCACATTCAGATCATTGACGAAAAGAGAAAATCGAAATTCGGCAAAAATAAAAATTTTCCACCAAATCTATTTTTTATTTAAATGACTTTCATTTTACAATTAAAACAGTTAATTAAACTCATTCCAAGTTGGGCGCACATCAATAAGTATCATCATCGTCAAGACATTTTGGTGTGATATACCAAAAAAATCAACAATTGCTAATATAATAATGAAGATAATGATGGGAGTTGAAAAAGAAAATAATAAGCTCAAACCTAAAATCGGATAGATATTTAGGAAAAGAGCTCGAGTACTAATAATGGTAATAAGAAACCGTAGAGTAAAGAATTCTACTCGTATATACGACTATAAGAACATAATAATGTTAAAGAAAGACAATTAATTTAATCAATTTCAAAATACTCATTAACTCCCTATTTGACATTGACATTTTATGCGATAATCAACGACAACAACAAAAAATATGCTTCCTTCCTATTTATGGGCCTATATACTCGTATACACACACACTTTATCCCAATTTACTTTTATATCAAAAAATTAAAATTTAAATTAATCATCTATTTGTAAGTTGGTGAAAAGAGCTTTTGTTCCTCCCACATTCTTATGTATCTATGTAGTAAACCGCAAACATCAAAAAGTTTCATCTATTTTGTCAACATAATAATGTTGAGATACATAAATACATATACATAGATGCGGATAGTAATAACAACAAAAGTTGATTTCCTTGACAAAAGGAAATAGCTTTAAAAGCTCCTTTTTAAAGCGTACACTCATCGTATATATTTCATTATACAGCATAAAAAGTTGTCGACAGCATCATGTCGAAAAATATGTATTATAAGTTTGAACATAAAAAAATCCTTCCTGTGTTACATAAAAATAAAAATCCGAATAATTGGGAGAAACGTATATAACGAAAATTGAAAATATTTTAGAAACATTTTTTTTTACATTAAGCTTTCAATAATGAAAATGGCAAAAAGCTTGTAGCAAAACAGTTATGTATCTATTCTGTATATAGAAAACTCTTATATAAAAAGAAGACAATTAGTAAAACACTATGTACTGTAAAGTAAAACGTTCTGGAATTTAGAATTTATAGGATTTCCAAATAAAATTGATATGATCGCAGGAAAATCGTTTAAAATGTCGACAATAGAGTGGAAAAATTTGTGGAGCTGAGAGGGGTTTGTTTTTGTCGGTCGCATTTTTATGTAATAAATTAATTAGCACATAAGACTAGTTGTTAACATAACGGTATTTCGCGAACGATTTGCCATACTTATACGATTTTTCACGATAAATTTCACCAACCAACCATTGTACACCACCATTGTATTCCATCGAGGTCTGTGCTCCTTTTAAATTTAATGTTTTTCTTCGCCATTTCTAGTTCGTGCTCGCAAAAAAATCATCGCTTGCCTCAAGCGGCGTGTCCGCAGCTGAGTTGGAATCACCTATCTGAGTAGAGTAAAATTCGTAACACTACCTCTTTCTAAAATCTGTTCGCCCCAAAAATACTAGTCCACCTTTTACATGTTGTATCGTACTATTCTATCAATATGCACCGATATCATCTTATGTTTGGGGCCTAGTTGAACACAATATGCAATTTCGTTAAATCGTTTGACATTATAATCCTTCCCGACTTGGTTTTCATTATGTTTTCATTATGTCGCTGGGATAACTTTATTATTAGTTCGTCTTCACGAAACCAAAACTTAATATCATGTGGTAGATGGCAAGGTACTCTATCAAACCATATACCTTAACATAAACAGTTCCGGTTAAACCTCTATATACCACTTTGTCTGACTGTGGATGCAATAGTGAAGTACGCATCTTCTTTATGTTAAGAATTTTGCACAATTCTTTAAACACGGATGACTAGAAGTTTTTATCTTGGTCCGAATGTAGTTCTTGCGTACTCTGCTTTGAAAATCTAATTGTTCACAAATGTGTCGGCTACTATCCGGGCTTCTTGATTTACAATCAGATATAGGCTTCTATCACGGCCTGCTGAAATAGTCAATACATACTAGTATGTATCGAATACTATATTTGTTTCCGTAAATGAGGATATCCATTGCTATACGTTCAAACGATGCCCCAACATTGTATTGCTGCATTCTCCCTTTCGCCCGAGTTCGCGGTCGATTACACACACTTCACACCGTCCGTACCAAACTACAATGCTCATCGTTAGACAATTTAAAATCGAATACGACAGAAACATTATTAAATATAAAATTTAAATTAAAAATCGGGTCCCAAATACCAAAGTCCGACCCAAGGAAGCGTAGATCGATCACGAGGCCTCGGTATCAATAAATAAAATCATTTTACGTTATACATAAAAAAACTCATTACCTGGCATCATAATAAATTCGTGAAAAAGTGCAAAATATACGACTCACTAAAAAGACCGTATTATACTCAGTGAATCATAATACGTCTATGCTGTATTCACAAATTCGTGAGTGTTTCGTATCATTAGCAGGCTGTTAGGAAATATAAACACATAACGGCTAAATAGGAGAACCACTGATCATCCGGAATATATCTTCCCCAAGTACATTATCCAGAGTGCACTTTAAAAGCATTCAAGGAAATTCTAATCCTCGAATGGTCTCTACAAAATAGGAGAAATCTTCGCCAAAGCGAATGACAAATATCACTTCTCGTTAATTGTGAATAAAGTTAAGGCGGAACACTATTCGACTGATACAATTACAGTTCTCATTGAAACATATCCTAAATGTTTTTATCCAGCTGACTAAATGGAAATTTGCCGAAAATGCTGCAATAATCAAAAAACAAAAGAAAATAAATTTTCGAAATTTCACGGTGCATAAAAAAATATGAACAATTCAATATCGGCTCCCATAAACCAAAACTTTTCATGAGCAAATGACACTCCATCCGACTTTCAAGAAACCTGGTATATAACATCCAATACCAGAACATTAAAGCCCCACCCAGGCCAACACATCCCAAGCCACAAGAGCCAATGGATATCCGTCGTTTTGCAGAGAAAAAAATTAGATAAATCACCGAAGCAACAAGCCCAACAAAGCCAACCAGCGTTTAAACGAGAAAGCTCACATAGAGTGATCTGCGGAAACAGCAAAGAAGTGACTGAAGGAACGCAGAGCTAAATTTCTTGATGGATGCCTCTCTAGCATACCATACATAAAATACCAGACGAGAAACGGCGATACTCTTAGATTCTTGATTGATACGGGTGCCAATAAAAATTTCATTAACCCTGAATTAGCCAAAAAACCTGATTCCCACAAATACCAAATTAAAAACTAGATCGGTAGGGGAATCATTAACGGAATTAACATAAACATTGGAAAACAACATCCTGATACTGTACTCAAATATTAAGATACCACTTCATGAAAAGCACCTTTGAATAAAAGAACACAGTCGAAAATACAGTGAGGGCAGAAATCGAAACAGTTTCAGGTGAGGCAGTCTACACAAAATCCTACCACTATCCAGTCAATATGAGAAACAAGGTAGCGAGACAAATTGACAAACTTCTAAAAAATCGGACCATACAACCTTCAAAGTGCCCATATAATTCACCAATCTGAATATAGTGAAGAAGAAACTGGATACTTTCATTACGGAAAAATATAAGATTATTATTGATAACAAGCGATTAAATGCCGTCACCATCCCACATACAGATCCCAGATCAAAATGGAAAAGTCTGATATACCCAAGACTTCTTTTTCCACCATGAACGGGAAAAATGATTTTTGAGTTTTCCATTTGGTTTTAAAAATATACCTGCGATCTTCCAGAGGATGATAGACGACGAATTAGACTAGTTTATGGCAAACCTTGCTACGCCTACATCGATGACATCATTTTTATTTGAAAGACAAACCGAGAAAGGACGCCTAATAAACTATTTCTAGATTATATCACAACAAACCAAGAAATTAGGGCCAACCCAAAGGCAGGAACTGCTATTTTTAATCTAGAAAACACAAAGAATCTGAAAGACCTAAGGACCCTTCTCGGATTGGCATCGTACTACGGGCGCAATGATAGTGAAACCTCTGAAAAACCTTTCAAGAGGCAGCAAGAGAAGTCAGTTGAAGAAAATAATAATCAGTATGCACTAAAGTCAGATCCAACCATTTCAGTAGATTAAAGAACTACTATCATATTGGAAATACTGTTATTTCCTGATTTACACGAGCCATTCAATCTGACTACCGACCTTTGGTGATGTCAATATGAGCCGTACTATCACAGGGGAATATTGGTAAAAACTAACCAACCACGTACCGAGACGTTCAAACAAAACGAATGAAAATTATGTGGTCAACGAAAAAAAACTGTTGGCGATAATTTGGGCCATAGACAACTTAAAAAATTACTTATGCATATGTACGAAGAAAATTAAGATCCTTACGGACCATCAGCCACTCACATTTGCTCTCAGGAATACAGGAATAATTACGCCAAATTTAATAGGTGAAATGAGGACGCGATTGAATGAATATAACTGTGAACTTGTTGAAAAAACGTGACTGCACTAATGAACTTGCTAAATACCCAAGACAAGGGCAGAGTTACAATCAATTCATTATAAGATCGTTAATTATTAAAACAAGCAGGTCTACCAGCAACAGATCTGTTCCTACAACCTTTTTCGAGACATCACAATCTGCAAAACAATTAAGCTGAAAGAACTAAATGAAGATTGCTGTATCAGTCAACTTATAAAAGCGTCAAATGAAAGTTGTGATTATCAACTCAATAGAAACCAAGTTATCGAAGCCTTAGACGACACAATTTTGCTAAGCAGATTCACAGGGAATGTCGTCGGTAATACTAACAACTCAAGCCAGAGTTTAGAAGTAGTTTTTTGATACAATACCATAATGAAACAATAACCATCAACGATGCAACTTTTACAAACGAGGAAACAAAAACATCGCAAGTTCTGCCACCTGTTTTACAAACAAACATCACAGAGAAAAGCATTAAAATCGTTTTCCTGTTTAAAGAATAAACTGGCGTATTTATAACTCTTACTTTTATAATTGAAGTAAACCATATGCTGGGTTTAAGTTAACGATGTGGTATTATTACTATGGCAAACGAACTATACATTGTCATGTTTTATGTTTTACCTCAAACACATTTTTCGGGCATGTAGAATCAATGTTAAGCAGAACCGCATGCGCTATCAAGATTTTGGATCCGGTTTGTCAATGATGTTTTCATATACAATTATAGAAAGAAGACAAGTAAAGAAACTTTTCGAAATATTAAACACGCAGTACTATATAATACAATAAACTTTACTGTAGAGATCGAGAATAAAAAACAACTCCCTTTCTTGGATTTAATATTAACGAGAATTAAAAATAAAATAGATGCAGACGTGTATCGGAAACCAAAGATTACTTCGAGATATAAAACAAACGACTCAGTACATCAGTTAACATAAATCATGCAGCTTTCAACAATATTGTGTATAGGATGTTCCGCCTCCTCCTATCAAATCAAAGTTATATTGCCGAAGTAAATTTTATTAAAGAAGTTGTTACAATAAACAGATATAATACAAACATGCAAAGTACCACATGCAATTGATTTTTTCTAATAACAATAAACTACAAAATTTTATATGTAATACGAAAGACAAAATACCAACTCTAAATAAACTAGATGCTTGGGAAAACCTTCCACTAGCATCTATATAACAATTCTTCATAGCATCGCCGCCATTTACAATTGCTTTTGTCATCTCCATATTCCTCTCGAACTTGCGAGGTTTGGGTTCAGCTGTTAGTGGTGTATACCTTAACTACCGGGCAGTCAAGTGATATGCTTGAGTAGAGTAGAATTCGTAACAATACAATTTCAAATTCCTCTCAAATTTCGATATTTTAATTAACGTCCATATTTAACATTATATATTTTAATTAGTCGGACTAAACAATTCACTACAAAAATAAAATTTTTATTTACGTTTAAGGTTAAAAATGATAAGCTGCTATAAGAAGACTACTTGTGTCTACCTCGTTAGTTGCATTGTTTGGCGATCGGCTTTTGCTCTCCATTCTATTGTGCCGGCGAAAAAATATTTTTATTTTTCCTCAAAAAGTTAAAGTTCAACTAAAGAAAAAAAAGTTTCTCGTGGTGTATTGTTGCGAGAATATTATACAGAAGTCAACACAAAAATTATTATTTTCGTTCATTTTTATTTTCAATGGTGTTCACGGGGGTTGAGAAAACAATTTATGAAGTTGAAAAATAAAAAACACGAATTTCTCAAATATTAACTGAAAACGTATCACAATAATAAAAAATACACACCAACAAAAAGTCCATCGTTTCACGGTTGATTATTTTTTTTATTTATATTTTACTTTACTTGCCATTTTCTTCTGGAACTCGGTATTTTTCCCCGCGCACTGCTTTCTTCGGTTTATATACTCATTGCGATGCGGTGTTGTTTGTATATACTCGTATATGGTATAAGTGGATACCATTCCAACGAACTTGTTGAAAATTGAAATAAATTTAATAAAATTATATTTTTGATGAATATTTGGCAAAACAATTTTTCAAATTTACTGTGAACTTCCTGCAAACAGCCGCGTTACAAAAAAATAACCGTAACACAAAAGTGCTTTAAATTAACTCAACGAAAATAATAGAATTATGAAAAATATTCGAACAGCAACAATCAACTTTGTTATCAACAACGCTTTTCATGAAATAATACACGTATACTCGACTACATACAATACCAAAAAAATATTTATAAATCGCTCCTTTGTTTGACTTTTAATTAATTAATTAATTATTTATTATATTTAATTTTTTCCAAAAAGAATAAGATTTCTTCGGCATCTTTGTATATAAAAAAAAAACTTTTCATTTTGTTGTTACGTTACATTATAATTCGCAAGCAAATGATGAGGGTCTCTCTTAGTTAGGTATTTAGTATATGAATATACGGTAATGGCAAACAAATCATGAAAATTGTTAATCGATTTTTATTTTTTTCATGCTGTAAGGACTTAAGATTTTCCTTTTTCAAATATTTTCTTTTCTATATTTATTAAGTGTTTATTAATTTTCTTAAAAATAATGATTTTTGATATGGGTAGATTAATAATGTCATTTGCTTTCAAAAAGCTTTATTATTTTGGGACGAAGCTTTAAATTACAATTTATATTTTCATATACATATTTGCCCTTCAATCTAAAAATATATGGCTGTGCCTGGCTTACTTAGTAACAGCACACATTATTTGCTGGCAAAGTACAAATAAGTGCTTGTGTGATCGTAAATTGAACGCAACGATTTATAAGTACCTTACCACTCACTATACATGGTTACAAAAGAATCCAGCTGTATTTTTTAAACTAATTAATCAAATTCAAATTTTAAAGCTTCATAGTTTAAAACAATATAACCTTTATTACGCGATTCTTTCTTATTTCAAAATCACCACCAATTTAACCCTAAATACGTAAAATTACCGTCTTAAATTCATCCAAAGTTCTGGTAATCCTTTAGTTGTTGTACCATAACCCCCCCCCCCCGGGCTTATGGCAATAAATATTTCTGCAAAACTACCTCCAAGTAATATTTTGCGTTTATTTTTACACGTTTATTCATGCGTTTATTTGGGACATCTTTTATTGAAACCACCCAAACTCGCTCGTTCCGCACGTTGTGCGGAAATTCAAGCACAAAATCTTGTTCATCTGAGAAGAGAATATCGTCACCTGCGTGTCATGAAAGTAGCTCCTTACTTTTAGTTTTGCGTTTCTTTTTTGTTGCACCCGGATGCCCGTGAATTTTTCTTTTCTTGAAGGCTGACATTTTGAAGTCATCCTTTAGTATTTTCCGGATTGACTCGCGCTTCAAATTTATTTTTTCTGCCATTTTCATTGCAGATCTGTCACAATTATTGTGTATTCGCTCTCGTACTATCTTTAAGTTTTTTTTATTGTTCGCACGCTACTTTTTCGACCATCGTTTTTGTTTTATGTTTTTCATTTGATCCCGTATCACAGAAATATTTCACTGTATATGATAAACAAATTGTTTGTTAATTCCACGATGCTTTTCTACTCGAAAAATCTCTAAACATTTGAAACCACTTTTGTATTTATTCACAATTAAAGATCGTAAGTTTGGCATGTACAAGCAAAACATAACCACAAAATATTTTGAATTTTATCGTGGTTGAAGACCAATGGTGAATAAACTACATTTCATCAGTTATATAATTATTTAACTGGTCAACATTTGATATAAAACGAAACACTTGGAATGCTATGGTGCTTTAGGGGTTGTTCGGGTCGCTGATTACGATGAGCGGGTTGGTTAACCTTCATCACATCAGGTTCAAGTTCATTTGAAGGTAAAAGTGTCTTAATGCGACCGAAAAAATTTGAAAAAATTCATGCGGATGTTTTCGAGCTCCCTGAGTACAATTCCGTAGTTTGTTTGACCTTTCGCGTTTGTTAAAAGTCATTTGAAGGTCATTTGAAGGTCAAATCGACATATTTCGACCAAAATATTTGCGAAAAATTCATGCGTATGTTTTTAAGGTCTCTGAGTACGATTCCGTAGTTTGTCTGAGCTTACGATTTTCAAGTTACAAAAATGAAGCACTACCGCGACTTGGTGTCTCTGACCGAATAGCGCTTATGCGGTGGGTACCTAAGCCGACAATATATCGACGGCTCTTACGAAAATGGTGATATCTTTTTGCCCTTACGAAAAAAGTGACATCTTCATTCTTGCCGCGAAAAAGGTGATATCTTCATTCTTGCCGCGAAAAAGGTGATATCTCCATTCTTGCCGCGAAAAAAGTGATATCTTCATTCTTACCACCGATTGTTTGCTTGTTTATTTGTTGGTTTGTTTGTTTGAGGTTTGTTGGTTAGTTTGATGGCTGGTTTACTAGTTTAATTTTGAATAAATCCCAAAAACCCGCTAAAAATCTCGAAAAATCCAGACAATTTTCTCTGACTAAGATCGAGTGTATTTTTTATGTAATTTTGTGCGATGAACTCGAATCTGAAGTCGTAAACTAACGAAACTAAACCTAATCTAACCAAACCCAGTCTAACCAAACGCAATCTAACCAAATCAAACCTAACCAAACCTAACACAGCAACAAACAAACAACCGAATCAACAAACAACACTACCAAACTTCACAGTAAGTACCCAACAAAACACACAAGCAAACAAACAAAAAGACAAACAAACAAACAAACAAACAAACCATTAACAACCAAACAGAGCACCCAACCAAACAAACGCAACAACAACGCTCAAACAAACAAACAGAGCACCAACCAACCCAACAAACGAACAAACAAACCTACAAACAAATCATGCGACAAACCTCAAACCACCAAACGAACCAACCAAGAAACCTCAAACCTCTAAACAAACAAATCATCGGACCGAAAAAAATAAGCACCAACCTTCACACAAACAAACAAAACAAACCATCCAACAAAGCAACAAACACAGCAACAAACAAACAACCGAATTAACAAATAATCAAACAAGCAAACAAATAAATCAAAAAAACGAACAAACAAACAAACCAACAAACAAACCAACAAACCAACAAACAAACAAACCAATAAACAAACAAACAAACCAACAAACAAACAAACAAACCAACAAACAAACCAACAAACAAACCAACCAACAAACCAACCAACAAACCAACCATCAAACCAAGCAACCACCAAACCAACAAACAAACCAACAAACAAACCAACAAACCAACCAACAAACCAACCAACAAACAAACCAACAAAGAAACCAACAAGCGGCAAGAATGAAGATATCACTTTTTTCGTAAGGGCAAAAAGATATCACCATTTTCGTAAGAGCCGTCGATATAGTCACTCGCTCATAAGAAATCCTCCAAATCTTACTGTATATATTTGGAGTTTTTTCTTCTTTCTTATAAATCTAGCTCAGTCTCGTTTTAAACTCTAGTATAGACGGTGGGCCACGGAGTTGTCTCACTATCCGGCGAAGTCCCTGGGTTACGGTGTACATGCCGTCATGGCAACTACTCAAAAAAAACTTACGAGACAGGATCACGGAAATCCAGAACCGGCGGCTAGTCAGGGTGGGAAAGCGGGCCCGCAGGCGTCGTCATCATGTGACCGCAGCTGTACATTGGTGGGAAACTTGGCCTCTGTAGAGTCAAATGCTACATCATCATTATCATGTTCTATGAAACTCAATCATTTTTGTGTTGTTTGTGGGGAGTATATTCCAGAAACAAAATTCACGTTTTCAGATTCGTTAAAAGTAAAATATAAGAAAATTTATTATGTTTCAATCTCATTGGATAACTCTTATACACCAAAATCGATATGTCATAAATGCCGCAATGTTTTATATGGAAATAATAAGAAGGTATTTTCTCGTGCAATGATATGGAGACCCCCAAGCAGATCATACCACTGACTGTTACTTCTGCCTAACAAACTTGAAAGGGTACAACCGAAAGAATAAGGATTTTATTTCTTACGCACGTGTAACATCTGTGACTTTACCAGTTCTTATTGACACAGATTCTGAACACATCATGGAAATTAATGAATCAGAACAAGAAATGGTGATTGATGAAGATATGCCAGATGAAACAGTCCAACTCTTACCCAATCTTTCAGAAGCTAAAATTAAAGAGGGCATATTTACTGGACCACAAATAAGAAACCTCCTGGAAAATGATACATTTAAAAAAAAAAATGAATAAAACAGAGAAAGCAGCATGGAAAAGTTTTAGAGAGGTGGCGACTAAATTTCTCGGAAATCATAAAGACCCTGATTACAAAAATATTGTTGGGGGATTTATTAAAATACTATAAAGAAATGGAGTGTTTAATGAGTTTGAAACTGCATTTTCTCCATTCACACCTTGATTGGTTCCCTGAAAATCTTGGAGATTTTAGCAAAGAACAAGGAGAAAGGATGCACCAAGACTTGTGTGAATTTGAAAAAAGGTATCAAGGTGTCTGGGGGATAAACATGTTGGCAGATTATTGCTGGAACCTGAAGCGTGAATCAAATAAACCTCATAAAAGAAAATCACCTCGAAGATCATTTCACGAGAAACGAAAGCGTACTCGTTCAAAGTAGTACTTTAATACCCCAACGTGAGAGGCAAGAGGACTCACGGAAATAAAGCACCCCAATGGGATCGGAAATTTGCCACGTCCACGTCGTCGATTCTGGGTAACGCTAAGAGCAAAACAGAGCTTAATAAAAAAATTCGATTAGACTTGTATAAACACAAGCATTGTGCATGGAACATATTGCGACGTTTACCAACGTTATCCATTATTACCCCGGGTGTCCACCATTACTCCGTGTGTCCATTATTACCCCGGGTTTTTTTCACACCTGCATCAGGAACCTCCCTTGAAACATGTTCCATGTTAATAGTGGCTATAGCGAAATATCAACTTTAGAGGTTTTGAAAACGCCAAATATATACAATATGATTCTAAGGATTTCTTATAAACGAATTACGATATGATAATGTCTTAGGCGACCACCGCATAAGAGCTATTCGGACAGAGACACCAACTCGCGGTTATGCTGTGCATAACGTGCTTCTTGCACAAATACCAGCGGTTCCTAAACGGCGGCAGCGACGCCCGGCTTATACACGGCTCCCATATGAAAGAAAAGTAATTCGAGACCCACGGGCTGAGCTTCATTTTTGTAACTTGAAAATCGTAAGCTCAGACAAACTACGGAATCGTACTCAGAGACCTTAAAAACATACGCATGAATTATTCGCAAATATTTTGGTCGAAATATGTCGATTTTACCTTCAAATGACCTTTAACAAAGTCGTATGGTCAGACAAACTACGGAATCGTACTCAGAGACCTTGAAAACATACGCATGAATTTTTCGCAAATGTTTTGATCGAAATATGTCGATTTGACCTTCAAATGGCCTTCAAATGACCTTTCACAAAGTCGTATCGTCAGACCATAGAAAAATCAGTTTACCATAGATTTCTCATTTTTATAAATCGAGAAACAAAAATGAGTTGAGTAAAAAAGTTCTGATAATTCCAATGTCATGATTGTATTAGTGCGCGCAATGTAAAATCACAAATACAATCATGACATTGGAATTGTCAGAAATTTTTTACTTAAATCATTTTTATCTTTCGAATTATCAAAATGAGAATTCTACGGTAAACTTATTTTTCTATGGTCAGACTAACTACGGAATCGTACTCAGAGACCTTAAAAACATACGCATGAATTTTTTGCAAATATTTTGGTCGAAATATGTCGATTTGACCTTCAAATGACCTTCAAATGACTTTTAACAAAGGCAAAAGGTCAAACAAACTACGGAATCGTACTCAGGGACCTCGAAAACATCCGCATGAATTTTTTCAAATTTTTTCGGTCGCCGAAAATGGACTTTTCGCGTAATGACTCATTTGATTGATGTTGCGCTATTTGCAACATGTTCTATAACCTAGAATATAAGAAGCAATGCGAATATTTGGTAGTCAACGATACATTTAGCATTATTGAGATCTGGATTCGTTTCGCTATTGTCACGATCTGCCACTAGCAGATATCCGTTTCTTTGGCTTTAACCATCTACCAAAACATGAAGAATCTAATTCCGCATGACGATACAAACGAGGATAAAAAAATTATCGAAAACTCTAAATTTGACTCGTTTCCATGATGAGATAATTCGAAAAAAGACCGGCTAATTTTGTCATGGAAACATGGTAATAGTCGAAAGTATAAAGATGCTCTATGGTCGGTCACTTTTTCTGTCATATGAATAACAAGCAATAATTGCAACAGTTGCACGAACATTAAATGACAAATTTTGTTCTTTAGAAGTCAAATGTCCCATATGTGGACATGGTTTTTATGATAGCCTTCTTTGTATGTACTTTATGACAAAAAAGCCAAAACGTTGGTCCCTGAGTTCGGTCTTATGAAAAACTACAACAGTTGTTCAACGAAAAATTTTGTTCTACAGAATTCTAAATTTTCATACTTCCCATTTGGCGATCATTTATTCTACTTTTGTTAAGTAAATAAAGGCGCGTTCAATACAACTGAAGGGCAAAAACTCTTCACTTGAGAAATTGAGTTACTCTTCATTTAAATGAGTTATTGAAGAGAAGAAGATGTTCGTTTAATACTAATAAATGTCAAAATAACAAGTTGTAAATTTTACGATTTTTAGTTTAAAACTAGTAACGATTAATGGCTAATTTAAAATCATCAAATTAAAATGTCAAAAGAAAAGAAAAACCTATTTGAGTTAATTCAGTTGCTCAATTTGTAGTTGATTAAAGCTTTATTATAAAAATTACCGTGTATCATGACACCCATTGATTCGAATTAGTTCAAATTTTATATGGAAAACATGATTCAAATTTTGTTTTAGATCACAAATTTTGATTTGAAATCTAGTAAGTGCACCTGTGTTGTTTCATGAAACATGAACTGAATCGGATCAGCATCAAGCATCAAGAAACGCGGCTAATATTGCATCGTTTAAAGTTTTTCATAAAATAACATACTGGAATTAACAGTTTAATTGCCTGATGCAGTGGTAATAAATTTTCGTAAATCGTCATGATCTCCCAATATCCATTTTGACTCTTTATATAGCTTTTATAACTTACTGATATCAAGTGGCTGAACATCGACGACTACAATTCCAAATTTTGCAACTATTCGCTTCGCGCTCGTTAGGCAACTTATATTTGGAACGAAAATTCTGATTTGAAAATTTATGAAAATTTCTTAAACCGATGGCTAAATAAAAGAACTCCTTGTCGACTACTGCGTTGCACTTTAATTCAATTATCATTGTTTTAACCAATAAAGACCCCATCAATTGTCCGACATCGGTGGGGTCCACGTTTACCGATTCATGAATTTTTATTTTTAACTATTTTAATAAAACTAAACTCCGAATACAAAATGAAATTGAGAGTATTAGAATTACTAAAATTATAAATAAATGGAAAGAATTCACTTTGCTTGAATGCACTGAACACATTTAGTAAACTAACCGAATCAATTCTCATATATAAAATTTGAGCAGTGGAATTAAATGTGCAAGTAAAATAAATTGTTAATTGTAAATTCTCGATCTCAAATCTGAATTGATTTTGAAGAAGACTCATTGGCTTCTTAGATAATTCTTTGGTCAAACTTTAGGTATGTATTTCCTTACCGTTTTACAACGTTCTGATCCACATGGTTAGGAAGTTTTGGGGTTTTAATTTTTTTGTCCAAATTTTCTCCGTTGGTCATATCACCAGCATCCGAAGTGACGTCCACATTTTCATCCCGTGGTTCTTCTAACAGGTTCACAAGTCTTCGCGGCATAAAAATTTATTTTCAATAATGGTTCTTCACGACCATTTGGCATTTTTGTATTAGAGTACATACCAAGGCCATCATGAAGAACCATGTCTATATATTTAACTCACGCAACAATTGTAGCAGCATATTCAGCCTAAACGTATACTATTTGTATATTTGCACACGTGTATAGTTTTTGTTATTTGGGAGCAATTTGAATTGGGTCACTAAATAATGTATAGGTATAAAATATTTGCTACCTTTTTTCTTATTTGTTTTATTTTTGTAATTTTTTATTTATGATTTTATTTCCTTTTTTCTACGTAAGACCGAATTAAATTTATTTTTTATTAAAAATTGGTTAAAACCATTTGATAACAACTGGAATGTGATTTTATTTAAAATAAAACTTCAAATAAATATTTCATCGATTTGGCATCGTATGTTGTCACGTCATAATTTTCTTGGCAGTAGCCATAATTTAATTTAGTTGACACGCGATCCTTTATGAGTTTAGATAATTTTTATTTATTAACTTTTAAATTTTGTGTGCGGAATCAATTTTGTGGTGCCGAAACTTTCAGAATGTTGCAAAAAGCCTTCGGTGATAATTGTATGTCGCGAGCAAGTGTTTTTGATTGGTACAAATTGCTCAAAGAATGTCGAGAACGTGTTGACGACGAACCACGTCTAGGACGGCCATCAACATCAACTGATGATCAACACGTTAACAAAATCAAGGAATTGGTGCTTGAGAATCGACTATTAACAGTCAGAGACCTTACTGGCATCGTTAAAATATCGGAAGGATCAGTGAAAACCGTTGGTTTTTGCACCACGATAATGCACCTTCTCATACTGCATTGGTTTTATGTGATTTTTTCGCCAAAAATTCCTCCCATATCGATCCGCAACCACCGTATTCGCCTGATTTAGCTCCGTGTGACTTCTGGCTGTTCAGCAAACACAAAACCACCGCTCCGTGGAAACCGTTTAGAATCAATTGAAGACATTAAACGTGAATCGCTACGCGTATTGGAAGCTATTCCTGAAATTGACTTTAACAACTGTTTCGAGGATTGGAAAAAACGTTGGCACAAGTGTATTCAGGCCGGGGGGGGGGGGATTACTTTGAGGGCACAAAATAGATTTGGAGAAATAAACAAAGAATTTTAAAATTATGAACAAAGTCTTACTATTTTTTGCCCACAATAGTATAATCATATTTGCCAACATTCTAGCTTTTTGTAAAGGGTGGGCCAAAAGACACAATGGGAACTTTTTCGTTTATATATTTTTTTTTTTTTTTTTTTAGATTATAAAATGTACAAAATGGAATTTTTTTT
Source organism: Nephrotoma appendiculata (assembly GCA_947310385.1). Taxonomy (NCBI): domain Eukaryota; kingdom Metazoa; phylum Arthropoda; class Insecta; order Diptera; family Tipulidae; genus Nephrotoma; species Nephrotoma appendiculata. The sequence goes on from OX371223.1 coordinate 31,965,631, forward strand.
ACACCAAGTATAGAAAATATTGTCACTTAAATGACCCCTGTTTTCAGTTTCGCAATGATGGGCTCGTTTTAGAGTATTTTTCAAAACATCATTCAAAATTTTTGGTTCAGGCTTCTTAAAATATACTCGCTCCTTCAAATAATCCCAACGAAAATAGTCGGGTGCTGACAAATCTGGTGAACGCGCTGACCAATTAGGTCAGTATGGGCAGTGGCTCCATCCTGCTGAAACCACATCTCAGGTCTGTTTTCAAGAGCAGGACGTAAAAACTGTTCTATCATTAACCGGATGTCATACCACACTATATATCACTTAATGGGGTGCTATTGGCGTTCATGAATGGCTCTCGGATTTTCAGAACCCTGAACCTGCAGTTCTGCTTATTAACAAAGCATCACTCCTATTCAGATTTTCAATAAAGTTGATTTCATTTCTGGCCAACTGTTAAAATTAAACTGCAAAATTTATACGTTGACGATGATCTCCAGGTTTTAATTCTTGCACCAATTGCACCTTATTTGGGAATAACAGTAAATCAATTTTTTAAATGCGCCGTACTGTTGGCCTACTCTGTACTAGTCTAATTGTATTCATATTATTTCAAACTTAACAAATGTCATTGAATAAATTGTTTCATCAACTTAGACATGCGCCGCTTGTTTTTTATTATGACTACTTTGCCCCTGTACACCCTATTTGTAGAAGTCAATTAAATTAGAACATTTCGGATTCAATTTGTTGAATACAAATCCAATCAACAGTAATCAATTTTTACTATTGTTTGGTTTGTTGAAAATTTTTACGAATAACAATCATACGGTTCATGATGGTCAGGTGACCGGTGTTTATTTGATGGTCATTCATATTCATAACTGGCTCAAAAGCATTTCTTTTTACTCTTTCGATTTATTTTTGTTATGTACTCGTATATAAAGACTAACGGGTAAATGGACATCGAGGTACCAGAAAATAAACAAATTTTGGGATCAGTCATTTCAAATCGGCAATTGCATATACTTATCATCAATATCAAAAGTATAAAATATACTTATCATCAATATACTTGTCATCAATATAAAAAGAATTAAAAAAATAATAAAATTAAAAAAAAAAAATAAAGTAAAATTGTATGTCCATATTTGGTACATTATTTAGTGCTAAACGCTCGTGTTGGTCGCGAATTAAATTCTACTACTGATTAGTTAATCAGTACGTTTAATAAAAAAAAAAAAAACTTCGTTGCGTAAGTTTAAGTGATTTTTGTGTTGTTAAATAATTAAAAACATTCGTATTGTAACGTGTCGGGTTTTTTTTCTTATAGTGGAGTAAAGTGCATTTTTTTCACAAAGGAAAACTACTGAGTTTTGGTTTTCATTCTTAAATTGCCGTAAAGGTAAAAATTGAATTATATCTTTAGTGTTGTGATATTTCTAATTTTTATTTCCTGGTTCTCGATCTATTTTCGTTAATCTTTAGGTTGCAAACGGTGGAAATTTTATTGTGTCATCTGCATTGCAGAAAAGTCAAGCAATTTCCGTTTGATTGTACGAAACTTTTCTGCGCAGATTTTTTTTTTGTAAGTTATCAGGTAGATTTACTGCCTGTTAAAGGGACTTATTGGGATTATTGCGACACCCGAACCGACCAGAAAAACCATGTGGTTTAAAATGAATGTTTGCCGTTAAAACTACCGGAAGTTTTGATCATCTGAACGAGAATTTGTTCTTACATAAATACAGCTAAGTGAAACTGTATTGTCTATGATAAGTTATATACGTATTTATATTCCATTATGATTATTGCCAATTATTAGCCCAAAAATGGATATCGTTATTTCCTCATAAATATTTATTAATCATTACAAAAAAAAAAAAAATAAATTAATTAAGTAGAAATTAAGTTTTTACAAAATTATAGAAAAAAACAAATTAAATTATCAATTTATAAATAACGTAATGTTAAGTTCTTTAGAGGATCGATCCATGATTTTTATAGTAGCTCCTAATCATTAATTATAATTCTTATTTCTTAAGATAGCTAATGTTTTTTCTTCTAAATAATATATATTCGTCATTGGCAATAAACACTTCTCATATAAATTCGTTGGTTTTTTGTTGTTGTTGTTAAAGTTGCATCTTTTTTTTAATTGCTGCATAAAAATATTGCTCTATTGTGATTTTCCGTTATGTTCGTTAACAATTATTTATTGATTTTCTTGTGTTGATGAAATAATTATGGGTTTCTAAATTATCAGAAAAAATAAAGCAGTGATTTAGAGTTCATGAACAGCGGGAGGTAAGTGCTAAGATTACACTTCAAATGGGCGGCGTAAGCACTAAGACCACTACACCTACGGTCTTACCAAATAGGTAACATGTGGTTGTTTGAATGTCCATAACAGTCATTGTTCGACCGCTAAAACAACCGGAAACAAATTTATGGTTACGAATTAATTTAGCACATTCTTTACAAGTTAGTGTCAATAGTTAAAAGTTACTCATTTTTCTTCTTTTCTCTCAAATCATTTACCAGTGCAGCACCCACAAGTCTTCGATTATACTCCTACAGTTTTTTGACCCCCCAACGACTGCCACCTAGCCCGGGAAACGTGCTGCCGTAGGAGTCTCTGTCGAAGAAATTTTCTTGTTACGAACTCGCTTATTCAGAAAATTCATTTGTTCTCGTGAGCATTTGTAGTGTTTCGGTTATCGTTAAGAGTAAGGCTACATTCCTAAAATACCGCAAGTGAGCAATTTCGTAACAGAATATCTCAGGATATACGTATATTGGTAAGGTCAATAATGACTGATAACAATTTATCTCGTGATTTAATTTTATTTTGACAGAATGAGTTGGTCACCATTTTGTTTTGGATGCCATTTGTTAGTTAGCATTTGAGAGTAGTAGAGCGTGGCCAATAACATTTTTTTATGGAGCATCTAACGCCGCAATGACGTGTTGAAATTATTAAAACAGTGTACTTAAATAACGTTCAATTGTGAATACACTGCGAAAATTACATGACTTTTTAGTGTTAATCATATGTTAATCATATGCAATGAGGCAGAGTGTTGCTGAATAGCCAGGTATTTTTTACCAACGGCGTGTACAAGAATGGGAAATGTCTCTCTCCATCATGTTTGTGAAAAAATTCTCTCAAAGAAGATTTATATTTTTACATGTATAAAATTCAAATGACACAAACTCAACAACTGTAGGAAAATGACCGTGAACAACGGTGGCGATATTGGAGTGCTCGAGTTTTACAGCTCAGTGACCACCATTTTTAGCAAAACATCATTATGAGCGATGAAACACATTTTGACTTGGTTGACTCTGTTAATAAGAATAGCCACTACTGGGGGCACTGAAAATCATCAATTGCTGCACCAAAGACCACTACTGGTGTTATCAACTGGCCCCAATGACCACCTGGTTTAACTCCTCTCGATTTCTTCCTAATGGAGTACTAGAAGGGAAAGGTGTAGTTATTAGTCTACCAACCACAACCTCGATACTTAAGGACAACATTAGGAACGAAACTGCTGATATAACACCAGAAGTCTGCGAAAATGTTATTAAACATGTGGTTAAATAGCACGCCTTAGTGCCACGGCTAGAGGTAGCCACTTGAGCGACATTATATTCTTTAATTTAATTCGACTTTTTAAAATATTTGAATAAATTTCTTATATTATATATTGTTCTAAAATGATCTAAGTTTGATTATTACGTGCAACGTGATTCTCAGAACGTCCTAAACTTAAGTTGACTTATTTTGTTTATTATATGCAAACACAAACAAAATTTAAACTGGATAAGTTCCACCTACTTTATTATGCAGCACAACTCGTCATGGTTTATACTATTCACAATATTCCAAACCACACCCATTAATTATGCAAGTCACTGACTTTAACGTCGCACAAAAAAGGAAAATTAATTTAATTTCCAAGAGACAGTTTTTTGTTATACGAGTACATCATTAAGTTTTTTGTGTGTACCGTACAGACTCGTATATAGTTTCTTACTGAATTGTAAATTTTACTATGGCAAAAATTCACAGAACAACCAAAACACTAAAGGTTACTTTCAAACCAATAAATCTTTAAACAAATTTAAACGCTCTTTGTTTTTCTAACACAACACACACAAAAAACCTGTAAAATAAAGTTTTTGTGGATCAAACATGCTGACATGCATACACATACCACATCTTAATTTTACAGCATATCCTGTACTTCTACTTGTTGTGTTACCAAGAAAATAAAATTAAATCGACTTTTGTCCAGGCATAAACATCTTTTGCTCAAGTAAAATAGATAATAAATAAATAATTCCGTCAGCAACAACAAAATATTATAATTGGTTAAACGAACCATGCCATTTTATTCTATTTTTCATCTTGGAATAGTAATAACAATAAGCATAAGATTTTATACATAAGTATCCGGTACAGTAATTCTATGGAATGACATTCAACTACAAGCAAATTAAATACATAGCACAATTTTCATTATAAATTCATTTTCAATTATTTATTCATCCGTACAGATGCCATATTGGAATAAAATTTAAATTGAGATTCACAGTAATGGAAAAATTCTTAATTTTCACTAACATTTACTTAGTAAAAAGATAAAAAACATTTTTCATCAAACTAAGTCGAGAGTGAAAATTTAGAGATGAATCTACCCTGCTGTTTGGTCATAATTACACGTATTTACAAATTTTTAAACTAGATAATTAAAATATAATCCCAACGACCAATCACTTCTTCAGATTTTTGCAGTTTTACCATTCGCTATTTTGTTGTCCGTATGTGGTTCCGAGGCAAAAATAAATATCTAGATTCTCTGCAGCCCAAATGAATTGACTGAGCGGGATGAAACTTCAGACTTGAGTTTTTCTCATAAATTGGGGAATTGGGCGAATTTTGGCCAAAACCGATCCACCGGATGTGTCGTTTTTCATAGAGCTTTTTCGTTTTTTTTTTTGCAAATATTTTTAAAAGGGGAAATTCATTTAGGAGAAAAACGACTATGAACTGTTGATTTGTACGTCTGTAAAAACAGATGTTTTTCAACTTAAATTTGGCCCCTGTATAGTCCAAACACAAAACAACATAACATAAAACAAATTATGTCTGATTGTTGTACATACCTACCACAAATAATGCTACCTTATTTTATCTGTCTTGCATACAATGCAATATAACACACAACCCAACAAATGCCTATAGCCAGAACAGGGATTTAGCAAACAAAAAAAAACTAAAACGAACCACGAAATCAAGAACATAAACAAGAAACATATACAAGTGAATGGTCTGGTTCTGAAAATTTAAAAATTCTAGAGCTGTAACTTTAAAAAATGACATTCACAAAATGTTGAGCTCCAACACTGCAAATAATAAAGAGTGTTTCATCAATGCAAATAATAAAGGGTGGTATGTTTTGAAATTCAAAAAATATTTATTGTGCGGTGGCAACACGTAATTTATGTGATAATAAAAAGTCAAAACTATACCATTTTTAGTCATGTTTCCTTTACAACATAACAAGAAACACCTGTGCCACCTCTGAACAACAACAAAATGGAAAGCTTGCTCCAAAATCAAGATGAAACCGGTACTAAAATAATTCAAATGGAAACAAGTTACTGCAAGGACGGGGAGGACAGAAACACAAAGCAGTATGGAGAAAATAATCCGTACAACGAATACGTCGACAATAATGATAAATGTCTGGCAACAGTTCCACTTCTGAAGCAGCACCATTCTTATTTCGAAAAACGGAAGAAAATCGCATATACATACATATAATAAACTAATAACGGAGATGCGTCAAAGATTATATGCCTTGCTAACGACTTCAATAATGTATAGCTTGAACCTGTAACGCCGCTTCAATCTAATTCGGTTGAGAACCAGGAAAAAGTCCACAAACTAATGCCAACTGCGAATCAACAACCAGAATCATTTAAATTAACAACAACAGAAAAAAATAACCCAAATCTGTTTAAACTGCAAGACGTCCTCATACACCAGTTTTATCAAAAATTTGCGACAATCAATTATTCATTGGGAACCAACAACATACCCAAAGAATATGTCAATCGAACCAAAATACAGCAAACTTAGCAGAAGTAGAAAAAGACGAGCAAATGTCCGACTATTTCAAAAAAGATCATTTTGGCCAGTACAAGAAGAAGTAGAAACCACAATGATCAATCTGCAGCAAATTAAAGGCGAAAAAACAATGACGCCAGAATTTGCGGTAAATATGAACGACGGGAAACGTTTAATGACATATTAACAAAGGTGATTCATGAGAACAGCCATACTAAGTAAAAATGACATATTTAAAGTCACACTACAGAACGAATCAGCTCAAGTCATTAGTCACCTAACAACAACACGTGACAACAATTATCAAGCAGCATGGGACATACTGCAAAACAGATACAAATTGTTGTATCTGTTTTGCAGTACAATGTCCCAACCTGTTTGGTAATTGTGATGTGATGTTGTTCGCATTGGCGAGGTTATTCGCCAACCATCCAGTCAGTGATCTACTATCACTAACAATATTTCAAAGGGGATCCGCACAAGCGGCAAGAAACTCGCACTAGGTTGCTTGATGTTGCACAATATTGCACCAGGTTGCATCGTGTGTACAATGTTGCGCGATTTTGAACTATGTTACGCTTGTTATGTTGTTATGCTTAATTATGACATCTGGGCCCTATTCTTGAAATCGGTGGAAATTTCCGTAATCGGAAAACAATAACTTATAGTGAAAATCCATAATTTTCAACAAAATTGTCCATGTAGTTCAGTATGATCTTAGCTACTAGAAAAAGTTTTGGTTACTAATGGAAGTTTTTGAGATATTGGCCAGAAACTGAAAATAATTGATAATTATATAACAAAAGAAATTCTTTTTGAGATTTTTCTGGCTTTTCGGACAAAAGATAGCGTAAAAAGTATTAAACAAAGTAGTTGCGCAATCCAAGACAAAGAACTTTGCCGAACAAATCAAGACCGAAAAACCACATCTACATTCACCTTTTTGTGTTATTTTTTTGTTATTTTGATTTCGACGAAAAACACTTTTTTTATCATTTTTATAATGATAATTTATCGGAAGTATTAGAGAGCTTACGTCGTGAACTGAAGTTAGTTTTTGAGACTTGAATTAAACAAAATTATTTCTGTTTTGATAATACATATTTCAAATTCGCTGATGGTCTACCCATGGGCTCTCCTCTGTCACCTTTGTTGGCTGAAATTTTCATGAATTTCTTCGAACAAATGATCATATCAAATAACAATCCTTATTTTCGTCATATAATCTTTTGGTATAGATATGTTGATGACATATTATGTCTATGAAATGGAACTGATAGACTGTTAGACTCTTTCCTTATACTTGGTTAAATTCTCAATATCCCACCATTGATTTTACGTTAGAAAAAGAAGAAAATACATGTATTAATTTTCTGGATATAACAATAACCAGGATTAATTCATCTTTAGACTTCAAAATTTATCGGAAACCCACGTATATACAGACGCTGTTATCCCTAGTTCTTCAAACCATCCTCATAATATTAAAATGTCAGCTTTCCACTCACTCATAGACAGACTAATAAACATCCCTTTGACAAATTCAAATTACAACACTGAGCTTAACATAATTCTTCAAATAGCAACGAATAACGGATATGCAACTAGGACTATATTAAAGTTATTGAATAAAAAGCTAAAGCGTAAAACTCTAACGGGTATTTATCCACCGGATAGTCCAACGCGGGAAAACTGGCGTCGTTTAGAGTATATAGGAAAAACGAGCCAACGGATTAGCAACATCGTGTCCAATCATACCAATATTAGTTTTGCTTTTTATAATAATAACACAATAAAGAAAATGATTTTTAACAATAAACCTAGAGTTGATCGCCTTTCCAAATCTGGTGTCTATAGGATCAATTACAATGATTGTAGTTTCTCCTATATTGGTCAGACTGGGCGCAATTTTGGAGTTAGAGCTAAAGACCATTTATCTGGTTGCAATCAATCAACTTTCCATAACCATTTAACTTCAGAAAATCATACAGCTAGCTTGAACAATTTAGACATATTACATATACAACCCAAAGGCAGACGTTTAGATACCTTAAAATCTTACGAAATTAGAAAATCAATATTTCTTAACCAAAATATCCTTAACGAACAGAGAGAAATCCGGTTTTCACCAATTACAGATCCCGCCCTTTTCTATTCTCACGTACGCAATAATATACCTTGAATTTTGTTACTCAACCTATGACTCATCGCCTACCTGCGCGATCCGTAGATTAATTTTTATTGCTTATTTTCTGTCCCTCCTTCTTTTATTTATATTTTGCTTTATTCTGCTATATAACAAAATCTTTACTAATACAAATCAGTAGATACTCCTGATGATGACCTAACAAGTCGAAATCGATCGAGTGATTTTTTAAGCTTTTTGGAAATTATTCAAAATAACTGCGAAACAAAAAACAAGTGATTAATAAAAAATGTGTTTATTAAGTACTTTGTTTAAGAAAGCAAAACGAAAATCTTAATGGTTCAAGAGCTATCAACGTGAAAATGAGTGTATGTTTTGACAAATTTTTGAATCAGAGCCAGAACATGTCGAAAGCGATATCTCAAAAATGGTGACTAACATTGAAATGCTAGCACCATTGAATTCAGCGTACTCGAATTGGGTTTACACCTGGGTGCCCAGCTTGTCACTTTTTTCAACTAGCACAGTGTTATTATTATTATTCTACATACGGTATCATCTTAGTTTATCGAATAGGTAAATCAAATCAATTGTTAACTTTACATTTGTTTGCAGTAAATAAAAATAAAATAAAATATGTATGCTTATATGAAACAACAGGAAAACTCCCGCAACTCGCATGTCATGGTTTTCGAATAAAATACATATAATGATAAATTAAATGATTTAAACAGAATATTAGACTTTACTTTTACTAATTTAACCGATCTATTTAATAACCATGAATCATTATCACCATTCATCATCAACGGTGTTATAACCACAAAGCGGACACAAGGGAACTGTATTTACCATTTACTTTAAAAACTTCAACTGGGACGACGAATTAAACAGGAACGATGACTAAATAATAAATCCAGAAAATAAAAAAGACAAGGCTTACAAAGACAAATTCAAAGGTTACTCCTAGGCGAATAAACATAAATTCACAACATGCAACCAAAAATACGAAAGTAGAAGTTCGAAGAAGTTCAAAATTATGTCTCTTGTCATCAAGATAAATAAGAAATAATCCTTTTGGACCTACTTTCAAACAAAGCGTGAAGTTATAATGGTTACCGGGAACAGTTGAAGGGCAAAAATGTTGTGATCCCCAAGTCAAATCAAACACGTTCACTCAATTATTTCAATCAGTGTATAAGCTAGAAGACATCGATAAATATATAAAACCAAATGATAGCACCACAAATCTGCGCGGAAGATATACATCAAGCGTAACATAAACGTTTAAAGATGAATGTTGCCAGGATGATATACTGCCTCATTATTAAAAAACTTCAAAAATTTGGTAATTCCTCAGTACCTTCTTTGCAATGAATCACTGAAGCAAGCCATTTTTCCTCAAAAGTGAAAGTAACAAGAGTAAAACCAATATTCAAAACTGGATAGATGGGATATTTTGAAGTGTTCATTTATTGGAAACTTCTTACTTGATGAAATCGATTCAGTAACGCTACTTGAGCCTATTGGGATAAAAACACCGAGCAGAACCTAAAGAAACTCTGTGTTTGTTCAAGTAAATAAACACTGAACAAATTATGGTTACCAACTAACCACGAACCGATGAACAGGATTTGCTCGAGGTTTAGGCAAAGACGGGCTTAAAACTAAATTGAAAACATTTTATGAGTCGACTATTTAATTATTTTTTAACAAGAAAAATATATTCTTTCTGTATTTAATTTTTTGTACGTTCTCTAGTCAAATTTGTAGACTTTTCTGAAATAAAATAAAATTAAAATAAACCAATGTGTAGTTTTCCTTTTCATATTTACCCCGTTATTACCAAAAAAATATCTTTATACTTTGGCTAAACATAAAAGACCTTCTTAAAAATATTAGCCTGCACAGGAAAAGATTTAGGAAATCGAAGAGTTGGACACGCAACGTTTATTAAATAAACGTTCAAACGTTCCTTCAATGAGTTTTTTACCTTGTCATATTTATTCCGTCATTGCCAATAGAATATTTGTTTAGTTTTGCAATGGAACACGTGAACTGTCTGTATAAATTAAATTTTAATGATTAATGCGATTTTTTGAATTTTTATGTCGAATGAATAATATAATTTTTTGTTGGTAAATTATTATTAATTTGATTTTTGGAACACAGATTCTTCCTTTATTCTTTTATCGTGTTCGACTTATTAACTAATCTTTTTCTTGTATCTGTTTTGCGGCCGAGACACTCCGAACCCTTTCGCGGTTCGCTTTTACGCCGTTTGACAGCCAGTTCGAGAACGTACGGCTAGATGGGTCGGCCCATGAGTTCTGCATTCCGGCAGGGAGTCAAAGTTGTGATAATTTTTATCACAGATCGTAATCTGATGATGAAAAATTACTTTTACATCCTGCCCCTGTCGGAATTCGAACCCGCTACGCCAAAGCTTTTACCACTTTGCGGTTTAGTCCGTTATTAACTAATCATTTTTTATGTTTATTTGCAATAATTTGAATGAACACCTATTTGAAACCTGTGTGGGGTTTGCTAGTACCCCCATCAGGCGCCTCCCGGGGTGGCGGATAGGGGAACGCTTGCCAGATATGGTAGGTACCGGGGAAATTAAATACTCGGGGCGGACCAAAAACTAGCACACCAAAGCTAAGGTGGTACTACATACGCCGATGGCTGCGTGGCTAAGAGGGTGCTTAGTCGTTAGTATGTGAACTCCGAATTTGGCGTCATTCGGTTTAAACCCATAGCCTTCCTATGATAACGCAGAGCTCTGTCATAGGCGACCGTTAATTTCTCGTGCTACTCGTGGGAATAAAATAAAAATTTAAGATGAAAAATAATGATGAAAATAATAGCCTACTAATATTAGGAAACGAGACGGATGCGTCTATATAAGCATCAAATCAACCGGGCCGCTCCATACCTTCTTCGGATGTTAGTACCATAGATTCTGGGGGGAACCAACCCTTGGCAAATAAAGGGAACAACTTTCCTAAGAGCATGAAAATGTTGAGATCACCACCTCCACATGTAACTAGACGTACACTACAATTAGAGACAATTGTGCCAACAGCGACTGCCTCCACAGTAACTGCAAAAGACGCAGTCTTCACTGAAAAAGGAACTTCATTACAAATGCCGAGTGCATCAACAAACATTATAAACAGCGAGGATCTGTTAACCAAGTTTCAGAAAATGGAGGCCATCAACCAGTCAACATCATTCAAATAACTCCAACTGGCTGCTGCAATTTCCAGTCTCTCAACAAAATAGATTTAATGCTCTGAGTATAGAGGATTATTTCACAGATGAGGACGAACTGGAAGCAGAAGTTTCCAGAGCTAATAACAGAAATCCTAAGAAACGTAGGCGTACAAAAACGAAAACTCCCCCAAAAAATAATACACAAAGTGTGAACAGTAACACTGAACAGAAAAACCCAAAAATACCACTGCCTCCACCCATTAATGTGAGCAATATCAACAATTTCGAACTTTTTCGACAAAAAATAATAAAAAACACTATAGTGAATCAACTAATTTTAAGGCGCTCTCAAATAGTGACATTAGAATTACCTTTCAAAATGAAAATGATTACAGAAATGTCAAAAAATTACTGGAAGAATTAAAAAATGAATCTAGCAACCAACTAGAAAATATTCAATATCACACCTACCAGCTGAAGAGTGAAAAGGCCTATAGAGTGGTTATCAGAGGCTTACCTTCTTCTATTAGTCACGATGAAATTAAAGCAGACTTAGAAAAAATGGGACATGAAGTCGCAGGTATTACCAACAAATACAAAATGGTCACAATCGGTGGTGTAAAAGTCAGGAAACACTTTCCATTGTTTTACATCGACTTAAAACAAAAAGACAACAATAAAGAAGTATACAATATCAAGAAACTTGCGTACTGTATAGTTAAAATTGAGCCACCTAACAAGACAAGGGGAATTCCACAAATACGAATTGTCAACAGCTTGGACATACCAAGAGCTTTTGCTATCGGCAAACCAAATGCGTTAAATGCGCGGAAAATCACCACACGACAATATGCAAGAAAACACCAGATATCGCGCCTTCTTGTGCTCTTTGTCAACAACAAGGGCATACTGCAAATTATAAAGTATGCAGAGTATATCAGAACAAAATTAAAAGTCAACAGAATAATAGAACAAGCGCAGTGCAGCGATTACAAACCAAAGTTGCTAAACCACAAACAGCAATCACACCATCCACAGTTGGATTATCGTATGCGCAAATCACCAAAGAGTCTAATAACATTGAAATTATTAAAATGCTTAGCCAAATTCAACAGTCAATTGGTCATTTAGCAGAGAGGGTGGCAAAACTGGAAATCTGTATCTATCCACCAAGCGAAAAAGTCAACATACTCACAAATGATTAACTCGTTCCTGCGCATTGTAGCTTGGAACGCTAATGGGCTCAACCAACGAGCCCAAGAACTGGAAATATTTCTCCATACAAACAACATTGATATTGCGCTGATTTCAGAGACGCACTTCTCCAACAAAAGCTTTATCAGAATAAGGGGTTTTAATTCCTACTGGACAACCCATCCTAGTGAAAGAGCCAGAGGTGGTTCAGCTGTACTAATTAAAAATAATATCAAACATAATCAACAAGAGGATATTCGTGAAAACTATTTGCAAGCAACTGTTATCTCAATCCAATAAAATGGCGCAGATCTGAATATTGCAGCAGCGTACTGTCCTCCACGGCATACACCAACGAAGTTACAATTTAATAACGTCTTCAATAAGCTCGGTCCAAGATTTATTATTGGTGGGGACTACAATATAAAACATACAGCTTGGGGTTCCAGGCTTATTTCTCCTGGGAAAGGAAACACCTTGTTCAATGCCATTCATGAAAACAAATGCGAATATCTGTCCCCAGGGGGGCCAACGTATTGGCCAACGGATACAGGAAAAATACCAGATCTACTGGATTTCTTCATCATAAAAGGTATTCCTCTAAGTTACACTAGAGTCGAAGGAATTAACGACCTAACATCTGACCACATTCCTGTACTGTTGTCAGTAAGCGCTATAGTAATAAAGAAACAGAAAAAGCAAAACCTTACTAATAGATTCACGGATTGGGACATCTTCAGAGAAAAATTGGAAGAGCTAGTTGAATTAAAAGTTAGCATTAAAAGCAACGAAGAATTGGAACAACAAACAAACAATTTCATTGAATACACTCGAATGGCTGCCAGATTAGCTACTCCTGAATTAAAGGACAAAGCGGAGATTGAAGTCAAATACCCGGCTGAAATCAGGGAATAAATCAAGGCAAGAAGAAGGGCAAGGAGAATATGGCATCTCACCAGAAATCCCGCTGATAAGACAACTTTTAATCGAATAAGTAACAAAGTCAATAGGCTAATCAAAAATTTCAAACAGAATTGCATCGATAACTACTTAAGCGGGCTAGGTCCAGAAATGGATAAAGTCTACTCGTTATGGAAAGCAACCAGAAGATTTAAACGACCTGTAGTTCGAGTACCACCTTTAAGGAATGCTCAAGGCAGTAGGGTTCGACAAGACAAAGAAAAAGCGGAACTCTTTGCTCAACACCTAGCAGCAGTATTCCAAACCCATGACATTCAATCCAACATTGATGTAACACCTGTTTATCAACCAAATCAGGACTTTAAAAGGGTTACGCCAATGGAAATTGCTGAAGAAATCGACAAAAATCTTAATCATAAAAAAGCACCAGGAATTGATGAAATATCACCGGGTCTATTCAAGGAACTTCCACGCAAAGCAATCATCTTCATCACATACTTATTTAATGCCTGTATGAGATTGAAGTATGTACCCAAATGCTTCAAAATGGCCCAAATAATTATGCTAAAGAAAACAGGTAAACCAGATGAAGAAGTATCATCATACAGACCAATCTCACTGCTTCCGACCTTATCAAAGCTGTTCGAGAAACTGCTACTAAAACGTCTAAAGCCAATGGTAAACGTTCCTGATTTTCAATTTGGATTCAGGAATAAACACTCCACAATAGATCAAGTCCATCGAATAACTGCGGTAATAGAGCAAGCGTTAGAAGAAAAGAAATATTGTCCCGCCGTATTTTTAGATGTATCCCAGGCCTTTAATAGGGTTTGGCCTGAGGGACTGACATTCAAGATGAGCAAAATGCTACCACAAAACTATTGCAAGCTGCTTGAATCATACCTCTCTGATCGCCAATTCAGAGTCATTCATGAAGAAACATGTTCGGACTTTTATCCAGCGATTGCGGGAGTTCCGCAGGGAAGCGTATTGGGTCCCCTCCTCTATCTTCTTTATACTGCGGACATACCTACGACGAATAAAACATTCATCGGCACGTTCGCTGACGACACTGTAATTATGTCAGTAGACGAATCTCAACCAAGAGCAGTGGAAAATCTTCAACGAGCAATGGACAACGTTACTAAATGGACAATTGACTGGAAAATCGCACTGACTGAGCTCAAATCAACCTATGTGACATTTACGCTTCGACATAAAAATAACACTCTTCATATATACCTCAATGGGGTGCAAGTGCCGCAGGCTGAATCGGCAAAATACCTTGGTCTGCATTTAGATTCAAGGCTCAACTGGAAACATCACGTGAGACAAAAGCTGAACAGATACGATTGAAACAACGTCAAATGTACTGGTTAATTGGACATCATTCCAAAATGAACCTGTATTGCAAAAGACTGGTATACCAGACTATCTTCAAACCAATATGGATGTATGGTGCGCAGCTATGGGGTTGTACACATAAATCCAATAGAGACATTATACAACGAAGCCAAAATAAATTTCTTCGAATGGTCACCAACGCCTACCGATTTGTGACTAACAAGGAAATCCACAATGATTTAGAAATACAATTGATAGACGACGTTATCCGAGAATGTGCCATAAAACATGAAAGGAGACTTCTTACCCACACCAATCTTGAGGCCGTACAACTACTGGACAGTACAAACGAAGTAAGGCGGCTCAAACGAATCAAACCACATGAGCTAACCGTATGAAAATTATAAACCAAGGGAACTGGACATTGGTCCAGCAGACCCACACAAGTTTATGCTTATCTCATAAGTACTAATGTCAACCTTACTAATGAATTAATAATGTTTAAGATTGTAGTAGCCATATCAATAAAGTTGTTATTAAAAAAAAAAAAAAAAACCTATTTGAAACCAATTGTTGAAAGATTTACAAATTAACAAACATTTTAGTTTTAGGGAGGTTCCAGGAATCTTTTCATCACCGTTCCAGTCACATTAATATAAGTCACTGATGAGGATTTTTCAGTTTTTTCTAAACCGTAATGTATTTAAATTGGAATAGACAAAACGTTTTTATTTTGTTGCTTAATATACTTTTTTAAGTTAATGTGTTAACATTATTATGTATTCAAATTAAATATGCGTTGTTACATTTGTTAGTTTGATTAGTGCAGTCTGAAGAGATGAGAAAATATTTCATGGAAGTATTCTTCACATAATGTTTGAAATCAAGCTATTATAGTATTTCTTGTTAATCTCATATTTGATTTAAATAATTAAGAGAAAAATTCAAATTACTTTGGAACAATATTAGAACATACAGAAATTCAAGTAGCTGTACGAAAATGCGAGACAAAAGTACATGAAGCACAAACTACATGTAAATATGTAAATTGAATGTGTTATTAAAAAAGTTTTACAAAAATTCTTCTGCTAGATTTATCTTGAATATTATACAAATATATTTTGTGTTTTATATTTTATTTATGTATACTAGGTAAAAAATAAATTGTTATATTCTTCTATATAGAAGTTGGTTTTAACAATTTGAAAAATACTTCTTTAGAAGAACGTAAAATCCGAATATTCTTAGAAATTGTTTAATGCTTTAAACAATAAATAGTATACAGTTTTTTTTACCAACTATATCTACGTATATAGTTTTTATATGAATATGTTTAATTACAACTTATCAAAGTTATTTGAAAAAAAAAGGTTTCAAGTAGAAAAGTTAAAATAAAAATTTTAAATTTCGACAAAAAACTAAAACATATATTTGAAATTTTTTATATAAATTTTAAAAGTATTTTAATATTAAAATTTGATGATTACAAGTATTTTTTTGTGCAGGTTTCAATTTTAGAAGTTTTCATAATTTTGTATAAAATTTAGAGCAAAATATAAGCTTTATTCCAAGAATTTTGTGTTGTGAATCGTATTCGGCTGTAATAATACCTTCGAGGTTTCGATGCGGATTAAAAATTATGTTCATTAAATCGTAAAAAATAATATTTATAATAAGCTATTTTCCAATATTCGATCACAAAGAAATTGGTTTTAAACATTTTCCCAGTAACCCCCTCCGTACACGTACGTAACATATCTACATCTTTACACAAAATAAAAGCTACATATACACGATTCTGTTTAGATTAATTTTGCTTATAGCATATGTAAATTTTTTATTTTTTTATGTTCACCCATAATATTCAAAATACCGTATGAAACACATACAACCAATTTTCCGCTTCTATTTATTTAAACATTGCATATTATATTATTTACGTATGTATATATGTATAAGACGAAAGAACATAGATTCGAACTCAATCAATCGAAATTTAATTTTCTTAATGTTTCTAAGAAAAACTTTATTACCATATTTATGCTAAATAAAATCTTTTTGGTATATAATTTCAAGCAACTAATTCATCACGTTCAATTTTCAATTTCTTAGTTAAATTAACAACAACTCGGTGTGTGCTCATTATAATTTCGATAAATATTATTTGGCAAAAAAATGGTAATAATCGTGTGTGTTCATTTATTTATGTAGCACAAACATATTTTTGACAAAATTTTAATACAAATAAATTATTTCTTGAACTAATCAATTTTCAAAGCACGTTTTCTATTTGAAGTTTACAAATATGTTATACAGATATGAACATAAAGAGCATATATGGTACACATGTTATTTTCGTTACACTTCAACACTTTCATTAAACTCTGTGCTGTATATGGTTGCATCCAATTTGTATTTCTTTCTTGCGTTTAAATTAATATTACTTCCGCTTTTATATTAAAAAACAATTTATCTGTTATCATATAAATAATTTTCTAATTTTAAAACTGGGAAGAAAGCAAAATAGAAATACAGACGAAAATATTATACACCAGGAAGAAAAAATAATAATGCCAGAATAGCAATTTCCCATTATATTCATTTCTTGTGGAGATTGGGAAACGAAACCCAATTTTTTTTCTTCGTAAAAGAGATGAAAACAATATCATGGATCTATCTATTCTTCTACTCCATATCCACACTCGTATACAGTACAATATACAACAAAATGTTTAAGCTACATAAAAAAAATGAATTGAAGCGAATTTCTATTAAATGCTCGATTAACTTTTTAGTTTTTCGCGAATTTACAGCAAATTTATTTATAGAATTTTTTATTAAAACGAAGCAAGTACAAAATGTATTTATGTATAAATAAAGGAATCCGTATCTAAGCATAAAGATTGTTTTTATCAGGAACGAGATGTTTCACAAAAAAACAGATTTAGGTGAAGGTTCTTTGAAATTATTTCCGCTAATAAAATCAAGCAACATTTTTTTGCTAAAAAGAAATAAATAAAACAACAATTAAGAATTACAATGTACTAATTTTACATCCGAGTGCATTTAACTTCTTGATGATTAAAAAATATAACAAAAAATTTACATCGAGGTGAGGTTACCAAGACGTTGGAAGTTTGGTTTGGAACTAATAAAACTGAATCCTGTAAATTAAAAAAATTCAGTCGTCTCATCAATCAGACTGCAGTCCAGCCGCGGATACAAAGGGGGCGAAAGGGGCGATCGCCCCCTTGAGCAAACTAACGTTTCTTTTTCTCGACGTTAAAAAACTTCGAAGTGCACTAGCAGGCTAAATAACACAAAAAAATGAATCAAACGTAATTCATTAGCAGCGAGTAAATCCAATTCATATAAAGGGTTATCCAATTCAAGCTTGATAAAGTAAACTTAAAAAAAACACACAAAATATTCGGAATGTATTGTAATTTTTATTTCATTTTACAGATTGATCCTTGCCATTTTTAGTTAAACAAGATATCATTCAAATGTCCTCCACGGGACTTCTTACAGGCCTTGATTCTTTTGAGGTAATTTTCAATGACTTTTCGACACATTTCGGGCGGTATCTCGGCCATTACCTTACGAATATTAGTTTTCAATTCGTCAAGAGTTTGAGGATTGTTTGCGTAAACACGATCTTTCGCGTAGCCCCACAAAAAGAAATCCAAAGGCGTTAAATCACAGGATCATGGAGGCCAATTGACATCAGCCAATCGCGAAATCAAATGTCCAGGAAATTTCTCTTGCAAAAGATCTCGATTTGCTCGTGTTACGTGACTGGTTGCTCCATCCTGCTGGAACCACATATCGTCAAGATCATAATCTTCGATTTTCGTAAAAAAATAATCGGTTAACATGCGGCCATAGCGCTCAGAATTGACGGTAACGGTTCGTCCATGGTTGTTCTCAAAAAAATACGGCCCAATCACACCACCAGACCACAATGCGCACCAAACAGTGACTTTTTCCGGGTGTAATGGCTTCTCTACAATCAATTGTGGATTGTCTGAACCCCAAATTCTACAGTTTTGCTTATTAACGTATCCACCAAGCGAAAAATGAGCTTCATCACTGAAGAAAATTTTGTTCGAAAAATCAGCATTAGCAGATTTAATAATTTTAACGCGTTGGTCGATTGTTAAATGCTCCATATTCTTAAATGGCAGAATGTCAACTAAATAAATGACAGCGTACTTGACGTTTATCTTTGACAGATGTCGGTATACAGATTTCTACTTTATCAACCTCGAATTGGATAACCCTGTAGAAATGAGTAAAAACGAAAAATAAAAATGTTTACAGTCGTATTATTGCACAACTCTTCCACTTGAACTTCATAGTTCTATTAGTATTTTCTAGTGATTTTGTTTTTCACATGTTTTATCGTCGAAACATTAAAATTTTTTGATCAAATGTTTTTGAAACGGTTGTCTTTTATTTTTGAAATGAATGAATATAATACGAGGGTTGCCTTTTATATTTCGGGATTGGACAACCCTAGTGTTGCAATCTGGCAACTGACAGCTCTATCGTAAAGTTTGACATTTCTGAGATTATACGTACTCAGAACGTTTTGACATTCGAGTGCTATTTGTGTTGTTTACAGTACTCATTAACTCAACATATCTCAACTTTCGACGTGGATTAAGGCAGCAAGAGTGCATGGATGAACTAAATTCAATTTTTGGCGATGAGCTCCATCAAGGACCAGGGTTTATCGATGGTATGGTGAATTCAATCGAGGTCGTACTTCACTCCAAGACGAATTTCGTGAAGGTCGTCCAGAATCAGTTGTTGTTCCGGAAACCATTGATGCTGTGCGCGAACTGATATTGCAAGATCGTCATGTGACCTATCGTGAGATTGAGACAACCTTAGGCATTAGTGGGACCAGCATACATTCAATATTGCATAAACATTTGAATGTCAAAAAAATTTGTTCGCGTTGGATCCCACACAATTTGTCAATCGCTCAAAAAAAGACTCGTGTCGATTGGTCGAAAGAAAATCTCAAAAAATACGATCGCGGTGCTTCAAAACACGTCTATGACATAGTGACAGGTGATGAATCGTGGATTTACGCGTATGAGCCCGTAAGTAAACAGCAGTCGACTGTATGGGTGTTTCAAGATGAGCCGAATCCAATAAAAGTTGTTCGTGCACGAAGCACTTGCAAGCAAATGATCGCCTGTTTTTTCGGAAAAAATGGACATGTCGCAACCGTACCACTAGAACAACGCAGAACAGTCAATTCTGAGTAGTACACAACCATTTGTTTGCTAGTGGTCTTCCAAGAATTCAGGAAAACCAACTGCCGCAGACGGATCACTCTTCACCACGACAATGCAAGCTCTCACACATCGGCTCAAACAACTGCATTTTTGAGCACTCAAAACATCGATTTGATGAATCATCCGCCGTATAGTTTTGACTTGTCACCAAATGAATCTTTTTATTCCCGTACGTAAAAAACAAACTGAGAGGTCAACGTGGTGATAATACAGTAAATACTTAGTGTTAAAGTGCATAAAAATTGAATCTCATAAGTTGATTTGTGGTGATGTTATATTATAAATAATCCTAGTGTTCAGTCGGGCAAAAATGATAAAAATTATCACGATATTTTTTATAATCTTTCGCCATAAAACGCACTCATTTTTCACAAAAAAAAAAACCAAGAATATTTTTGATTCTAGATGTCAAATTTTTGTACATTTTGTTTGTTTCAATTTTTTTTGTGTTGTGATTTCGAAAGAAAGTACGGAAACTAATGTTATATTTACTTATTAATACATTAAATTATTTCAACAGAAATTAAAACTTATCAAGGCTGTGTCGTGTCACGCCCCTTAAGCTAGCAGAGCATCCCACTCCCTGACTGTTAGCCACGCAACAACCGCTTGAGTCCCTGTGTAGGTCAAATCTATAGCAAGCATGGGGTGGACGGTATTTTTTTTGTTTCCTTTCTTTTACAAGAATTTTCATTTTTTTTTGTTTTATTCATATTTTTTTTGTTGTTTCAATAAAAAAAAATTTTTCGGATACGATACCTTCTAAATCATGCTAAGTACACTCCATCATATCAAACAACGTACGTTCTCCGATTGGGCTCTGAAAATGTTGGAAGACGATGATGAATTGCATCGCAAAATCATATTCAGTGGTGAATCGCATTTTTGACTAAACGGCTTTGTTAACAAACAGAATATGCGCTACAAACCCTCATGTGTTTCAAGAAACACCACTTCCACCGATTATCATCCGTTATCTATATTTCATCACCAATGTGCCCACATCCTGTCCAGATTCACGGTTAGAAAATCCGTCCATTATAAATTGTTCGCTTGTAATGCATTTTTGTTCCTAGCCGTCTCCAAATGAATGCTTAAGGATAAAATATATTGCTTTGCATTTGTTTCTGATTTAAACAATTTTTAATGTGTAAGTGAGGAAAGATTAATACATGAGAAGGATAAACTGCAAAGAGGTTTTGAGAACAAAAATTCGTATAAGATTATTAAAAATTCCAGCCGATTTCTTGCTAAAACTTTCTATTTCTTTTACAACGTATAGCTCAAGTTTTATTGATTATAAAATATTTCGGAAAACAAAAAAAATCTTTATCAAATACCCCCTGTACCGTAATGTGAAATTAAATTTCCTATGAAATTACCCAATTTTATACATCGATAAGATAATCTATCTCCTATCCATATAAACCATACTCAAAATATAAAGATAGAATTAAAAAATTTACTCTAACAACTTTGACCGCATAGTTAAACCCTAAAATGAATCTAATATAAATAGGGGGCGGACAACAGAGGAGGGGTACGAGTAAAATAATTTGCTTTCTTATATTTCCTAATTTTCCGATAAAAACGATTCTTTAGAGATTTTTTACTTATCGTACCGATATAATCATAATCCTTTTGGTGTTTTTTATTTGGTTAATTTTATTTTTCGGTTCAACGTAAATTCCATATATAGGAAGGGATATATGGTACACAAGGTATACCTTAAACATCGTATATTGATAACACACAATAAAACAAAAAGTGTCATATTATATATGTTGTACATGTTTGATTTATATTTTATGTGCTCCTTACAGTAAAACCGAATATTATCAAAAATACCAATAGAGACCTTCTTTGAATCTATATACAGCTACATCCCACTATAAACGAGTATACGAACAAGGACTTAAATTTTATTTCCAGGATATTTTCTTGTCTCATTTATTTTTTTTATTATTATGGTTTTTATTTGTATAACAATAAATTTATCCTTCAGTGGTTGGTATATCCAACAAACAGTGTATGAAAATGACTGAAAACTATAAACAGCTCGTAAAATATCCAGTATACATAAAATATGGTTCACTATTGAACCGTGTATGACTTATGGTGTAGCATAAAACATTTTTTGTGGCTTGCACGTCTTTAAGAAGAGATACGTTGGTTCGAATGTAAAGTTTAAATTAAATAAAGCGGCGAACGCTTTCCAAAATGATTCTTGATATTCTTGTCATAAATGCTCTTTCTAACATCGGATATTCCAAAAAAATATCAATAAACGAAAAGACACAAGACGTAAGCCATAAAAAATAAATAATAATAAGATTCAATTTATTGACATAAAATGTATGTAAACAAAACTACTTGACTTCTTCATTCCCATATGTAACGTTTTCGTCTCCCATTTCGAATGTGTGTGCATGTGTTTGTGTGTGAATATGTATATATTATGGATCAGTTCTGTGTTAAGATTCTTGAAACATTTATTGTATTCGGATTCGATAAAATTCTACTTTAATTTTTTTATTTATTTCTTCGTCTTATATTCAATACAGATTTGATGCTTTATATATCCGTACGTGATGTGTGGTACAAATAAATAATGGCAATAAAAGTATATAAATATAACAACAAATATAATAAAAAATAAACAAATAAATTTTCACTAAAGCTTCGAAAAGCTCAATTTTATTTTATTCCTTTTTATATTTACAAAATTTACTTTTCGATTTCGTTATGTATACGTATATTACCAATAAAATACGTACGCTATAAAACATCAGTAAATTTGTGATAATTTACGTAAATGGTACAAGTTTAATTTAAAGTGCAAAAGTTTTCAGTTTCACTTATTTTGTTGTCTTCAATTTCATGTCTTGAATCGTACAGTTAAAGATTTATATACACTCTACTCTGTACAGTGTTTCCGTTTACGTGCATTTCGGAATTATCTACATTTTGCGTACACAATGTCGGTAATTGGTAGAGTTTGTAGACAATTCGTAGAAAATGTAGAATATTGTTTTTTGTAGCTATTCTCATTGTTTTTCGGTACGAGGTTGATATCTTATAGATTTCTAGTTAAATTGGCGCTTTCCAAAATTTTGGATAACAATTATTAGATAATACAAATAGTCATTAATAAAAACTATATTACATAGGGCAGGGCAACCCGAAAATTATGCACAATCAATTGTTAGAAATGAATTCAGAGAAGATTAATTGTCAAACAAACAATTGTACGCGGAAACAGTTCTACACTGAACAATTAATCGAAATATGCGAAAGAAACAGTTCATCGAAAAGACTCGTAAGGAATATTAAAAAGCATTGATCAATTTTTTCTTAATTGTTCAATTTTGGATACGGAAAGCAAGATAGGATATCTTCGGTTAAAAAATAAAATTGTATCGATATTAAGCACAGTTTGAAGCGAAGAGCTTAATTTATTTAAATCAAACTGAATTGTTATAATAATTCGCAAATTTCGGGGAAATAGGGTGATGGATTTGAGTTTAGTTTGAAAATCTAAATTGAAAACTACGACACACAAAATGTCGCAAAGAAGTAAACCTGTGTTAAATTTCCATAAATTAATCTTTTCTGTCACGCGTTTGTTCGATCGCCCATTTTTAAAATATCAGTATAAATTCCAAGTAATTCATATAAATATGGTATTTAACATAGACATTAGATATGCTATAATTCTTCCTCTTTCCAGAAGAGCAAGCCGCATGACGATTTCTTGAGTAGACGTCCGTCTCGTGCGCGTCGCACTTTTTTTGGTTCAATAGGAAGATAGCAGCATAATTAATTTTGCTCAAAGATTGGTCTATTTTGATTGCCATTTTCAACTACATTTTTTTATTTTAAATTTGCGCTTGGCGTTGTGACTTGTGTTCTGGAATAATTTTTAAATAATTTTCTCGTGATTTTTAATATATCGTGTAACAATATCTTACGTATACATTTTTTAAGTTTTGATTTTTAGTTAAATTTTGTTTAAATTCCAATAATTTTTTTATTTTCAATTTAATTTTTTGACTCGTATATTATTCATTTGTTACTACTTTACTTGCTCGCGTTTTGTTTAATAGGTTGTTTAATTTCTAAATTGTTGTTTTATATTTTGATAAAAATGTCTTTTTCAAGACAAACTGCTCGTGAAATTTTAAATCGCGATATAATTATCGCTAGTTCCCTTTTATTGGCGTATTTAATTAAAAAACGCCGTCATAGTGTTCGTCGTTTTGATGTTAATCTAGTGAACAGAGGTAGACTGCGTCAAGGTTATCACAATAATCTTGTTGCCGAAATGAGGCTAGATAATAACGAAACGTTTGTTAATTTTCATCGAATGTTACCCACAGCATTCGATGAATTAATAGCATTGATTGGCCCGTCAATACAACGGCTTGATGTGAGAGAAAGAACCATCAGTGCAAGTCAACGCTTATCTTTGACACTTCGGTAAGTAGCATTATACATTTATGTTAATATTAATAAAATAAACTAATTTCTCATAATTTGATTTAGTCATCTAGCTAGTGGTGATAGCATGGTATCTATTGGGAAATATGGGTACCGTATAAGACAAAGCACTAGCCTAAAATTGTAAGAACTTTTAAAGGATTTAGTTGTCCCTGCTCCTAGTAACACAATGTGAAAAGAAATTGCAAGAGATTTTGAGCAGCAATGCAATTTTCCACATTGTGTAGGAGCAATGGACGGCAAACATGTGATTATTCAAGTAAGTTTACCATTTTAAATATATATATATATGTGTGTGTGTATCTTATAATAATATTTAATTGATGTTTTCAGGCATTTGGAAACTCCGGATCGAATAATTTTAATTATAAGCACACCCACAGCATTGTTTTTTTTTGCCATATGCGATGCCAATTATAAATTTATAATGGAATGGTAGACATTGGGGCACCGATGATGAATGAAGCATTTCCGCTCATTCCGAACCTCATGCGGCCTTATCCAGGTCGAAATACATCAGTATTGCCTGTTTCTAAAAATGTATACAACTACAGGCTATCAAGAGCTCGAAGGGTCATCGAAAATGCCTTTGGTATCCTAGCAAGCAAGTGGAGGATATATCGCAAACCAATTATTGCTAGCAAATTAATGGAATATGGCAGAACTAATTTAGTTGATAGCCACGCTGTTGGAACAAATCGCCTAGGAAGCCAAAATGAAGATAACAGTGGAATACGACAAATTCAACGAGTCAGCTCAAACAACCCCAGCCGAAATGCAATCGAAATTAGGGATAAATTCAAAACATATTTCCATGATGTTGATATTTTGCTTGGCAGTTTAACTCAATTCAATAAAAAAATTAATAATTTTATTCATTTATTTTATTAAAAATATCACAAAATATAAAATTACATCTTAATTAAAAAAATCACATTATATATTATTTCATAATCAGATTATATTAATTCATAATTCATTTAAAATAATTTATTTAAATTAAAAAGTTAATAATTCATTTAAAAAAAAATAGAAAAAATAGAAAACTTTAAAATTAAATCTTTAAATATCACAAGTATTTTAGAAAACCTTAAAACTAAAAAAAATAAAATTAACTCATATAACATAATCACATTTTTTTTTTTTTTGTGATATAATTTGTGATACAAAATGCTCAGTTGATGTAAAAAATTTGTTTGGCATAACCTCGGCCAATTTTTAAAATCACGTGTGGTTGACTCCGCAAATGTTGTAAATATAGTTGCTTCTTTCAAATTGGACGTCAAAGCTTGTCTGTTTTCCTTTATATTTTGTAGTGCGTCTTCTAGCAAGGCATCTACTACGACGTCGTCCTGCCTTTTCCTTTTCTTTCGGCATGCTAACCCAGATGGTTCTGGAGATTTCTTGTTACTGTTTTGATTTTCTTCTGGCAGTTTTTCGGTTTGTAGTATCCGCGGTGGTACCACCGTTTGTGATATCGGTTGTGGTACTATAAAATTGTCCAATTCCACATTATTATTGGGGTCTGGGTCTGGTACCGACACTGCAGCAGACAAAACATTATCACATTCCACATCATTATTTAGTAGATCTTCGGCAGTTTGATTAAAAAAATTTTGTACTTCAACATTTATTGTGGATGGTGGGTTCATTTGAAAACTTGTTTCTGTTGGCCTAAAATAAACATATAACATTAGTTTGCACTGTAAAAATAAATCAAATATAATATGGAATGAACGCAAAATTAAATTTCGTACTTTACATGTAACGGTGTAAACGTTTCTGTTGAATTTCTTTAAATTGATCGAGATATTTTCTACGTTTTAAGAAAAGGAATGAATACTTTATTAGATATAATTAAAATAAACATAATTTTTTAAATTCTTCACTTATCAAATAGAAATATTTAATACTCGTATGTTTATCCAACTTACTCATCTATTGTTTGCTCCCTGTAAAAGTCCATCTCCTTTACCAGCCAGGATTCGTGGTTTTCTTTTTTTGTCCAGCACTCCCATTTTTTGCTGGTTTAATTAACCGCCGTGTATACCTTGCCTTAATGTTTTTCCACCGCTTCATGCACTCTTCAGAAGATATCCCGGAGGCTCCCCCATTTCGCCTCAAACAATCCTTTTTAAGGGGTTATTTTTATAGTTTGGGTGCCTCAAATTATAAAGCAGCTTTTTACTTCGCACCTGCTCAATTAATTTGAAATCAATATCACGACATTCACGAGTCACTTAAACAAACACATAATAATTAGTTTAATTTTACATTTCTATAATGTATTCGACATATTACAAACATAACCTAAATTTGTTTTTTTTTAGTATAATATTTTTTTAGGAGATATCGGAATTACTTTTATAAAATATATTATTATTTATATACACATTACTTACTTTTATTTATATTTAAATAAAATAAAAAATTTTATTTTCACAACAAATAATAAAACTGGATGACATTTACAATTATGAAAATATTTTAAACGATGACTACGATGAAAAAAAAATTATGCCAAAAGTAGACAAAAAAAAAGAATGAAGCTCAAAAATGTTACTCAATATTTAGTATTTTTTTGTTTTTATATTGGTCGCTTGCGTCGTATTTGCTAAAAATTAAACATCTTTTAACTCAGGAGGTGAAATTTTTTTAGATTATGGTGATTTGATTGGTTCAAATTAAACCAAAAAAATGCGACGCGCATGAGACGGACTCGTGCAGCCGCCCTAAATACTCTCGTCAAGTAATGCTCCAAAATCGACGAACAATATATTTCCCCATACATTGACCATGTTCTAAAAATGCTCAAATCATCATGAAAATTCATAGAGGTAATCTATAGGCTATGCTAAACTCGAGCTATGCTAAACCTGACTAGACAGTTAGTGCAGATTAACTATAATATCGAAAATAATGAATTGTAACTTCGCACAATTCGTTTTTGCGCATTTTTCGGGTCCCAATGGAATTTACTATGGTGATTTTACAATTCATCGAAATAAAATCATATCGATATTGAGTAAATTTTGAAACGGATTATCGTGCCTGAGGTACATAATTTATTGGAATCAAACTGAATTGCTATAATAATTCGAACATTTCGGAAAGTTATTGCGCAAGTGGTTGGCCACAACTTCTAAAATAAAGGGATCATCTAATATCATTCCTTCCGCAAAAATTGTTTAAAAAAAATTTAATTTTGATATTAAATCCCACTAGAATCATGATGATTGATGATCATAATGAAAAAAAATATGAAAATACTAAAAAGCTAGCAAAAATTTAGCTGATTATGGGACCAAATAGCTACCATTTCTTCAGAAGCCAATTTTTTGTAAATATTTTAGTAGAAATGCATCCAGTTGGGTCAGGTGAATTTAAATCACTTCATTTATTTATCGCCCACAACATTCGTGTTTTCAACGATATAACTATGTATTGTTACGTACTCTTGTCTTTCAAATCCTCAAACTTTCCTTGGACGTGACTAGCGATACGAAAGTTAGTAGAAATAATCTTCCTAAGGCTGGATTTCTCGGAATCCCTATTATTCCTCATTTTTATAACATAAAACTCGCCTATCACATAGAACTTATGCTTATGTATGCCGTAGAACATTTCAATTTAGTCATGAAACGTCCATTAACCTTATTCAGTTCCTTTTTAATAATTTTAAGGGTCTCCTTGTAGGAAATCCAAATCAAAGCCTTTCTACTAATTTTAGTTTTATTGTTGGCTTCTCTATTTTCTGGTTTGTCTCTAGTTCCACTGACAGCCATATTGTTATTGGCCTGCTCAAAAAGTTTGTTAGGTCATATACGTTTATATCAGTTAGATGTTGTAGTAGCATCCCTAATAATATTACCCGCCCGGGTTTACCTGAGAATATGATTCAATGCCCGTTCGCTCTAAGATAAGTTTTGTTAATATTTAGCAGCGGTTCATGTATAATGACTAGGTTTTCTCTAGATTTTGCTACTCTGAGATGGAGAACTACCAAAACGGCTTTGGTGTAATGCAGAATGGTCTAAATTAATTGAAATCCGTTTCAGCCAAAAAATCACGACTCTGCAAACTACCCCCCACCGCAGGCTAATTGGCCGCATATCGTCTGATTGGTTGGTTGGTTTCCAATTTCTTCAGTTTGGCCTCCTGTATCATTTGATTTCTGAGTTATTGGCCCTAAGTCAAATATGTAACGCCGTTTGTATTTAAAGAGAGGCTAGCGATTGGTTATTTTCATAGGGCACAGCTGTGTGACGGTTTTCTAATTATATTTACCGGAAGATAAAGAATAAATAATGCCCTGCATTTTATCTAAATTAGGATAAGCTTCGCACTTGCTGCGCATGCAGCCAGTTTAACACTTCTTTGACCCCAATCCGCATCTCCGTGTGGGTTTTGATCCTGGTATCTCTGTGTTTTTGGTGCGATTACCATTACTCATTGTGCTTATAGATTAGTTGAGCCACCATTCAAACATTAAACCTGCAACGGATTATAAAGACTGATTGCCGATTTCCGTATTGTCATTTTTAGAATATGGTTCCTTGTATGGGGAACTACATTGTTCAAGAGTATTCGTCGATTTTAGAGCATTACTTGACGAGAATATTCATATCTCAGCTCCTACTCAAGAAATCGTCAAGCGGCTTTTTGTTCTCAATAGGGGAAGAATTATAGCATGTCTATGTTAAATACCATATTTATCTGATTACCTGGAATTTTTAGATAAAAAATTTTGTTTCGATGAATTGTGTTTTCGATGAATTGTTATTTGCAAAATTGTTTTCACGCACATTTAGTTATTGTAAAATTGTAGTTTTCATATTTGTTTTTCGATGAATTTTTTCGCATAATTGTTTGTTGCATAATTTTCGGGGAACCATTATGTATTTTATGTTGTGAAATCAAATATTAGATGCCGGAAAAAATGTGAATGGTACAAAAAGCGAGCGCTTAACATAAAAAATGTAATAATTTTATATAGATAATGATCGATCTGCTCTAAACTACCAGCCACGTATCAATGAGTTTAAAATACCACTAATTCTGCATCATATGACAAAGTGCGCAACATCACATCGAAAATGAGGATCATCAAAGCACCTGGTCTACAGATGGGATTTGTTGCGAATGTTAAAAAGCTCTAATTTGCTGACTACAAAAAAAAGAAAATCGGCTAATGTAGATTTCATTCAGATATTGCATCTACCGCAAGTTAGGGAAATGTTACGAGAAGGTCATCATTATTCATTGTCTACGAGTATATACTTTCAATAGGCACACGACGACATCCTGAGAAATACGCTATATCACTTTTAGTTTTATTTGTGAATATCATCAAAATTGATTTCTATTTGGCGGGTTTTAACTTATTGAATAAATCAATATGCCGGGTTATAGTCGAAAATAAATTTTTTGGAGAACTTCAAAATAATATCAGGAGCATGGAAAAAACCTAATTACCCAAACGTTATTTAACCTATCTATGGAGAATGTTATCAGCTAAACATAGCGCAGTTGTTTATAATATATATAGAGTCAGCTATTTGCTTACACTGAGAGTATTTGGTTACTGCAAGGAGACAATGAGGGAGTGGAAAATGCAGTTTCTACAGATCGAGCTTTGAGAGTCGTAGCTCGATTTCGAGTATTTAACACCAGTACTAAAATCTTCAAGTCTCGTCTGGCCAAATATTGATTTAAATTAAATTGGAAATTTACAAGGCGCTGATACGACCAGTCATTCGATTTGGTTTTGAGTACTGGAAGATCACAGCTCGCGATATATAACGGCTTGCTTTCACTGGACGCAAATTGATTGGGACGTTGCTCGGTCTAATAAAAGAAGGAGAGTTTTATAGATTGCAAAGAAATCAGAAGATCAGAATTGATCTTACAAGAATTATATAATTGGATTTTTAAATTATTCTAGATAGAGATGGTTAAGACATGTTCTTCGATCGTAAAACCGGACTTGAAATTGATACTAATGAAAGTGGAATCTCATGGAAAACCATCTACTCGTTGAGTTGATGACATAAAAGGGAATCTGCACATAGCCGGTCATCGTGCTTGGTTATCTCGAGAAATATTCTTGAGAGTACCAAATCCCTGAACGTGATATTAAAATTAAAACTATTAATTTTGAGACGTGTAGCTTAAGCGCATTGCTCCATCGTACTACTTTCTTGTGCAGGAAATAAACTAAACGTTTGAGAACAAGAATTTTGAAAATATTTTGATCCAACTTAGCCAATGAAATGGCTTATGATTAAGAAATGACCAATTTTCGCCCCAGCAGGCCATATTTCAGAATTTCTTCCAAAAATCATTTTAGAATCAAATTTCCATCCAACGTACCCAATCCCGTCATATTCCAAAATACTCAATCCCAACCGGTTATCGGTTAACAAATCGCCGAATTCTAGTAAATTTTATAAACCCAAGACATTTTTAGTTTTTATTTAAACAAAGTTGTTTTATACGGTCAATTTTACAAACTACGATAAACTGTCAACTGTTACGGAAACTGGCGTGTTCACGGTAAATTGTATCCAAGATTAACTATTCTACGGTTAAATGTTTACGTTAAATTTTAACACTATAATTTGTTTACGATAATGCGATCGACACCCGTATGTCAGTTTGTGTAATCCTGCGGCAAGAAATTTATAAAATATGAGCATTGCCGTTATACATCCAGCTTTGCTGCCATATACAATGTTTCCATGTACTTAGTTAAACGGGTTTAAGTTTCGTTGAGTTGAACATTTGTTGGAAACAAAACCTAAATTGGCGTTTTCATGCACGCAAACCTTAATCTAGGTTAATTCTGCCATGGAAACATGGTAATAGAAAGTTTTAGCTTTAGTTCTGGTTATGGTTACACGACCCACCAACCTTTGGGTTAAAATCAATTTGTTTTTGTATACTTTAACTACTCGATCACCAAGTGTTGTAACACTGTATAGTAGAATTAGCGTAGATCGCGGCAATCATCATCAGCGTCAGGACTGTCGGAAATTACTTTATCTTCTACTATAATCGTGTTGCGTCTCCGATTTATTTTTTACTATTTGACTATTTTGTCATTTAAACTTGTCTTTATGAACGCTCCGCGCTAATGGCCCATCCTGATCCTGATTCTTTCTGTGCCTCCTCACATTCCAGCAAACCTCTTTCTCAACTCCAATACGTGCCATATTAGGACGTCCCTCAATTGCAGGCTTCTGGATTGCTCTCTCTTTAGCGTTCAGCTTTTCTGCCGGACTCACTCTCATCATATATACTGGAATCTTGGTTTTAGCCTTTCCTAAGATCATTTCCCCACAAAATAAGCCAATTCGCCATTGTTGACCTTGAACTGTAAAAAATGCCAATGGGTACCTTCTTCGTTATTTCGTTAAATTTATCCAATTTGATTTGGATAAAAACCACTGGTGGACGCCATGAGCTGTTACAGTGTCACTCCATCTCGTTCCATTTTTTAATTAATTGAGTTTAAATGAGTTTCTGAACAATGTTAATTGAGATCGATATAAAGTGGGTAGTTTGGCAATTGAATAATTTAATTCTCGTTCACTTGTGGTTTTAACGGCATGCGAGCCTGGTTTAAACGAAGCCTGTGTGGCCCCAAAAATCGGAAATTTCAACCTAATAAAATTTACAAATTGAATTCTGAATTGAATCTGGCGTAAACTATGTAATATTTAGTGTTCTCAGATCTCAATTTGAACTTTTAAATCGTTTCTAGTTTATTTCAAATATTGAGGTTAAGGTTGAATTGAATATTAGAAGCAACCATAAATATTTCTGGAGCTATGTTGATTAGAAACAGAACTGTAGAGGTATACCGTCGCAAATGCCTCTCAATTCGTTGACTGTTAGTGGTCCGCAAAAAATAATTAACAGCATTCTTTGAAAACGTGTATATTCCTTCCCTGAGTGAGAATAACCATTTTGATTTATGTAAGTAAAAATAGAGAGGTAGCTCGATTTGTTATTGACCCCGAACTTGATCAATTTTTGCAAATTTGGAATAAATGGAATTTATACATTCACAGTATCGAAGATTGGCCAATTGGCCACTAGCCAAAGTTTTCCAACATGAACATGGTATTATTGTGTAGTAAGCTTAAGACATTCTCATCAAATAAAAATTATCACCATTTTAATACGATGAGGTAGACCCATTTGTTATTGACCCCGAACTTGATTAATTTGTGGACATAGTAGTTTTCTGTTCCCTTCGGTGTGCTTTATTAACGTGAGTCCCCTCGCCTCTCACATACCACGGTGCTTGATTTACATGGGTCCCCTCACCTTACCATTTTTTATTTAAATTAAAAATTAAGTGCTCAAAATGATGGGCTTCGAGCTCAATGCACTTATTAATTAAAAAATGAATGTACACAACTGAGGAGTGTGTCTGCTTTAATTTCGGCACAAGCATTTCTGATTCGCTCAATCATATTCTCACGTGTTGTTTCTGTTTGTTGCTAGATTTTGTCTTTGAGATAGCTCCTACAAAAAAAAATCTTGCATAGGAAGATCTGTTGACCGATCCAGAGAAAATTGAAATCACGACAAAGTACTTCACGTGCTACCGGCAAATCGTATGCTGGACAACCATCATGTTGAAACCACATTTTCTGTCGCAATTCTAAGCTCAAGTCTTCAAGTAATGTTGGCAGTTCATTTTCCAAAATTTCTCGGTACATTTGACCATTCAAAATGCTTTAAATAATGTGGCTCGATGAGTTTGTTGCCAATTAATCCACACTGGTTATTTCCCGAGATATTTGAAAGTTTCAGCTTAAAAAATCACCCGGTGTATTAAATTCGTCAGATTAAAAGGTTTACGTTATGCAAAAGCATAAAGTATTAAACTTTATGTTTGTAGTTGGTCAGACCTATTTTTCATTGAATAATTCTAAATCTCTCCAGTTTGAAATCAGCTACATTTTCAATTTTTCTTAATCTCACTTCCTTGCGTAAAAAATAATCTGACTAGTTTAATACGAATCAGCCCTATATTTCAACTCTTTATAACTGCAATATAGCTTGAAATATTTAGTATTAAAATTTTCGAATCGTTTTCGGCATAAATCACTAACATGTTGGATTGGAATCAAGCAGCATACCAAAATAATTATTTCTAAGATGTTTCCAATAGAAACTGATTCCTTACTAATAAATCATCGAAACAAATTACTACGCACGAAATACCACATCCATATAAACAACTTTATGTTATTAATCTTTACAAACACCACACTAAAAACTACGCCCAAATTATCCGCATATCGATTTCTAATCGGGAATTCGTAATTATGAAACGATTTAATCGTTTAAGAACTTCCTACACACATACTCGGGTTTCGTGTATACAAGTTTAATGTTTTATACTCTGCTAGTTTAATGGATCTCATTTTCACTCTCGGTTTATGCCAAATTGTTCGACGATATTGACTCATTAATCACGTAGTTCCCATTTAACAATAAAAATCGTTACTTTTCTACTACTATACACCCTTTCTGTATTACAAAGACGGAAACAAGTTGGCATGTAGTATGTGGCAATCGTAACCCCATTAGTTTTATACCATTTTGATTGATTTAATTTTTGCTTTCTGTTTACATTTTATTTCCGTCGACTTTGTAAATAATTTCCACCATTTCTTGCCACTTGTAGCTGTTACGGCATATTTTCAAAACCAATGTTCGATTTAACTGTATATTTTACTCGTTCTTTGCATTACATTTTGTTTATTTCTGTAAATTGCTTTCGTCGCGCGATACCTTTGACACACATACACGAATGAAATCGGTAAAACACCAACAAGCACAATGGTAAAACAATTCTTTATTTCTTCCTTGATGACAGATCAAACAAAAAACTTCACTAATAAGAAATAAAATAAGGAATACTAGAAACGAAAAAGGGCAAAGCTTTAAAATTGGTGTACAACAAATACAAAAAAAAAATAAAAAGCTTTGATCTTTTTATTTGCGTTCGTTGTTTCTCTCGCATACCAACAATTTTTCTATAGAGATCAAATACATACATTGAAAACTGGAAAAAAGATAATTAACAAAGTAAATGAAAAGAAATATTTTTTTTATCTTATATTTTCACGCGAAATAAATTTAATAATAAATTTCAAATAATTTTATTACATTATAAAGAAGACGGCAGGAAGGCGGAGGAAAGGGAAAGCACACAAGTTTAGTTTTCTTTTTGTTTAAAACTTTTATTAATTCTCGTTTCCTTTGAACTGCCAGTACCAATAAAAAAAAACGCATATTTTTATGAAAAGGAATCAATTAATTGATTTTATTGTATTTTTGCTGTAAAATTTTACGTCACCAATAATAATTTTACGTAATTGCTCACGTTTTTAGATTTGTTACTTCAAAATCTATTATTGCGTAATTTTTTTTTATTTTAATACTATTTATTAATTTATGTAATTACCAATTTTACTCCGCGTATAAAATTTACAAATAAAATTGAAATTGATAAATGAAAATTTGAGTCATGGATTCCATAGTCATACAAAAATAATACAGCCTTCTTGCTAGTCGAAAAATGGTGAGGTTGTCAGATGTTGTATTTCATCAAAAAATTCTAAATTCGGAAATTATTTAGATAAATGTACGAAACACAAAGTTTAACGGTTTAAAGTTATGTTACAAATTTATGAAATACAACTCGTTATCAGGTCGCTGAAATTAACCCAAACACGATTTTTTTTTGGTTGTTGTCCGAAAGAAATTTAAAGCAATTTAAAAAAAATGTTTTCGAAAGCCCACGAAGAAAAACATTGATTTTAAATAAAATAAAACCATAAAGGTAAAATATAAATTAAAAATTCATTAATTAATTTTCAATTTATGTTTTACCTTTATGGTTATAAAATTATACAGCCAATCAGGTTTTTAAAATGCTGATTTTCAAAATCCCGATTTTCGAAATCCCGGGCTTCAAAATCACGGTTTTCTTTTCTAGTTCTAAAGCCTTGATTTTGAAAAAAATATTTTTTATTAATTCGGGCATCCCGGGGTAATAATATTTTAACGTAAAAATAAGACATCTTGCCCAAAAATTTACTAGACGAAACCAAGGCTGCGAAGTCAAAGGTGGGATTAGGTTTTATGGAGTACTACACCAAACAGTACCTTGTTTTTTGGATTAATTGGTTATTCATAGATAATATTAGGATTTGCAGTCCCCCAAACTCGGAAGTTTTTTTTATTAACCTATCCGTTGCGGTGAAAATGAGCTTTACTTGAAAAGATGATTTTTTGATGAAAAGGCAAATTTCAGGCTCTGTAGGATGTCCATGTTTGCCAAAATCATTACGTAATTTACGAAATGTTCTTTTTACAGAACAAAAACTCATTGTTGTTTCGTAAACGAACGCATGACTAAAAATGACTGTGTTGATTTTTCGTTTGTCAAAGATTTTCTGGTTGCCACCACACAAAATAAATATTTTTTTTTTAGCTTTAAAAACAATAGCTGGTACATCCTTCACTGGTCACAAAATAGTAAAAAGGGTGCCCATTTACATTTTTAAGCAAAGTTTTGTATATCTGTATAGGTTGGTTGGTATTGCCTGCGGACCGAGTAGCGCAAAGATAAAAATATTTTTAACTCGCATGGGAATTTTTGATTGGAAAAATAATCGGAGGAGTAATATTTTAAAGCGTTGTTATTGGTTTAGCGTGCGGATCATAAATTGTTTATGTTCGCTCACACTCCTGCAGTCGACTTTAGGTCACAAGTTTTGATTTGAAATGTAGCAGTCAAACATAGCAGCGAATGTTGTGGTTGTCAAAGAATTGAAAACAAACTTTTTTTATTGAAATTTTAGGTTATTCCGTGTAATAGTTAGATATTATTTTTACATCGAGGTAAAAAGAGGCCGTAGACCAAATCATTAATCAAATAATCAATATAAAATCTAACTATATAAAATGATCGCTTAGTATTAAGAAGCAATATTTTTAATTAATTAATTTAGCTGTAATATACGTCTGGCGTATATGTATGTGAAATAAATTTTAAGTATATACGAGTATTGGTCTAGCAAAATATTATATAAAGTTAGGAAGAAATAAAATTTTAAATTCTAAATTATCTCTACATTATGTGTGCATAGCAATTGTTACACTATACAGTAAAACACAATTTGAAGATAAAATCCTATTTCACTAGATAACTAGCTGTACCATATACCATATCCAGTCTACATAAAATGTTCCTTTTTTCATTATCAAAAATCTCATGTTTTCCCCAAAAAAAATTGTTTAAGTTTCATTTTTTTGTTGTTTTTGGCAAAATTAAAAATAAAATTTATATTTTTAACCAACATATGACTTATAATTTACTGGATTTTCATTTCTCCATGTTATTTTTTACAAGCACATAAAAGAAAATTACATAACTTTTATAACATTTGAGATTAGAACAAATATTTGTTGTTGTTGTTGTTTTCAAAATTAAGTTGCAATATTATTACTGGTTTAGACAGTGGTGGTGCGGTGGTATAAATTGTGTCAGACGATATTTTTCAATTGGTATCATTAGAAAAATATGTGTCGGTTGCAAGTTAAATATTTTATGAGTTTAGTTTGAAATTTAGAAGGACATCGTTATAATAAGAATCAGGTTATACAGTTTTCTTTTTAATTAAGTTGATTATGTTATAAAACTGTGCACACACCACTTGTCTGTAGACAAAAAGTAAGAAGGTTTGATCCCTCGAATATACAGGATTGAAGACAAAGTTTGCGTGTCAATTTTGGATTTATAAAAAAAAGAGTTTTTATGGTTATTATCCAGAAAACTTATTGGATTTAGCCAAATATTCATAATCTTTAAAGGGTTACAATA
Organism: Nephrotoma appendiculata; assembly: GCA_947310385.1. NCBI lineage: Eukaryota > Metazoa > Arthropoda > Insecta > Diptera > Tipulidae > Nephrotoma > Nephrotoma appendiculata. Next base: position 32,003,310 of record OX371223.1, read on the forward strand.
TTTCATTTCATTCATTGTTGGTTTGGATTTGAAATTAAATATAAATTTGATCATAAAATGAAACTTACTGAAGTTAGCAGAAAATTCAGCCGAAATCTGCACTATCGACCAATTTTAAGGGGAAAATAAAATAATTATTTACCAATATTTAAATATAAATAAGTAAATCGAAACAATAAAATTATACAAATTTATTTTAATGTGTATATAAATTAAAATGTGGTACTAAATTTTTAAGGTTATGTTATTATGTCTATGAAATTTCAAATATATTCAGTATATGAAAATCCGCGAAACTGACGTAATTCTTTTGTCATGTAAGCGTGTTATAATTAGAAATTCAGACCATACTGGACAATATACATACATGTAAAGTTTCAGTCTAAAGTTTATGTGGGTTCATACATAGATTATCCCAAAATTCTCATTCATGTCAAAAATCTCCTTTTCTCGAATGATCTACATTGAAATATTCGTGTAGCTCTTGTTTATTTGTCGCGTAAGCGAGATATAATTTTAGTCTCGGACCTACAAACAAAATATTTATGCAAAGTTTGAGGCCATAGTTTATGTCACCTCAACCGAATTTTGCAATTTAGATGATTTTAGATGTCTTTTCTAGGTTTCGTTTTCTTGTATGAGTTTGTCGGTGATACAAGTTTAAATTGACGTTCGGCCGAAATGTCGGTAAAGCAGTTTTATAGTATTATTTATTCCCTCGCAATATGCCGTTAAAGTAGTTTTCGGTTGAAATTTCGGCGGAAATGTCGATATTGCAGTTTTATACCTGATTTTCTGTTAAGTTTTGTAGTATGGGTCGGTCGTGCTTCCCGCACTGCTGGGGTAGTATTTTTATGTAAAATGATAATGAACTTGAAAATTATTAAAAAATTGCACTGTTAAATTTGTTATTTTCCCAATTGAAATTTATTTAAAAAACATATATATATATAACTATATATAGAATTGGACACGGTTCTAAATGTTGTGCTGTCTAGAAATCTAGAAATATCTACTGATTCTAGCTGCTATTTTTGCGAAGATAAAGCATATGCCTATTTCTAAGATTTAAGACGTTTATTTTTGAAGTATATTTTTGAGATTCGTTCTATTAAAAATTATATTTAGAAATTGTACATTTTTGACGGGTTTCAAACAATATTCCATTTTCAAATAGAATATTTATCTACTAGGTCTATAGCAAATGGGATATAATTATGATGGATTTTAGTATATTTTCAAAATATTTTAAAAAAACATAAAAGCTCCTATAAAGGCTGGAACTTCAGGTAGACCGATTCCAGTCAAATCATGAGTTTCTTTTAATTTATGAGAAAACCTCAGCTGTAGAGATGCCGAACTTTGATAAAATATTTTTTTTTATTGAAACTCGTCATTTGCGGTAAAATTTAAAAATGATCTGAATTTATTTTGTTTAAATTTGAATATACAACCTATTTGTTTTAATGATTTTATCATAAATGCTGTATACCTATATACACTCAGTTCCAAAAAAACAATCCGCACACGATAACATTATCTGTATCTCGCTCTCTCTATTTATTTATTTTATTATTAATTTTGTATTAGAAAAAAACTAGAAAAAATTTGTTTGAAATTACCGTTATATTTCATTTTACCAAAAAAAAACTTTGTTGGTATACTGAAGCGCAAAAATGAAAAATAATGTGACTGAAGGCTCATTGCAATGAATCGTCGGTGCGACGTTTTATAAAAAGATTTGAAAAATCGGAGACTTTGAAAAGAAAGGATGGCAGTGGCCGTCGGAACAAACTCCCGTCTGGACAACACCATAAAACATATTTGTTTGCGGATCGCTTCCAAACAGTCGCTGATATTGCAAAAGAAGTGAATACCAGTTCCCAAACTAAAATCAGTGTAAGTACGATGAGAAGGAGATTGATAGAGAGAGGGTTTATCAGCAGCCGCTACTTCGTAATAAAAAAATGCGACACAACCGGCGAAAATGGACAAAATACCACGAAAATTGGGACGAAAATAATTGGAAACAGGTTATTTTCTCTGACGAGAAAAAAGTTAACTTGATAGGAGCCGATGGGGGCTGTAGAGTACAACGTAGAAAAGGCAGATATTCGGATGAGTGTATGGGGGTGTATTACCTGTCATGGTGTAGGTTCAAGTTTAATGGTTGAAGGTACAACTAATGCCGAAAAGTATAAAAAATAATAATTGACGCGGTACTCCCTACTATTGAAGAACTCTACAGTTTCGAGCCAAATGTCATCTTTCAAGATGATTTCCCAATCATTTTAATAATCATTAATAACCTATTATGGTCCGGAAACAGCCCAGATCTTAACTCCATCGAAAACGTTTGGCAAATGTTGGGCAAATATGTTGCGCAAAAACGGCCGAAAACTATAGTTTAGCTGAAACAGAATATTCTGGACGTCTGGAATAATCAAAAATCCGAAAACTATATAAAAATAGTGTACCACTCTATGACAAATAGAACTAAATTGGTGAAAAAGGCCCGAGGTTGACCAATAAAATAATAGGTCAGTTAGTTATGGACCTTTAAATTTTTTTTATTTGAATACAAGTAATTATATTTAAAAATTATTCCTAATTGTTTAATAAATTAAATATTTAAAAAAAGTGAATTTTGGAACTTTAATACAAATCTTCGTTTGGGTAAAATTATTGGTCTCAAGAAAGCTGAAGCATTTTCATTTCTTAAAACTGTAAACTCTAGGATCTTGATAAAAGAAATTAAAAATGTATAAACACATCATTTCTATGCCTGGACAAAAAACATCGATATTTCAGTGAAAATCAACCATTGAAATCAAATTTATAGTTAATGTTTACGTGTGGCTTTTTTTTGGAACTAAGTGTATTTGCAAAAATCCAAAAAAATTGTATGGAAGGTTTCATTTCCGGTACCGATGTCGACCAGTACTGTTGCAAAACTTATTTACAATCTTTTATTTTAAAGTTCTTTTCTCATAAATGATATACTTTTCAAAATATTTACGAAAAAAGGAAATGTTCCTAAGCCTTTCCGTCCGGTTGGCCAATTTCGGCCAAATACTAGTATCACGGGGACCTCACAATTTATGTCAAAAGCTTAAATATACAGTTTTATCAACATCAGTAAATTCATCTAGGCTGTCCCAAATTTTGTTTGAAAAACGATTTGATGCCAAAAATCGTAATTTCTGCTAAAATTGATCTAGATCATATTGGTAATTTTTGATGGAAAACAGTGTTTGTCAAAAATTGTCATTTGCGCTTAAATTTTGGAAAACTTATCTACACCAGTTTTGTTGCAAAATTAATTGAGAATCTTAGTCGTTTTACTCATAATAAGTGATATAACTTTTCAGAGTATTGGAAGAAAACGAGAGAGATCCTATGGAGGCTGCCACTTCCGGTGAACCGTTAAACCCTTTCGATCCGGAAAACAAATACTGTAAGCAGGATGTAGATTTTAATTTTATTGATCAAGAACTGTTAAATAAAGCACATTCCGGCACAAACGGTTTTCAGCGGGACATTTGAGTCCCGAGTATTAATGGTCACTGCCACTTGAAATATTCCCAGTCATCTGACTCTTCTAAAATGGCTCGAAGTTCAACTTCGGTGTATGCTCGTCGCATTATGTGGCTGTTACAATATTACAAAAATAATTTTTATGTATAGTTACCGTAATTTGATAAATAAAAAAAATCAAATAGAACCTAGCGGGACATATACATATATACCAAAAATACCGAGTGGGACACCTGTATCTCGTTTGCTAAAAATTTTAAATACAAGTGTAATAAAATAAAATAATAACATTTACACTTTCTTATATCCACACACGACAGTGTACGAGTATATACTCTATGAAGCTTTTGGCAGTAAAAGTACCTAGTTTACAGCATGTTTTGGACAAAAACCTACATGCAATGTAATCACTTTTACGGTTTGAACAAGGCTGAACAGGTACAGAGAAAAATATTGTATCTCTTTTTTCTCTAGCCTACTGATGGAATCTGTTTGGTGTAAATTTTTTAAAAAACAAAGTGGATTGGGAAACTTTTGTTCCATAAAAAATTTATTGGGAAAAATAATTTCCCAATAAACATTGTTTCGTAAAAATTTACACTAAACTGATTCCACAAGTAGGCCAGAAAAATACAATTCAAACAAAACTGCTATGAAAATATTTTCTCAATTCCCTATTGCCAGGGAAAGCGAGAATAGGGACCAATTTCAATCGTTTCTTATGTGTATTTTTTATTTTAGGGCTAATAAAACGTCTACCGGGACATATACGTCCCAACAGGATCGAAAAGTTTAAGTATGAAATTTCATCCCGATCAGTCAATCCCTCTAGGTTATAGAAAAGCTACAAACATTTAGCCTGCTCGACACCACATACGCACGCATGGAAACACAGAGATTTTTTCAAATGAATTATCCGATGTGGCGATAACAAAAATCTCGAGGACAGTATATTTTCATATTATTACTATACTTTATTTTACCACGTAAAGCTTTTTTGAATTTTTATTTTATTAGAACTTGACCCAAGTGGTTATATTTGACCAAATTTCCAATTTCGAGAAATCCCTGGGTTTGTCTTTTTTGTTAATATGTATTTCTTTTTGTTAATATGTATTTTGTTTTATTTGACAGACTTATGGGGGAAAGACCCGTCTTTTCTTTCAATTTTCAATCTAAAGCCAATCTTGTTTCTTATTATTATTATTATTTTTTGAATTTTTTTTTTTAATTTATGCGATAGACATTTCCGCCGCACCGGTAGCAAAGTGGTCAGTATGCTTGCTCCAGCGACCGGAGGTCCCAGGTTCGATTCCTGGTGGTGACAAGAAAAAAATTTACGGCTGGTTTAGGATCAATGAATTGATCACGCATTATCCGAAATGAAAATATGATTATGAAACCTCATTTGAAGCAGCCAAATCCCTTGATGGGATATAGTGCCGGAATAGAGAGAGAGAGAGAGATAGACATTTCCACCTCTTACTGTTCTCTTTTATTTAAATTTTTTTTTTTTTTAATGGACATAGTTTTATTTTAGAAAATCCCATGGAATACTATGTGTTGCATTAATATTTGTGCTCATGAAAAAATTATTTTAGTTATGTTTCCTAGATTATAAAACTCATGTAATTTTTTTTTTTTTTACTTTTTTTATCACAATGTAATTAATTATTAAATTACGTTTCATTTGGCATACAATTTATAAAAAAATTATTAGGATTTACGTATAAAAAAACGAATTTACTCTGTTGCAAAAGTAATTGTGTTACAAATTATTGTTGCAAAAGTATTTGTGTTGGGACAGTTTTAAAAAAAACGTTACTAATTTATATTATGTTGTTGATTTTATTTAAATTTAATATTTAATCTGCCCACCGTTATATAATATGACCTCATTTAGTCTTCTGGGTATGCTGTCAAATAATTTGGAAATAAATTCTAGAGGTATTTTACTCCACACCTCAACAATCTCATCCCATAACTCCTGCTTGCTTCGTCCAACTCTATATGGTATATTTCGTTTTACATAAGCCCAAACATTTTCTATAATATTTAAATCCGGGCTTTGCGGTGGCCAATTTATGCGTTGTTGGTCTAAATCATTTAAAAACTTGGTCACAATAAATGCTTTATGGGCAGGGGCATTGTCGTGCTGAAGAATAAAGTCAAGCTCAATTATTTTTGAACCAGCTACCAATGCTACATCATTCAGCAGTTCCAAATAGGTCATTTGGTTCATTTTCCCAGACACCATTGCTAGTGGTCCTACTCCGAGGTTGGTTATACAACCCCAAACCATAAGACTTCCTCCACCGCCTTGACGTTGTGTAGCATAAACACGACGTTTGTTTACCTTTTCTGGCTCCGAATAATAAAATTTGCGACCCCAAGATCCGTCTAACGATACCGAAGATTCATCAGTAAACAAAACGTTTCTCCTCAATTCGGGGGGCTTGTTCATATGCTGCTTTGCGAACAACAGCCGTTTTATTTTATTTTGTTTAGAAATATAAAACTTTTTGGTGCATGTATAGGCCTGTACCCCAGCTTCTTTTAAACGACGAGAAATTGTGGAATGGTGTATTTGGAGTTCTTTGTTATCCTTTAAAATTTTAGCGGGACCTCGTTGACTTAAATGTGCATTTGTAAGCATACATCGATTGATGTAAGCATTTTCTCTGGCATTAGTTATTCTTGGTCGTTGGCGTACTCCGATATTTTGCACCGTTCCGCAAATATTTTGCTTCCGAACTTGATACCAAATGGTATTTTAATGCCACTTGTACTTTTTCGCCAATTCTTCGGCTGAGATTCCCAAATTATATTCTGCCGCAATTGCAGATCGGGTTTCAATACTCAGTTCGCGGGTTTTTGGCATATTGTCACGATTTTTAATGCTCACAATTCAATGAAACTTGCAAAACTATTTGAAAACGTGTATTTTTGAAAAACAAATGCTGAAACAGTTATTTCAATACACAATTTGTTGATTTTTTTTTAGAATTTTGCCAACACAAATACTTTTGCAACAGTAATTTGTAACACAATTACTTTTGCAACAGAGTAAATTCGTTTTTTTATACGTAAATCCTGATAATTTTTTTAGAAATTATATGCCAAATGAAACGTAATTTAATAATTAATTACATTGTGATAAAAAATTAAAAAAAAAAAAAAATTACATGAGTTTTATAATCTAGGAAACATAAATAAAATAATTTTTTCATGAGCACAAATATTAATGCAACACATAGTACATTCAATATCCACAAAGTAATAGTACAGCATAATAAAATAAAACTAGATAGTAAGCTCCTGATTTAACAATGTCACGGAGTCACGATTCATATTATGTACAAATAATAAAAAAGATATAATACAAATTAGAAAAAAAGTAAAATAAAAATTAAAAATAAATAAAAATTAAAAGTAAATAAATATAATTTAACAACTTTAAAAAATAAATAAAAGAAAATACCAAATTATATTCATTATAAATTCACAGTATTTAAGATAATGTTCTAAATAAAATCTCGATCGTCCATTTTTTGAGAATAACCATTCTTTCAACAATTTTATAAATACTCTAAAAGTGCCAGCAGATGCAATATAGGTTTGCAGAAGGCTATAAAACTTCGGTGCGGTGTAAGAAAAGAAATTCTTGAAATCTAAAACAAATTTGAAAAAATGATTAAAGTAGCCTGTGAAAAATTCGAATAATATAAGGAGCGTTGCATTCGCAATGCCGAAAAAGATTACAATAACATTTGCATTGTATATAGCGTAATTGGCTTTAATGTGAGCCATTTTATGGTTATGGTGTTTAGTGCAAGGCATATGTTATCTTGTTGTAAAAAAAAGTCATTTCGCATTTGTTCTTTTACAACAAAATACCGAATTTAAATTGTCTATTTCATAAAATAAAATAAATATTAATAAAATGAAAAATTAAATTACATTAAAAACTAAAGCCAAAAGTTGTTGCTTTCAGATTCAAAAGTTAAACTAACCGGGATAAGCAACGCAGCTATAGAGAATTTCACAGCAAATTGTAATCCGATTGGAGAAATTTCCACCGATTTATAGAATACGGCCCCTTCTGTGCATATTAAAATAAACAAAAAGCAAATTAGCCACTACAAAATGCCATTGCATATGTCATATGCACCAACAAATTAATTGTTGCATTCAAAATTAATCATCTCCTTACGTTAAAGGCCAACTATCCATAAGGCTCTTAGAGTAACATCGGTAATAAATTATTACAAATTATTAGTTATGTTTATTGAACCGTGAGGAACCATTCATTACATTGTTCATTCATTTGTTCGGGTAATTAGAAGCTTACCGTGTTTCAACAGTTTCTCGCGTCATACATAGTCTCACTCGTAATCACAATTGTAGCTAAACAAAATTTCTTAATAATTACCACCATGTATTTTACAAAATATGTATAAATAAGTTGTTTGTCCTTCATATCGAAATTATGTACATATAAGCAATCACCAACAACAAGCATAAAAGAAAACTCATATCTAATTGAACCAACAGCTCGAATACTACAGAGTGTTCCAATAAAAACGTTGTTTTTAAATTCAAATGTTTTGTTAACAAAATATTTCATTCAGTGTAAACCATTTACGGATGAAAAATAACATCTATCAACTGTCCACTACCAGAACGTTTACAGACCCTTTGGTTGATCCATTGGTCCCAATTATCGATCACATTTGTTCGATATTGGTTTTCACACTTTCGATTGATTGTGTGTTATTCTTAAAAAGATCGCATGTTCTTGGTGGCAATAAACATCCCCGTCCGCGAAATAAATTATTCACCAAAAATGTTTCTAAATAAACCGATTGTTTCATTGATAGCAACAGCAACTTTTTCAGTTAAACGAGCACATATTGCTGTCGGTATTTTTCCTACTGAACCAGTGGACACAAATTTTTGCTGTAAATTTTTAATATCGGAATCAGATGGGCGATTTTTTCTACCAAAAATAACGGGTTTTTTTATAAAAGGTTCTCTTTACATCTCCAACATTTTTATAAAAAATTTTAATTATTTTAATATACAATTTTGAAGCGAAATTGATTTCATTTTACTAACTGGTCAACCATATTCTGTTAATTTGTAAAAAAAAAAAATTTACTCGATAGAAAAAAAAAGTTTTTATTGGAAGACCCTGTATAAACAATTTTATTACCAAATTGATAACCGTACCCCAACCTTTTTGGTTATGGTTGGTATCTTTTTTGATGTACATGGAAAACTCATCAGAATGTTAATAATTATTATTTTTTTTAACATAAATGACCTAATTATCATTCAATTAGAAAATATGAATTTTTCATTTGGCTGGTTATTTCAACATTTATGTTTGGTATAAAGGAAAATTGGTTTTGAAATATTAATTATCATATTTCAATCGTATTTTTGGTAAGATTGGTGACAAATGATTTTCAAGAATTTAACTTTCGGTTTTGTTTTTATTTTTATCAGAATAAATGATTGATTGATTTATTCTCGGACGGACAGTGGTTAAAATTATTTTTTGTTCGTTTAACATTTTTTTGTTCCATATTTATTTTATACAGTGAGCGCAGTTGACTGTACCCTAATTAACGTTTCTTAGTGTCTTATACAAAACAAGTAAGCCCTCGATTCTGAGAAGAATCGAGTATTTTTTTTAAGAAAAATTTCAAACATATTTTGTGATGAAATGTTTCTTGAAGAAAGTATGATTTACTTTATCCTAACATATATTCGGTTTTATTTTAAAACGTATGGTATATTGTCGATCAAGGCCATCCTCTCCAAGCACTCATATTGGAATGAAATTCTGCATTGACTCAATCTCGAGGTAGAGAAGTAATTTCTTCAATTGTTTTGTTACTATGTGTCTTACATCATGTTAATACTGAGAGTTAGTGTGCTTTGTCTTCAAAACAAATTGTAGAAATTAAATATAAAGAGAAGTTAAAACGCTCGAGCAAATGGCGTTAGTATAGGGCTAGGTATAGAATATGCAATTTTGGTAGAAACGCATATGTTGGTGTGCTTCCTAATTTTTGTAAGAATTCGTACGTCTAAATATACATATGTTTTTGCATATGTGGATTTAATTAAAGATAACAAATGAAAAAAAATAACCTAATAAAAAACGCATAAATATATTTTCATGCGGAAAACCTTTGTAAAATTAGAATAATTTCAAAAATTTTATTTACCTGCGCTTAATCATAAATTTAAAACACAAGTTATATTCGTACTTCCAGTAGTTTATAATAATATAAACACACAGGTATTTTCATGCTCATTTTATGTGCGTATACTTCCATTCCATCCGCTTTACGCTATATACGGAATAAACCTAAAAGCACATTAAGGTTGCCAACTAAATTATTCATCAAAAATTCTTATATAAATATAATTTTATTATGAGAATTAAAAAAACCTGAAAACTAAAGTTTTTTTTGTTTAAAATAAAAATTATTTTACGAGGGCAAATCAAAAAGTCTTGCAATATCATATGAAAAAAAAGAGTGAGTGAGACAGCAATATTTTTATTTTTCGACATAATCTCCTTTAAGGTTTATACATTTGTCACATCGATCAATTAACTTGCCTAAACCCTCTAAAAACAAAGATTTCTTTTGCTCCATAAAATATCCATTTACAACAGACTGTACTTCATAGTCACTGGAAAATTTCCGGCCCCTAATTTTTTTTTTCAAATTGGGTAACAGAAATTAGTCACTGGGTGCCAAGTCTGAACTGTACGGTGGATGCGGAATTTCCACGAAGCCGCAGTCCTTTAATGCAGCTTGAGCAACATTAGCCTTGTGCACTGGTGCATTGTCGTGAAGAAGCAAGATTTTTTTTCTAACTTTCCTTGGCCGTTTTTCTCGGATCGTTTTTTTCAATTTTCGCAAAACCGCTGCGTAATATATGCCTGTGATTGTGGTTTTCGGTGGCATATAATCGATTATCAAAATTTCTTCAGCATCCCAAAAAATTGTTGCCAAAACCTTACCAGCAGACAGTTGAGTTTTGAATTTCTTTGGTGGTGGTTCGCTACGTTTAATCCATTGCATCGATTCTTGTTTGGATTCCGGACCCCAGTGATGAAGCCATGTTTCATCGCCTGTTATTATGTTATCCAAGAAATTTTCTGGATCTTCTTTGTACATATCTAAAATCGCCTTTGAAGTTTGAACACGCATTTTTTTTTGTTCTGCATTCAACAAACGGGGAACCCATCGCGCACTTACTTTCGACATGTGAAGGTGGTCATGTAATATAGTATATGTGGTACCGTTTGAAAGGGAAAGTCTCCACGCTAACCCTGGAACAGAAATACGCCGGTCCTCCAATACAATAGATTCGGCCAAAATTACGTTTTCATGGCTAATAGCATCTGCTGGCCGACCCGAGGGGTTGTCGTCTACTAATGACTCCCGACCACTTTTGAATAATTTTACCCACCTTGTTACTGTGGCATATGATGGTGCAGATTCGCCGTAAACTTTTGATATATAGTTGAATATATAAATTGCATTTCGTCCATCTTTACAGAAAAATTTAATAATGGCGCGATATTCAATTTCATTCATTTTAAGAAAAATTCAAAACACGTGTTACTAAATTGACAAAAACAAACGAACTGTAAAATTTACATCGAAATGTTCTTCTAGAAGTTTCATCGCGACAAAAAATGGTTTTGAAAAATATATTGTTGTCTCACTCACTCTTTTTTTTCATATGATATTGCAAGACTTTTTGATATACCCTCGTAGGTTCAATTTAAAAAAGAAATTTTTTTTTGGTTTTAAAATTCTTTGCAACTGGAAATCAAGTCAAATACTAAATTTCCATAATGCTAATACAACATAAAAATTTATGTATATGAAGACAGATATACGTTTCGAATTTAAATATTTTTTTTTTTGTTAATACAAGCAAAAAGCTCAAAAAGCTCATAAACTCTATATAAAACTAAATATTTATTTAAATAAAATTTATTTCAAATAGAATGAATAAATTTTTCGATTTTAAATTTCTTTTATTTTCAAACTTTATTAATTTCATAATTTTATTCGTTTAGTTATAGTTTATCATTTCCAGATATTTTAATTAAATTGAGTTTTTGGTTTGTTTTGTTACATTAATTAAAAAAGGGTTTTGGTGTTTTTTGTACTAAAATGCCGTAAAATAGCGAATTATTCTTAAAATTTTAAATTTTTAAGGTTTTGTGTAAATAAAATGATTGTTTTTCCTAATAAAGAATTTAACCTAATAAGCCAGGATCTCATTGAGAGTTTGAAGAAAAAAACAATTGACAACAATTAATTTTTTAAATAATTTAGAGAAACTTATTGTTTGCCAAATATATCGTTTGAGTGGTGAAAATAATAATTGGCAAACTCATCGCAAGTTGCTTTTAGAGCTGTAATAATATTTTTAAAAATTTTAAGCAAATTGTTTGCAGCTTTGACAAATTTTTAAAACCTTTTGGATAAAAATTTAAGTTAAATTATTTGGTTAATGATCCACACAACTAATCCAGATATTTCTCGATAGCATTTTTTGGTAAACCTTTCAGTTTGTAGTCAAAACTTCAAGCAATCATGCGGTATATGTTAAGCGCTCGAAAATCGAAATCTAAGATTTCGAGCTGAAAATTCGCGTTTGTTTCATGGAGGTGAAGTGATAATTGAGTTTCCGCACTGTCTTTTTCATCTAAGTTTAGCTGTGTCTTGAACCAGCAAGCAATTGAACAATTACTTAAAAATATTACAAAAGATTGTTTTTCAAATTTCGGGCTGAATTTACTGTCTCGACATTTTTACGAACTCTCACGATAGTGATAGTTTATTTTTGCTGTCCCGTTTTTCCTAGTTGAGCATCGGGCTAGCTTCGTATAAATAGTAGTAATCGCTGATGAAATGTTGAGGCTTAATATAAAACTTAATATAAAACTATCTGGTTGGTGCTTCATTGTTTCAATTAACCCTTCCTTTTTAAAAGAATTAAAAAAATCCAGATAACTCTTTACGCATTTTTGAAAATCGCATATATTTAAAATTGACCTCGAACCATAATTTGTAATTGTAATCGTCGTCGTAATTTATCTTATAATCTAAATCGAATTACTTAATGTTTGTAGCTTCATTACAACCCAAACGGATTGAGTCATCGGGTAAAATTTTATATTTAGCTTTTTTCTATAAATTCAGAGATCCCAATGATTTTTGATGGAAATGATCATTTTTGGCAAACTATTTTTAATAAAACTTCGGCCTCTGTACTACCCTGGATTGATAGATCGCGATGAGACTTCATAATTAATTTTTTTTTTAATTTGGAAGATCCCAGTAATTTTAGCTGAAATTGGCTCAGTAGAAGTGATAGCTTGCTTTTGAAAATTTACGAATAAACAATCAAGTTTTCAGATCAGATTTTTTGTCGGTGGGACTCGTGCCTACGCGTCTTGCCTTCTGTTTGCAGATTCATCATTTGTATTGGGCTTCATTCTTAAACATTAACTTCGTGGCGAATCTGGACTTAGCCTCGACCTTGATAATGTTGATGATTTCAACTCAGAAATAACGTAGAGTTCGGAAAATATCAAAATCAGATACTGAGGTTACTGATGCACTTCCGCAGCGTTAAGGTACTAACGTAAAGGCCAATGATATCACCAGCGTCACCAGAAAAGACTCATTTTTGATGAGGTAAAACTTGATGCTTTCTATAAAAAACTATGCCGATGGGTGTGGAGTCCATCGAAACGACAAATTTTATCTCGCATTTGCAGAGATGCTATCAATCAAACGATATTTTCATTATAAATGTGTTAATGAAGAAACTTGAAAGTGGTTTTGTGACGATAGCTTCAAAATCACTTATATCTAAAATGATTGCCAGCCGCTGGTCCTTCCAACATCTCTACTAATACACAACTGGGTTCTGGTTCATAAGAGGATTCCTGTGTCGTATTAACAAACATAGGACTGATAAGCCTGATTGTGTAAACCAAACTTTATAAGGTAGTTAAATATAACTACGAGGCTTAACGCCCTGCCAATGTTTTTCGGATAGAAGAATTGTGCTTCAATACGCATTAGGACAAGATTTCTTTGAGATCATCTCTAATCCGTAAAACAGATTAACTTGCAAAGATTGTTCCTAAAATGAAGACATAATGTTAGTAATAATAATTATGTGTATAAGAAGGTGCCGCTGTATATGCGCTTAAAACCCGAACCAGAACCAGAAAGGGAATTAGAACCGGAATCAGAAAAACAGAACCTGAACCACAACATGATCTATTTTGAATTTTGAATTTGGAACTTAGAATTTTAAACTTTGAATTTTGAATTGAGAATTGAGAAGGGAGAATCGAGAATCGAAAATTGAGAATTGAGTATTGAGAATTTAGAATTGAAAATATAGAATTCAGAATTGAGATTTGAGATTTGAGATTTGAGATTTGAGATTTGAGATTTGAGATTTGAGATTTGAGAATTGAGAATTGAGAATTGAGAATTGAGAATTGAGAATTGAGGATTGAGAATTGAGAATTGAAAATTGAAAATTGAAAATTGAAAATTGAAAATTGAAAATTGAAAATTGAAAATTGAGAATTGAGAATTGAGAATTGAGAATTGAGAATTGAGAATTGAGAATTGAGAATTGAGAATTGAGAATTGAAAATTGAGAATTGAGATTTGAGATTTGAGATTTGAGATTTGAGATTTGAGATTTGAGATTTGAGAATTGAGAATTGAGAATTGAGAATTGAGAATTGAGAATTGAGAATTGAGAATTGAGAATTGAGAATTGAGAATTGAGAATTGAGAAATGAGAATTGAGAATTGAGAATTGAGAATTGAGAATTGAGATTTGAGATTTGAGATTTGAGATTTGAGATTTGAGATTTGAGATTTGAGATTTGAGAATTGAGAATTGAGAATTGAGAATTGAGAATTGAGAATTGTGAATTGTGAATTGTGAATTATGAATTGTGAATAGTGAATAGTGAATTGTTAATTGTTAATTGTTAATTGTTAATTGTTAATTGTGAATTGTGAATTGTGAATTGTGAATTGTGAATTGAGAATTGTGAATTGTGAGGTTTGAATTTTGAATTTTGAATTTAGAATTTGGAATTTAGTATTTTGAATTTAGAATTTTGAATTTTGAATTTTGAATTTTTTTTTTTTTTTTTTTTTTTTGTATTTAAAGCACGCAGGCTTATCATTTATTTTCAATACGATTTTTTGTCACATATAATAATAATAATATACAAAAAGAAAATAAATGAGTAGGGTAATCATCACCGATTTAACGGCAGTATTGATCTACCCTTTATCAAGAAAAATTATGAAAAAAAGTTGAATAAATATTACAAATAAAAATTTAAATGAATATTACAAATAAAAATTTAACAATAAAAATATAAAAAATAAAAATATAAAAAATAAAAATATAAAAAATAAAAATATAAAAAATAATTAATAATAATTTTGAATTTTGAATTTTGAATTTTGAATTTTGAATTTTGAATTTTGAATTTTGAATTTTGAATTTTGAATTTTGAATTTGAATTTTGAATTTTGAATTTGAATTTGAATTTGAATTTGAATTTGAATTTGAATTTGAATTTGAATTTGAATTTGAATTTGAATTTGAATTTGAATTTGAATTTGAATTTGAATTTGAATTTGAATTTGAATTTGAATTTGAATTTGAATTTGAATTTGAATTTGAATTTGAATTTGAATTTGAATTTGAATTTGAATTTGAATTTGAATTTGAATTTGAATTTGAATTTGAATTTGAATTTGAATTTGAATTTGAATTTGATTTTTGATTTGAATTTGATTTTGATTTTGAATTTGAATTTGAATTTGAATTTGAATTTGAATTTGAATTTGAATTTGAATTTGAATTTGAATTTTAATTTGAATTTGAATTTGAATTTGAATTTGAATTTGAATTTGAATCTGAATTTGAATTTGAACTAAAATGTGAACTTGAATTTGAATTTGAATCTCGATCTGAATCTGGATCTGCATCTGCATCTGAATCTGAATCTGAATCTGAATCTGGATCTGAAAATCTGGATCTAAATCTGAATTTGAATCTGAATCTGAATCTGAATCTGAGTCTGAGTCTGAATCTGAACCTGAACCTGAACCTGAACCTGAAACTGAACCTGAACCTGAACCTGAACCTGAACCTGAACCTGAACCTGAACCTGAATCTGAATCTGAATCTGAACCTGAACCTGAACCTCGACCTTAACCTGAAACCATAAAGCAAAATATACATAAGAGGACTCATGTAGACTTTCCGAGGTTAATCTATTTTACTATTGGCAATCTATATAAGCCTAACAATAACAATAAACTATAAGATAGCTATGCAGATATGTTTATAAGATACGTATATATGGATTAAATATAGAAAAAAATTAAATTTGTGTATATAAATATATTAAATCTATAAAATAAGATTAACCACGGAAAAACCTGCTTATAAAATTTACACTACTTGATTTCTCTTATATATTTATTGCTCGATGCTGAAACTGACTTTAGCATAAACTCTAATCCAAGCCTTAATCCAACTACTTTGCTGCATTGAATCTGAACTAAACTAACGAAAATTTACTCTCTACGCGAAAACCCCTTCGCTACCCTATTGCCAACATGAAAATTAAAGTAGTTCATCCAACTTCATATTGAGTAGCTATGATGCAGTAGAGTTGTGCAACCTCATCATTTCTCGTTTCTTCTATCAAAAAACGACAGTAAATCAACGTCAGATATTCCCCAATTTAAAGCAATTACCACTGACGAACTAATAATTACGATTAGATAAAATTTAAATTTGCTGAATAAATTATCAACTTCCAAGACGTTTTGTAAACGAAAAAGAAAATATAAATAAATTTTGTCGGGTTGCTGTATTAAGACGCCAAGTTAATTTATACAATAATTTACATTATTTGATTTTGATTTATATTTTATTTATTAAGGTGACCCTTTTTGTGCTGTATATTAATTTCCAATTGTCAATTCGCCACTTGATGAAGATTTATTAGTTTTATTACATTTTTTGGAGAAAAATGATTTTTGGGATGTATTTACATAAAATTAAACGATTTTAATAACTCTGCGCGTATCTATGGTTAATTTATATTCAAAATGCGATATTCGATTTATGTCACATTCTTTGCGTAGTTGCATAAACATAAAATTTTTATCGCATTTCACTCTAAACATTTATCATTAATTTATCGATCATATTTAAAATTTATAATTTACTGCATATAACCATCATCATCACACATCCATCATTTTTATTATCACCATGGAACATGCAAAAAAATCTGTCTGTTCATGATATATCCGCATGTGTTCTTCATAATACTAACACGCAACACTATTTATCATAATACGAAAGTTGATTTTTCATGGAAATCAATTTTTGGTTACCGTGTTTTTGCAACGAAACGTATAATGTATTGGTGGTCAGGTTGGAGTGCAAAGAGAGGGATTACCGCAGGACACGAAGTATTGGGTAACAACCCAATAACTGGGGTAAACTGAGTATGTGAGCGAATTTATAAAGGCGTTATCTGATGAAGTGACAACAGGTTTGAAGACGTTACGAAATGATGCTTATTCGCGAGATGTCTGGAACTCAGGCATTATGGTCACAGATATTGTGGCAGATATTGTGAGGAGGATATATCAACCTTAGATAGCGTCTTCCAATTTTTTCTGAACCGTTCAGATGCGCTTAAATCGCTAACGCCAACCTCCCCAAGTTCAACCAATCCAAAAACATCTTAAGTTTTAGAAATATTCGGACATGGAGCGTAGACAATGTGTTAAAGCTGATAATCGCGATTTTAATTGTTTACGAATTAATCATCCGGTTTTCAGGTGCTTGTCGAAACACAATAGACTTGTGGCAAAAATCATCTTAAGCTTTTGCATTTCCACGAACCAACCGTTGAAAGCAGCACGCTTGGAGTTAAAAGAATAAAAAGTAATAACTGCTCATGCCAGTCAACCAACTAATCATGTTTACCAACGCCAATTTAATCAGGTCGCAGTATTGGTGATGCCAATTCTCTGGTTAATTTACTTAAGACGTATGACAAATTTAAAGTAAAAGTCAATATTAAGAAAAATTTTCGGTAAATTCAAATATTTTTCAAAAACTCCATGTCAAGATAATCGAAAAAACTGTCCTAATCCCAGTATTTACCGTAGTAAACGATTTACCTTAAGTTTGGCACACAGCCTCACTTACTTAAGGCAAAGTTACACAATTTAATCCTCGATTTAGCTGACTCGAAATTTAATATGTCGCTGAAAATGGTGAAATTTTGGGAGTACAGCACGTTTTTGACATAAAAATGGATCGACAGATCAAATATCAAAATTTAATGGCAATAAAAACGATATCTGGTTGGGTATGAGGGAAAGTAGAGGCAAAGGCAATGGCATTTTCATCAAGCACCATAGAGCAAGATGACGTAAAATAAACTAGAGTGAATGAAATACTCTAGCAATTTTGAGACTTTAGAAAAGCCATAATATTTCCAATTGGGACATATGGTATAGAAGTAACTGATGATGAAGAAGAATTTTTTTTTATTTGCTAACCATGGAATTCTCAAAACCGCAAAACCAAAGCAAAAATGATGCTGTATAAATGGGTTTCTAATTCCAAGGAGTTCCAAGAACCAATCACACTAAAAAAATAAAACTAACAGAAACAGGAATTTTCTCTTCCATATTCGGTACCACCAGCTCACACATCTCTTTATATATCCATAGTAGCATCGGTGCAAAAAGCCAACGCCCGTATTGCCAACATTTCCGTCGTCGTTGACCTTCTAGATTTTTACCAACATAGGATATATCTTGTTCTATCTAATATAGCTGTCGCTCCTCATAACTCCAGTCTATTTCTTATCCGTATGTCTTTCATGTCGATCGCCTTTCAATATAGCTTTTGCTCACCCTTACTGTCCATCAGTTCCTACAACTACTTTGGCAGACATGTTCCACTTATCTATCTTTTATCCATGGGACGCCCAGCATTCGTTCAAGTTATGCCTCTTTATCCCGTCCAATCGTAGCTGCCTTACGTTCTTCGGCAACATTAGAGGGTGATGCCACATCTGTTACGAGTTTTTCATTTCGCTGTAAGTCATCCCCTCAGTCAGTCCCCTCAATACCTTCGCCATAATCACATTCCTCAAGTTTATCATCGTTCTCCGTTTCACCAGGGGATTATCCAGCAACCCCATTCACTATGGATACCAACTCCCCTGGTTCTTGCTCACAAATAATTAGCTCGCTATATGAGACGTCGATTCTGTATCCAGTTGAGCACCTTTCTTCTTGAACAATGACAATACCCCGGTTGGATTGTTCATCATTTTCGAGCTAGCTCAACGGATTAAGTTTTCTCCTATCTTCTTGCCCTTTCATTATCCGGTTTCACGGTATTACCGACAGCCATTTCTTCTGTTCCGTGTGGCATACATAATCATCTCGTTTGCCCAACATTATGTGTCGCATTTGATCCAGTTTCTTTTCGATCGCTACTTTTAATGATTTCTTTAATTTCTTGTTTGATTTCTCGTGTCAATTATTTATTGTTCGTTGCGTCTCTTTAGTTTCTTGATCAAATTTTTGATTTTTTTTTTTTTTTTTTTTTTGCTGAGGTTTTTGAGATATAACAGCCAATAATTGCATCAAAGGTTTTAGGTAGCCTGTTAATTGCCTCCACCATCTTACAAAGCCACAATATTAATTCAATTTTGCCACCAACCATCGGTAAATTATGCAGTTTTAAATGGGATTTTAAATTCGTGACTGTCAATTCCTTAACAGCCATTTTCTAATATCCACAATCCTGCCGCTGTCACCAAATGTTAAGAAATTGCCGTGTGAAATCCAGTTCGTATCACTGTATTGTGAATACCGCCTAAGAATTTGAAGGTTACAACACCAATTCTCGTAATTTGTACCACGTCCGGAATATTCGCGTAAATACCGGAAATAATCTCTGATTAATTTTCAAATATTTACGGAATATTGACGCCACTACTGAAATATTCACGAAATAAGCCTACAATAATTTTCCCGCTCCTATTTTACCAACTCTAAATCACAACAAAAAATAGTTTTCATACAAATATTTAATCATAACCAACTATTTAGTTATCACTTTATAATCGCTTTAATAATCGCTCTATCTTCACTCTATCGCGTGTGAAATAAGATTCGTCATTCAACATCAATTTACGCCTTTATATACCAAAATATTTGTTTTTAGAATAATCCCGAATGCTCTCCAACAAGTATACGAGAATATTCGAGCAAATACTTTAGTATACAAATAACGCGTAAATGTTGAGCCAACCATATATAAAAATTGAGCAGCTATTGAAATAACTTATTCTATTCTAATCTAGGTGTCACCATAACACTACCCCCACCTAAGCCTGTTCGTCCCGAACAGGATCCAGATCACCTCCTCTGTAGAACACCGAGCGCTCTAAATGCACCACATTTGGTTTACCTTTTCGTCCTTTCTGAATGCGATAAACCACGTCGTTCATCCTTTTAATGACAATGTAAAGTCCTTCCCATGTGGGTTGCAACTTCGGTGATAATCCCTTTCGCGGTTGCGGGTTGTGAAGCCATACCAATTGCTCTTCCTTGAAGCCTTTATTATTTGCTCGTAGTCGTATGTCATATCGAGCTTTCATCACTTGATACCCGAATTTTCTCCCGTACAAATTGATGTATCTGATTAAGTTCCTCTTTCATCCGGTCGACGTAATCCTGTCCACATAGAGCCGCTGGTGGAACAACTCCAAACTTTATATCTGACGGTAGTCGCAGATTGTTCCTAAATATGGATTTAGCTGGTGTCACTCCTGTTGTGTCATGTAGCGCTGATCGATAGGCCATCAGGAACATCGGTATATGTTATAGTTGCGGTATAGTTGCGTTGGTTCCTTTCCACAACCATTGCTAGATATTCCTCCAATGTGCCATTGAATCTTTCCACTATACCGTCCGACTGCGGGTGTAAAGATGTCGTTCTTGTTTTATTGATACCAAGCATCTGACATATTTCCTGAAACACCACCGAATACCTATTATAAACCCAGCATTTAATCTTACCACTTTCATATCTGAACCTTGGCGTAGCCCGCTCGGTGTCTATTCTGGAATCGATCTCACTCAGCGAATTTTAACTGCAAGTTTGATGATGGCCTGAGCAGTTTCGTTTGTTAACGCACAAGCCATGGTTTTCGTGAAAGTTGCCTTGGGTAACAACATCACCGCTCTGTGTGTCTCAGGATCTCGAAAACCGCTAATGAATGCATCTATTTTAATTCTCTTCATGTAATCGGCCAACATATTTGAATGTGCTAAATGCACGAGCCATTGCCGATTAATATTCCTGAAGCGATGTTCCTCCTCTTTGATATCAACCCTTCAATTCCATGCGATATGTTTCTCTCTTGTAGTCACTTTCGTATTTTCGATCTAGCGTCTTTATAATTCCGATGTCAACGTTGCGCTCTTGCTCGGGAATCATTTGTAGTGTTTCCACCGCTTCGCCTTTAAGAGCCATAATTAATGATCCAACACGATGTTCTTCATTCCATTGGTTTTACTTAATCGCCATTTTCAATTGGAACTTGAAAGTACTGAAGGATGTTGTTCCATCAAATGTTGGTGTGTTTCCATTCGCATTTACATCTTGAGCTCATTCTCGAGACGTTGAACTTCCGTTTGTAGATTTTGTTTAACTGTTTCAAATTTTTGTTGGACCTTCCCTTTAACATTTTGAATATCTGTGTATAATTCTGTTTGCAGTTTCTCCACTTCACCGTGTAGGTAGAAGATAACTCCCGAAACCTCTCGTCTATCTTCTATATGGTATTTAATGTCCGCCCCTTGTTGTTCCATCTATTGTTTTATTTCCTTGTTCGATTGTTTTATTTCCTCGTTGGATTGTTTCCTTGATGTTTAATTTCATCCAACTGTTGACCCATCATTTTATTCATAGCAGCCATTAACTGCGATAAATCGAAACTTCCAGATGGGTTTTGTGTTGTTTCGACCACCTTTTCTATGTCCTATACTTTTTTCTTTTCTACATCTATTATTTCCTCCTCAAAATCATACACGTCTGGATATAAACCTTCCTTCTCCATGGCCTCACGTAGTCGATCCACTAAACAAGCTTTTCAACCTTTACTAGCCAAAGCTCGCTCTTTCAGTTCCTTCTTTAATTGCGGAAGCTTTAATTCAGAGAGAGTCATTTTCCTTATTATTCACAATTCCACCGCAGTCACCAATTGTTACGATTTCGCCTCGTCACGCATGGTTCTAATCTCTGTATTGTGAATAAAAATAACGGCTTTAAATTTGAACACACACAAATTTATTTCCTCAACACAAAAATTACGCAATACAAAATTAACAACAAAATATTCCAATTATAACACACTAATTATCACTTTAATAATCGCTTTGATAATCGCTCTATTTAAGCTTCACTCGATCGCGTTTGAAATAAGACTCGTCATTCTACATCAATTTACGCCTTTATATACCAAAATATTTGTTTCTAGAATAATCCCGAATGCTCTCCAAAAATTATACGAGTACATTCGAGCAAATAACCAAACCACATATAAAATTGAGCAACTATTGAAATAACTTATTCTATTCTAATCTAGGTGTCACCGTAACAAAATGTTTCAAAACTTTTTTTTTAATATTCTCGTCGATTTTGAATAAATTGTCCACCATCAAATCCCGTAACAATTTCGCCTATTGAGTTGATGGACAGTGAATTCGGCAATGGAGCATCATTTATTCGAAATTGCTCATTTAATGTTTAAAATTTTACTATAATTTTTTATGGGATTGGGGGTTTAGTAGTAGCACTAAAGGAATTTTATAACAGTTTGTTTTGTAGCAGTCTGAAATAGCATCTAGAATAAATTAAGGTAAATTTAGACAACGCGAACGGTTAAAAGTGAAAGTGAATTGCGCGACCATAATCGACGTGTTCAGTAACCAAAATGATAAAAATTATTGTGATATTTTTTGTGAAAGTAGCTTCACTCCATTCTAATTCTAATTCGAAAATATAAATTTGCCAGACTGAACATTAGGAATAAGTGGCGTTAAGTGAAAATAGCAGTGTATTTAAATTTTAAATAGTGCATTAATAAATAATTGTGGAAAGGATTTTGTTGTTGTGATTAAGTGTTAGTAAAATAAAATTGGGAAAATTATTGTAGGAATATCAAGAGAATATTTCAGTACATGGAAATTATTCAAAGATTATTTCCGGTATTTTCTAGAATATTCTGCAAGCGTGTAAATTACGAGAATTGCTGTTGTAACCGAAAAAGTCTATAACGACTTTCACAATCCACTAACACGAATCGGATTAAACAGGAAAAATTCGTAACAATATTCAAACATGTAAAACAAATCAAAAATAAAATATATTTCTAATTGTGAAAGAGTGAAAAAACAAAGTTAATAGTTGCTGTTTCTGGGTGAAACTTTGTTACGGAATTCACCCAGTAAATTACAACGATTAAGAATGTGAACTCCTTTAGATTAAATGCGACAAATATTTCCGATGTATGATTTTATGGTTCTCGGTACAAGAACTAAACATTCCCTATGTCCACAATTA
This sequence comes from Nephrotoma appendiculata, assembly GCA_947310385.1. NCBI lineage: Eukaryota > Metazoa > Arthropoda > Insecta > Diptera > Tipulidae > Nephrotoma > Nephrotoma appendiculata. The sequence continues at coordinate 32,026,635 of OX371223.1, forward strand.
ATGGTCTGTACCCAATTATTAACTATGACATAAAACTCGAATAGTGATTGACTAACATCGATTTTCAAACAAAATTCAAAACGAATGTTGTTTTTATATTGGTGACACTCGTAAAAAATGTTCAATCAATTTTTATCGTGCCAAATCATATAAAAACTACAGAGATACAAAAACTATATCAAGAACAACTATGTAACAGCAGTAGAGTCAAGTTAGAATAGCATGTAGTTTTGTATGTTCGGTTTATTTGAACAAGAGTGGTTTTGCTAGTACACCAAAAAATAATAATTTTCTCACGTTTTTCCATTTGAAAAAGCCAATCTAATCGAGAATTTGGAAAGTGCGTTACATAAACTAGTTTATTTTATTATATTCTATATAGTTCCAATGTCATCGAATTTTTTTTGTTCCTAGGGTATTGATTAAATTTTTATGTATAGATAAAGCTTCAAACATATAATTCCAATAGACCGATAAATCGTGTATACAACGAAAATATATTTCAAGTTTCTCTATAATAAATCTATCACCCATCAAGGAATCATCGTTTATTCATCATTTTGTCTATTTTATGGCAGATCACAAAAAATAACACAAATACAAAAGGAATACGTATTTTATGAGAGCGAGTAAAAAAAATCAATGGAAAAAACACTTTAATGACATCGATATCCGGTTTTATGAAAATTTCGAAAAATAATTTCCGTTTCATTAGTAATGTATGTGTCGTCTCTACGTTTTGTTGGTGCGGTTCCTTTTCAAAAGCTTAAAGTTTATTTGGGATGTTTTTCACAAACTGAATATGCTTATTAACCGGATAAAATTTTATAGGTCTTCCTATATTAACTTACACCCATTATTTTATCATATATATTCAAATATGTAAATATGAAGAAGCAGACTGAAAAAAAATGTTATTCAATCTATTCAGATTTGGTGCGGTGAAGACATGAAGATTTAGACAAACACAAAAAAATATGCGACAATATTTTTTATTATTTTATATTATGTTTGTGTGCTGAAAAGCTTCACAATGACACTATATACATTTCTCCATACTTAACTCTATCTCTCCAATCAAAAAATATATGTATAAATAAATAGAGAATGACGAAGAACCAACAGAAATAAAAAAAAAATTGGTATGATACTATAAATATAATAAGATTACATGTTTTCCCATGTGAAAAATGAAAATTGTTGAAAAACATGTCATTGTGTCAAAAGAATCGTAAAAATATAAATTTGATTAAATTGTGAGCTTTTTTTCTATATGCTGAGCTTTTTTCTCTCTGTTTATTATATGTGTGATCAGAATGTGTATGCGAGATATGGCTATATACTATATAACAGACACATACACAAATTATGAAACAAAACAAACATAACCGAAGGAGTTGACAACAACAACAAAAGTACTAAACTAGGATATGAAAAAGTTTGGGTCGAGTAGTTTTATTATTTGTAGTTTTGGGTAAGTGTCTGTAGATGTGTAATATCCCAAAAATTGGTCTGGTACTTTTTAATAATTTCGATATGTGTATACAATCTATAAATTTAAGTGTATATAGTATATGAAAGCTTTTCTGGGCTTTTCGTTATTGTTGTTGTTCCTTAACTGAAAATATTATATTAAATGTACTTTTGTCTTCGCACACACATGTTTTTATCCTGAAAAACAACCGAATTATGATATGTAATACAGCATATCTGTTTATCTGTGTATATCGTCGTCGTATATACGTCGGTCGTCTACGTACGTACAATGGGAGACTAACGACAGTATAAAGTGTATATAATATTTGAGCTAAAAAGGACAAACAATCACAATAACACAGATATATCCTTATTTTCCACAAAATTAAATTTTTTTATAAAATATGTAATAATGATAATAGTAGTAACGGGGTGTGATGATAAGACATAAAAAGATAATTCGGTTTTCATATAATAATTTCTCTCTTTGTCACTGTGTGCGTTTGTTGATTTAAGGATACGTATATACTATATACACATATAGGCCTGGTAGAATTATGATTATACATATTTAACATTTATTTCCTAAGAAATAACAGTAAAACGTACAGCAGTTTTATTGCGAGCAAGACTTTATGATTTAAACGATTAAAAATGCAAACCCCTATATAATATTTTGTATAAAGGGCTGTCGCACAATACGAAAATGGGTAGCTCTAAAATTTTATGATCATGCCATGTTTACACCACCAAGTTCTACAGTTATAAGTCCTTAAATAAAATAAACGAATTTTTTTATATTTAATTTAATTATTTTTACTATTAAAAGGCTTTGTTAATAAAAAATTTCAATGTATTGTTCACACTGTGAACGCCATTTATAGATAAAATCAGCATTCATTTGAAATCGTTATAATTTAAACAAATAGAATTGTATTAATATTTTCTAAAGAGTTAATCGTTCAATTATGCTTACGTTTATTTAAATTTTCGATCACAAATATTTGAACATTTTTGTGAATGACGGTTAATTTAACCTCCATGAAGCTAGCACGAATTTTCCGCCCGAATGTTTTACTTATGGCAATACCACTTCTGAAATGGTTATCGAACTAATCGTGGCTTCTAAATAAATAAATAAATTTGGCTTATATTTAAAGAGATCAACCAAATCTTCAAAAAATTACCAAAAAAGTGTTCAGCATCTGAACTAAACATATAGGTGATACAAGATCTTTCAAAAAAATAATTTTGCTTTTAATTTAAGGAAATTTCGTCTTCTTTTCGATACTGGAATCCGTTTTATTTTATTTTGTTTTTTATCGCATTTTTGAGTAAAATAAATATTGTGCTGCTGTTTGAGACTGTAAACGAAATTGCTCGATATCTCATTTCCAAGTCCAAATTAGTAATTTTATAGAGAATTTAGAAATCTTGAAAATGATATTGTGAAAATTTATGTAAGACGACTCCTTGTCGATTTGTTGAAGCTTACGCGTGAAACGTATCAAAAAGTATATAAACGTTAAGTACATTTTTTTAAGCAGGTGTAACTTATTGTGAAATCGAACGTATCTGTGATATTAGTGTGTCTGTTGTAAACTGGACTTGGCAACAATATTTACAAACAGGCAGTGTGGGCCAGCGTGAAGGATGTGGTCGACAAAGCAAAACTACACCAAGAGAAGATCGTGCTGTCGCACGTTATGCCATAAAAAACAGGGCAAGCAATGCTTAAGAAATTAAAAATAATGTACCAGTACAAACCGAGATGTCAAAACAGTTGATAATAAATCGGCTGAAAGCTTATCGACTAAGATCACCTAGACCTGTTAAAGTTCCGTATCTAACTGATAATCAACGTCGGCAACTAAGAAATTATGTATTGCAGTATGGAAACTAGATTCAGAGGAACGGTATAATGCCCTTTTTCGGATGAATCGCTGTTTAATTTGTATGTATCAGACGGCCGATGAAGAGATTGGCATACACCAGACGTGCCATTTCATAGAGATTCGGCGATGGTTTTGACGGGTATTTCGTTGAACTACAAGACAGCTTTGGTAATAATACCACATCCAGCTTTAACATCACTACGATAGTGGAACAAAATTTAAGACTTCATATGCTTTCCGTGAAAAGGCAAATTGGTCGTGAGTTATTTTATACAGAGTAATGCCCCGCCGCACACACCTCTAAGCACACGCCGATTTCTGCAACAGCATCGCATTCATTTAATAAACCATCCTCCGCGAAGTTCAGATTTAAACCTTATAGAACACATCTGGAATATGTTACAATGGCATTTAAGAAAACGCACAAGGCAACCAAACAAGTTCGCAGGAACTCGGAGATGGTTTACAAGAAGAGTTTCAACAAATCACTATCCAACAAATACACATTGTTTTAATATGCCAAGGCGTATTTATGAAGTAATACGGGCTAGAGGAGGTAATACGCGATTTTAGAACGTTTCAATAAAGTTTAAAAAAGTTGGATATAGTTTAAAGTTGGATTTGGGAATGAAATATCTAGTTCGTTTACAGTCTCAAACAGCAGCATATTTTTTTTACAATGTTTATTTTACTCAAAAAGTCATAAAAACCAAACAAAATAAAATGGATTCCAGTATCGAAAAGAATACAAAATTATCTTCAATTAAAAGCAAAATTATTTTTTAAAAAGTGTTATTTCACCAAGACACAAGCGTTCAAAAATATGGGTATTTTTTTTGGCGCAGTGTATATTCAGCTAGAGAAATTTTTCATCGAGAATAACTTGGATTATAGTCGGTTAAATCTCTCCTCATAGGCGATTTACGAGCTTTAAGTCTAGACCCCCCTCAATTGCTAAGTTTTTGACTACAAACCTACAAATTTTCAGAAATATTCTATCTGAAATTAACTAGACATAGTCGATTGAATCTCGCCTCACAGGCAATCCAGGAAAACTTGACAAATACAGGCACATTCGTTGAAGTTTTGACTACAAACTGAGAGATTTACGTAAAAGCTCTATCTGGAATTAACAGGATATAGTCATCACGCAGATTCGTGCGAAATGGAAGAATTTCTTACGAATGTGTATTTAATTCGAAAGTACTGAAAATAGACCAATGTACAGAACAATTACAATAAAACCATTACAATAAAAAACAAAGTAAAAAATATAAAAATTCGTGAACACGAAAAGTGTGAGAATGAAATATTGATGAAAAATGTGAAAGATTCGAATTTCGTAGGCTAAGCAATAATTCGCTAGTACTACAACTACATGGTATTGTGCTATGACAATATTCCAGTGTAATTAATACAACATCAGCCGTCGCAACATGATGAAAAGACATGATGAATTGTAAAGATCAAATCAATAATCTCATCCGTTCGAAACTGATTGTTGTGATTCTTAAAAATTGTCCACTAAGGATAAGTAAAAAATTCAAGGATATTTTTCATCGTTTGATTCTTGCACAACTTTGTTGAAGTTTGGACTATACAAAATGAAAGATTTACAGAAAATTTCGTTTTCAAATTAACGAATTATAGTCATTTGAATCTCGCCTCACAGACGATTCCCAAGCACTCGACATAAACCACAGGATTCGTTGAAATTTTCACTAAAAACTAAAAGATTTGTAGAAAAATCCTATCTGGAATTACCTAAATATAGTCAACTAAATTTCACCTTACAAGCGATCCACGAGCACTTGACAAATGCAGCCGGATTCGTTAAAGTTTTGATTACAAACTGAGGGATTTGCAGAAAAATTCTTTCTAGAATTATGTCGATATAGTTATTTGAATTTCGCCTCACAGGCAATTCACGAGTACTTGACATATACGCCTGGATTCGTAGAATGTTTGATTATAGTTACTTCAGTAGCGTTTTTGTTAAGGATATCATCTCTCAAACTCCAATTACACCTATCTCTAATAAACAAAAACTGTTTTTTGTGAGCTTGCTATATTGCAGACATTGATGAATAAGGACGCGTCAAAGGGTACAGAGCCTGATGGTTGACCAGCGTTTTTGTTAAAGCTTTGCGGAGTTGGTTTTGCCGTTTCTTTATGCCAATTGTTTAATATGAGTCTCAGACAAGCCATTTTCCCTGATGTTTAAAAAATATCAAAATCCAGACAATTTCGTAAAGAATTTTCTTGCAAATATTTCAGTTTGTAGCCAAACTAGAACGAATTCGGCTGTATTTGTCAAGTTCCCGTGAATCGCTAATGAGGCGGAATTTAAACCAATATATCGAAATACTTCCAAATAAAATTTTTTTGAAAATCTCTCAGTTTGTAGACAAAACTTCAACTAATTCGCTCGTGCATCGCTTGTGAATCGCTTGTGAGGCGATAATGCATGCACATGTTCACGTTTCGTGACACATAATACTATCGTGATAGTGTTTTGTTCCTACCGGGCTTATTTTAAAATTTCGGGCTGAATGTTAAAAATGATATGACAGTGTATCATGATAGTGTTTACTGTCACGATACTAATATTTTACGGGCGGCGATAGTAAACTCTCACGATAGTGAAACGCTAATGCGTTTTTTTTCGGGCTGAGTATTGGTCTAGCATCATATACATGTTAATTTTTATTAATTTTATTGTTCTTATTTGTATAATTTGTTAAATTTTGCTATAATTTCTGTTTGCTATAAATAATAATTGCCAAAAAAAAATTATTATCAGTCACTGTACAAATGTTTCATGAAATTAATAAAAAATAAATAAATTTAAATGAATTAATTTTTTAATAAATAACAAGTGTGAAGTTATATGAAATTTAACAAACAAACCAATAGGTCGAATAAAGCACAAGAAAATTTCAATCAGCGATTATTTCCATTTAACACCGAGAACGCATCTATAATCGAGACGGTAAAGGAGGAATGGACTGCTTTGGAAATATCATTTTCAATGAAGTTGAGTGTAAAAATCGAGACGATCTAGGGGCAACATAAGAAATAACTAATATTTTCTGCGGAAACAAAGGAACCTGGTGGTGAAAACTCCGCAAACGTCTGAACCTAGGTATAGTGTGAAAAGGAAGTGCAAGTAACGGGTGATTTTTTAAGAGCTTGAGAACTTTTTTTTAAAAAAAAACGCATAAAATTTGCAAAATCTCATCGGTTCTTTATTTGAAACGTTAGATTGGTCCATGACATTTACTTTTTGAAGATAATTTCATTTAAATGTTGACCGCGGCTGCGTCTTAGGTGGTCCATTCGGAAAGTCCAATTTTGGGCAACTTTTTCGAGCATTTCGGCCGGAATAGCCCGAATTTCTTCGGAAATGTTGTCTTCCAAAACTGGAATAGTTGTTGGCTTATTTCTGTAGACTTTAGACTTGACGTAGCCCCACAAAAAATAGTCTAAAGGCGTCAAATCGCATGATCTTGGTGGCCAACTTACCGGGCCATTTCTTGAGATGAATTGTTCTCCGAAGTTTTCCCTAAAAATGGCCATAGAATCGCGAGCTGTGTGGCATGTAGCGCCATCTTGTTGAAACCACATGTCAACTAAGTTCAGTTCTTCCATTTTTGGCAACAAAAAGTTTGTTAGCATCGAACGATAGCGATCGCCATTCACCGTAACGTTGCGTCCAACAGCATCTTTGAAAAAATACGGTCCAATGATTCCACCAGCGTACAAACCACACCAAACAGTGCATTTTTCGGGATGCATGGGCAGTTCTTGAACGGCTTCTGGTTGCTCTTCACTCCAAATGCGGCAATTTTGCTTATTTACGTAGCCATTCAACCAGAAATGAGCCTCATCGCTGAACAAAATTTGTCGATAAAAAAGCGGATTTTCTGCCAACTTTTCTAGGGCCCATTCACTGAAAATTCGACGTTGTGGCAGATCGTTCGGCTTCAGTTCTTGCAGGAGCTGTATTTTATACGGGTTTACACCAAGATCTTTGCGTAAAATCTTCCATGTCGTCGAATAACACAAACCCAATTGCTGCGAACGGCGACGAATCGACATTTCACGGTCTTCAGCAACACTCTCAGAAACAGACGCAATATTCTCTTCTGTACGCACTGTACGCATTCGTGTGGTTGGTTTAATGTCCAATAAAGTAAACTGAGTGCGAAACTTGGTCACAATCGCATTAATTGTTTGCTCACTTGGTCGATTATGTAGACCATAAATCGGACGTAAATCGCGAAACACTTTTCGAACCGAACACTGATTTTTGTAATATAATTCAATTATTTGCAAGCGTTGCTCGTTAGTAAGTCTATTCATTATGAAATGTCAAAGCATACTGAGCATCTTTCTCTTTGACACCTTGTCTGAAATCCCGCGTGATCTGTCAAATACTAATGCATGAAAATCCTAACCACAAAAAAATCACCCTTTATAATTGAATTTACGTTCCATAAGCCATATACTTTAAGGGATCGCTGCCAGAAGCGAAGGCAAGCTTCCAAAAGTACGCTGGTTAACGAGGCTGGTCTTCTATGTTTGTCCTCGGTGGTGGAAACAGAGGCAAGAATCACGATTAGGGAGGATATCAAACGCTGAAAGAAGCGCGAAGAAGTGCGCTGTTAAAAATACTCCTTGAGAATTCGCCACGGCCAAGTACATCTATGACAATAGTCATTCGACACCGCATACCAGCCAACCGACGGAAAACTAGCAAACACCTAGTCTGCGCGGAAGGGGCTCAGTGATTGACCCGATCTCTTCCCTTATCGTTATTAAACCGTTTCATCAGCCAGCAAGAGGATTTTTAATGTACGGTTATATAGAAGATTACCCTTGTCAGATTATCGTTGACGCCGGAGCAAATAGTACCATTCCTTGTCTGGCAAAATATTCTAAGAGGTCTAAGTACGCCACATAATTTGGAGTCATGTGGAGTTTAGTATTGAGCACACTGACCAGAGAGACAGTCACGATTCTGAGAAATTGCGCATTCCAGTTCAAGTTCGATAAGCAGATTTTTCGTGACGAGATTCTGGTGGCCAAAACACAGGATGGATATATTCTTGGTTTGGATTTCTTAGCACACAATTTCTTAGCACAAGGGTCAGCTTTGTACTTTTCTGTAGGGTTGGCGACGTACTACATGAGGTTTGCGGTGGCCTTCTCTACAATAACTAATCCACTTCACTGACTTACAGAAGATGGCACGAATGGAAACCAAAGTGCGAGGAAGCATTCAGCTAACTAAAAGAGGCTTGTGCAAGACTATTTCACAAAATGTGTCGACGCTACATCCGTGCCAAACCAAACGTCACAAGTTATCGCCACGGCGGTGATAGGATAGGTTATCACTCGTTTCGGAATTTCATTGGGGCTTCAATAGAGGTAAATGAAGCAAGATAGTGGAAATTTTGGACAAGAGGCGCAGCGACAGCACTTCACCAACAATCTGATGGTTTGGTAGAAAGGATGAATAGAACGCTACTGGATTATTTGATTAACCTCAAAGAGAGCTATGAAAGAAGCTGGGATCTCATTTTACCAGTATTCTTGATGGCATATAGGTCGAGTGTGTAAGAATTTAGCTGTAATTTGGCCGAGACCTCCGATTGCCATGTGCTACAGCATAATTCAGAACGCAAACATCAGGTTAACCGGAGACATTTGAGCATGGCAGCAGGACGCATTACAATACATTACTTCATCGATAAAAATTGCAGGAAGCTTGCATGCAGTGATGATAGATGTCCAAAGTTGTAGTGAGACTGGGAAACACCATACCGGGTTATGAAGGAACTGTCTGACATCATGCTACGTATTGAGAACTAAACCAAAAGTTGTACACATCGACCGTTTAACACCTTTCCAAGAAAACAGAGAGGGAAAAAGGCACCCACAAGATTATTAACACAGTCAGCCAAGACTTCTGAATCTAGAGAGCAATGTTACGTGTCAATATTCTATACGCCGCCAATAATATGATTAAACGTCATGTGTCTTTCGGGTTCATTTTCAGGTAGCAATAATGGCACATTCGGGAAATGAGAAAAAATGAAATAGGACCTCTTAAAAGGTCTTAAATAAAATTGCAGGATTTAAGTAAAACGACAGTTCTGGTTGTTTTATTGTACATTAATCCTTTTATTGACACATAAACAACACGCTAGCCAGCGGTAGACGGATTAAGACATAAATAACGAGGAAAATAAATTCAGAATTATCGAGAAAAACACAAAAGAGCTCATCGCAGTTGGAAATAAATAAAGATTCTCGCAAAGTACTACCTCATACAGATGGTAAGTTTAGTAAAAAAAATACACAAGAGAGTGCGAAACTCGCAACAAGAATAAATGCGATCGAAACCCAAACAATCCTAAACTACAAGAAACACCAATACTGACGTATAACCGTCGGAAATACTACAGATTGCTAATATCAATCTGTTCACAAATAATATTATTATGAACACAAAAGATGGAAAATTTATCACATGTGTGGATAAGTTTTCGAAATTTTACAAATTTTTCTATATTAGGAATCAATCGGTTCTACATTTGCGAGACAAAATAATTAAAATATTCACTGCTTCACGGCGCCAAAAATAGTGAGGGGTAACGACCGCAGTTGAGTAAGTCCCACCATAACAAAATACATAAAATCACTCGGGTTAAATGTGTCTTCAACGCCAACAAATAAAAGCGAAGTTTATGGCACAGTTGAGTCCATTCAACCATCATTGAAATACTGAGATGTGTCCAATTTAACTACAAAAATTTTATGATATCCTTGGTCAACATTGCAGTCGGCAGGTATTATAACACAATACACTCGGTTATCGGTTAATAATGCAACACATTCCTGGAATACACCAAAAATTCTGGAATGAGTAAAGTACTGCAATCATGATGGGTTAACATGATGTCATTTCATAATCTTGAGATTATCGGTAAACCTAGCGATGGTAAGAAATTTCTTTCTGAAATTTTCTAGCCGTGATTTGGCAGCATTTCACAAAACACTTCCTTTTAATTACGTTTTCGATTTTTACCACCAAATGATGCACTACTACAATCCACTAACTACTTTATAAAATTTTAATTATTTTAGTTCATAATTTTAATATTTTTTAAGAGCACGAAACTATGCTACCACTTTGACGACAAACACATAGAGTAGTTTAATTGGTTTTTGGTTTTTCACGCATATTCATGGTTTTTGGAATCCTAATTCTATGGGTCTTACTTAGAAATATGAATAAGCCATACGCATTTTTTATATAACCATCCTGCTCTGACTTGTTACATATGATATAGCAAATTGTATATGGGTAAAATCTCTACACCCATTCTATAGTACATAATTCTATGATTTTGAATGGAAAAATGGTAATCGATGAATCATGGTATCATGTTCAAAATGGTATCAGGTTCAAAATGGTATCAGGTTCAAAATGGTATCATGTTGCCAACAAACTTTTGTAAAATCTTAGAAAGCACAGATGCATTGATTCACAAAGTTTTCCCACATTTCGCACACAATTTTAAAAATCAAGCTTGTTGGCTAAGTAGAGGGGAAGCTTTTTGTATTTTTTCATACCAACCAGTGTATTTTAGTATTGTTTAGAAGCTTTTTTGTATATAAAAACATAAATTCTTTGTTTGAATTTTCAATGTGAATGGTTAATTCTATATTCAGGAAAAGCATATTTTAATATTGAGTCATAGTCACGTCGATTATAGAACTCGCCGGATTTACTGCGGCGGGAGTCCAAACTCCATATAAAAAAAATTAAAATCATTAATTTCGATCAAGGTTGCATGTAAAACTGGTTTTATTTTTACGCAAATCAAACAAAAACATTCGTTCGAAATCCGCAGCTAAAACATTACGAATGGTTTGCGAATCGTAAAAACAGAATTATATGAAAATAAACCTGTGTTTCAACGCAACTTTGATTCAAATTATTGATTTTAATTTTTTTTATATGGAGTTTGGACTCCCGCCGCAGTAAATCCGGCGAGTTCTATAATCGACGTGATTATGTTGAGTTAACGCAAAAACATTTAAATTAGTTTAACACAATTTTTTTTTTTTTTTTTTTTTTGTAGAAATAAGAATTTGTTTATGTGTATGTACAGTAAATTAGAAATTAGTATAGAGTGTTCCATAAAAAAGTCAGCATTATTTTTCCAAAATAAACGTTCGTTAAAAAATGCTTTTGGAGTAGCAATGTAATATGGGGATTATTGTGTTTTGGGTTCTATTTCAACATTGTTGATGACAGACTTCGAAAACTGTTTTTTCGTTACTTGTTAAAAATTTTAATTTTCATCGCAACAAATTCGCAGCCTATATTGTTTCATCCTGTAGTATAAACAAAACAGAGCTTCACCAAATAAAAATATTATAATTTGATAAAGCTTTTCGCAATTACTAAACCTGTTAAAAGATGTCGCTCTCAAATTAATAAATTAATTCAAATTACCCGTATAGAAATTGTTACACAAATTGAAAGGGGGTCTCCAGGTTAGGACGGTTGTAACGGGCGTGTCTTATAGCAGGCAGCTCGTTGTATAAACGAGTTCAAAGTACGACTTGTGCTTTAAGGTTTTGTACCCGTATATGAGCCAACCATGCAAAAAATGGGTAGAGCCACGGGCCATTTATATACTCACAAAAACCATTAAGTTATTAACAGTATACAAAGGCCTTGGGTTATTTTATTGAATTCCACAAAACAACTATCCCAGAAAACATGCACGAACGAAGCTATAAAAATGAAACATGAAACAGGCATAGCCTTTTAAGACCAGTAGATCTGCATAATCTATTGGGCCAAGTGAATAAAAATAAGTAAATGCTTTTACTTTATTCTAGTTTATCAAACAACTTTAACAGTGGCGATGAAACAAAACAGATAATTAAAATTAGTTGAGTACAGTTAAGTAGTATACTCGCCTCAAAAACCGTTTTGTACTATTTCTGCTAAAAATATTCTTTTAAACTGATAATAAATTTTCAAATTGAAGTAAAAGGATTTACTTATTTTTATTCACCTGGCCCATTGAACCAGCCGGGAATTACTACAATGTATACGAACGTCTGTCACACACCTAAGCCGGGGGCCTTTAGCATCAAAAATCCTCAATAAATCCTTGTATTAACAAATTCGTGTACATTGTAAGAATTCCCGCCTGGCTTGGATCGAAATAAAAAAAAACAAAAATTTGGAAAAATTGTGACATTTTTCTATTATTGTTTTACAGCGCGCAGCAACTATGATGGTGAATATTTTACGACGAAAAGTTTTATTTACGCCAACTGAATAATAAATAAAATTTATAATTGTTTTGAGTTTTATTAATTATGTTAAATTATTGTATTAAAGATTTCGCACTTAACTTACAATAATAATGGTTTATTTTCGTAAATAGTTATTTAATTATTTTACACTTTTCTGTAATTTCAAGTAAATTTATTACAGAGACATCTGTAAACGGATTTTCAAATTACAGAAAGCTCGGTTCAATCGGAAAATTGAAGTTTTTTACGTTTTGTTCTGTTTTGTAATAATATTTAATTAAGAAAACCATGACAACGTTGATTTTTTGTATACAAAAATAATAATAGATTTTAATGTAAAAATTTTATTAAATGAATAATATTATTGTTTCTACATGGTGATTCATAAAATTTCGTTTCAGCTCACGTTTTCTCTTTAATTTTGTTATAAATGGAGAATGTTTAGATTGCTATTAAGTGCATCGTTCATCTCAAAAATTCTGAGGTGCATGTGACCACAATTTACCAAATAAGTTACATTTTTATAAAACTAAATTTTAAATTGGGTGTAAGAGGAATCCGCGGCACCACCCTTTATTATCTTACTTTATAAACCTACACAACTAAACGGAAAGCTCATTTTTATAGAAAATTAATAAATTTATGCTCCGTTTTAGTTTAAATTTACCAAATAAATACTACATTATGATGGCTGATTTTCAAATATGTGTTCTTTGAATAGTTTATTAAAAATATAAAATTAAAATTTAGATGATTTGTTTAATTTTTTATTCATAAATTCATGTTCAAAAATTTTCCAATTACCACGGTTTCTTATAGTAATTCAATAAAAGCTTCCCCTCTACTGAAAGCTCTCTTTTTAATATTACGGCTCTTCAAAATCATAGATGGCTCTGATATTAGTTGCCAAAAACAACGATGTCAATGCAATCAATTTCATCATTCATAACGAAATATCAGGCAAAACGACAACGTTTAAAGTTGTCAATTATCTAACTGGATTCTTCCTTGGAAACATCAGTCCACCACGACTTTGCAATGGTGATGAGCAATATCATCAAAACTACAATTTTAAGTGTCAAAATTTAAAGGAAAAGATGTACCGTTGCCATGCTTCCCAATGATTCGGTCAGAACCGCCGCAAGTGTGTGGGCTTAATTTGCAAAATTTAACATTATTTATTTTAAACCATTTCAACTCTTCATTACTCGGTAGTTATAAGATGATTATATGAAACATTAATCCGGTATTAACCGTCTTTTAATGTTCAACTGCAGAAAATCTATTTTCTAACCCACACCTGCTGTTTTTTGACGACATAATTATATATATAGACATGTACGTATATATAAAGCGTCTGCAAACTTTTTAGCAATTTTTCCCATTAACAAAAAACGTGTTTAAACACCTCATTAGCAATCAAGCAAGTCTAATCAAAATCATTCATAATCATAAAATTCCATTCGCTTCATCTTTGTAAATTCGACTAGAAGACATTTTTTACTTGGAAACTAATATTAAATTACAAATATAATAGTCCTATGTCGACCTTTTTCGTTCGATTTTTTTTTTTTTTTTTTTTTTTTTTTTAAATGGGAAGAACCAAAAAATTTATCAAGCAAGAAATTACAATTTTGATAGAAAGTTAAACAGTAAAAAAAATAAACATTTCTTGGAATTCTTAAACATGGTCGTACACATACCAGCTCCTATATACAGAAAATGTGTTACGGTTGACATAAGATTGGATTGGTTTTCGGTATATTATGTGAGATGTGTACACATGTATACCATATATGGATGTACTGTATATGTAATAAATAAATTGGATTTTTAATTAATGAAATTAAATTTAATTTTGATTTAAACAATTTTATAATCCAAATTAAATTTTCTAAATTTAAAAGTCAATACCGATTTCTCAAGAACTTTTCTGGTATTTTTACCCAATTTGTGTTGTGAAGATATACGGAAATTACATTTCCAACACTTTAAGATTAGACCAAAAATGATTAGACCGCATAATATAAATATGTTATGGTTATTACGGATATGTTATTATGTCTGTGTATTATGTATTTTAGTTTCGCCAGAGAGCTGTGGTTTTATTGAGAAAAGTTAAAAGATTTGGGGAAGTAAATGGATTGCATTAGATATAATGAAAAGTTATCTATTCCAAATTAGACCTAGAAGGAATAAATTCTCGTGGGAGTCCAATTTCAAACATATATACAAAATAGCAAAATTCAATTCAAGCCAAATATTTTGTTTCCCCGCAACCCAAATTGCATTAACAGCAAAACCTTTATTTCAAATAAATATACACTGATAAAATTAAATTAAATTTGAAAAATGTTTTTGGTAATACCTAATCATCGGTTTAGCGTATATGTAGTGTAGTGTATTTTATATGTTGATTTTGTTGTTGTATCAATTCAGCAAAATGTACGATATCTCCATGTGTACAAATCAAAAAGCACAAGTTCATATACTATATCTGTATATGACAATACCGAAAACTCATAGATAGATAATCGTACATAGAAAATTTAGTGATATAATTTTCAATATTCAATCGAATTCAATATATAAAAATTTGGGGCGGTTTTTATTTTTCATTTTAAAATTTTCAACAAGCACAAACCACTAAAAATGATAATACTAATAATAATAATAATACTATCCAGCGATGGTAATAAAAGTAATACTAAAAATAATAGTAATGCAACAATAGAAATACTACTCCACATACAATATAATATTAATTTTGTATTACACAGGTTCCTACAAAATGAAACTAAAATATTCTTGTAACAATATATTATTTGTGTTGAAGCACCTCCAGTACTAATTGTACAAATGAAAATGAACTTGATTAGAGTGGAACTTTATTTATTTCAATCATAACCAAAATGCAGTTCAGTTACTCTTTCCAAAGGCGAGTACATTCACTGAAAAAAATAATCGGTGATATTTACAAAAAAAGCGGAGTAATATTTATTGAAAACTGATTAAAAATTGAGCCACACAATCGCTGTGTATTTACTGCGATCTTAGTAAATCAATTATTACAATTTGCTAGGTAAATTGTATTATTTTTATTTTACGGTAGATAATCAATACTTGATATTGCTTTCGTACATTTTCTTTTCAGTTGTAAAATAATTTAAAAATTCGCATGAAAAATAATGAAGGCCAGGTTACACTGCTTTTTAAAATTTGCTGATCGAAAAAATTGCAGCGAATTTACTCTGCATCGAAGCAAATATTGATCGAAACTTATAGATTGGAAAAAGAAGAAGGTAATATTTAACATATTAAAACGAATTAAAATTAAACACGTTTTTAATATTTAACTTTTTTTTTTAAGATGATAACTAATTACATCTCCGGACTGACAATTTAACTTACGTGTGAATTTTGATCAAAATTATTTTCGATTTACAGCCTTGAAAGATATTGAATTGTTGTAATGTGCTAACAATTAAATTATTCTCATATAAGCAACTATTTAATGTTCAAGAAACTGAGTTGGCCTGGTCTCCTGCAAGCAATATAGAGAACAAAATTAATATAAGTTAGAGTGTGTTTCAATTGGTTTAAATGCCGCATAAAAAGTTAAAAAGTTAAAAATTTATTCGAGGTAGAATTTTTTTAACTTTTTAACTTTTTATCTGTTTCAATTGGTTACATTTTTTTGACAATTGTATGGTTGCTTTTTAACGTAATTATCTTTCAATTACGGTCAGTTTATAATTAAAAATTACAATTTTTATCAAATTCAAACTTTTATTTACAAACAACTATTTTGTGTCAGCCAAATGTTTCGCGTATTAAAATTTTATCAGCTCTTGAAGCAGGGACGGAATCATGGAATACGAATTCAAATTTATTAGATTAAAAGTATTCAAATTTACTATGATGGCTGCAGACTGATGTATAAATGCAACTTCTATAATATTTGAAGAGCAATGGCTAATCGCCTACAAGATTTTCGAAATTCATTTTTTACCGATACAATATTTCCGTTTAAAACTGCTCGATTATGAAATAGTTGTTGAATTAAATTTTTCTCTTAAACTTTCATTTATTTAGGTTAGGTTAGGTTAGGTTAGAGTGGCTGCTATCGCACACTTAGGCCAGTATTGGCCAATTGTGATACCACAGGATCCTATCTCCCCTTTACTCCTGCTGAAACCATAGCGTAAAATATCTCGTATTCCACAGCCCGCGAGTTCCGAAAGGCTGTCCATACCGTACACACCTAAATACTTATGCCTTCTGTATGATAGTGCCGGACACGAGCATAGGAAGTGATCTAACGTCTCTTCCTCCTCTTCGTCTAAGCAACTTCTACAAAAGTCATTCATCTGTAGACCCAGCCTTCTTGCATGTTCCCCAAAAAAGGCAGTGTTCTGTCAGTATCCTTACGATCAATCCTAACTCTCGTTTTCCCAGGGATACTAGTGCTTTGGAGCACCACAAGTCCAGTTTTGGCCAAACCAGTTTTGCTACCCTGCACGTGAGGGTGTTGGTCCACCTAAGCGCTGCTATAGGCCTCCCCAGACCTGCCCTTTCCAGTTGCATCTGGAGAGTCGTTCCGTACTTAGCTAGTTCGTCCGCCCTGCAGTTTCCCGTGATGTCCAAGTGACCAGGGAGCCAGATTATCTGGATACTGAAATACTCGCTCATCTCCTTAAGAGATGATCGGCAATCCAGCGCCACCCGTGACTTCAAACAAACCGACTCTAGCGATCTGACCGCAACCTGACTGTCCACATAAATTGCGATATCCCTAACGGATACCACGTTATGCTTCAACCATGTCCCGACTTCGCCTATCGCCACCACTTCAGCCTGGTACACGCTGCAGTAGTCAGGGAGACGAACAGAAATATTAACATTAAGCTTCTCACAAAAGACTCCGGCTCCTACTTTGCCGTCTAGCTTAGAACCGTCCGTGAAAAATTGCAGTGCCTCGTTTTCCAGTATTGATCCGTTCCACCAGGATTCTCTCGAAGGACAGATGGTCCGGAAAACTTTATCGAAGCACAACGTTGGTTTAATATAATCTAGATTCGCCAGTTCTTCCCTTGGCGATCTAACTAACGTTGAGTGTCCCGCCTGAAGACACTCCCACTGAGAGACAGCCGAGAGCCTTGTAGCCACATTGGCTAATATCTGCTATCTTAATATCTGCTTAACAAAAAATTCGATTGGAATAAGGTGGAACATTTATTTAAGTTTTCATACAAAATATCTACGACAACTTTGGCCATTTTTCTAATTTTTTTGTATTTGTTCATTGAAATATTTTCTAACAATTCATTTTTCCGGCCGGATTTCATGATCTTGCCTCTGTATACGCATCAAAATAATTATATATTTCCGGAATTTTTACAATTTTGAAACACAAAACAATTCAATGCCATCTTTAAAATGAAACGGCGACGAACCTGGGGCAAAAAAATGAATTTCGAAAATCTTGTAGGCGATTAGCCATTGCTCTTCAAATATTATAGAAATTGCATTAATACATCAGTCTGCATCCATCATAGTAAATTTGAATACTTTTAATCTAATAAATTTGAAAATATTTTTAAATCCGTTTAAATTTTTCCGGTCGTATTTCATGATTCCGCCCCAGATAACAGGTTTGACATTTTTATTCACCTCAATTTTAACTTTTTATGCGGTATTTAAATCAATTGAAACACACTCTTAATTTACATAAAGTCTTGTAAATTTAATTTGTTTCTACCATACAGGTATCCCTCAGGTTACGCGAGTAAATGGTTCCAAGTCGAAACTGCGTAAGTGGTGATACAGCTTTAGTTCAAACTACAATATTGCGTTCCGCTGGAAACCGTGTAACTTGAACTTAGAGACACATACAAAAGAGGATGTTTGGTTCCAGGTGCGAAAATTTAGCAAAAACTTATTTTTATATAGTATTAGCAGAGACAACCTAAAAGAGATATTTCATCCTATGTAAACGTAAAAATTTAAACGGCGATTTCATTTTCTGTAAATAGCCGCAGACAATCAAAAATATTTTGTTTTGTTGCGTATACGTATACGCAGTTTAACGAAAAAATCACAGATATAACGATGACATTGGAATTATCAGAAATATGTTTTGTTTTCATTTTTTAGTTCAAATGAAAAATCTAATTTGATTGTCTGTGGTATTAGTTTCATAAACATAAATATTCTATTAAACAGTGAAATGCATATCCCTTTTCGGGCCAGACCAAATTTTTGTTTTCTTAAATTTTTTTCTTAACTCCGTACACGTATACATAAAAAATGACAGGTTGTATTGTCTTCCGGATTTTAACGAATCTCAGTTAAATCGTAATTCTTTTTGAAAAAAGCATTATAATTTGATAACATATAAATTATATAACATATTAATTATTTTATTATTATTATAGTTATTGTGTTATCTTTCAGACGAAAAAGATTTTAGTTGTGTGCACAAATGTGTACATTGGTTCAAAATACATAAAAATATAAATTTTTTACATGATTCTCTTGAAAAAGAGAATGTCGATTTTCGGAATTCAAAATAATTTCCTATTCTTTTTCCCTACTGTCAGTATTTCGTTTTTTAAAAAGCTGAATATCACAAGCGCTTTAGTGTGGTTGCAAATGTTGTTTTACGTTCTTTAAAGGGATCCAGTTTTGTAAAATAATGCTCTAAGTTATTTGACAAATTTAAACCAAATTCAACATAACATATTTTCAACGGGTATTATTTTTCATATTGAAATTAGAGTGTGTTACAAGCTGCATAAAATCTTCATCACTTGAAGTTTGCTCTTTAAATAGTTCATCAACGCCTTGAACATTCAAATCATGAAAGCCTTCACTTGTATTCAGCGGTTTTGGATAGCATATAATTTTCTTTATGAACGACGAATGAGTTATTTTTTTATACATTCTTGGATCTAAATTCCGTCCAACCTTGAGTAAGTGGTTTATTTTCTTCAGATTCTATATTTTCCTAAATTGAGTGAAAACTCAATCGAAGGTAGTATGACTATGACTTTAAAGTCAAGATCACACATTGATCCAATGGCTTTATTAGTGATGTAGTCTATTCTGGTAATTCCGTGGGAATAGGGAACTGGGAAAAAATTTACATAGCTTTTGTCTATAAAACAGTTTTTTGTGGCCTATTCTGGTATCCCCGAGAACAGTGAATTGGAGAAAGAATTAATTTGTAATTTTTATTTAAACATTGTTTTTCTGACATACTGAGGTAAAAAGTTATAGTTATTTTTTTCGAAAACAAAATTTAATGGGCAATCATTTTCTCTGCCAATTAAGGTATGGAAAAATTATTCCCAGTTTATAAATATTTACATCAAACTTTTCTCTTCAGTAGGCTGGCAAAACAATATTTGAGCAGAAATTACATATACATTCTTTCCCCAGTTCCCCAGTTCCCCATTTCCGGGAAACTACCAGAATAGTGCCACAGGGTCATTACGTAACCGCAATAAAACTTTAAAATTAAATTTTTTTTGATAAGATAATCTTCTATCATCCAACCTTTTTTATTGGCTCGCCAATAAACAGGTAGCTCTAATTAATCACAGGTTTTCAACTATCGAGTGTTCAATGATGTATTAATAAACATGCGGCTTTAAACATTCTCCCAATGTATTACGGAAAAAAAGAAGAGTAATTCGTTCCTTAAACACAGACTTCTTATTCTTGAAAATATATGTACGTGATGGCAATTTTTTCCCGTTCAAACCAGGTTTCGCCCTTATTAAAAATCTGATCCGCCTAATAACCATTATCATCTACATTTTTCTTGATTCCAACCGTAAATTGTTGAGTGGCTTCAGCGAACTTGATATTGTGTTAGCCAGCAGAAAATGATGGTGTTTGCAATTCCGTAATAATTTGAAGGTCTCTTTTTAAATATTTGTATACTTTCGTTGCTTTTAATGTAATAGGCATTGTTTTATTTGTGCAATCTTCGATCCATATTACAAGAGCTTCTTCAGCTTTTATTATGTCTTCATCGCTGAATAAATTCGTCATTTTTCATCTGAAGATCCTATTGGTCCTAATAGCCGACTTATTCACATTCTTTGTTTGCAACAGCTGATATGTTTTCTCCTCCTTTTATTCGGTCCAATATCCTGACTTTTTCTTCAAGTGATTTCTTTATTTTCCTTCCACGGACATCCTGCAAGTTTAGGGATTAGACAAGAAAAAAAATTGAATAAAAAACCTACCAGAAAAATATCAAAATTTAGTCTTTGTTCTTTTCTGTATGTAATATACAAATCAAATGACTTCAAACATACCACTAATGCAAATTAACGATTATATCACTATACGAACACACTAGTAAAGTACCGCGTAACTCGAGGGACACGTGTATATCGTTTCAGAACTGTTATGGTGCAACTGTCGTGCCAAAGTAAGCTTAGGTATAGCAGTTATTGATTTGCCAATTAATAAAAGGCCAGGTGAAAGAGCTGACATCTAGAGGGGTTTTAGATATATGGTAGGCGTTAGAGGTAGAGAATTCAATTCAATTTTCAAACTATGTGTTCCCATTGAATGTCGTAAATGATATTTGGCACTTTTAATGGCAACCTTCCATAAGTCTTTAGTGAGACTCCAAGTCTCCAAATGAAAGGACATTGGTGGTATAGGTATCCGTTCCATGTTATGAAAGAAACAGTTTCATGATTTCGCTTTGACACGACTATGATAAGAAAAGGTCTCGAAGTTTCTTCAACTCAGATCGTGCTCCAACAAAGTTTGTTGTATTATCGACAATGCACACAAGCTCATAACAATTGTCTAATTAAATCTGGGAAAATTTCGAGATAAACTGTCTTCACAGCGTATCAAACAAATTAGAATATAAACATTATGGTTTTTTTCTTTGCTCGAATTGAATATTTAATAAAAAGTGGACCGCAGAAATATATGCCGATGATCGAGAGTAGCCTTGAACTTTATATATCGGCCCCATAATCTGATTGGTTACGCTGGGTCAAACACGGTCCAGCATGTAGTAACCTTGTATGTGTATCCCACACAAGCAAGATGAAGTAGGGCAGGATATTTTGATCTTGGGTCATATAGTATGTCTCTTGTCTATGCAGATGGGCAGGGTCCCACGTTCACATTTCTTAATTATAATGAAAACGACCTACAAAAGAAATTCTGTTGACCGAATCCTTAAAGTTTTGGCACACAGCCGCCTGCATGATTAGAATACATACTAAATCAGTTCAATTACGAAAACTATGCTACATGCCTATGCAAATCGTCAGGGTGCCCCAATTTGGCCCATTCATTTTTCATAATTCTATCGAAAAAGTCCGCAATTGGGAATTTTGTGGATAGCATTCTGGTGATTATGACACATAGATACCAGCATAGTACAATAGATAAAAGCAATCCAACTTCCGGAAAAAATACCTTGTAATTTCCTTCATTCTGATTATGAAAACTAAACTAGCCGTAAATGGAAATTCTGTGGATCGAATCCTTGGGGTTTTGGAACATCACACCTACATAGCGCAATATTAGAAAGCCATAAAAACTTTGACTGAAATAATTGCCATATATTAGTTAAATAATGAGACCACACAAGCCATTATTAAATTGTTAATAAGCATATCTCAGGTTGGCTCAAACATCGAGAGAAATATAGGGCGGATAACACAACAATTTCATGAGACAAAGATCACTGTCATAGCACCCACATCAAGTGAATATTGAACAGATATGCCAGTTCGATTATAGAAGAGATACAATTCTGGGCTACTTTCGATGTACGAAACCGTTCATCTTTGAACCATACGAGAGGAAGTCAAAATTTTAAGAATTCAGAACAGCGTCCCCAGTCAGGTGGGATGGTGAGTGAATAGTCGGAGGTTATATAGAGGTGCCCCTGTGTTTTAGCATGAATGATTGTCCTGTGATCATTGTGATCCTCATAGAAACCTAACGGCCACCAATCATATATAATAAATTCAATGTCATTTTTACAGGAGCAATGCGATATTGTGGCATTATTTACTTCTCTTGTAAAATATTAGAACTTTGCCGTGT
The DNA here is from genome assembly GCA_947310385.1 of Nephrotoma appendiculata. Classification (NCBI taxonomy): domain Eukaryota; kingdom Metazoa; phylum Arthropoda; class Insecta; order Diptera; family Tipulidae; genus Nephrotoma; species Nephrotoma appendiculata. The sequence goes on from OX371223.1 coordinate 32,049,455, forward strand.
CTATACAGATCAAACTGAAACTATTGGGATTGCACGGGGTTAATCTTAGAAAGTTTGGACTTCATAGAGGAAAGTACCAACTAAGTCGTGTATGGATTAGTCGTGTGTTCGAGACCATTAACATATAGCTATATCTAGAAACGTTATCGTCGTGAATTGTTTATTCTCAATGAATTTTTCAGTAGGAATTGGAGCCAAAAATTTTATTAGAATTGAGGGTTAGCTTATCGGTCTCTGGTCTTTGGCATTGCAATGAGAGCATTTTATGGACCTTAGCCCATTTCCCAGGAATGGGACAATAATTCTGTCGTGCTTTGAATATTTCTTTAAGCCATGATAACGCCAAATCTGTAGGATATCCGGAACGATAATGCCATAAAGTTGGGACGAGCTACATAGCAGCTTCAAAGATTCCTATAATGTGTTCCAAAGTCCATCCGGTCGTTGAAAATAACCTTATTTATGGTACAACTAGGAGCTGATATTCTTCGCAGCCTTAAATCATGTGTTTTACTAAAGTTTTGCTTCTGTGCGTCGATTTTGGCATATTTTCATTCGTATGTGTAGTTCAGAACTGTTCTTGTTGTCTTCCCTTTTCTGTCGACTTTACTTTCGACCACCAAAGTAGCCGAAGTTTATTGAACAGGACACGCACTTACAATGGCTAACCTAATATACTTTCTATAATACAGGTACGATCTCTTCCCAATTGTAATGTAGGTGAGCTGATATAAACCAGAGATTTTGACGAATCATATCTCAATGCTTTCCGTTGCTATGCCATTGTTGCTGTACTTTATTAGCAAAAACAAATTTAAGCTATTTTTAACAAAAATGCAAGAATTTTACTTGTTTATTTTGCGCTTAAAAGTATAAAATTTGTAGTCCTAAGCCCCCGCCTCCTCGAACCAAAATTTATGAATCAATCGTCTCTGCGTTTATTTGCAGCATAACAGCAGTTGAAGCAGCCTTGCAGTGGTGCCGATTCATTTGCAGGAACCTAAGTATTTAAATTAACTCACCTGCTTCCACTACAGTTATGTCAGAGCTTTTTGGCTGAGAACGAGTTATTTTTCTGGAGTCTACGGAGTGACCGCATTACCTTTAACATCTCCAAGTCGGCCGAGAGTATTTCCATGTGTTTGCTACCCTTCGGTTGAGTTAGTGACAATCGGACCATCAATAAAGAGTAAGGTACCGCTCAAAGTGCCGTCCGCTGTTTCCTGAGCTATCGATTTAACACATTTATGTTGGTCGTTCTTGTAAAGTTTTAGAGCGACTGCGCTGAAACCTCACCGGTCCAGCGAGTGACTCCTTATATTTAATACTATAGTAGGTGACCTATAATCCGTCTTTGTTTCTTCTAGCTCACTATTTACCTAGAAGGTCTAACACGCTCGCAATTTTATCTGGCTCTAAAACCACCTCGTCATCCAACAGGGGTGGTCCCAACCCGTTTAAACGTTTCGTTATCTTTAACGATTCTTTCTGCGGCTTGAATCTTGTTGAGCTTTATTAGAGGTTTCCGGATCCTCCACCACGATTGATATTTGAGCGCACAGGGATAATGAACTTGGAGCATACCCGGAACACGGCAGTGAACCATTAATACCCAGCTCAATGTCTGATTCAGTTTAGCGTAACACGGGAAGTACCAACGTGGAGTTACGAATCTCCGACTTCTACCGCAAATTGACCGTGTCCTTAAAAAATTGTGGCAAAGCAAATTGAGCATATCTAACTAGGGTCGGCGGACTAATCACTCGTTAATAGGATTAAAGTTTGAACGAAAGGAAAGAAAAGAAGAATAAACGCGATTCCAGACCTTGTTGTCTAACATGCAGTGTTATAGTGGAGAATATCGAACTTATATTTTTCGAATGTCCACGGATTGCAAGAGCAAGATAGACTAATGAGGAAACTATTTTGAATAACATATAATCCTGAAAATATATTGCAGGTCATTGCATACTGTGAGGAGACGAGGATCGTTCTTAATGGAAGCATTTGCGAAGGATGCAACGGCTTTGCATTATACTAAACGTTCATATATAAACTCTTTAGAAGATCTTCTACCGCCAGCAAAAAGCACCTGATAGTAATCAATCTTGTAGTAACCTGTAGTCCGCATATACCGAATAAGGTATATAAAAGTTGGTTTATCAACGCTAATAGTGCTATTGATTCAAATACTATCAATAGATAAAAATTTGTCAATATTGACTTTTTACGTCTGTCTACCAGTATCGGCAAACAAACCTATCACCCAGCCAAATATACACGGATGTACATACGAACACATCAGATAAATCTAATTTTCTATATTTTCATGGTTAAACGAGCTAATAGATTATTAATTTGCTATATCTATCCTATCTCTAAATGTTTTGTTTTGTTAATTGATTTTGTGTAATTTTATAAATCGAAAAATGCAATTTTAAATTTTTAATTTCGTTCAAAAATTTATAAACTCATTACTCTATCATCATCATCGCAGCATCATAATAAACATTAATAATGTGACTATCATCGCGCGACGCGATTATTGTGTATAGTTTATGGGGTTTTGGCTGCAGTGATTACGTAAAATATTTATACGTTCAGTTTGTTTATAAACGAGTTAGTAGACAATTTGATTTTGAAATATAGGTACCTATCTGTTTGTGTGGGTGCATACTCGTAGGGTGGCGTGCTGAAATCAATTCGTACTATAAATTTAACCGGACTTTACCATTTGTGTAGCCAGGAGTCATTCTGTCGATCAATAAGCTACAAAAGTGCAAATCAAATGCGATTTTAGGTAGTTTCATACCACCCAGTCAAAATATTTTATATCGCCATATCGATAGGTGTAGGGATTTATAAAATAAATGGAAATTTTTACTATATCCCATAATATATAATTTATTCGTATATAGCTAGGCCTATATGTTCCATAATATCTAGTTATTTATAATTTATTTTTATACACCAAAAAACATAACCAAAAACAAAACCAAATTTTTATTTTAACGATATTTATAAAATTTTTATAGATAACCAAATTTTTTGCTTACCATATATCCAAAAATTTATTTCTATTTTATGATTTTATCAAACTGGAAAAAATATTATTTATGGCAAAATGAATTTTCATCACAAAAAAATGGCTGACCGAATTTTTTTATTTTTTTTTATAAAAATTAACATTTTTAATGGATTTTTATTTAAATCAAATTATTAATTTAAAATTATTGGCACAATAATTTCCAGGAAAATAATATTTTGTGTTAAAGAAATAAATTATAAAATTTGATGAGCATACGTATTATGAATAATTATTATTGATCGGTTTCACATGACGTATTATTTTTAAAAGCTTGTTGTATTAGCATATATGTATTGGCAAACAAAGTGCTAAAGAGTGTCCCTTAAACACATTCCTCTTTTGTATTTATATAAAATTCCAATGTGAGTGAGATTTGACTGAACTTATAACTTCAAAATATTATTTTTAGAAACGGTACAATTAACAATATAAAGGAGAAGGGGAGGTATGTTTAGTTAGGAAAGGGAAGGTATGCTAGACCATCACAATTTTCGACTTTCGGTTTAGTTTGAATCTCATTTTTCAATTAGACCAAAAGTATCGCTATTTAAACCGTTCAGTATATATATATATATATATATATATATATATATATATATATATATATATATATATATATGTGGAATGCTATGATGGTTCGTGGTTATTATTATGCCTATACCTGATATTTTGCTTTATATAATTTGTATTTCAATTATCCGTTAATTTATGTTATATACTAATCGGTTAATAATTTATATTGTATTAGTAATGGTTACTTTATACCTAAGGCAGTTGTGGTATATAAGGACCGATTGTAAAGAAGATGGAGAGAGTTTTTTTGTATTGCTAGAAAAATAAAGTCGATGTTGTGAATTCAGTTGGTTTTTGAATCGGTCGAGATATACAAGTACGCGACAATATTAATAAACTCCACAACTGGGGGCTCAACCTATTTTAATTCGGGATTATAAATTAAATTAAAAAGTATAAAATTAGTATTGTTTATAGTGCGTAATTATTACACATGAGTTATAATTTATTGTGTATCGTTTAGTGCTAAAATCTACTGTGCCACTAACTGTGAATTACAAAAACTTTTATGTGTTAAAAACGTTATAGTGGTACATATCAAGTCAAAATCATATTTTGAAATAAGAGATACAAGTGATAAAATAACTTATGATGAACACTGTGGAGAATAATAATACATTCGACGAATATTTAAACGACTTCGAAACAAGCATACTGAATGCTTTAAAAACGGATGACGGAGCAACAATTCCAGACCAAGTCAAGGCCGAATTGGAACAGTTAAAAGCCAGAGTAACACTTTTGTCTCAAGAAAATCAAGAGTTAAAAAATAAAAATCAAGGAACAGCGGAGGTCGCTACAACTGTGGTAAGCCGAACACGAAATGATAGTTATTCCGGTAAACAGGTTAGTAAATCAACAATAAATAATTCAATCACGATACAAGATGCGCCCAACGATAATTTTTCTATAAGCGGTGGTTCGAATTACGGTTCTACTTCACCAAATCATAACGGTAATAAACAAATAAAAAGTTATAGCAACATAAACGATGATAATGATTATAGAAATATTCGAGAAAATTGCGGTGTTCCTTCGGCTATTCATAATGAGAATAAAGTCCGTCGAGACGAGTTTTTTGACAATCGAAATATGCAAAGTCATCACGAGCATTACGAACGTCCGAGTGCAATACAGTTAAGGGATATTCAATCTACTATTACAACTTTTTGCGGCAATACGAATTATAGAGTTGAAGCATGGGTAAACGATATGGAAAGTTCAATTAAGCTATTTAATTTAAACCCAATTCAGTCATTCATATTAGCTAAGAACGCTTTATCAGGAGCAGCGGCTATAGCTATTAAAGCCTACCCTGAAGTAAAAACGTAGTATGCCTTGCGGAAAGCTTTAGTCAAAGAATTTCATGTAGAGTTAAGTAGCGCTGAGGTTCATAAGCAGTTGCGTCAGAGAAGAAAATTGAGAACCGAAACTCTTAGGGAATATATGTTTGCATTAAGAGAAATAGCAGTTAGGGGAGGTGTAGAAGATCAAGCGGTAATTGATTATTTTGTGGAAGGAATAGATGATACTCCTTCGAACAAAATGTTGCTATATGGAGCTAAACATTTCGATGAATTGCGTTATAAGATGGATGCTTATGAAAATTATATATCTAAACAGAAGTTCCAAAAACCTAATCATTCGGGTAGAGGTTTTAGTTCTTCAAACGAGAGATGTTACAATTGTGGTAAACATGGTCATTTGTCCAAGTCATGCAATAATAAAACGAATGGTCCGAAATGCTTTAGATGTTATCAATTTGGTCATAAGGCTTATGAATGTAAGAATGTCTCAAAAAAGGCACTCGATCCTAAGTCACCACAACCGAGTAGCTCAAATTATTCAGCATCTAATGAAAGGAAAACATATGTAGCTCATGTTTGTGAAAAGTCTAACCAATGCCTAGTCAAGCTTGAGGGAAGTAACATTGAAGCAGTAATAGATACTGGTAGTGTCTTTACAATAATTCGTCAAGATGAATTTATAAAGTTAGGACGAGAACTTGATAGCAACAGTAACGACATACTAAGCGGAATAGGAAACATGAAGGTTAAATTACTCGGTACTTTTAAGGCAGAACTGATAATGGAGGATGAATGCTATGAGGCAGATATTAAGGTGGTCGAATCAAATATGTTACCTGTACCATTTATAGTTGGATTTGATATCCTTAAAAATGTGGTAATTTTCACTGAAAATGGTCATATAAAAATAAAAAAGAAAGAAGAATTTGCTATTTTGAATTGTCTAGTAGCACAGCAAGAACATTCGATTGAGGTTGGCGACAAGCTGTACGAAAAAACAGTTTGCCAAATGATAGATAGTTACAGTACAAATAAAACCAAAAGTTGTCCGTTTTCCTTAAAAATATTGTTAAAGAATGAAATACCGATCTGTCAGCCACCACGGCGGCTGAGTCAAAGTGATAAAGAAGACGTGAAGCAGCAAGTTTCGGAATGGTTGGAGAAAGGGATTGTAAGAACAAGTATTTCGGAGTATGCTAGTCCAATTGTCTTGGTCAGTAAGAAAGATGGTGGAAAAAGAATTTGCATAGATTACCGACGATTAAACAAACAAATCATAATGGATCGATATCCGCTTCCACTAATAGAAGATTTAGTAGATCAATTGCACTTCGCTAAGTATTTTTCAACTTTAGATTTACAAAATGGGTTTTTTCATGTGCCAGTGGACGAGGATAGTCGTAAATTTACAGCATTTGTAACTCCACACGGTCATTTCGAATTTTGTTATGTACCATTTGGTTTGTGTACAGCACCCCCAGCGTTTCAACGGTTTATAAATATAATTTTTCAAAAGCTTATTAATAATGGTCTAATTTTAGTTTACATGGACGACATTATCGTCCCTTCACGGACGATAAGTGAGAACTTGGAATCACTAAAATCAGTGCTGAGTATAGCAAGCGAATATGGATTGCAGTTAAATTGGAAAAAATGTCGCTTCATCCAAACGTCCGTGGAATATCTAGGATATATAATTCAAAACGGGGAATTAAGGCCATCTGAAGCAAAAACCCGAGCTGTTAGGAAATTTGCGGAACCGAAATCGGTTAAAGAAATGCAAAGTTTTCTAGGCCTCACTGGCTACTTTCGTAAATTTGTGCCAAATTATTCGCTAATTGCAAGACCATTAACTGACCTCCTCAAAAAAGATGTTAAATTTGAGATTGTCACCGTTCACAGAAACGCAATTAATGAATTAAAGTTATTATTAACATCGGAGCCTGTGTTGAAGATATTTAAGCCTGAAGCTGATACCGAACTTCACACAGACGCATGCAAGTATGGGTACGGAGCAATATTATTACAACGTGATAGTGAAGACAACCAGTTCCATCCAACGTATTACTTCAGTAAAAGAACCACAACAGCCGAAGAAAACTATTCAAGTTATGAATTGGAAGCCTTAGCCATTGTGAAGGCACTCGAGAAACTAAAAGTATATTTACAAGGAATTCAATTCAAAATAGTAACCGACTGCGCCGCTTTTAAGCAAACGATGAGCAAAAAAAAGTTGGCCTCAAGAATTGCTGGTTGGGCTTTACTATTAGAAGATTTTTGTTACACTTTAGAGCATCGTAAAGGAACAAGAATGCAACATGTGGATGCATTGAGCAGAAATGCAATAGTGTTGGTGGTGAACAGTGAATTGCTAAATCGAATACGAATGGTACAGGATAACGATAGCAAAATCCAACTTATTAAGGCATTATTAAAGCAAGGCCCTTATGAGGATTACACTATTAATCAAGATATTGTATATCACTGCAACGAAATGGGGGAACACCTTATCTATATACCAAAGGGGTTAGAAACGGAAATAATTCAAATGGCACACAATCAAGGGCATTTTGGGGTCCAGAAAATGATGGAGCTTGTACAAAGACAATATTACATACCAAAACTTAAAGGGAAATGCGAAACTGTACGAGCAAACTGCATTGAATGTATACTTGGGGCGAGAAAACAAGGAAGGCAAGAGGGTTTCTTAAACCCTCTGCCAAAAGGCGAGTATCCATTAGCGTTATTACATGTTGATCATTTGGGGCCTTTGCCCTGCACTAATAAAGGGTATAAATATATTTTTCTAGTTGTTGATGGGTTCTCAAAATTTTCATGGATATATTCTACTAAGACAACAGGAACTGCTGAAGTACTGGCGAAATTAGAAATACATAGTGCTATATTTGGTAACCCTGAATGTATCGTATCAGACAGAGGACCTGCTTTTACTTCCAACGAATTTGAAGCTTTCTGCGAGACACATCATATTAAGCATACTCTATGTACTACAGGCGTTCCAAGGGGCAACGGGCAAGCCGAGAGAGTCAACGACGTCATAATTCCTGTTTTGACCAAGTTGGCATTAGCTGCTCCGGAGAAGTGGTTTAAATTTACAAACGACCTGCAGCGATTCCTAAATTGTACGTGGCATCGTACAATCAAAAAAAGTCCTTTCGAAGTTTTATTCGGGGTTAAAATGCAAAATCCAGAATACAAAAGCATAGCTGATGTTGTTGCAAATGAAATAATCAACGCATATTGTGACGAAAGGGACAAAATGAGGGTCGAAGTACGTAGAAATATAGAACATGCCCAAGAAGAGCAACGAAGAATCTACCGTAAAAGAAGAAAAGCGTCTACGAAATACCAGATGAATGACATTGTTGCAATAAAAAGAACCCAGTTTGGGGTAGGAATAAAAATAAATCGTAAATACCTCGGTCCATATAAGGTAGTGGAAATTCAGCCAAACGACCGGTACAAAGTTCAAAAGATTGGGGAACACGAAGGGCCAAAATCTACAACTACGGCAGCCGATTTTATGAAACCTTGGAAAAATAAATCAACCTATATCATTAGCAGCGATGAATCAAATGACGAAGACAAATGAAAATACTATTGCCACATTCCATCTATAAAAAAAAAAAAAAATTTTTAAATAACCCTATCTCGATGAATCGATCTGAGTGATATTTGTGTGATAAACAACGTACCTACCTGAAAATGAGCTAGTTATAAATGTTACCTGGAAGACGAATATTTGTTGAAGAAGACGATAGAAATTTTCTACACTGAGGATATAAAAAAAAAAAAAAAAAAAAAAAAAAAAAAAAAAAAAAAAAAAAAAAAAAAAAAAAAAAACAAAAAACGGTTGAAAATGGTTAAATTAGACGATGAGTTACTACTTAAGATATGAAGTGGACTTTAGTGGAGTAAATCAAAGACGTTAATCATAAGGACGTACCTGGTTGAAGGAGGAGCTATATAGTTATTTTGAAATGTTTATGCTAACAAGGATGGGGTTACTTTCACACAGGTTTCATCGAGGCGATGAAATTTTCAGAATGGCCGAGTGTGGAATGCTATGATGGTTCGTGGTTATTATTATGCCTATACCTGATATTTTGCTTTATATAATTTGTATTTCAATTATCCGTTAATTTATGTTATATACTAATCGGTTAATAATTTATATTGTATTAGTAATGGTTACTTTATACCTAAGGCAGTTGTGGTATATAAGGACCGATTGTAAAGAAGATGGAGAGAGTTTTTTTGTATTGCTAGAAAAATAAAGTCGATGTTGTGAATTCAGTTGGTTTTTGAATCGGTCGAGATATACAAGTACGCGACAATATTAATAAACTCCACATATATATATATATATATATATATATATATATATATATATATATATATATATATATATATATATATATATATATATATATATATGTTTTGTGTTATTTGTCCACACTTTGACACACGAATCACCAACAAAAATTCCAAGTGATGTATACATAAACAAATCGAACAACCGTAGACATCGTAAAATAGAAATAGAATGGTGTTTTTTCGAGCTTGCTGAAACCACAATCGAAAGTTAAAAATTGTGACGGTATACAAAAAATCCCACCCTAGAACTTCATCGCAGAAAAATAAAAAATAACATCAGGTAACACTATGATGAATTGATGAACTATGATGAACGGAATTGATTTCGCACTGTGTAGCAAAGTGGGTCAGCTCGATCAAACATTTTCTACTTAACATAACAGCTACTGGATGTGTCACAAAACAATTTCCGTTTTAGAACGGTTGATTGGAGCCAATGCAGTAACAATTTTCTAAAATGATGAGCTATTCTTTGTGATCTAAAAACATGCTCAATAAAAGGCCATTGGCGGAATGTATTCTATGCGACACTGGGTCGTATTGATAAGTTCTAGTTTTGTAAGGGAATAAAAAAACCGTCCTGTGGTCCTATTTTGGTTTTCCCTGGAAATAGGGAATTGGGAGTAAGTGACGTTTTCTAGCAGTTGGGAATTGTTTATTCACTAAAGTGCATTCGGGCGTTTGGGAATTATTTTTATTGGGAAAAAATAATTCCATTCTATAGCAGTTTTGACGTTAATTTGTCCCCATTATTATTTTGGGCAATTGCGATTCGTACATTGTTGAATTTTTAAACATTATTTTGCTAATAAATATATATTTAAAAATAAATTAAATTTGCAATAAGATCGCAATACGTGTTTTAGTTTTATAAATATCTACATAAGAAGAAAATCAAAAACAAGTTAGTCCCACTCTGCCAGAATATACGTTTGGGAGCGGCAAATAATTGTTTGGACAATATGTAGCTACTGCAAAAAAAATTCACTTCCCAATTCCCCGGGAAAATCAGAATAGGGCCACTGGTATGTCCAAATATATCGGAGGCCGCTAGTAACGGAATGTATTACGGTTAAAAGAAGTTTGCACTACCTAGCGCTAGTTTAATTTCAAATCCATTTGCATGTTGTAAACGGAGGTCCCATGGTTTCGGTTAGTATGGTATTGAGTTTATGAGTTTACGTAATATCCAAAGTGATTCGGCCACGCATGGTTTCGTGTATAGGTTAGTAACGAAATGTATTCTATTATCTGTAACGACGTTATCTAATGTCCAAGGGGATTCGGCCTGGTATGTCTTCGGGTACCAGAGACCAGTAACGTAAGGTTTATACGTGATTGTATTTCCTAGCTTCAGTTTTAATTTTGAACCGATTAGCTTGTTGAGAACAAAGCTATGATGTTATGGTATCGTAATTCTATAATATCCAAAGAGGTTCGGCCTGGTATATCTTGGTGCATCAGAGACCAGTAACGAAGCGTATTTTGTTTTGTTAGGTTTGGGTCAATTTGTTATAAATTTTCCATAATACTGAAAAAGGTTCGTGCTGGTTTGTCGTGCGGCATCGGAGACCAGTAATCGAAATTACTCTTTTAAATACAGACTCGTACTGTTTAGCTCTAATTTTAATTTCAAAACGGGGTGCATGTTGTGAACAGAGCTACGATGGTTTGGGTGAGTGTAACATCGAGTCTATATAATATCCATGGGGAAAGTACATTAGTGATAAAATTAGTACCCCTCCGTCCCATCTTGTAGGTCGAGTGGGTGGTAACTTGAAATTAAAAAAGGAACCCCTATTTTTTATTGGAGATTTGGATTCTAAGGCTTAAAATACTTAGGATTTCAATGAATCATTATTTTTATTTGGTTCTTTCCTAATTTAAAAAGTACAATGTGTAAGACTAATTTCAAATATTTACATTGAAAATGTGTTAATCTTAACTCAAACGTATTGCAGAATCGTATGCATATGTTAGTTAAATATCGTTATTACAGTGCCATCATCTATTATAAATCGAAAAAAATGTTTCAAAGAAATCCTACGTACTTTAAGCCGTAAAATCAGGATCTGCAATAAAACATAGAGGTTCCTATTTTAATTTCAAAAATACCCCGCCCCACCTACAATATGAGGGGGAGCGGTACTACTTGTAGCACTAATATAGAATACCGTTAATAATACCGCACGGAGTGAATCCGGAAATTTGTCAACTTGAAAAAGTCAGTGAAACTTCTCTTCTCGAACTGCGAAAAATAGTTTGAGAACCACAAACGATGTTGGCACGTGGGAAAAACTTAGTCAGTTTTTCAAACAAGAATTCAAGGCCTTGTATGGATGGTCAAACATGCAAGATTTTAAGCGGAAATTGAATTCATATGCTGAATTAAAAAATTAATGTAAGCAAACTTCAGCTTCGCCGAAAGTCACCGCAAACGCCTTCAAAATTCAGAGGTCCGTCGCATAGGAATAACCCGCGTTGTTATTACTGTGGAGAAGTAATCAGTATGGAATGTCTGACGAAAACGGTTGTGCAAATGAGATAAAAAAAATTAGTATAGGTAAATACGAGTTGCATGGGTTGGTCGATACTGGAAGTGACTTGAATTTTATGACGCAGAAAAAATACTCAAGTATTGGTGAGCCGAATTTAAAAGTGATCACGACATTTTTGATTTGATGTGATTTAGGGAAAGGAATTAATATCTAACATGGTTACAACAATTTCACCAATCGGATGTACTCATTCATGCTGGAACATGGAAAATTAAATTAAAACTTGGACCACATAGAAAATAAACATTTGGCTGACAAAGTAAAGAGTATAATCGTTAACTATTGCCTGGATAAGCTTCGGCCGACCTCAGAAATTGAGATGAAACTTGTATTGATGGATGAGAAACCAGTATCACAAAAAGTAAGACGTCTTTCACCATTGGAAACTGCGATCGTGAAAAAACAGATAAATCAGTAGCTAGGAGAAAGAATCATTAGACCGAGCAAATACGACTATGATATAGCCCGATAGTGCTGTCACATAAAAAAGGAGGAACAAAGCGGCTATGTGTTGTTTACCGCAAGTTGAACAAGATTGTGGTAAAAGATAAGAATATCCACTGCCTTTAATCGACGAACAGACAGAACCAACTGCAAAGTGCTAAGTATTTTTGTACGCTAGATCTACGCAACGAATTTTTCCACGTACCAATGGCGGTTGATTCAATAAAGTTTACAGCGTTGGTAACACTGTTTGGGTTATACGAATTTTTGAGAACACCGTTTGGACTCTGTAATTCGCCGGCCAGTTTTCAAAGAGCAATTTTGAGTTGGTTTGCGTAATTGAAGTCGCCGAAAAGAATGGATTTGATGTGAAATGGAGTAAGTGTCAATTCTTACAGAAACCTATTGATTATTTGGGATACCAAGTTACCAGAACCTAAGACGTTGAAGAAACTTCACAGTATTCGTGGTCTCACAGTTTTTTTGGTCGCTCTTTGTCAGATTTGCTTAAGGATTGTGCTGTTTCCAAGATAGAAAACGAACAGAAAAAAGCGATTGCCACTTTGAGAAATAAGCTGACTTCTGAACAAATCACTGAGAATATATTCATCGAGCGCACCTGCAGAACTTCATACTGATGCGTGCAAATTTGGTTTTGCTGCCGTATTATTACAAAAGAGCCCTGAGGATCAAGCATTTCACCCTATATGTTACTATAGCAAAAAACAACTGAATGCCAGTAGAGGTATAACAGTTACGAGTTGGAAGTACTCGCAATTGGGTTGGGCTTCAATTCACCATTGTAACAGATTGCCCCGCGTTCAAAGCGACCGTACAAAAAAAGGAGTTGGCGTCGAAAATTGCAGGATGTGCATTGCAGTTAGAAGAATTCCAATAAACTTTAAAGCACCGGCCAGGAACACGTATGAAGCATCGTGATGCCCTTAGTCGAAGACCTTGCCAAGGTAATTAAAGAAGACGTTATAACGAAACTGAAAGCGGCACAGAGAGATGATCTGAAATTAAAGCCAATTTTTAAAGTACTCGAGACAATTTCCTACGATGATTATGTTGTGAGTAGCGGATGCCTTTATAATCTGTTAAAAAGGTCTACAGTATTATAGGTGTGCCAAAGTCAATGCAACATGAGATATTTAGAACGTATCACGAACAGGGACATTTTGGTAAAAAGAAAACCGAAAAGCTAGTGCAGTGACAATATTGTATCCCGAAACTTGGTGAGAAATATAAAAAAATTATTAATAACTGTATTCAGTGCATTATTGCAAAACGTAAATGGGTAAGAAAGATGGCTTCCTTAACCGGATTCCAAAAGGTGCTGTGCCATTGGTAACCTACCACGAGACCATTTGAAAAGCCAAGCGGTGACTATGGGAAAGGTTATAAACACATTTTCAGTGTAGGGTTATCATACCACCCCTAGCTAAACTTTTGCTTTTTCAAGAGTCCAAAAACTGAAACGGTGACTATTTGGGAGGTCGGCCGGCATCAATTCTTGCACGAGTTGAATTTTGTATGCTTTTAAACCAAGATCCTAACGAAAAATACGCCAAGTTATTGCATACGACCACCTAAGCTGTTGAGACCACCGCCGAATCGATTCATCACGATCATCGCGTACACTCTTCTGCTGGATGTGGTCTATTTGGTCGCATATTATCCAATAATGAAAATGGGGTTAAGCCGATTATGTGGATCACAAGGTGCTCTAAGCGGAACACATTTGTCGCACAACGCTGGTTTTCGTAATACAGCTGATAACCTGCAGACGCTACGCCGGGCTAAGTCTTTCTATGTGTGAAATGAAAAATAATACTGAGCAAAAATACCATAACTGTGTGACACGACACGAGATCTATTATAAAATTCCTACTGAAAATGTACCTCTTATCGATTCACCCGTTATATGTATATAATTTTTAAAAATTCGGAAAATAAACTAAACGTTAGGTGTCTTTACTTGATAAAAATTTAATTTGGATTTATTTTATTCCCAAGGAAACAGCAAAATGAATTTTTTGATTTAATTTTGTTTATTAGGTTGGTAGCAGACAGTTGTCTTTATTTGTTAAATTAAAAATAAAATGTCGTCTTACCAAATGACAACATTTTAGAATAAAATATAAAAATACCAATTACGTCGACATTTTTCTGTAAGTACGAAAATTAAAAATTGAAATTGGATTTAAATAATTCTAAAAAAAATTGGATTTAACTAATTACATTTAGGATTTTTTTTTTTTGTTGTTTTTAGTCCATGCCATCTGTTTTGGGGCCGAAGCACTCCCTGCTCTTTCGCGGTTTATTTTTCCTTCTTACTTTCCGCAGAATTTGCCAAATCGAAGACGTACGGCTATAGGTCCGATATTTATAACCATCTGCACATTGCAAGCTCCATGCCAGCCTATACTGGCATTTAGGAATTGTTCAGTGCAATATTGTTACTGAAGTACTTTGAATATTCGAAAAGAAAAGAAAAAATTGAGGATATTTATATGATGCGGAGCACGACTCTGCTTTTCGTTGAAAGAAAAACTAGTCCTCTCACCTCAAGAGGATAGTTGTGTTGCCTTGTGTTGTTGGTATGAGGAATTGGTGAACTTACCCAAGTTACTTGTTGGATATTCTTAATGATGCTTCTAGTTCATATTCCAGTTGCATCTCTGTTCTAATTGGTTCACCGAGATTTGTTCGCTCTTCCACTAATTTCTTGAATAAGTTAGAGAGAGTAGTATCTCCTCTCTGGTCCTATGGGCTGTGCTTGTGGTGGCACTCTAGTTGTACTAGTTGGAATCCTTTCTCTTATAAGATGTTTAATTTGAGTCGATTGGCTTTATTTATTTCTAAATTTTTGCAGTTTTACCGCTAATTCGCATCCTCTGGCTGGCTGTTGTCCTTTACGATTTATAAAACTTGCAGGTTCGGTTCGGTTAATAGAAAAGTTTTTCGCGGATAATGTTAAAGTTAGCCTAAAGTTTCGCCCAAAAAATTCGATAATGCAAGTTCAAATGAAACAGCCAAAATATGTCGATAATTCAGATTGTATCGATATAGAAAAATGACTTTCAGTTAACCTAAAATATCGGAAATGCAGATTTAAAAGTAACAAATGAATCATAAATTTTCCAAACAAATATATCAATGCCAGGCAACAGTCACGTTTAACTGATGAAAGGTTAAATATGAAGATTTTGCCAGATGAACGCCGATCGGACTGTACCAATTTGATGAACCAGGACCCCAAGTAGACGTTTTCTATTTGTTAGGAGCGTATTTGTTGGGGTGTTTCATTTTCCGTTGGTTCAACGGCCTTCGATTTTAATCTGTCTGTCTGTCTATGAAAACTCTATTTACTCTCGCTAACTACTCTAGGTAGTTTTAAATTCTAAGTTAGGGGTGGGTGGTTATAGGGGTGACATTTTAATTTTTACCTTATATAATTGATGTAATCGTTCGTCGTTCAAGATTTTGCGGTATAGACAGCTTCAGGCTATGCCAATTCAATGGCCCATGTCCAAAGGTAGATTATGATTAGAGGTTCTGATTAGTAGGTCTAACGAGGGAAACGGAGGTGTAGGAATGAAATTTTGATTTTCCTCAAGTTTTATTTGTAAAATCGTACGTCATTTAAGATTTTTCCAGTTAGACACCAATCTGACTATACCAATTCGATGGCCCATGACATTATGTATATTTTGATTATAGGGGTGGCTGTGATGAGATTATAAGAGGGAAGTTTTGATTTTCTGATTCGAGATTTTAACAGATTTGCACAAACCTTACTCTGCCATTTAAAGAGGGATTTTAGCTTCGGGGAGGATCCGATAAAGTTATGAGGATGAAATTTTTAATTTCACGATTTAAAATAAATTTCACGATTTAGTTCCGAGAGGAAGGGAAAATCAAAATTTCACATTTTTAACCTCATCACACCTACTCCAAACCTACATATAATCAAAATCTTCTAGCTACGGTCATGAGTCATCGAATTGGCACAGTCAGATTGATGTCTATTTGGCAAAATCTCGAAGGTTCAATTTTTTCGACAAAACATAGATAAAATCAAAATTTCACCCCTATAACCTCATCAGACCCAACTAAACTAATAAAAATATAGCTAAGAACACGGTCCATCCAATTGGCATAGTCAGATTGGTCTGTATGGAATAATCTCGAATTGCAAACCATTTTATCGACAATTACAAACCGTTGAGTGCTTGAAAATTATTAAACTTCTTTATCGACAATTTTCAGTTTTATGCAACAGATATGGCATTTAACCACTATAACCTCATCATACCCACCCCACACCCATAATAATAATGGCCTTTGGTCATGGGCTATCGAATCGGCAGGGTCAGATTGATGTCTGTCTAGCAAAATCTCGAATGATGGAAGATTTAACTGCTGGTTTCGTTATTGCTAGAAGCGGAGCTTTCAGAACTTCTATCAGTCTCGTCTTCTTCAACTCCACTACAGCTGCTCTTTTTCTATATCATTAAGTCTTCTGCGTAGTTTAACATTTTCCTGCTGAGTCGCGAACTGTGTTTTTCTAGGTGGTAGTCTATGTATTTTTCAGCTTCGAACGAATGAGCATTACAATATTTGGCTCACGCGAGAATCCTTTGAGCCGGCCTCGTTGGATGCACTGCTGTGTAACCAACTAACTAACTGAGAAGTTGGAGTACCACCTGAGATAAAAATTCGTTTATGTTGTAAATTCATTGCTTTAAGGTGTTGTTATTGAAGCAGCTACCAACCTAACCAGTGAAATTGGCGGTGGGTCAGTGGAGAGGAGAGAACACCATTTGCTAGTTTCTCGGTGTTCAGTTATCCCGCCGTTTCTCGATCGCCAGATTAATGGTTGATTAATTCGGTTGATTTGGCTGGAAATTCTGTTCAGTTTTACCCTACGAGTTATTCGAAATTAAAAAAAAATTGTATCGATTTGTTCTTGCTCCTGTTCCAATTATAGCAAAATTGCATTTTTTTCTTTTTAACCGTTATTGCATTTTCTTCTTTTAAATTCCGAACTGCAAGTGTTAAAACTATGCGGTTTTCACTTAGACAATGAAAGCCTTTGTTTTTCAATAAAACTAAACGCATTCAAACAGATGATGGTATTCGTTGGAACATATAAAATATAGTGCTTCTTGGGACACTGAAACTGCATCCCCTAAAGATTTTAATGCACCAATTCCTTGAACGGCAACAATCGAGTCACTCTTCGAACACCGAGCCACGATTTTCTAATGCACCGTAAAATGGCAAATCAATCTTCCATATACTTCGAAGTTGCTTCGGATTTTGCTCCCAAATCGACAATTTTAACAAGAAACGAGCCGATTAGCAATTTATTACAGTCATGCAAAATAATTTTCCAATTATGGTATAAATTTCAATAATTCCGTCTGACATAGTGAAATATATCCTCCATTCGATATTCGTTATATAAATTTTCCCAAAACCTCTAACAAAATGAACCTAAATATCGCTTTAATACCCGGTGGTTTGAGGTCATATTTTAATGTATGGCATTACACACACACATAAAATAAAGTAACAAAAATCTGCTTTATAACTTAAATACAATATTAATTTTCCAGATCTGTGCTATATGTTTCCATATTATAATACAACCATAATTAATTTTCTCTCGCTTGCTCTGCTGCCTTGTTCTTCTTTTCCGATTCTCATCAATTTTGCTAATTCAATTTCTTATATTTTTTTAACAGTCTAATTAATTTAAATGGATTACTATTTAAAATAAAATAAAAAATTGTAAATGAAAATTAATTAAAATTATCATCATCATCATCATCATCATCATCGAGCAACAGCAGCAGCAGCAGCATCGGGAAAAGTGTAACGGAATATTAAAATTAAAATTATGTGAAAATTATATAAATAACAACCGTGGTGGTAAAGAAAAACCATAAACTAAGGCGTACACATAAATTTTGTGTATTCAAGGAGCTGCTGTACTGCGGGCGCGAATATAAAAGGGCAATATAAACTTTATTTATTTATTTATTAAACATTTTAATTTTGTGTTTTTAATTTATTTTCCAAAACTCCAAATACCATAAAAATTTAAAAGTAAAAAAAAACTAAAATGAACAATAAAACAATTTTTTTTTATCCTAAATAATTTGTTAATAATTCCCAAAGTATTTAATTTAATGATTGGTAATTAAGTTTCATTTATTTATGTACATTTTCTTGTGTTTTTCATGGCGGCGAGAACCGCTCGTGTAAATCGTAAGAAAATATACTTGCTGATTTTAAAATGTGAGGTATACACCGGCTATGTGCGGTAAAAATAAGAAAATTTGGGTTTTCCTCTTTTCTAGGCCGTTCTGTGTATCGGAGAAAATTTATTGAATCTTATTTTTATTTTATTATTTAAACATGTCCATTCATACATAATGAATGGTCTCTGAAAACGAAACAAATAAAATTAGATTAAGGGACGCAAAATATCGGAAAAATGTTACCTAGTCCTTTTCGGTTGGTTTGGATACATTTTCGGATAAATCAAAGGACAGTAACTTGTAACACTCGCTCTTCAATAATACACATATACATATACCAATATGTGGATACAGTGGATATATAGATGTGGTTTAAGTGCTCGATTCTTTCATGTAGAATAATTTAATAAGAAAATGTTCTGCTGGTGATGTGGATTCGATAAAACAAATCTTTTTGTTCTTATTTATGCTTTCACTGGATTTACTATACTGTTGAGAGCTATAAATTTAATGACGCAGGCATTTTATCCATAAACGCAAATAGAAAAGTTATTTTAAGACTGTATACAGAAGCTGCTGTTGAACGCTGGCAACAATCAGCTAGCGATACTAGAAATATCGATTTTTATCTCATCGTGCACCACCATCAACAGCGAGGCACTATTTCAAATTTTTCATTTTTTTTTTTTGTTATATATGTACTACACATATAACATTCAGATATGTGCACGATGTTGATGTATATGTTTTTGTGATGCATGTCAAGTTTTGAAGAATAATCAACGTTATACGAGTATAAGCATGCAGCACATATAGCAAAAAAATGGAATGCATTTTTCGCGAGATATTTGTATAATTTGTTTTGTTTCTGGATTTATTCATTTCGCTTACGGTTTTTGAATTTAGAGCCATTATTTTATATACAGCATTTCTGATTTGATGTGTTATGTGTTTTCCAATTTGAGCGACACAACAATATATAATTACAACGATCCCAAATAATACTCAGTAGATTCGCATCATCCCATTGCCTCGATCGCAGCATACCATTTCTGCGTTGTCAAAAGCACTTTGTTGGCAATACTGCAACTCGAGTCATCAATCGTTACTACTAAAAATTGGCTTTAGTTTAAACCTAACACCTTTAAGCACAAAATCATCGTCATCAGCTGCAAAGGTGAGAAACTATTCTAGTACCATGAATCACAAAACTTGCATGGAGGTTGCTGACATCGCGATATGCCATGACTGAGATCTTTTCTTCCCTACTGATGTATTGATTGCATTAACTATTACGGCAATAAGAATAGAATCAACCAGAACCTGCACATGCAAGGTGGTACAAAACTCTACCTCCTTGGATGTTCAAATAGTTCCAATCCATTTGCTGAAGTTTACCTACCGCTACACTGAAAAAAAATTGCTACTCATAATGATAAAATTGCTATCTAAATACTAAATTTGTGTTTAATATATAACCGATAACAATCGTTTATTAATAGAATAACATATGTTGTCAATATAATATTTATATATTTGTATCTTATTGAAAATTGCGTAACTCTTACGAATGCTTGTGCTATAATAACGAAAACACAAAGTAATAAGTTTGAAAGTAAATGTTATCAAAATGATTACGAGAATCTTTCACTGTGAACACATGACAGTTCAATACGAAAGCAAAATTACGGTATTTGAAAACATATTTTATCAATATACACAAAGATAAAACATGATCATTCAAGATGAAAACTATTTTAATAAAGATATTTCTCAATATGATACAATATGCTCTCAATATTATTGGTGTTTTTTATGGATAAACGAGTTTTCCCTATATGACATACATATTGTATTATATTTGTATACGTCATATTTATTTTGAGGGGAGGGCTAGTTAAGAAAAATACTTAAAAAATTTTCATTTTCAAATTTATTTTATAAGCGTGTTATTAATATGTTATATAATAATAATAAATTATATACATATTTAGTAAAATAAAATAAAATGTATAAATCAACGATCAAAGATTCGACATAAATTCATGAAATATATTTTCATTATATTCGTAAATTATAACTTTTAAATCAAATTATATAATGCAAATTATTATTTGTTCTTCCTAAATTATAAACTATGTATTTTATTAAAAAATTAATTTAAATTATCACATAACAGCTTCAATCTAAAATTATTAGTCTTTAAATTTTTTAATTATTAAATTAATAGACGTATGCTGTCTATCGAAGGTTGTTATTATATTATAATAATATAATTGTATAAAATTCCATACTAGTATGGAGGACTGGGCATATTGTAGATTGAAGAGCATATATATTTTAAAGCAAATATCTAGTGCCTGTAAGATACAATTAAACTGATAACGACAGCCATCAAAAAGTACTACAAAATTGGTCGGATTTTCTAATGTGCCTTGAACAATTACGAAAGGCTGAATTGGTAAATTTAATTTTAATTTAATCTTAATTTTTTCTTCTATTTCTGTTACTGTCTCGTCTATTAAAAATATTGAATTTTGAGAATCTCTAATGGTGTATTTCATACACGCTTGTTTAGAAGTACTGGGTGTGTCTGACATTTCTCGAGAAACAGGTGGCACAATGGTATGCAATAAATACAATATAGTAGTGTTTTGGCCATCTATGAAATAAATAGAAATAAAATATTAAAGTGTTATATACCAATCAGTATAATAAAACAAATCTTACTTTGTGATAAGCTACGGTTACTTATAAGATTTTCTACTATTTTTTTGTTTGCGGCATCTTTTATTTTCTCCTGCATTATTTTGATAAGTTTCGACCTGGAACTTTCAAATTGTTGGATAAAATATTTGCGGCCAAAAATAACTTCAAAATCAATATCCATCTAAACATTGTACAAAATAGTAATTAGTTAATTTTTCAGTGTATTTTACATTCAGACCTTACCAATTTATATCCAAGTGGCTTTATATAATGAGGCCATTTGCCGAAAACATCATTAGTGGAGCCTTCTGAATGTTGAATAATTTCTGCAAGCTGTTTACATCGATAAGTTTTAGTTGCAATCCAATGGTGTTCCAATTCTCCAAAAGAGCAATTATCCTCATTTATGCAATTTAAGTTTACATCAATATCCAACTCCGGTTCTAAAGAAATAGATCACATATAAGAAGAAAACCAAATACAGAAAATTATAAATCAATCTAGGAAAATAAAAATATAAAATTCGACAATATATCAGAGAGTATTGTTCCACCATATCATCGGTGATTTATTTTTTTTTTTATTGAGATCAATTCCTTCATTTAGCCTGATTTTTTGTTGTTTGGTAGGTATTGATTATTGAACCGTTCAAAAAAAATTTAAGCAACACGTTTCACAGATACGGAATTTTAATAAATTGTTAAAACGACAGGATGTCTCCTTGTTATTCTAATGCAAATTTAAACGGTGTATGTATTTACATTACAGTATCATATTACTAGCAATTGTATCTATTTTTTTCAGGATCGACTTTCAAAGAAAACAAATCCGGAAGTTTAATAATCGATATTATGTCTTTATATTAAAGAACAAAACCACTCCTAGTACTCTCAACATTATATACATTATCAAAGTCAAGCGCCACTGTGGTTCTCAAAAATTTATTTTGAAAGCTGCTACTGATGTACGATTTTTTTCCATTAAACCACAATCTTTCATGGTTCGCAAGGAGTTGAAATATTTTGAGTAAATTTTTGAAACTACTCGTTTGCCCTGCTGCTTAACAAAATAGGTTCCCTAAAAGTTAAATATGTAATAATTAAAATAAAATATAAAACAAATATATTATTTGTTGAATATGTTACTGCTAAAGTGCGAAATCGAATCAATAATTGTAAAATGATACCATGTTATCGACTTGTTTGCTTACTCTACTTAGCCCTTCCACATCACCGTAGTATCATTTATTTCTCATCTAAGCAAGCATGGCATACTATGGCAGATGTCTATTTACTAAAACCATAAAAAGTAGGCCGTTGGGTGCTGATTCAAATATCGGACGGAAACATAGGATTTCCATTTTATAGATTTCGGAGTACAAAAATAGTTTTTTAGCTAGCACATCAATTTTGCACTTTAATCGTATCATATTAATTACCAAATATATTAATTACCAATTCTTCGGTTGCGAAGTTTTTAATTATTTGATTGGATAAGATTCGTGCTAAACTAGTAGTTACTTTTATTTTTTGTTGAATAAGGAAGCTATTGATGATACCTAAAAGGATTGCTCTACATCCATCGTTTAATGTGTTGTGTTGTGCATAATGCTTGATAATAGCACGACCTCTCGTGGTAGCATTTAAAATTTCATTCAAATTTAAATCAACATCGTCGTTATAATCCGGTTCTACTCGTAACTTATAATGGGTATCATCAATATTTGTGGCTTCTTTAATACAACATTCAGTTGGATTCAGTAAACTTGACTGCCAAATTTTCAGTTGTTGCTCAAATTTTATTATATACCCAAGTCCGATCTTGCTCAATGAGTTTAAACGCAGCAAATACTCCATCTTCATGTGCATCAGTGCAACTCTGTCAATACGTTCTTCTGCAAATATATTAATAAATTAATTATTAGAAAATACTTCACTGATATTTTGAAAAAGGATTCTAAAATATTACCTAAAAATATCTCATAAAGAAAAACCAAATCCCATTTTTCTAGTAGCTCTCTCATCTCGGTTAAAGGAGGACTAATTTTGTGGTCACGATAAGCTTCAATTGGATTTTGATTATTTGCAGTAATACTGGTGCTTTCGGTTGGTACATTAAATAACTCAGTAAGATGATATTGCGATGATTCGTCATTTCCGCTGTTTGGTATTTCTTCTATTATAATGTTTGGAATTTGATAACCGGTGATGGTGGCATCCTCCATTGTAAGTTTGTTTTATTATGTTATATCTTATAATAATCTTTGTTTTTTGAACAATGATTTTTAAATGTTTTACTTTGGTTTAGTAGGTACTAAGAAGTTTTTAATAAAAATAATGTTATAGTTTATTGCATACTTTGAAGTTATGTACATTAAATTTTTAAATTAATTGATTTTGAAAAGTTAATTTTTTTAATTAAATTTAAATTAATTATATTTAAAAATGATTAAGTTTAGATTAAAAATCTGGTTTTAAACGAAAATATAATTTCCCATTTTGGGTTTTAATTATATTTAATGGTGGACATTTGAAATATTCTAATTTATATACATATTAGGTTTTCAGAAACAACCATTTTATTTTCATCGATTTCATATGCCATTACATGTTTTTGAAAACTTTTTACTAAAATTTCATCTAAAACCAACATTATATCCAGAGTATCTTTCACTACATGAATTTGTTTAATTTCAAACAAACTAACGCCATTGGCATATTTATTAGTCAAGTAAAATCCGGTTTGGTAAGTAGTTCCCAAGTACTCGATCATATTATAACTACTAAAAGTCGCATTACCTACATAAGTAGTTAATTTTTTATTAACAGTGCTAAAATAGCACCTATGTTGCTCTTTTAAATTTAAAGGTGGATCCTCATTTAATAAGAGGTGCGCAAATTTTAATTGAAACTTTTTTGCCAAACTAAGAAGTATGTTAGTTCTAGAGGTAATTGATCTGGCATATGTTTTAAATTCTTTATGTTTCGCTTCATATCGAAATCCCCAATAATATTCAGGTGGCCCAGATTGTAGTATAATAGAAGGGTAGTGGGTGAGTAAATGAAATTTTGGCTTTAATGTATCTGGATACAAGGAAATGTACATTGAATTATGCTTTTTGATTAAATTTCTTAAACTAATTAAACTTTCTGAAGAAAACTTATTAGCAAGCAACAAATCTATCATTTCAACAAGGCACAAAAGAAACTTCCAGTGTTTATCTAGTTTTGGAATTAGATCTCCAATCATTACTGGTAGGAAATGAACGAAGGTCTTCATTTCACTTGCAGTCATTTTTAGATGGTTTGTTTTTATATGTTCATGAGTAATAGGTTTTGATAAATTTCCAATATTTATTTCACCATAATTAAAAGTATTATTTCTTAAATTGAGAATTTCCAAAGAAAAAGAATCCTTGTATGAATTTAAAAAGTAATCGAATAAATGACATAAGTTGTAGTGGCATACACCTTCAAAAACAGCATGCATTAGATCAACAGAATAATTTTCAGAGACATGAAATGATTTTATGGTGTTAAATGGTGAATCTGCTAATATACCGGATTCTTCAAACAAATTAGTTTTAAGATCGGATTGATAATTTTCTCTTGATCTTAAGTTTTCAGTTTTCTCTATACATAATTTTTGAGTCTCGGATTTATGCGTCTTACAAAACCGGCAAAAATAATTAGCTGAAAACGATTTTGAAAACCCGCAAAATGTGTTTAATCCTAAATTGTCACCCAATAAAAGACCTAATATGAAATAAACATGAACAGGTCCGCTGTCTGTTTTTATAATAATACCTGTTTCCTCTAGATATCTTATTTCTGAAATTAAACTTTTTAGGCCCAAATGCGCACCATATTTCCTTAAATCTCTCCCTTTTATGAAACCAGCGCAGAATATGTCCTTTAGGTTTGATTTACTTCGAATATGAAGGAAACTATAATATATTGCTGTTATTGGTTGAGTTTGGGTACCTAGAGGATTGTTGATTTCGAAATCATTAGAGTACAAAAAGTAGGGAATCACATTTTTGCCCTGATACTTCAATAAACGATCTTTCCAAAGATTTCCCTCAAAAAAGTTCGAAATAGTCTCTGAAGTAGCCAATGTGCTATTAAGTTTAAGATACTCATTTAATGAATACTTGGTTTCAAAAGTTTTTCGGAACTGAAATCGCAGAGGCAAAAGTATACCCGAGGTATTAATTTCGTCATATTGAGCTTCACCTCTATGATATGTTGAACCAATTTCATTGTTTATTGAAAATTTTATGAGATTATCTAACAGATCTTTTTCTTTAAGGTCTTTAAAAAGTTTGTACTCTGAAGTATATTTTTCGAACGGACTAGAAACCACATCGTTTATTCTCAAGATATCCCGTTTAAGTTGTTCATCACTAATTCGTGTACAAATCGATTGACTTAAAAAATTTGCTGTAGGTTGCATAATCTTATTAGTAATTAGATCCTGAATCATTTTAACATCTTTCCTGGCAAACCGGTTAGTATTGTGCAAACAAATACTAATATCAAGAGCTGATTTTGCTAAATAGTAAGACAGCCAGATCATTAGTTTCAGCTTGAACTGATACCAGGTTTCCATCGTCGATAGCATAATAGAATAATAGTATAATACTATTATACTATCAAGCCTAGCTGGTTTTCCATCGTACGGTTTGGATTAAGCCTGCTCGAATTGATCATTTCATAAAAAGGATATTATTAATTTATTTGACACATACTATATAAGAATAATATATAAGGATAATCAGCCAACAAATTATTTCTCATTGCGGCGAGAAAATATTAAAAATGGTAATGGATAAGCTACGGAAATTAAATTTAGTTTTCCACTGTTAAATTTATAACGTTAAAAATAATATTTGCTACGTATTATATTTTGATAGCTAGTATACTGAAATATTTTAATAAACTATTATACTATCAACTTTGGTTTTCCATCGTAATACTTTAATATTATAATACTATTATACTTGTATACTATGACGATGGAAACCCGGTATGAGTTAGTTATTTTCAAATCAATACAAGGCAACTGTGATTCAGGGATATTTGGAGAACTGTCACACTTAGAAACGTATTCAAACCGAGTTTGACTTTGACTGGATGAAAGCAGATTTGTATTTATACAATATTCTGATGAATGCCGTCGTTTCAAATGCCGTTGAAATGTAAAGTAATTTGTAAACACTTGCATGCATGAGTCTTCGCGACACTCATAGACTGAATTATTTGAAAGATTATGCAAAAACTTAAAATGGTACCTCAAACCTGTATAATTTTTAACTAATTTATTACATTTAAAGCAACGCAAAAGCATTTTCAATTATTAGATTATAACAAAAACTTAACTCAGTTAAACTTAATTTTTAAGTTATCAAATTTGCTGAAATAGTTTAACTTTTAATTGATTCATAATTATAAAAATTATATTAATTGTTTCTGGGATGGTTTCTAAAATTATACACGGTATTACACGGTTTTGAATAAGAAAGGTTGCACAATATTTCATACGACTGAAAAATAATGAAAAATTGTTACATTTCCAAATAAATGACATATGAACGGATACAATGTCGTATAATTTCCGTGGATAATGAGACTACCTTTCCCAGAAACTATTTTTAACCAATAACAAAATAATAATACTTACTTCAAATATACTTTCAACTTTTATATGGTGATATCTTTATTTTATAAACAGCGAATGTCGGTCCCAAAATGCGATTTGTAAATCCAGAAATGCACATAAATTTTGATTTCTAACCTCAATAAAATTTTATCACAAATTAATAAATTTTTTGTTTATTTATTTTCACATCAAATCTTTTACACGTATTAATTTTTAATAGTCAAGAAATGAAAACTTATAGTTGGTCTGCAATGGTCTGCAAACTTTATTAATTTATTTTTAAGAACATTGCACTTGCACAAATAACACTATTAAAATGAAGCAACGCTGGCGTCTATTTTTTATAAAGAAACAAAAAAAATAACGGTGATTTCCGTTTTTTGTTGTCATAATGAAAACATTCTTTCAAATTGAATTTATGCGTTTTCAATAGGAATGTTATGACAACAAAATTTATACAATAATAATGATAGTAACACAAAAACCATGTTATCAATAAGAATGTACTGCTTTCAGATTACTTTTATTCTGAAAAAATTGTGTATTCTATTTGATAACAGAATTTTTCCTGCTTTCAACTTCGATTTTAAACATTTTTTTGTGTAGTGTAATCACATTGATAACATGATATTCGTAATGAATAAATGTTTTTCAAATAAATAAACGACTAGCTTCAAAATGAAAACACAACATTTAATAAGAAGTGTTCAGTATTTTATTCAGTATTTCATTCAATATGAATACATATGTATCAATAATAATATCTTATTATCATTTCGAAAATGGTTTATTAATATAAAAGTGAAAGTGTTATAACCTATATTTTGTACAACCGATTTTCACTAAGAAAGCATTTTTTTTTTCAGTGTATGCAGAGATTTATCTTAATTTACATTTCTAGGAAAATTCAAGCCAGCTGACTATTTACCTGTTCTCCCGAACACCGTTGTAGGTTGAAAAGTGGCAGGAAAAATAAACAATTATTCCATAGAAAGTTAAAATGCTCAAGGTAGTCAAAAAAGTGTAAATAGTCTAAACAGTCAAGGTAGGGATGATAGTCGAAATATTCAAAATTTTTAAGAAATTCAAGCTAGTCTTGATATTTACAAATTGATTTTATAAAACCAAGATAGTCACGACAATATAGATAATCAATATAATCAAGGTACCTGATTGTCTAGTATCAGGGTAAACAAGATAGTCAAGATATTAAAGATAGTCAATATTGTTAGTCAAGATGGTAAAGATAGTCAGAAGTGTGAAGATAGTGAAAATAATCAAGATAGCCAAGATACACAATATAGTCAAGATAGTCAAGAGAGTCAAGATTGTCAAGATAGTCAAGATAGTTAAGATAGTCAAGATAATCAAGATAATTAAAATAGGTAACATAGTCAAGATAGTCAAGAGAGTTAAGATAGTTACGATACTCAAGATAATCAAGATAGTCAAGATAATCAAGATAGCGAAGAAAGTTAAGATACTCAAGATAGTCAAAATTGTCAAGATAGTCATTATAGTCGAGATAGTTAAGATAGCCAAGATAGTCAAGAGTGCCAAGATAGTCAAGATAATCAAGATAATTAAAATAGCTAACATAGTCAAATGGTCAAGATAGTCAGGATAGTTGAGATAGTCAAGTTAGTCAAGATAGTCAAGATGATCAAAATAGAATCAAAATATTCAAGATAGTCCAAATAGACAAGATAGTAAGACAGTCGAGATAGTCAAGACATCTTGGATAGTGAGGATTGTCAATATATTCGAGATTATATATACAGTGAAGAAGGATAATGTAGTCAAAATAGTGATAATTTTTAAGGTGTAGTACAATATATATTAAAAAGTTGATCAAGAGAACTAAGATAGTAGTAGTACAGTCAAGGTATTTAATTTAAGACATCCAAGATGATCATGGTAGTCAATTTGTCAAGATATTGAGGTTATTCAAGGTGTCAAAGAATTTCAAACTATTTAAAAGTGCGGTCCAGAGGTAGCTCAGATAGTTATGAGAATAAAACAGTCAACATATCTAAAATATCAGGTGCGGAACTAAATTTCCGGGTTTCACACATAGATGGTGTTAACTAGTTGTCATTCATGTCAGAAGTTCTGTTTTGTTCATAGCGTGGACCGTTGGCTATAGTTGTAATACTATAGCACATATCGCAGCACAAAAATATGTGTTAATGAAAAATGTCGAGTTTTGTGCCATAAAATGCTGTTTTGGCTGGAAGCTTTGCTTTTCTGCTTCAACTTGGAAAAAATGCAGCTGAAGCACGTCATTTGCTTGAGAAGGCC
This sequence comes from Nephrotoma appendiculata, assembly GCA_947310385.1. Lineage (NCBI taxonomy): Eukaryota > Metazoa > Arthropoda > Insecta > Diptera > Tipulidae > Nephrotoma > Nephrotoma appendiculata. The sequence goes on from OX371223.1 coordinate 32,078,769, forward strand.
TACGGCGAATATACACCATCAAAAACTACTTTTCAAGATTAGCTTAATCGCTTCAGAAATGGCGATTTCGATATTGAGCACAAGAAGCGCTCGGAAGACCAAAAACATTTAAAAACACCGAGCTATGGGAAAAATTCAAAAGGAAGGAAAATGGGTGCCCGCCCCATCAGTTGACTGAGAGACAGAAGGCAAATCGAAGAGCCCTTGCAAAAATTTGCTTTCACGGCATGAAAAAAAGAGCCTCCTGCATCGAATTGTTACGAGAGATGAGAAGTAGATCTTTTTTAAGAATTCTAAACGCAAAAATTTATTGGTTTCACTTGCTGAAGCATCAAATCGTTTCGGAAAGAAGACAATGCTCTGCGTTTGGTGGGACCAGAAACGAATCGTGTATTATGAGTTGCTGAAATAGAGTGAAGCTGTCAATGCACCACGCCACCGACAAAAACTCATCAATCTGAACCATGCATTGCTCGAAAGAATTATTGCAGCACGACAACATTCCATGCTATCGCACTCACATCGTCCAGGATACCATCAAAACGCTGAGATGGGATAGGCTACCACACCCTTTTTATTCGCTAAACATGGCTCTCTCGGATTATCACTTGTTCCGGTGGAGGGCGCATTATTTGGCAGGGCTACACTTGGCCAGTTTCAAAGAAGTGCAAACTTGGTTGGATGAATGATTTCGGTCCAAAGTCGCGTCGTTTTATCGCCGTATTGGCAGAAAAATGACAAAAATGTGTAAATATGAAAGGACAAGACTTTGAATAAACCATTTTTTATGTTTCTTGGAAATTTCGTTGCGGACCTAGTAGTTAGTTAGTCGTAAGTTAAAATAGACAAGATAGCAAGAAAATTTTAAGAAAGTCAAAATATTTCTGTGACCGCAAGGCAAAACGGAATAACTCAGTTTTCCAGTTTTTAAAGTAGAACTTTTAAAAAATTATTTTTGTTTATAAAAACACCCCGTTTACATATAAGCGTTGACTTTTCTGAAACTGAATGAATTATATTATTAGGTGTTAATTAGAAGAGTCAGATTTCAGATGTCCTTCTTACCTAACCAAGGCATTTTCTAACAACTACTCACTTCCGGAATAACTCGAGTTATTCCGTTTTGCCTTGCGGCCACAGATTTAAAATAACATAATCTTGATAGTCCCGATATATGTATTGGGTTTTCCAATAGGCACATAGCAATTTTGTATTATAATACGAACACGCCCTTGGATATTTTCATGATTTCTCAACGTCCAAACGTCAGTCAAGTTAACATTTTTATCATGGTGTGCTTTACGAATGAGCAACGATTAAAAATTATTAAAAATTACTATCGCAATTCTGAGTCTGTAGTCGGAACTTTGAGAGCGCTTTCTTAAATTTTCGGCCTTAATAATGGTCCGACCAGACAAGCTGTGCGTGCTATAGTAGATAAGTGCGAGTGAAAATATTCACTATTGGATGTTCCTGTGCCAGCGAGACCACGCATCGGTCAAAGTAAAATGAGCCAAATCGGTCGATTCCACGCTATTCTTAGGAATTGGGAATCCCTCAAACCACATTGTGGTGAATTTTGCGTAAAGATCTTAGCTTACACACCTACAAGATCAACGAAAGAAGTGAAGTCTGTTGATTGCTTAGGTCGCTTGTTTTAAAGTTTGATGACAGTCCTGAATTTGATCAAAAAATCAACTTCAACGATCAGCTCAGTTTTAGCTAATGGCTTTGTCAATAAGTAAATTATGCTTTACTGGACAGCAACAAACCCACATGTGCTTCAAGGGACCCCAATACAACCAATGACCATGTGGTGTAGATTTCATGCCGGAGTTGTGATTGGCCCATATTTTTTCGTCGATGAAAATGATGTTACGGTCAATGGATTTCGCTATCGTGTCATGGAACAAGTGAAATGTGATTCCAACAATATGAGGCCATATGCCACACAGCTGGTCAAACAATTTTTTTTTTTTTTTTTTTATTTAAATTATTACAACTGAATACAATTCATCTAGTAATTTTTCATTCTTGATTTAGTCACTTGTGAATGAGAAGAGGCCCATTGGCCAGCTCCATTTATAGGTTAATTACTGAAGTAGTCTTTGCTCTGGTGTCCTTAATCCATTAAATCAATTGGTTTCGTTCTCTGCAATCGTCTTACTGCATGTGAAATGTCCAACATACCACGAAGCTCTTCATTTACGTGTTGATAGATACGTTGTCCATGAATTACTGCAAATTTTTCTATTTCTTCTTGAACCGTCGGGATATTTAGGTCCCTATGAAGGTCATCATTCCTAATATACCACGGAGCGTTAACTATACCACGTAGCACTTTGTTTTGAAAAGTTTGTATTATTTTGGTGTTGGTTTTCTTTGTACAGCCCCAGAGCTGTATTCCGTAAGTCCTTACAGGCCTTAGCACCTGTTGATACAATAGCAATTTATTTTCGGTTGACAATTCCGAATTTTTCCCGAGAAGCCAATACATTTTGCGATATTTGATATTAAGCTCATCTTTTTTCTTTATAACGTGCTCTTTCCATCTGAGCCTGGTATCTAAGGTCATTCCTAGATATTTAGCATTATTTGCATACGGAATCTGCAGACCGTTAATGATTACAGGTTTGTAACTGACTTTTAGATTGGTAAAATTCATATGCGTGGATTTCGATTCATTGAGCCCGATACGCCACATTTTTGTGCATTTTATGATTTTGTCACATGCTTCTTGGAGTTTCGTTGTCGATTCCTCGATAGTGTCTCCTACTGAGAGAACTGCAGTGTCATCAGCAAATGTTGCAATGGTAACAACGTTTAGTTGAGGTAAATCTCTGGTGTATAGCAGGTAAAGAATAGGTCCCAAAACACTACCCTGCGGGACTCCTGCCGAAATCTTTTTTAGCTCGGAATATTCATCTTCATATTTCACCCTAAAGTGGCGATTCTCTATGTATGATTTTAAAATCATATAATATTGTTTTGGTAAATCTCTATGTAGTTTGAAGAGTAAACCTCTGTGCCACACCTTATCGAAGGCCTGCGCCACATCTAAGAAGATACTAGAACAAACCTTTTTCCTTTCTAATGTATCTCAATGACATCTGTAAGCCTATGAACCTGCTCAATAGTTGAGTGTTTCTCTCTGAAACCAAACTGATATTCTGGGATAAGGTTTCTTTGTTCTATGGTTCTTTTCAATCTTTTGAGCAACAGTCTCTCAAACAATTTCGCTAGTGTTGGTAGAAGTGAAATTGGCCGGTAGGATTTTCTATCATTCGGTGGCTTGCCCGGTTTCTGAATCATTATTACTTCTGCTACTTTCCACTGCATTGGCACATGCTTTTTCCTGAAAATCGCATTGATTATGTGCAGTAATTTACGGGTACCTTTTTCAGGCAGCTCCTTTATTATTTGCCCTGTTATCAGATCATAACCAGGAGCTTTCTTTACTTTTATGTTCTTAATTTCAGCTTTTAGTTCTTTTAATGTTACAGGCCTGATCTCTTCAAAATCAGATATTCTGGGCGTATCAGCAGTGTTTTCATCATTGGTCTGCTGACCTAAAGGTTGAAATGTTTCTTCAAGATGTTCAGCAAACAGGTCAGCACTTCTAGCCCATTTCCCATCGTGTGTTTTGATTAGAGGGATCTGCGTTTTTGGTCGTTTTAACCCTTTTGTTGCTTTCCAGAGGGAATAGTCGGTATCTTTAGTTGGAGCTAGGGAACAAAGGTATTTTCCAATTGTTTCATTTTTCACTTTTTTTATGAGTGCCTTAAGTTTGATGCACGAGTTGTTTAAGGTGGTTTTATCTTGCGGCGCACGCGTAGTTTGCCATTTCTTTCGGGCTTTTCGTTTTTCCTGCACTAGTTCTCTTACTTCTATTGGGTAAATAATGGAGTTTTCTTTCCTGGATGATAATTTGGGGGTGCATTCCCAAGCCGACCATTGTATGACATCAAGGAGCTTGTCTAGTTCTTCTTCTATTTCATTTTCACTTCTGATTGGCACTTGAAGTTCTATTTTTTCCTCTACCAACTGCCTTAACAGTTTCCAATTTGTTTTGTTGTTTGTGAGCTGTGGTGAATTGGTTTTTTCTATTACATTTTCACTAACCGTCATAATAACAGGAGAATGATCAGATGTTAGACTTTCATCATTTTCTAAGAAGATGTAGCGTTCCGATATGCGCCTTTAGTGATGTAGAAATCTATTAGATCTGGGATTTTGTCAGGATCAGTTGGCCAGTATGTTGGTTTTCCTCCTGAGTAAAATTCACAGTTTGAGTATTGGCCAGCTGCAAGTAACTTTTTGGCTTTTGGAGAGGTTAATCTTGAACCCCAGAAGGTATTTTTTGCATTAAAGTCATCTCCAATAATGAAGTTACTTGATAATTTCTGGAACAAGTTAATGTAGTCTTCTTTCTTTAGGTTATACCGTGGGGGGCAATATATTGCAGATATATTACAGGTGTTGTGATAACCAAATTTAACCGTCACGGTGGTTACTTGCATGGATTCTTTTTCTATTTTTAATTCTTCATGATGTTTGATATTATCTCTAATAAATATAGCTGACCCTCCTCTTGCTCGTTTTGCGGGATGGGTGCTATGCGGTAACAAGTATATCTCCCGATTGATACGTAGGAGCTGCTGGTAAGATGTGTTTCTGATATTAAGCATATATCAATTTTCTCGGTTTTTAAAAATAGTTCTAATTCTTCTAGGTATTGTGTTACTCCGTTTGCATTCCATATGGCTATTCTTAATGAGTAGTTTTGATGTCTGGTTTCTGCTCCGGAATTATGAATTGAACTATTTATTGCATACATTATTAATGTTTAACTATTTTGGAGCTTGGTATTTCCAGCAGATTAAGTCGATCCAGAATTAACTTATTTTGCTTATTCTGTTCCTCAAGGCTCTTTAAAATTGCTAGGACAGTGTTTTTGAAATTACCGTTTGCCTCATTTTCTTTCGAATTTGAAACGGCTTGAGCATATGTGTAATTCTCCCTACGCACAGATGCTTCATTTCTTGCTCGATCCTTGTTTGGATGACTTAGAGGGGGTTTGCGTGCCTGATCCTTCATTTTCTGTAGCTGCTTGGCAACCTCACATCCTCGGTAGCTCGCTGGATGTTGCCCATAACAATTTATACATTTTGCAGGTTCTTCTTTAGATAGTTTGCAAGTTTGTGTTGGGTGCTTTTCAGCACATTTCACACATCTTGGATCGCGCGCGCAATATCGTTGCGTATGGTTATAGCCTTGGCATTTTTTACATTGTACTATTCTTGTACTGCCTCTTTTAACAGCTTCGATCTTTACTCGCATGTTGAGTATGCCAGTTATATTGTAAATTTTTTCTATTTGCTCGGGTTTATCAAAGATTAGCATGAACAGGGGAAGCCCTTTTTTGAAACGGGTTCTAGTCGGTTCTCCCCGCTACGTCTCTCTTTTTTAATAATGTTCACGGCATCAAGGATTTTAAATCCTTTATTTTCTAGGTCCTCCATTATTGAATTAATTTCACAGGTTGGATGTAGTCCTCTTGCCATAACCTTGATGGGACAATCGTTTTTATTTTCGTACGTGTACCACTGATATTTTTCCATATTCAGCTTCATTGACAAGTTTCTGTATGCGTTTGGATTTGAAGTGTTAATCTTCCATACATTATTGTTCAGAGCAGTAATTTTATACTCTTGTTCCGTAACATTGCTCATTACACTTTGGATTTCTGAGTAGTTAGTTACTCCTATTATAAAAATCGGTGATGGGGCTTTTACCTTTGGCTGTGCTTCATTTTGTTGAGCTGGTTGCCGTTTGAGTGATTTTTCTACTTCTGATGTGGACTCAGAGTCATTTATTGGTGGAGGTGGTTTTTCTTTTGGTTTAGCTACTTGTTGTTGTTCTAGAGCTAGTTGTTTATTGATGATTAATTGTTTTCTAGAAACCTCTTTTGAAGTTGATGGTAAAGTTTTTGCCATTTCTGGTGAGTGTTGAGCTTTCCTTTTCTTACTTGGTATTTTACCCCGTTTCAACATCCAATTCTTTTTTCTAATTCTTCTTCATCCGTATGGAATGGATTAATGTCATCATCGATTGTAGGGCTGGGTGTCTTCCCAAGCTCAGCACGTGTTTCAACTGCTTTTTTGAGTTCTTCATTCTCCTTCTTTAAAATTGTGAATTCTTCTTTCAATTTAGTTGTAAATTCCTTTATTTCTCTTAGTTGTTCACGGAGTTCGGCATTTTCCTTCTCGTACTGAAATATATTTTCAGTTGAAGATCTTGGTAAATTGGTACTTCGTCCAAATGGGTTAAACAATGATTGGCCCTCCCCAGAATCTACTGGGCCTGCCTCCGAAGAGCGTGGATTTGTCAGCATATCTGCTGCTGTACCACTTGGGGTATTACTTTCCGTATTTGTTGTACTCATTGTTTGTTTTAGCCAATTTATACCACTGGCATTTGGTCCCCGGTAACACTTTGCTACTGCCGAAGCAGTACCCGCCCTCCGCGACGAGGACGCGGCTACCTTGGTATTTTCCCTAGGCTGTGGGGCTATCAAACAATTGATATATTGAAGGGGAAGTTAATTAACCGTATAATCTCGAAAAATGGTCCGCTCGAATGGCCACCTCGCGCATGCGATTTCGCGCCTTTTGATTTCTTTTAAGATTTTATGTTAAGGTGTTGGTTTATGCAAACAAGCTAACAATTTTACCGGAGCTCGGGGACAACATTGAACGAAAAACTGCTAACGTTTCGGATATGTGTGAAAGAAAGGTGGATAATTGGCTCCAAAGCATCGATCGCTGCAAACGTGCTCGCGGTGGTCATATGAACGAAATCGAATTCCATAGTTAAATGAAACCTATGTACCTGTGTAATGTAGTCAAGATAGTTGAAGTTATACAAAATTCCATGCTTGATTCTGCAACATTGAAATTTTGCACTGACATCTTTAAAGATACTTGTAATGACCGTTGAAGTTTTCCATGCAACCGGTTAAGCTTTGGTCGCCAACAACTTCCATTTTTGATCTATTCTTTCATTTTTGTAACACGATGCTTTAATTTTCCTTTGTAAATATGACTCTTGAGAAGAGGAATTTAGCAGTCCCAGTAAAATTATTAAATAGCTTTGCAAAATGTTTTCGTATTTTAGGCTTTATGTGTAGCTGCATTCTTTACGAAAGAAACTCGTTAAAATCCTAGGCCCAATACAAATACAATTACTATACAAAAACTGCTTATGTCATTTAACCTGAAGTACGATCCATAAATCTTCAAGACAAAGAAGTTTAATAAAACACAGGACAGAAAAATATTGCATAGCTCGTCAATCTCCCGAAAAATTTTCTAAAAATATTTTTATCGAGTAAAATTTTCAACTGGAACAGACATATAAAAAAGATAAAGCCTATATGTAGGTTCACCTTCTAGATAAAATTTGTTGTTGTTGATAACATAAAAAACTAAAATTTTTCCCGACATAAATCCTTATATGTTTTATGGCGTCGTCTCGATAAATCATTCATAAAAATTCAAAATTTATGTATACATTTTTTTCCGCTTTTTGTAACCATATCCTAGATTCCTGGAGAACACAACGTCAGTATTCGACAGTTTATTTTCAGGTATCGCTGTGCATAGTCTAAAATTACGATTTATCCATTTTTTGCCATAGTGTTTCACATAAACTTAAATCGCAGATACACCTTCGCATATAGATTTACATCTCGCCTTTGTTTTCATAAAGCACAAAAAAATAATCAAAATATTTTGCTTTTGTTTTGCGAGCTTTTTATTTCATTTTTTTTTTTGTTTCGCTGAAATTATATACCTATACACCAGTACGAAACACAAAGGGCATCAGAAACAGGCCATTTCGAAACTCTCAATATAGCAAACTAAAGATTTATTTTTTTTCGGGTTATGAATGTGTTACGTATTTTATTGGTGGAACGAAAAGCTCGAATAATTTAATGAACAGTTTTTTTTTCTGGGCCCAGCTGTGTTATTTGGCAAAATTCTATAGGCGGCCACACACACACACACACACCATATAATAAATAATCGTAAATTTTTCAACTAAATTGAATCAAATTTTTTTAAGGCTGTACACGAAATCTAACAAAAATTATTCATTTCATTTCAACAGCGATCGTATGTCGGTACCGAAACGTGCACGGTACAAAGGCTGAAAAGGGAATGTATATTGTATATATGAAGTTCTAAAAAAATACAAATTTCCTAAGCTCTAGGTAATTTTTCATTGATGAAATATGTACATTTTTAACACGGTGGGATGGTAACCAAACCAAACCAAAAAAAAAAAAAACAAAGTCTAGCATTTCCCAAAATAAAAGTGATTTTCAAATACTTTCGGTAGATTAATTCAATGAAATTTCAGATGCGGTGTAAACTCAATATTTTTCGAATGTACCCGCAGCAACTGTGAAAGTAATGATGATGATGAGTACGCTCCAAACAAAACAATAATCCTAAAAGTGGTTGAAAAAGCAAAAATATTAAAACAAATAATAATGCAAAAAAAATAAACACACATTACAAATTCGTGCATTTTGTGCGATACGGGAATATAAATTTACGTTTCAATGAATGCGACATAATCCTTTAATACTTTTAATCATTTTCCCACTTCGCATCCTTACAGAAAGCATAAAAAAATAAAATTCTGTTGTTTACCTATATATCGTACCGGGTACACCTACCCCGAGCGCTTCTCGCCTATATCGTAACATAATACTTTGCTATTTTTTTGGGGAGTTGATTCTGTGTATACGATGATGCTCCACTGTACTTTACCTAAAGCAAACTATACGCTTTTCAAAATTTGTAAAGCGAAAGCTTTTTTTGTTGTTGTTTGTTTGATGCATTCGTATTTGTTATTTTATGCACTTTACTGATCGGTGAATCCACTGCATTGTTGGTTACCTAATTGTTTAACTACTTTTCAACTACATATCTATGTTCATTTATATATTTATCGAATGATGTCATTTTTAATGATGTTTGTTTATATTCAAAGTATTTTTGAATTGTTGTATAACTGTATATATAGGGTTTTAAAGCACGTCACTTGTTTTGAATTTGTCATGCGTGTGCAAAATAATTAAACTTATATCTGTTAAGTGCATATCTGTATTATGTCATTCCCAATTTTACAAATCAGTGAGTTTAGCATACCAAACAGGTTATTTTTTTAATGAAAATGATATTCATTCGATTAGGAAATTGCTGAGATCTTTGTGAAATAGACATAATTAATATTATTAATAATCGTCTTATTACCATTTATTAACTTGTTCGAACTTTTGAAGGTCCCAAATCCCCAGTGTGGTGCGTCTACGCATATTTCCGAAATGTTTTTGGAGTAGAAAACGTCAGAAATTGGTAGATTATATAAACAATTGGTAAAAAATGTAGATTATTGTTTTTGTTGTTGTTTTTCCACTGTTTTTTGATATGACGTAATCTTATAGTTTTCCAGTTTAAGTTGAGGTTAACCTATATTTTGGTAGTTAAAATTCAATTTTTATAAAATAAATAGATTAGTTTGAAAAATAGTGTAGTGTCAATCGATGGCTTCCATATTGGTAGGACATAAGTGATTTTATGTTCTTTCGTGGAATAAAATAAAACTATTTTATAAATAGTTGGTATTTCTTTGGTATGCACAGGTAACTCCTATAACTTTCAGACCAGGCGTTTACACGATCCTGTAACATTTGCTGAATTCGGAAAACGGGAGAACCTTCTAAGATACTTTTCTATATCCGACGAGCTTGGCTGGTTGAAATCGAGTTAGTTTTGTAACGAGATCAACTAAAATGGTGATATCCAGTGTACTTGCATGAGCGTAATCGATTATTATAACACTGTAAAGTTGAATTTACATATCCGACGATTTTTCTGCTTCAAACATCACATGCTACATTCAACCAATCAGATAAAACTTCTTCGCCGAATTTTCTACACGCCGAAGATATGAACAAAAATTATGTTTTCGACGCGACGACACGGACATACATCTTGTATGATTTTACTTTTAATCGTCTTAAAAATGAAACGGAATTAGGTTTTGACTCTTTATTTGCTGAATTATCAGAACAGACTGTCTATGAATAATCATTTCATTACAATTCCAAAAATAATAACAGTTCAGATTACAGCGCAAAATCGTATGATCGAATTATGAGTATTCGTCTACAATACTTGTAATAATAAACAGTAATACAATACAATAATCAATATTAATTAAATACAGGGTGTCCCACGATCGGCTTTCCCGAATTTTCATCTGGCCCGGATGAACTATACCTTCCTGCGCAATGTCAATATCATCGTCCTCACTTTCGTCGTCTGATATACCAGTGTAGTAAGGCTTCATAAACTCCGAACTCGTTGACTTCATCATTGGGCCTTCGGATGAACTAGTTTTTTTCACGTCGTATCTATCGTACAGGTTCACTTTCATGACTTCGTACGGATCCAAGTACTTGCGCGATAATTTGGAACGTGTAGTAAATTGAGATCTCTTGATCATCACCAAATCGCCTATACTTTATATCTTATAGCTTCTTTGCGTTTTTGTTGTACGTTTTGCTATTCTCATCTTGCACCTTCAATATTTCTTGCCGCTCTTGCTCTCTCAAATTATCTCGTCCATTGTTAAAGAGCTTCCTCCTCTATTATTTCAAGAATTTGAGCGTCTTCACCACATCGCATCTTCTGGTAGGTGTTATTCATGAAAATCTGTAGGCAATTTATATGCTTGTACCAGTCATTCGGATTCGCTGCTTAATGAAGATCCACTGTTTTCGGCCAAAATTTCCCTGGTTTAATGGCTACGTTAATATGCAAAATGGCCGCATTTAGGCTAAAAAGAGACCCAAAGAGGTTCAAGAGCTACCATTATATCCAAACAGAACAACCGCTTTGATGTGGTTTATGGGCTGGTGGAATTATCAGTTCGTACTTTTTCAAAAATGAGGCCGGCCGGAACGCTTATCGCGCTTCGATAACGGACTATTTGCTACTTGAAATTAAATCCCGTGATCTCGACGACTTTTGGTTCCAACAAGACGGCGCTATTTGCCACACAGCCGGTGAAACCTTGGCTTTATTGCGAGATCAATCGGAGAACCATTAATTTCACACTTCGGACCAGTGAATTGGCCACGTAGGTCATGTGATATGACATGTTTACACTTTTTCTTTCAGTCGTAAAGTACAAAATCTACATGGATAAGCCGGTTACGATTGAGGAATTAGAAGCCAACATTACTCGCGTTATTGGCCAAATATCACTTGAATGATTCATTTTTACGATAATAAAGATTACTCGATAAAATTGAATTTTGTTATTTTTATTTTTGAAAAAGTACCTCAAAGTGAATCACCCAATAGTTGCCAGAATCATACTTTTCAAAAATTTTACGCGTATTTCGATGCATTGCTGTTCAATCAGACCAATGTTGTTAAAGGAGTTGTTCCATGCGACGCTATGTCTGCACGATTTTTCATTTGACTTTACAAGATGCCATATAGTTGTCGGCAGAATACACCACTGCAGCATATGCTTTATCAGAGGCGTCACAGAAATATCATTCTGCGGTAGTTTGTTCAACGCTGAATTTTAATACTGTCGGACTGTGGCAATTTAAAATTTTGGCTTACTCATCTTGCCTGTGAGTGTTGTATTTGCTGGTTATGGTTTGGCTGTATCGAGAGGTGCCAAATGTTGTTTGGCTGCAAGCTGCTTGGTTCCGTTAATTTGCTATCAGTATAGACTCGTAGTAGCGAACTGTTTGCCTTTTGTTGTTGGCTGCAAGCTTTGAACACACCGTGATGCGGTATATAATACCTATGATTCAGTTTGAGAACTGATGATACATCTGCTTGATCGTGCATCCTTTGTAAACTTCTTTTTGGGATGTAATATTCGAGTACCTTTCATCTAGATTGCACCTCACATTCTTTTTTTAAAGAATTCTTCAAGTTTTATTTCCTTCTCTTTGATTTCTTTCTTCTGCGGAATGTTGTCATTCTCAATGAATAATTGTCATTTTTCTTGAATTACCTTTGTCGTCACCATCGCTGTTGCTGTTTGAACCAGTTATTTGTTCTTTCATATGGGTGCTTAAATTGTTGTTGGTTGTCGTTAATATTTGATTGAACTCATGCACATCGAATGGTTGTTATTTGTCCGCAATGTCGGTTAAGCATTGAACGACGTGTGCAAATCATCAAATTTTATTTTCAAAATCAATACTCCGCACGAGAAACGTTCCGCGTGTTACGTGGATTTTTAAGTTTTTTGTATTCTTTTATCCACAACAGTCCTACCGAATCGACTATTCGACGCTCGGTGTCCGAATTCGAAGCAACCGTTTCTATAAATAATCAGCCAACACCTGCCGAAACGCAAGGTGTGCAAAAAACCGGAGGATTGCAATTTCTCATCGTTAACAAAAACTTAGCTTTTATGCGACTTCAACTTGACCAATATTGGGTCAGGACTTGGGTCAGATTTAAAATTGAACTGATCCAAAAACTTAAGGCACTTGAGATATCCGACAAATTTTTAAATCCTGTACAAAACGTATGTATAGGCACATGCTTCAAAAATTATTAACAATAATTTTCAAATTGGTATAACCGAAATAAATTTCCATCCTAAAAATATTGAAAGATTAATCTTCTGTACCAAAGCAAAAACAAAAAAATCAAAATCTTTAAAATCCTTAAATTTAAAATCAATTTCGTTTTATAACCAGAAAACCATAATAAAAAGCTCGTAACCCTCAGCGATCTTTATGATGTATAAACACAGCTATATACGTTCACACATAAACACACAAAAATCGTGTCAATAAATATGATTATGTGTTTCAGGGAAGGCATTTTCCTCGCCTTGTCATATCTCGTACTTCATGAAGCTTTGCTCATATATAGCAACAACAACAACAATGCACCGAAATAAATTAATTCAACTAGCATACATGAAAAGATATAAACAAACTACTTAAGCACAATAAAATAAAATAAATTTACAGATTTTTTACTTAGTTAACTTTCATGTACCTGTTACAATATTATATGGTGTACTATGTACTCGTACACAAGGCGGCAAAATCACGGTGGAAAATCTATTTTTTGCCGCGCCGCGATAATGGCTTGAAAGGTGTTATAATATATTCATTCAATTTAAAAAAAAAAAAAAAATCTGCAAGGCTTTTTATTTTTCATTGCATGAACATGAAAATGAACTTTGTACAAATATTTTTTAATGCTGCTCAATGCTGCTCTGGTGTTGCTGTTGTTGCCAAAAGTTGTTGTTAAGTTGAAATTAATAATAAAATGCACTTTTATCTATTTTATATGTTTATTTATCATTGTTTTTGTTTTATTTTTAATTTGCAAAAAAAATTTTAAATTGTTTAACAGAAGAAGATGGAGACAACACCTTTTAATATTTTAAAAGCTTTTTACTTCATTTTCAAACAATTTTTTATTTTTATAGCTACTCTACCCTGTATTGCATGCATTTTCATCTGTAAAAATATATTTTTGTGCGGTGATGGCGAATGATGGCGTGTACACATTTATAACATACAGCAAACAGACAGCGTCACAAACCCATACACGAGAATTACAAAAAGTACTAGTATACTGACTTTTAGTAAAAAAAGAAAATAGAAAAACTTTTAAATTTTGTTCATTTTCATTAAATTTATTTTAATTTTTAGTGGAAAATGTATAAAGGGAAATTGAAAAAATATGAAAAGATTTTTGTTTTGCGATGTGAAAAACGACATATTGAAAGCTTTTATGCGCTTTTATTACGTACACAGACTTTAATATGAAAAAAATATTTTTATTTTTGGTTTTGTTTGTAAAAGAGCAAGATTTTTTTGGTTTGATAACGGTAACTATATAGGTGAATTATGTGACGTGCCGGAATTTATAAAAGGAGGTATAAAATTTTATGTAATAAACTTTTTAATGGCTTTTATAATAATAAGCTTATTAATTAGAACTATTGGATTATGTGGCTAATTAAATTTTTTATTGACATGATTAAAATTTATAGTAAGCTAATTTTAATTGAATCATGATTGAAGGTTTGTGTTTATTATACCCAGCTAAAATAAAATTTTGTGTTGTAACTTCATCTTACAGTGAGCTTATAATTTCACTAGCTGTTTGTCAACTTTATTAACTTTTAGCAGCTTTACGCGAAGCACCATTTTGTTGCTCGAGCTAACCGTTTACTCAACAATTCCACGAGAACAACAAAATTCTTTGCGCTCGAGTGTCATCAATATTTGTCTACGACTTACAACTAAATTACGTTGAAGCAATGTATTAATTTAATTCGGATTGATTATTTCCAAAAATTGGCCGCAGAAGTTGAAACTGGAGCAATTTTTTTTTTGTATGCAATCATTCGAAATTGTTTTGTCAATTCATTTTGTTGTGCAAGCAACAAAGTAGATAACACTTACGAATATTTTTTATAGTTTTTCTACTAAATTTATATACCTACATCTCTTGCTCTTAATAATACTTTTTTCGTATGCTGGCACTACACCTCATCCAGATATTGCGGTTCTCAAAAAACAGAGGCCGGACACGATGATCGAGCATCTGAAAATCCTTTTCGATTAGGTAATCGTCCACGATTACCCATTTTTGTTGGTGCCGACTCGAGAGCCTGCTTTAGTGTTCCTAGAATATGATCTAGCCACCTCAGGCTAGACGAATTACTGAGGTTGTCGGAAAATTTTCCGACCTAACCAAGATATAAGACATTTTTTCTTCAAATTTATTTATATGTCTCTACATACTCTTCTTGTAAATCTATAAACTTCCCCCAGCAATGATCCCATCTCTTCTACCTGCGTAAATATGGGGTGTATAACTTAGTTGTTTGGATTTTCTAAGAGATGGCGTAACTTCAGTACTAAACATTATTTTACAATGACACCTACGGCATTTGAAATGTTGACATTCTACATTAAAATTTAGTTTGTCATTATTCGTGAAAGCGTAACCGACATATTAACATGTCGATTTTCGTACCAATAAAACAGCATTTGTGGGAAGCATTACTTTTTAGCTTTAATCAAAAGAAAAAAGCTGCTGAAAGTTTTCGTTTGCTTCAAGAAACTTATGGTGAACATACACCAACACATCAAACTTGCGAAAAGTGGTTTAAACGATTCAAAAGTGGTGATTTTGATGTCAGTGACAAAGAACGTTCTGGTCAACCAAAAAAATTCAAAGATGAAGAATTGGAAGCATTATTGAAGGAAAACTCAGCTCAAACAGAAAAAGAACTTGCAGAACAGTTAAATGTCACTCAAGCAGCCATAAGCAAACGTTTAGATACCATGAAAATGATTCCAAAAAAATGGGTACCTCATGAACTGATAGAAGCCAACATTCAAAATCGTTTAATGGTTTGCAATTCTTTAGTTATAAGACACCGAAGTTGGCATTTTTGTCTCAAATTGTGACTGGCGATGTAAAATAGATTTACTACAATAACCCTAAACGCAAAAAATCATGGGTTCATCCAGGCGAACCATTCACATCAACAGCAAAACGGAAGATTCATGGAAGTAAGGTTATGTTGTGAATTTGGTGGGATCAGAAAGGAGTGGTGTTCTATGAGCAGCTAAAACCGAACGAAACTATTACTGGTGAACGTTACCAACAACAATTGATAGATTTGTGTGTCTCCAAACAGCGTAAAGTGATTTTGCTGCACGACAATGTTCGATCACATGTCGCAAAACAAATAACATTCTATACAGGGAAATTTTAAAGCATGCTTCTTATTCACCAGATTGTGCTCCATCAGATTACTATCTGTTCCGATCAATACAAAGCGACCTTCAAGACCAGCACTTCAGAACCCACGATAAAATCAAAAAATGGCTGGACGAATGGATCACATCGACAAATGGATCGACGAATGGATCGTCGAAAGTCATATAACGATGGAAATTATTTCGATTAAAATAAAATTTACCATTTCTAAGAAACAAACGTGTTTTTTCTGCAAAAAATTCAAAAACTAAGTTATACTCACAATAGCACTTGGTTGGTTACCTTGCAAAATAGTTGTTTACGAAAGTGTTGATCTCCTTATTCCACGAAAACTTCTGCTCTCCAAGCGCAAGTTTTAGCCCAGGGAACATAAAAATATCGCCGTAAGTCGAGCAGTTTCGACATAGCAACGCTGCGATGTATGCGATTTCACATTGTCTTGAAGGAGAAAGATTTTTCAGATAGGTCACGGTTTTTGCAATTTCTGCTTTCAGCTTGTCAAGTAACTATGTGTAGTGTGCTCCTGTAATCGTTTTCACTTATACGATTAGGATGATTCCCTGGCTATCCCAGCCGTCATCATGTTCCCAATCGAAAGACACAGTAGAATGTTGGAAATTTTCATTCGAACACGGTTCCAGTCCAAAATGAGCAAATGCGGCACCCAACAAGCTCTCAGCTTTCTCATGTTTTAATTTTGATTCAATATGTAACAAATAAGTTCTTTGGACATATTCACTGCCTCTTCTATTTCTCTTACTTTAGTTTGACGGTTTTCTACCACCATTTGATAAACTTGAGTGATGTTATCGTAAGTGGTTCCAGTTTTTGGATGTTCCGAACGTTCATCGTTTCCCAACCTAGTACGGCCACGTTTAAATTCAGCTGCTCAAAAATTCACGGTAGTAAATGATGGTGCGGGTAGTAAATGATAAGTCCCCGTACACAGTGTTCAACTCGTCTTTGATTTGCGTAAGCGGTACCGCCTTTTCAAAATAAATATTTAATGACAACGATTTTGTTTTATTTTCCCAAAAACACTCATATCGACTCACTCAAACTGATATTTCGGTGAGTACCTTTCGAGAGTCTCCGGTTGTGATCAAATTTTTGTTTTGACCCATAATATTCCTATGAGTCCATATTATGCTGTGATATGGATATCAATGAAAAGCTAGAGGCCTCAGTTAACGGTTTGCTAAAATAAATACTTTGATTCCGTCAACTAGGCAAATATTACGACCAAGTTTATAAAGTCATGTTTTTTGACACACAAAAAATCGTAACCGGTTGTGGGTATACCCTTCCAAAATTCTCTGAAAATGGGAATAGATGTATGAAAACGCACCTAATTCGTAAGAACTTCGGAGTTTATTAATTTTAAAGGCATTCACTGGCAAAAATAACAAAAAAGCCTTTTTTTAATTATTTATCGTCTTCATTACCTGCCAAATCAGAAGCACAACGTTTGCATGTGGAATAGCTGAAATTCATGTCACCACACTTCAAATGCACGGGCCATCACACGTGTTGCTCTTGATGGAATTTGCAGCGGTTAACTTCGATGACAGGAGCTTCAAAAGGATACTTGCTTTGTTTTACTCTTCTTCGGATGGGAAACGGCTGCCCACTTATCGGCTTTCGCCTTTAAAGCAGCAACGCTTCCTGGAGAAGTAAGCATGGTACTGTGCATCGGTTTACGACCACGATTTGAAGGCTTTTTTGGTGAAGCTGCTTGCATGGGACCAATTTCGCCCAAGACTAATAAGCGGCTCGTTGAAGACGCTATACGGGTGGAAGGTTTTAATGTGATGACCACTTCTATTTCATGTGCAACATCTGTCCCAAGGGAGACGATTCGATGCTGCTCTTCATCATCATTGCGATCCTCGAAGACAGCTATTTTTGCATTCCGCTCGACCACTTGAAGAAAATCAACATCAGAGTAGATGTCTGGGTCGTATGGATGAATTCCGTATGCTCTAAAGCCGCATTTAAAGACAATGGGTGTCAATGCCAGATCAAGAGTCTTACAGACAAGGCCAGCAATATGACGAATCTCCATTATACCTAAAGCAACGAGATGAGAATTAAAAAAATCAGATCGAGAGAGCAAGGTTGAATGATCCACATTTCTACCTTATCGCATTATTTTTTTGCCATGCAGAACACTGTGACTTGTAATAGGTCTTTATCAGTGGCTGAAGTTTGTGATTACAGTGCGGATGAAATGAAAGAATATGCACTCCATTGACAATGGCGATATCGATGAGTTCAATTGATAGATACAAAGCGTGGTTATCGAGAAGCTCCATTTTTTCAGAATTGTGGTAGAGTGTTACCAGCAGCGCTTACGGTTAAGAGCATTGTCCCCATCGTTCCTCTTTCAGCATCTTCAAGTTTTCCGACATGTCGCATACCCTTCACGGCAATCGCCTCACCAATTTTTGTCGGGACCGTTGCGAAGCCGCTTTCATCCATGTTGTAGATATTCGTTGCTTCGATATGATGTTCATCCATCAAATGTCCATAGTTTTGAAAAAATGTCGCGACATTTGACTTAAAAAAAGCCTTTCACGTGCTCCTTTGCATCGTAAAACCAACCACACAGTTGATACAAATTCGTACATCCGAATAGTGCTGCAGCAATGTTGAAATTTGTAGCTTATATTTGTCTCAAGACTCGAATTTCCAATGTTAAGCACACCCTGATTGTATATCCTTCTCGCATTTTCCTTCTGCAGAACCGAGTAGAAAATTTCCTCGCGTTCATTTAGTCATTACGTGATTGTTTAGTATTTTGATTGGGAATGATTTGGCTGATGCGCGCGATCTTTGTCTCAAACTGCTTTCAAACAATCTTTGTTTAGCCAGTAACTTTTAGTCCTTGGTGCGCGTTCTGTTATTGTTTAAAATATGTAAAGTGTCTAGGCCGATGGTGCCACGGTATATTTTATTAGCACTGCCAATTTGAGCATTAATGTCGCCCAAAATGTTTTTAACATCATGCTCAGGTATTTTTATCACAATACATTCAAGACGGTCGTAGAAAGTAAATTTGGTTTTGGGAGTATCCTCAGTGGGAGCATGAACGTTTACGAACAAAATGTTAAAATGGTTAGAAAACCAACTCTAAGCCGACCAACTTTGAATTACATATTTGAAACCATCACCGTAGGCAGCGAGTTCCGTCTATTGTTAAAGGTGGTAAAATCGAATTTTAAATTACATGCTGGAGGTCTAGATCATCTGAAAGAAAATTCCGTCTAACCTGACATACACATAATTTAGGATCCACCTGGGTAAGGTTGATTCGCCCTCCAAAAGACCGATTTCATGCAATATCTGGTGGCGGTCTAGTGCAATAAAGTATTAGTTATTCTAGATCGAAGGAATCGCTCTTTATAAGCCTATAATGTCTGAAGCCAACTTCGTTTAATTTGACGGAAAAAAAGTTTATTACATATACCTATATATGTTTGATCTATGCTATCCACAAGGCTAAATGATTAACATTTGAATCAATATCTGGTGGCGATCTTATGTGTAATAAATTAAACTTGGCAAAATCGACATTTTTATTGAAGCCAAAGTCGTCTCAAGCCAATTTTCTCTAATCTTACACAAAAATATTTTATTATCAATTTAACACATGGAATGCCATGCTAATTTTGTATAGCTTGCCCGTCTGGCCAAAATGAATTTATCAGTATGTCTTGCATATTTTGGTAAAATATTATTTGATAATACGATTATTATATGAACGGGGTATCAATATTAAACGATAATAATATAAAAAAATAAAAGCATTAAAAATTTACTCGAACTACGAGTTTGTGTTTATAACAATCTTGGCGCCGGTCACTGGTGACCCCCGGGGTGAACGAACAAACGAACGAACAAACTCAGTGTCGGTCACCGGTGACCCCATGGCATTCAACGTGTTAATACCTTAGATAACATGGGCTTGAGGTTCAGCAGGCATAAAAGATTATTTGGAGTAACTATCGTCCCAATATCTGCTGAGGCGTCTGGTGTAATAAATTATTAAAAGTGGTCAAATAGACGTTTTACCTCAAAAAATTCTTATTCATTTGTTCCATATTTTTCCAAAACCTTTCAAAGGACGTGCCATACTATTGTAGAAGAATAAGACAAATTGTAAGTACTTCCAGTGCTACAACGATAGCGCCTATTCTTCAAGACCTTTTCAACGATATAAGACAAATGTTTGTTGTATAATAAAAAAAAATCAGCTACCAGCGCCAAACCGGTGAATTTAGGAACTAAAATGGTATCGAAATTACTGGCTAATTCTCGGCCTTCCAAACGATATACCACACGAGCATATTAGAATTGGTATTGGGTGGTTTTTCTGGGTGATTTGTCACTTACACAGCCACAACTCCGAAACATCCATGCCCAGTACTATAGGCTGGCATGCAGCTATGTAGCACGCAAATGTTTCTAGGAAAATTGACCCCATAGCCGTACGTCTTCGAATTGGCTGGGAAACGGCGAAAAGCTAGCATGGAAAAAGCGAGCCCCGAATATGAGCTAGGAGTGCCTAGGGCCCAGAACAGATTAAAGATAAATAAAAGAAAGTAAAAGATAAAATAAGCGGATCAACATGATGCCTCCTCTTTACCCGAAAAAACCCAAAATGATTAAATCCAATTTTGAAAAAATAAGCCTCATGTCTATGTGAATCTACAGGGTGTCCCATCTTGGTCGGTTTTTTTATACTTAACATAAACGAGTCTTGGAAATTTTGAATAGATAATTTTGATTTGTAATAGATGAAAGCTGTCAAAATTTAAAAAATACGCCGCATGTGATGCTGATCATCAGGGTGCCCCATTTTGGTCAGCTCATTTTTTCATAATTATATATAGCTCAAAAATCCGCAAATTTAAATTCTGTGGAGTGAATATTGAAGATTTTGCCACATACCCACCAACAAAATGCAATACACTATGACGATATCATTTCCGGTATTCCACATATTGTAAACATTACTGCGGAGGAATTACTGAACTCTATTCGGAATATATTCATGCTGCATAACGAAGCTATTATTTCCTATTACCTTCGGCAAAATAGTAATCGGCAACAATTTCAACTATTCATCAAATTTAAAGACTTGGGCTGTAAGGGTGCCTTCATTAAAAAGGTTCGTACTAAGGGGCCGCTTTTTTACATCAATTGTTACCACAATCCAGTATTACGGCTAATGATGTTAACCGTAAATTATTCATCAATGATCGATTAACAAAATTCAACATAAATTTATTAAATCAGCTGAGGCAATTACAAAAACAAAAAGTGCTTAGTAATATCTGGTTTCGCAACGGCATATTTTCTGTTAAAATCAACAAAGATGACACAACGTCAACAATTATCAGCAATGCAGTTGACATCTCTAAACTCAGAACAACGGAATAATCATTAAAAACGAATTTTCTACTACAAATTATATTTTTATTCTTAATATTTACCATTTTTCTATTACCAATATCAAGGTCAAATGTAACACATATTTGTGATTGTGATTGAGCTTTGTGAGTTTCATTTCATTTATTTTTTATTCTTTTTTTTTTTTTTTTGTTTAAGATAAATTAAATCTATTTTAATTAATATTTTGTTAGTGATGGATTCTGGTGAAGAACAAGATCTGCTCAATGAAATCAACATATCATTTGCAAAATATAGCAGTTTTGATTGCGTGGCATTCGGTTTTGAAAGAATACTCTACATTAATGCAAGAAGTTTACGCAACAAATTGGATGAAGTAGAAATGACTATTTCCTCCTTTTGTAAAAAGCCTCAAGTTTTGGTTATTTCTGAAATATGGATATATGGTAATGAAGTTCAGTATTTTAATTTACCAGATTGTACTTCCTACCACTGCGTTATGGATGACAATCGGGGCGATGGCGTTTCTATTTTTGTGCATGACAGTATTTGTTCAACTTTTGCTTTCTCTGAGTCCACAGATTACGCCAGCTATTTAGTCGTACAACTATTACCATTTAACATTAAGATCTGTGGAATATATAGGTCCCAAAAAGCCAATCTGGATACTTTCCTTGTCAAATTAGACGATATCCTTAACACGAACACACACTGCATTATAATGGGTGATTTAAATGTTAATTATTTACTTGCTAATGATTTACCTACACAAAAACTTGAAAGTTGTGTTCTTTCACATGGTTTTGTTATATTGAACCCTCGACTAACTAGCTTTTACACAAGAATGTCCAATAACCCTTCTATTTTAGATTATGTTATAACAGATTTAACTTCAAAAAGGTATAATCTCGACAGCTTTGATGTATCCTATTCAGACCATAAAATTCTTGTGCTTGATTATTTTTCTCAAGCTAGTCGTAATTTTACTTTCCCACAAGCGACTAAAACGATAATTGATCATCAAAGTATTTCTAGAGTATTAAGCGACTGCGCTGTTCCAACTGCCGTTGATATATCTAGTCTAATTGTTTATTTAACCGATTTAATACGAAGACATACTATCTCTATGAGAATTAAAAAACATAATAAACATTGGATTAATAGTGAAATTTTACAATTAATTTCTACTAGAGATAAATTTTATCGTTTGCATAAAAAGTATCCTGTAAATTCATACTTCAAACACCAATTTCTGTATCACAGAAATTTGGTTACCAATAAAAACAAATTTTTAAGGAACAATTATTATAGTGATCAGTTTAGGCAGAATAACTTTGACTCTCGAAAAAATTGGAATTTATTCAATCGCATTATTTTTAATCGTTCAAAAACAATTAGCCCTATAATTATCTCTGATAACCCTGGTAATTTTTTGGAACCACTGGCGGCTGCAAACACGTTCAATAGGCACTTTATTAGTGTTTCTTATCTAATTCTTGTGACCAAGCATTCTCTATCACAAACCTTGACATTATCCATAGTTTCAGGCATTACGTAGTATACAACTGTTCTGTACCCATTTCAATATCAAATGTCAATTTTTGTATAGTTGACAATATCATTAGTTCTCTTAATACCAAATCGGCTAATGGATATGATTTAATATCAGTAAAATTCTTACAAATCCATAAACAAAATCTCATAAATAAAATTGTGCAAGCTATGAATGACTGTTTATATAAGGGAACTTTTCCCAGTTCATTAAAAAAAGCAGTTGTTACTCCTATTCATAAATGTGGAAGTAAACTAATTTGTACAAATTACAGGCCAATCTCAGTCCTCAATTCTATGTCTAAGATTTTAGAGAAAATTATCTATAACAATATCAATAGTTTTTTTAATGAACATAAAATTATTAATGAGAATCAGTTTGGATTTATTAAGGACTCAAATACTGAAGCAGCTGTGGCCAATCTTATGCACAATGTTTATTTAGGGAGTCATGAGAAATTATACGTCAGCGCTTTATTTATTGATATTCGCAAGGCTTTTGATTGTGTTGATCATTTTATACTAATAGAAAAATTCAAACTACTGAAACCCACCGAACAGTTCTTAACCATACTCATAGACTATCTAAGTGATCGCACTCAGTGCACAATCGTCAATAATATTTATAGTGAATATGCGTCAATTTATGCCGGTGTACCACAAGGATCGATTCTGGGTCCATTATTATTCATTTTTTATATTAATGATATGTTTAATTTGAACCTATTTGGTAAATTACAGCTTTATGCTGATGATGCAGCTTTAGTTTATAGTAGTAGCGAATTAAATACCATTACAAAGCATATGCGACATGATTTACATTTGATCAATAACTATCTAGTGGCTAATCGTTTATCGTTGAATATTAACAAAACCAATTACATTATTTTTGATAATAAACCAAGAGAAAATTTCCCACCCTTTTTTAATTTTGGCAATGTTAACATTCAAGAAGTATCATTTTTTAAGTATTTAGGATTGGTAATTGATTCAAAACTAAATTGGTCGCAACATATTAGCAAACTATACAAAACCATTTCTCCAATGTTATTTGTAATGCGACGTATTTCCAATCATGTTAATTCTGAATCTGCATGGTTAATATATTTTGCCCATGTCAAATCTTAATTATATGAGCATGATCTGGTCCGCTGCTCCTGAGTATCTATTGCATCCATTAGTAATTCTACAGAATCGAATAATAAAAATTATTAAACACTTACCTAGACTAACTTCCTCATATTTACTTTACAGCGAAAAGATTTTACCTGTTGCTGTTCTCGGTGATTTTGATTTACTGATTTTCATTTTCAAGGCTAATAACAATTTAATTAAATGCAATTACAGTTTTCGAAGAGGTTGCTAATCAAAACTACTATATAACAGCCCTTAGGACCAATAGGGACTCGAAAAATGTATTTCCTAGAGGCTTAATTTTGTTCAATGAATTACCAGATGAAGTTAAACAAGAAACGCGCATTAGCTCTTTCAAATTAGCTGTTAAGATATTTATTTTTAATAAATGGCTAAATTTAAATTCATTATAAGGGGAATTCTCAAGGCATCCATCATTTAATTATTTATATGTGTATGTTTATTTTGTATTATATTTTATTTTGCTTTTTCGTTTTATATATACAATCATATTGTGCATTTCTATTTGTTATAGTTTTTGTAACTTTTTGAATAGAATAAAGAATTATAACGAAAAAAAAATAAAAATACATAAGAGCTGTACAATTTTGGCAAAATACACCACATATCTATGCGATTCGTCAAGATGACCTACCTTGGCCGATAATTCAAGATAATTGTATTGAAAAACTCCGAAAATGGAAGTTCTGTCGAACGAATCCTACTTTGTTAATCCTACGTTAATCCAACTTTGGGTGACTGCCATTGGAAAACAAATTGAAAAATAAAGCAAATTGAATGGTTGAAGGGAAAAACGAGGTCACTCCTCCCCCTTTCATCAGAAAATCCATCGTCGTATAATTATAACACCCACTACATATCATTTCAAGAAAATATGTTATTTAACTATAGGTTGTTGTGGTATTCTATTCTCGGTAAGCATAAAATTCGATAATAAGCTTGCACCTTTCCACTTCGATCGATATAATCTTTAGATCTCACCTTACGACAAACGATTTATATATTGGTTTATTTATAAAATATTTGCTAATACTTTTCACGCTTTGTTTCATACAGGATTTTATTGGGGATGCGCATGTCAAACAATAACCGCAAACCATTAGAAACTTCATATTTAGAATTAAATAAATTAATCAACACAAATAGTATGTAACAACATTTACTTGTAATGTTTATTTCACTTATTGTCAGTGATCCAATTAAATTAATTAAAGCAAATATTTAATTTCATCAACGGAATCTAAATTATCTATAATTTACCGTTTAAATATTTCAATTAAATTATACCTAATTACAAATGTTGATATAAAAAATAGAATTCCGCATAGAGATACGTACGAGTAGATATAAATGGCATTCACTCGTAATGGCATATTTCAAAATTTTATTTTTAAAAAATGTACAAAATAATTATTTTTTTACCACACACTCGTTTCTCGTTGCTATGTAGATATTTTGTTGTACGGGATAATTAAAAACGCAGCGCACCGAGCAATACCTCAAAAAACGGGAGTGTCGATATCACTGACAACCCAAAATAAATTTGACAAACAAGTGTACTGTTTGGTGTGGAGTATCATCTGAAAAGGCATTTGGCCCATACTTCTTCGAAAATGAAATCGGCAAAGCAGTTACCGTCTATAGCGCTCAATATCGGACGATGTTGAAAACATTTTAAAGACAGTTGTGTAAAATCGTCTAAAGCTGTGGTTCCAACATGTTGGAGCTACACTCTGTACTGCAACAGCCATACAGGCTATGTTACTACACATCTTTTTCGAGCAAAAAATTTCGAAACAAAGCAATTTCAATTGGCTGCGCAATCAGCGATCATACCAGAACTAAACACAAAATGCGGAATGAAATCCCGGCAATAACACCTGAAATTTTGAGCAAATTTATGGAAAATATGATAGAAAGAGCACGAATGTGTGAAATAGGAAATCGCCATCACTTGCAAGACCCGAATACCTCTCAGGAGTTTTACGCCTCTAAAGCAAGCAGAAACCGTGCAATGATACTATTAATTATACAACCTGGCAGTAGGTATAAATACTCGAAGAGAAGAAAGATTGTGTTACGGTGCAGCGACACGGCACCCCCAGTATCGGAGGCTTTGTGTAGTAGGAAAGAAAGCTCCTAGCCGTTGCCATCCAGTTATTGCAATGATGATTCGTGGTTTCGGCTGGGGAAATTGAAAATACAACAAGGTTCACTAAAAGGAACAAGGACTATAGAAAGAGTAAAATAATTCACCGATCTCTGAACAGGAGAATAAAGTATAAAAAAAACGGGAGAGCATTCGGTTCTCAGAAAAAAACTCAGATACGAGCATGGTGACTTTACTAGCAAGTCTGTGAACCAGAATCATGAAAGTCTTAGAGTTCGTTAAGCTGGAAAATAACATTCACGATGAAGTTTAGAAGCGGATTAGTATTTTCGGACATTGTACGAATCAGATATGGACCAGACGAGTGGAACCGGCGTAATATTACAGAAGAGGCAAATCTCACCTACTTACCTGAGGAAGCATAAGTAGGATGTAAAGAGCGTAGTTCAAAATGGAGGAGTCGGAACCGTGAAGTGAAACCGTTCAATGCCCGATAAGAATGCGGAAAAATCTGAGAAAAATAAGCAAAATATAACAGATTCACTTAATGCGAAGCCCGGAGTAATTCACACCGTGAGTTTAATTAAATTACAGAATAAACCAATTGGCTCAGAAGCCGAAAACGGTTCGCCCGGATGCGTTGTTAATGAGGAAATTTTATTCATCGATCTGCTCCGAAAAGTTAAAGAGGTCAACTACGACTTTGAATTTTTTTAGTGGGAAATCATCGTTAATACGCCAAATTCTTAGTGAAGACCTACTGCTAGAGCTACAAACTCTAGGAGACCAGCCCACTGACCTCAATGTTTCGAGATCAGCTACCAACAGCAATTGTTCGTGCGGCGGTAAAAACTTTGACCCAGGAGACGCTATTGATGGTCAAAAGCTTTAGAGGCATAGTTCAAAGATGAGACAGGTATTGGTTCGAAGATCAGATACCAGTTATTATTCTTCCAAATAATATGGCTGGGAAAGTGCTCGAAGTTGGTATAGTTAAAATCGGCTGGGTAAAGGAAACAATGAAATGGTGTAATTGAAATTCATCCAAATCAATCTTAACTGAGGCTGCCTAGGATCTGCTACACCAGTCTGTACAGGAAGATGAAGCGGATGTTGCAATTGTGTGTGAACAGTACAGAAGTTTTGATAGGAGTATTTTGGCTTCAGGGTTGCGGTAACACTCCCCACAAGAAATTGGTCGGACAACTGTTTTCGGGCTTGTTAGAGCCGAAGTGAACGATATTCACATTTATAGCTACTACGCACCTCTAAGTGCATCGATTGAGAAAATTAAAATCATTCTCGATCGGTTAATAGATGACGCACGGAGCCGAAACTCATTACTGAATGCCGGAGAGTTTAATGCATGGGCGAAAAAGTTGGGAAAAAGAGAAACTAACAGCAGAGATACCGAGCTATTGTGCACGAACCGGCAGATAGGTGGCCCGAATGACTTTAGTTAAAGATATCACAGGGAATATGATGAAAAACCTCACCCTGCTTAGAACCGCAAAAATGCACCTGTGCAGAATGCGGCTTATTGGCATAGACCTGCGACTTGAGGAAACCCCATAAGAAAAAGTCTAGCGGTGTCAAATCGCCCAACCTTGTTCGCCAATTCTCATCACCTCTGCCAAAAATAAACCTACCCTCACATCGCTCATGCAGAATGTCCATCGTTGCGTCTGGTGTGTGGCATGTAGCCCCATACTGCTGGAAACACATGTCGTCTTCTGTAGCGCTCTCCGTTGATAGTGACAGCCTCACTAACGTCATTTTCAAAAAACTACGGACCAATGACGCCGCCGGCTCAAAATCCGCACCAAACAGTAACTTTTTGTGGATACATTGCTACTTGGTGAACTTCGTATGAGTTGGCGTCTTCCCGTATATGGCAGGTCTGAGAGGTAACTTTCAAGATGATTTTTGATTTTAAAGATGATTTTTATCATTTGAACGTGCTGCTCAATCATGTAACTTGTCATGGTGATTTGGCATCAGTGACTAAAAAAATACCAGATTAGACAGATGCCATTAAAACAACATGGCCGCCACAGGCTGCCAACAACGGCTCGCTCGTATTGAAAACCCTTTATAATACCAAGGGGAGATAGAAAACTTACGAGATAAATGGTGGAGTTCCACTGGGATCAGTGCTAGGCCCTACGCCCCCGAATGTGAGGGGGTAATGATCAAAGACTCACAAAGACTCATCAGACTGCCTTTTATGCATCGGAACACCGGAGAATACAGAGCAAATCGTATTCGATTGCCCACGATTTACTGAGGAGAAAATAAAGATTTGTGCACCTGGGCTCTAACTAACGCCTGAAGCCATACTGGAGTTTATTTAGACTCCTCGAAAGAAGCAAAAATGCAGTAAATAGTGAATTCAAGCCGATTAGGAAGCGACCTACGCTAAGCCCGTCTCGTGAAATAATACCTAACAGTAGTTGCACGATGCCGAACGGCACTGTCAACTGTTTGGTATACGGGTTCACACGTGAAGCTTTATGAAGTTTCCTCTCCTCCGTATGTTTACATAAATTAATGAGTAGCATATAACAACCAACCTATGTTAAAATCAATTAAAATCGAAATTTAATCCACTTAAATAACTTTTCGATGTTTCTATTCTAATAAAACTTTTAAAGCAGTTTTTAAAAATCTCTGTAGTATCACGCAAACTAAATTAATGTATTCCCTCTACAGCCCAGATCGTTCAACTAATCGGAATGACACTTCAAACATAAGCTATTCTTTAAGAAAGGAGATCCCAGTGGTTTTTGGCCGGAATTGGTCCACCAGAAGTAGCACCTATTTCGTTTTTTTTTTTTTTCAAATATTTTGGAAATTATATCAAAAAATTATGATTCAAAAAATTCTAAATTTTGCAACAATACCGTTTTAGATAAATTTTTCTAAATTTAGGCGGACAAGGCGATTTTTGACAAAAAAAAACGATTTTCAACAAAAAGTCGGCCAATGCAGCCCAGATGAACTGATTGATCGAGATAAAACTTCATACAAAAGCTTGTTCCACAAATTAAGAATTCCCAGTGCATTTTGACCAAAATCGATAGTGACAGCTTCCATAGGAGCTTTTATGTTTTTCCAGCGGAAGAGACAGCTTCATAGGAGCCTTTTCGTTGTTTTCATGTATTTTGAAAAGTATATAATTTACAAGAAAAACGGGTTTGAATTAGCAGATTCTAATTTATCTTTTGCAACAATCCAGAACATGTGTACAAAATTTAAGCGGAAATGACGATTCTTGTCAAAAAACTGTTTTTCAGTAAAAGTTTAGTCTCTGTACAGCCCTTACTGATTGATTGGTCGGATTGAAACTTCATACTTAAGCTTTACTCATAAATTGAAAGATCCTAGTGATTTTGGCAGAGATTGATCTGATGGAAGTGGCAGCTTCCATAAGAGCTTTCACATATTTGCTAATATTTTAAAAAGTGTATTACATTTACAGTACAATGATTAAAATAAAAAAATTGTAAATTAAATTTCAAACAAAATTCAGATCCTATTTTAAATTTTACCGGAAATGACAAAAAAAAAACTTTTCTCCACAAAAATTAGGCATCTTTACAGACTAGGTGGATTGACTATTCGGAATAAAATTGCATACTAAAGTTTTTCCATAAATTGGGAAATACATGCTTCCATCCAAATTTGGTGGACATCTGTGCAGCAAAAGTGGCAGGTTCCGTAAGAGCTTTTCAAATTTTGTAATGAAGATTTAATTTTCAACAAGGGTTGACCTTATTGGTTTTCTGAAATTTTAGAAGACAATTTTTATCTCCAATGCGGTAGATCTAATTTTCGTTTCAGAAATTAGTTGCGGGCCATAACAAGTACACCCATATTCCAGAAATTGGATAAAACATTTTTTTCGATATTTACGGAATTATTGTGATAATAAATAAATATAGTGTCATAAACCTTGTCTACTCCCCCTCCCCCACACCCCTCATGGTTGTACACCTTTTCGCATCAATTGATACATATACAATTAGAAAATAAGAAAAATTAGGTTTTACAAAAAAATTATGCTATAAATATGCCATTCAACCAGGTACCCTATTAAAATTTCTTTAATCAAAAAAAAAATAATAATAATAATAATAATTTGTTGGGAAAATTAAAGAGCAAAGTTGTTTAATTAAATTAATTATCAGCGTTATATTTTATATTCGCACTTTAATTTATTTTAATTATGGAGTGGTGATGAAGACGAATGTAGCATGTACCAGATGTATATCAAATCAAAACCTATCTACATATACGTGTTTCATTATAATTCTACTATCACCCATGACCACCTGCCGTTATGTAAGTGACAATAAATTGGTGGTATTAATTCGTTTGTGTTATTTTATTAACAATAAAAAATATTTAGGTTATTTGTATAATAAAAGACATATTGCGGCACATACAAAATATAATAAAACATAAAATTTATAAAATCTGATTAAATTTAAATATTTACATTTAATTAAAAATTATCATTATACTCATATATATTTTTCACTTTATATTTATTGTTTATTTAATTCGTATTATTTAATATTGTTTTTATAAATTTTTTACTTCATTTTTATTTAATTAATTTAAATTGTTTACATATTTCTGTTTATTATTATATACAAATTGAATTATATCTGACAATAAATATACAAATATTTTAATGCCTAGTTATATGACATATATACCCGTGCGATAATGTAATCATGTGTATAACGGTGGCGGGAGTGTAAGGAGCACATTATTGAGTTAATTGTAGTATATGCTATTTTTGCCGAATTTTGGCCAATTGCCCCACTTTGAATGAAAAAATTATGAATAAACAACCACATTTGAAGAAGAAAAGTGCTCTTCGTTCATAACAATGCCAAGAGGAATTGAAAAAATGTTATTAAAGTTGGAGGTGGTGATACACAAATTAAACCACCCAATACGACCCTGATTAAATCGGTAACAGGTTTAAAGCAGATTCGGATTAAATGTTAGAGGCATAGTAAGTGATATAGGATCGAATTGCGTTAGACTAATATTTTAAAGGTAAATGCTGACAGACAAATTTTCTATAGAAATAACAAAGAGTCTATTACGAGTATATTTTCGATCAGCCACACTTGATAAAAAATCTTTGAAATACTTTGCTCCAAAACCATACAGGTAATGGTTTTGGTGCAAAGTATTTCAGAAGATTGATTATCAAAACTATTGTACATCTTGGAAATATGTCCAGGAAGCCTATCAGCGCGACTTCTAAAAATCGTACGCCAGATCAGGTAAAACATATTCTGACAGGGGGTCGTACACGTGCTATCTCGTCTTTCTAACAAAATCAAAAATAAAACTAATAAATTGTTAATCGAGCATTTATTCGATTTAGAATTGTATCAGCGGTTATAAATTCAGCCAACTCCAACAAAATTTATAATCTAGACAACTTCGAGCTACAGAGATGCAATATTCGAATACATGACGTAATAATCGTCGTACACTGAGAGAAATCGTAATCTAATATTATGAATAGTGTATTCTTAAATGCACAAAATTAAAATTTTTAAAATTTCAAGAACATATGGTGAGGATTTATGAATTAAATGCATGCATTTAACCCATACAGTAAATTTTCTTCACAATTAAGGCTTTATAAATTGAAAATAATATTCTTAATTTGAAATACTCGTAAAAAACTCAAATTCAACCGATTTGTTCTAGGTTCGGATTTACTACTCTTGAATCAAGAATTGTATGCACCAAATAATATTTTCATGTGTTTTGTGAAATTGTGCCTAATTTATGATCAAGTCAAACAGAAATTTAGTATACGAAATTGAGAAAATGGTATTCTAAGATTAATTTTTAATGCTTTTAATCTCAAATACAATCCGTATATAAACCAATCCGTATATAAACATTTGTTTGTGTATGTGATACTTGATTTGAGTTTAATAATTATGATTTAAAAATTACACAAACACTTATCACGTTTTATAACTAGGAGGCAATTCAGAAAACTGAGAACAAAATCGGGCGATGCAGTTTGATGCAGCAGCTATACCTATCATCTACATCTGAAAAATTTCGCCGTATTGACTCCGTATTATCTTAAGCGATTATATGGGATTGGGTATATTAGATGGTAATGGTATTCTTAAACGATTTTTGGAAGAAGCTCTGGAATGGCCATCTGGGACGGAATACGGTAATTTCTTAACCGATTATGATGGGATTGGGTATGGTGGATGGAAATGGGATCCCTAAATGATTTTTGAGATAAGTCCTGGAATATGACCACCTGGGACGGAACCCTGTATTTTCGTAACCGATTAACGTTAGCCAGAATTCTACATGTATCGCGTAGGTTATTTCCTTCCAGAAACATTGTACGTATGACACTTGGTACAGACACTCTTTTTTTTAATTGCTTTTTCTGTTTCCAATAGTTTTACTTAATTCGGGAATCCCTTATTTTAATATCCTTTTCTGTTTGCAATAAATTTACTTAAATCGGCGAATCCATTTTGTTCAGGGTTTCATTCACTCGTTAAATTGTATTATTCACTCTTTACTGATCGACCAGCGTTATTTGTAATATTAACTAGTAGGAATAATGAAAAGTAAGAAAAAATAAAGTGAATGTCTGTTCCACGTGTACGGACATATGACGTGAATACGTACAATATTTCTGGAAGGAAATAGCCTATTCGATATATCGAGCTTTCTGGCGAACGTTAATCGGTTCAGAAAATACAGAGGACCGCCCCAGGTGGCCATATTTCAGAACTTCTTTCAAAAATCATTTAAGAATCCCATTTCCATCTAACATACCCAATCCCACCATAATTGCTTAAGATAATACGGAGTCAATACAAACGGCTAAATTTTTCGGATGTAGATGATAGGTATAGCTGCAGCATCAAACTGTAGCCCCCGATTTTGTTATCAGTTTTCTGAATTGCCTCTCTATATGAAAGCAAATTTAAAGACGTATTCACGTCAAAAATGGATCCCCCAATTTAAGTAAAATTATTGCAGGGACAAAAAAAACAGTTATGTGGGTTAGCGGCTCTGCAATTTTAATGATACATACGTAAGTACATGGAAATAAACCGAATCCTCTTTCTATCTCGAATTTTTTTTTCGGTTTCTTGGAACTTTGAGGCAGACAGAGTTGACTAAATATATTACATAAAATTACATTTCATAGTTTAACCGTCGACGAAATATATTCAGATTTTTTAGTAACATGAATTTATATTTATGTCTTACAATCTTTGTTTATGTACAATGTACATAATTGTCTTGGAATGTGTTCTAAACTTGTTGGACCGTTGAAACACTTTAGTAGGGATATATATACGTACATATAATAATAATATGTACAATTATAATTATTAGAATTCTGTTTAAATTATAAATTAAATTAAATTTTTAATTTTTTATTATAAATAAAATACAGTTATTATATTTTCATATAATATTTATTCATATATAGTTACAATAAAATAAAGAATTTAATCCATAATCCATGCTTAATAAGCTTAACAACAGAACCAACGGTAAGTTTTACCATTTGTATTGATTCTCAATTTGTGGATTATATTCTCAATCCTAGTATAGATTGTCACAAATTAGATCTATAAATTAAATGTATAATGCTTTATTTTAGATTATAAATCTCAATATCAGAATAAATTCAAGATTTGTTTATATTTTTATTTCTACTTCTCAATTTAAGATTACAATGCTTGATTTCATGTTTTATAATATCACGATTTGAAAAATACTTTTCTAGGTAGTCGTACAATAATACTTAAAAAGGAAGATATCCCAAATAGTATTTTATTTCAAACGTTTTCCTCAGTTCCTGTTGAAACTTTATACGTTAACGTTGTGTGTTATAAAATATAATATTTAATATATAAAATATAATATATTATATAAAAGAAAACTTTATACGTTCGTTGTGTGTAAAATAAAATATATATCGTTGTGTGTTATAAAATATATATAAAAGTGAAACTTTATACGTTCTTTGGCTGTTACAAAATATATATAAAAGTGAAATTCTATTTATATAATTTATATAACATATATATAACATATATAATATATGTTATATATGTTATATATTTTATATATGTTATATATGTTATATATAATAATCTCAGAAGGTGCATTCCGAATAAAACAACATCACAAAATTGATTCTTCCAATTATGATTATGTGTATTATAAGTATTGTTTTTGCAATTATTTAATTCATTAAATTGCTTATATTGATTGAAACCTTATGTTCTTAAAGGATTAAATATTTCAGCCGAAGCATTGCCTTACATGAACGTAGATGATATAAATACAATATTCAGCAGTGTAGAGGAACTTGGTTTCAAAATTTTATATCGCGGCAAGCTGGACGAATGGCATAAACAAAATGTATGAAAACATTTCTAACTAAAATCAACCCATATTTTACTTCCATATGTATAAGCAAATCAATTCTACGCGCCCACACGGGATGTCATGAAGTTCATTTCAATCATTTCTTCCCATTTAGAGTAAAGGAGAAAAGAAACGAAGATGGAAACCAGTTCTTGACATCCCGTCTTGACGCCTAGATTAACATAATAATTACCACAGCACAAAATCTTCACATTAACGTGTCCATCATACTCAAATCGAATTTTTAACAAAATTTTAAAATATTCGCTTAAAAATACATATATTGTAATTGTAATTTAAATCTTATATTTCAAGAAAGAAATGTTAGTGTACTATTGAAGAAAATTAAATTCGACACCCAGACTTAAGTTTACAAAGCAACTTCACAATTAAATTTCATAGATGAATTTTTATCAATTTAAAAAAAATCTTTCAGTCTGAATACTTAAATACTATTTCAGTAATAAATTTTCAAAATCGTGTAACCCATGTAATTACATATACAGATATTAATTTTTAAATATAATATTTGATTGAATACTATATTACGTTGCATCATGCTGTATAAGATAGCGGAATTTTGACAGCGGAAAATAAGAGATTGCGCTACTCTCCGCAAGTGGCAGCACTATCACTAAAGAGAAAAAATTTTGTTATGTAATTACCAGCGGAACTTTTTCATTCATTATGTACCACTTTTTTCACTAAATAAAATACCCCAGCGGAAAAAAATATTAAAAGTGAACCTTAAAATGGCAAATTAATTGATCTCCGAAGTAAAGAAACTCGGTATATGAAATCTTGAAATTTAACAACAAACCGTCTATCCGCCATTTCTTCCAATAGTAACCAATACTTTCGGTTATTTTTCTAGTAGCCTAGGTCATACTGAGACTATATGGAAAATTTGGGGAAAATTCAGAGACCAGAATTTTCACTAGAATTTTTTGATTTTCGGCGGCCAAATAAGAGATTTTCAGTTTTTGACCAATATCTCAAAAAACTTCCACTAGTAACCAATACTTTCGGTTGTTTTTCTAGTAGCCTAGGTCATACTGAGACTATATGGAAAATTTGGGGAAAATTCAGAGACCAGAATTTTCACTAGAATTTTTTGATTTTCTGCGGCCATATGTTATTTTCAGTTTTTGACCAATAACTCAAAAAACTTCCACTAGTAACCAATACTTTCGGTTGTTTTTCTAGTAGCTTAGGTCATACTGAGACTATATGGAAAATTTGAGGAAAATTCAGAGACCAGAATTTTCACTAGAATTTTTTGATTTTCTGCGGCCATATGTTATTTTCAGTTTTTGACCAATATTTCAAAAAACTTCCACTAGTAACCAATACTTTCGGTTGTTTTTCTAGTAGCCTAGATCATACTGAGACTATATGGAAAATTTGGGGAAAATTCATAGACCAGAATTTTCACTAGAATTTTTTGATTTTATGCGGCCAAATAAGTGATTTTCAGTTTTTGACCAATATTTCAAAAACTTCCACTAGTAACCAATACTTTCGGTTGTTTTTCTAGTAGCCTAGATCATACTGAGACTATATGGAAAATTTGGGGAAAATTCATGGACCAGAATTTTCACTAGAATTTTTTGTTTTTCTGCGGCCAAATAAGTGATTTTCAGTTTTTGACCAATATTTCAAAAACTTCCACTAGTAACCAATACTTTCGGTTGTTTTTCTAGTAGCCTAGATCATACTGAGACTATATGGAAAATTTGGAGAAAATTCATAGACCAGAATTTTCACTAGAATTTTTTGATTTTCTGCTGCCATATGTGATTTTCAGTTTTTGACCAATATTTCAAAAACTTCCACTAGTAACCAATACTTTCGCTTGTTTTTCTAGTAGCCTAGATCATACTGAGTCTATATGGAAAATTTGGGGGAAATTCATAGACCAGAATTTTCACAAAATTTTTTTGATTTTCTGCGGCCAAATAAGTGATTTTCAGTTTTTGACCAATATTTCAAAAACTTCCACTAGTAACCAATACTTTCGGTTGTTTTTCTAGTAGCCTAGATCATACTGAGACTATATGGAAAATTTGGGGAAAATTCATGGACCAGAATTTTCACTAGAATTTTTTGATTTTATGCGGCCAAATAAGTGATTTTCAGTTTTTGACCAATATTTAAAAAACTTCTACTAGTAACCAATACTTTCGGTTGTTTTTCTAGTAGCCTAGATCATACTGAGACTATATGGAAAATTTGGGGAAAATTCATAGACCAGAATTTTCACTAGAATTTTTTGATTTTCTGCTGCCATATGTGATTTTCAGCTTTTGACCAATATTTCAGAAACTTCCACTAGTAACCAATACTTTCGGTTGTTTTTCTAGTAGCCTAGATGATACTGAGACTATATGGAAAATTTGGGGAAAATTCATAGACCGGAATTTTCACTAGAATTTTTTGATTTTCTGCTGCCATATGTGATTTTCAGTTTTTGACCAATATTTCAAAAACTTCCACTAGTAACCAATACTTTCGGTTGTTTTTCTAGTAGCCTAGATCATACTGAGACTATATGGAAAATTTGGGGAAAATTCATAGACCAGAATTTTCACTAGAATTTTTTGATTTTCTGCGGCCAAATAAGCGATTTTCAGTTTTTGACCAATATTTCAAAAACTTCCACTAGTAACCAATACTTTCGGTTGTTTTTCTAGTAGCCTAGACCATACTGAGACTATATGGAAAATTTGGGGAAAATTCATGGACCAGAATTTTCACTAGAATTTTTTGGTTTTCTGCTGCCATATGTGATTTTCAGTTTTTGACCAATATTTCAAAAACTTACACAAGTAACCAATACTTTCTGTTGTTTTTCTAGTAGCCTAGATCATACTGAGACTATATGGAAAATTTGGGGAAAATTCATGGACCAGAATTTTCACTAGAATTTTTTGATTTTCTGCGGCCAAATAAGTGATTTTCAGTTTTTGACCAATATTTAAAAAACTTCCACTAGTAACCAATACTTTCGGTTGTTTTTCTAGTAGCCTAGATCATACTGAGACTATATGGAAAATTTGGGGAAAATTCATGGACCAGAATTTTCACAAAATTTTTTTGATTTTCAGCGGCCAAATAAGTGATTTTCAGTTTTTGACCAATATTTCAAAAACTTCCACTAGTAACCAATACTTTCGGTTGTTGTTCTAGTAGCCTAGATCATACTGAGACTATATGGAAAATTTGGGGGAAATTCATAGACCAAAATTTTCACTAGAATTTTTTGATTTTCTGCTGCCATATGTGATTTTCAGTTTTTGACCAATATTTCAAAAACTTCCACTAGTAACCAATACTTTCGGTTGTTTTTCTAGTAGCCTAGATCATACTGAGACTATATGGAAAATTTGGGGGAAATTCATAGACCAGAATTTTCACTAGAATTTTTTGATTTTCTGCTGCCATATGTGATTTTCAGTTTTTGACCAACATGTTCGAGCCTTCTTAGCCGTTGTTCAGATCATTTCTAATCTTGAAATTCAGACGTATCCGGTACATATCTCCTTCCTTAATTAAACCTAGCATCATATAACGTAAGTCTTTAGTATTACTCAGCGGTGTGAATGCACAAGCTTGTTGCGAGTTGCTCAGGGTTAGGGAAGTTTGACACCACATTGCCGAGTAAGTGGTCCACTATACAAATAAAAATCTCATGTGGCGAAAACAAAAACTAAATAAATACAATAAAGCGGTTTTATTTCCGTGTGCCCATGTTGGCTACTCAACATCTTCAATCTCCTTTAGATGGTTGTCTATTCTAGAATTTTAGTAATCAAATCATTAAATTATGCGGTAATACATATATGGAAAAAAAAACAATTTCAACGATGAAACATGCGAAGAACGTTTTTTTGTATTACATGTAAATTCCTTTGTAAATAATATTTAATCCAACAAAACAGGAAGCAAATTTTAGAACTCTAATGTAACTTATTATATGATTAGAAGTGATCAAAGGAAACATACATTTTTAAATTATATATTAATACAAAAATAATGGAAAACGGTTTACCAATGGGTCCACCCATATCCACCTGCGCGATCACAGATTCTTCTCCGCACCTGTTAGCTTGTTGTATGATCTGAAGCTTAAGATTGATACCGTAGCTTTTTGTTTCTATTTTTCGATGACAACGCATAATAAGTCACACGTACACAGCTGAAAATATTTATTGCACGTCAAGGTATTAAGGTTTCTACAGTTATTCCGCAGCTGGTTGATTTATGTACCCACTTCGTTTGGTTTAATAATGTGGCGAGTACTTTGGATTTTTTTCAATAAAACATTCACCGTTTCCTTAATGTTTATAAGAATAGATGAACAATAATTATTTTTATCGATTTTATATAAACCAAAACTATTATCACCAATTTTAATATTATTTCTCTTTGGGAATACTCCCCACAAGCTCAAACTTTAAAATTCTTTTGTTTTTCATATATATTAAGATCAAACAGCTTTATTTATTCCAATAAATATGCATTTACAATAACTTATCTTGCATCTAGCTTAAACATTTTCCCCACCAAAAAAAAAAAAAAAATACACCAGCCGCGAACTTTATTGGTCCTTTTGATCACCGCCTAGTTAGCGCCACTTCATATGAGAGCGAAAGATGATATTTGTTTATATTAGAAAACGCCTCAATTCATTTTTATTATTATTTCATCATTTGTTACATTAATACTAATCTAATTGAACATTTAACATAATATCCAGTCGAATTATAATCATCTATGAAGTTTATATTACAATAAAACTAGTTTTTTCAGAAATCGATTACCTTTCGCTCAAGTTCCAAAATATTCCGTCAGATATCAGCCACTTGGCGTGAAAAGGCAAATATACCTCGTTAAAATCCCCAATTGGCCATTAGTCCTTTCCCTTACCGTACCATAATTATTGATAATTTTTTTTTGTTTTGTTTTCCATCTCT
The DNA here is from genome assembly GCA_947310385.1 of Nephrotoma appendiculata. NCBI lineage: Eukaryota > Metazoa > Arthropoda > Insecta > Diptera > Tipulidae > Nephrotoma > Nephrotoma appendiculata. Next base: position 32,118,320 of record OX371223.1, read on the forward strand.
ATTCAAAATTATCAATTAATTCCATGGTTGTATTATATAATCCAAGAAGAAATTTAGTTGCATAATTGGTACGCGTGGCGTTTACAAAACGATAAAGGAATTTCGAAAATTAAGTAAGCATGAAATATGTAAGCCAACCGTTACAATCATATGAAATAGTTTACGTTGAAAAAAACGGCAAGCTTTGGCTTTCCCGTATTGTTAGCGTTCCTAACTCACTAGAGACACAAGAACTGCTTTAAGCGACACGATGTTACGACCCGAGAAATACGAGCAATCAAGTTCACTTCCAATAGGAAAATAAATTTAATAAATCATGGTGGTTCATCGAGTTTCAAGCCAATATACGTTTACTGGCTTTACGTAATGGTATACTTAGACCGATTGCTCTGCAAAAGCTGAGGCTGTTAGGAAACCACTACCCGAATGCTGAATGGTCAAAAACTGAAAATCACTTATTTAGCCGCAGAAAATCAAAAAATTCTAGTGAAAATTCTGGTCCATGAATTTTCCCCAAATTTTCCATATAGTCTCAGTATGATCTAGGCTACTAGAAAAACAACAGAAAGTATTGGTTACTTGTGTAATGTTTTGAAATATTGGTCAAAAACTGAAAATCACATATGGCAGCAGAAAATCAAAAAATTCTAGTGAAAATTCTGGTCTATGAATTTCCCCCAAATTTTCCATATAGTCTCAGTATGATCTAGGCTACTAGAAAAACAACCGAAAGTATTGGTTACTAGTGGAAGTTTTTGAAATATTGGTCAAAAACTGAAAATCACATATGGCAGCAGAAAATCAAAAAATTCTAGTGAAAATTCTGGTCTATGAATTTTCCCCAAATTTTCCATATAGTCTCAGTATGACCTTGGCTACTAGAAAAACAACCGAAAGTATTGGTTACTATTGGAAGAAATGGCGGATAGACGGATTGTTGTTAAATTTCAAGATTTCATATACCAAGTTCCTTTACTTCGGAGATCAATTAATTTGCCATTTTAAGGTTAACTTTTAATATTTTATTCCGCTGGGATATTTTATTTAGTGAAAAAAGTGGTACATAATGAATGAAAAATTTCCGCTGGTAGTTATATAACAATATTATTTCTCTTTAGTGATAGTGCTGCCACTTGCGGCGAGTAGCGCAATCTCTTATTTTCCGCTGTCAAAATTCCGCTATCTTATACAGCATCGTTGCATCGTAAATATAATACAAAGTTAAATATGATCTATGTATAATGTTTATTTATATTTTACAGAATTACTTATCATTACACGAAACTTCATATAAACCGATTGCTTCAAGCTCAACCTACGATAATTCAACAAATACTAGCACTTATGCAACCGATGAGTCAAACAGTAAAGAACCATTTGTCAGGTCCTTTAAGATTATTTCGATGCATGCGCTTTGAGTCCAAGCATCGCGAAATTAAAAATTACACAAACATAAATTTTTCTAGAATAAATTTACCTTTTTCTATTGCCAAAAAATGTAATATAAAATTTACATACACAATTATAATGAAAAAACATATCGAAAATAATTTAAGGATTATTAAGCCAAATAAAAATAATGAAATTATTGAACTGACTCAGTATAACTTTAAGCCGGATCAATATTTGAAATATCAAAATATGCTTTCTGCTTATCATATAATGTACAAGAATACTGAAATTAAAATAAATGATTATTTTTTTCATCAAAACAAAAATTTCAAAAAAAATTATGTAAAATTAAACATATTTTGGTTGAAGACGCTCAAGTAATTATAATTGCACAGATTAGAGAAATAATTAAATTTGATAATCATTACAAAATGTATTTAATTACAAAAGAATTATTAGATGTTGAGAGTTTTGACTTAAACGAAGTACGATTAAAATTAACAATATTGCGAAAAAATCAGCATGAAAAACACTATGTGAAATATCCTTTGTTGTAAATTGATTTTGTTACATTCTTTAGTATTTAATTTATTATTAATACAAGTAAACTTGAAGAAAATGTGTGTAGGAATAATTTCAAAATTAATATTAAAATTTAATGTAAAATTTCAATACATAGCTTTTAATGGAGATATATTATGGAATTAAGCTTTAAAAATATTGATAAATAAACAGAATTGACTGGAAATACATATTTTATATAAAAATCGTAAATAATATTGTAAACTATATTTTTCATTAAATAATAAATAAAAATTTATTTTATAAAATTAATAACGAATTTTACTTACTTAATTGGAAAATTGAATACTCAGAAAATATTAGTTTATTCTCAAAACATAAAACAAGAACTAATTCAATGCCTTATAAACTGAAATTGTGAATTTTAGTCTCATTTTAATATAATTTTACTTCTAAAATGGAAATTTATCCGCTCAAAGTTTATGAATTTAAATGTTTAAATCGTGGTATGTTGGACACTTCACATGCAGTAAGACGATTGCAGAGAACGAAACCAATTGATTTAATGGATTAAGGACACCAGAGCAAAGACTACTTCAGTAAATAAACTATAAAAGGAGCTGGCCAATGGGCCTCTTCTCATTCACAAGTGACTAAATTAAGAAAGAAAAATTACTAGATGAATTGTATTCAGTTGTAATAATTTAAATAAAAAAAAAAGAAAATGTTTAAATGTGAATTAAAATCTCAAAAATTGGAATTGTATCTAAAATTAATATGGTAATTCTTATATTGCTGCTTGATTAAGCTTAATTCCAACGCTATTAGTTTTATTATAATCATAATATTTTTGAATTTTTGACTTATAAATAGATGGCTAATGTGTAAGAATCACAACAATCAGTTTCGAACAGACGAGATTAATGATTTGAAAAAATCAGTCTTCTCATCAGGTCGCGACGACTGATGTTGTTTATTACATTGAAATATTGTCTATATATAAAGAGCAATACCATGTAGTTGTACTACTAGCGAATTACTGCGTAGCATACGAAATTTTGATTCTTTCACATTTCCATCTATATTCTATTTTAACAATTAACTTTTCGAATTCACGAATTTTTTATATTTTACTTTGGTTTTTATCAATTGTAATGGTGTATTGTGATTGTTCCGTATATTGGTCTATTTCAGCACTCTCGAATTAATTACACAACCGTAGGAAATTCTTCCATTTGCGTCAATCTGTATGACAACGACCATGATAATCGACACCTACCTATACACAATCAACTTCCCAACCACCCCATACATTTTTTCTTTCCTTTAATTCGTGAATTCGAAAAGTTAATTGTTAAAATAGAATATAGATGGAAATGTGAAAGAATCAAAATTTCGTACGCTACGCAGTAATTCGCTAGTAGTACAACTACATGGTATTGCTCTATATATATAGACAATATTTCAATGTAATAAACAACATCAGTCGTCGCGACCTGATGAGAAGACTGATTTTTTCAAATCATTAATCTCGTCTGTTCGAAACTGATTGTTGTGATTCTTACACATTAGCCATCTATAAGTCAAAAAAAAATTCAAATTTATCCGCGATCCAGCGTTAAAGGAAAGAAAAAATGTATGGGGTGGATGGGAAGTTGATTGTGTATAAGTAGGTGTCGATTATCATGGTCGTTGTCATACAGATTGACGCAAATGGAAGAATTTCCTACGGTTGTGTAATTAATTCGAGAGTGCTGAAATAGACCAATATACGGAACAATCACAATACACCATTACAATTGATAAAAACCAAAGTAAAATCATAATATTCTCGTTTCTACCTCAAGTGTATTCCTATCAGCACAAATTTTGTGAACTATTGGCTTAGAATGCAGTTTGATCCTCTCGAATCACTAAATGTATTCTTATATTGCAACTTGACAATACTTAATTCAGGCAAAATAGATTATAATTATGATCCCTATATTCTCAATCCTAACAAAATCGTAAAAAAGGTTAACAAATAATAATTATATATTGTAATTCTTAATTTTAGAAGATTCTATTCTTAAAATATGCAATATAATCATTAATTTAGATTAACTAAAAAAAATATTCACATTTTTTAACTTATATATTTACATTACTAAGAATAATAAACTTCTATAAAGAATTTTATATAATGCAAACTATGCTTTTTCTTCACAATTTTGTCGTTTTCTGAAATGATAAATCATCAAGAAAATTTTCAACCCTAAACTGTATTTAAGAATAACTCCGCTTAGCGCACATTTGATCCGGTTTTATTCACGAATTCATACATTTAATGCTTAATATCAGCCATTTTTCTCTCAGTGTAAAACTATTCAGCCCATCGTTTTCATTTGCAAGAGAGCCCATCGTTTTCATTTTCACAAGCCAACCTTCCCTGTTTCACGAGTTTCTTTCGTTAAAATATCAATAATTTGGCGAATGTTGGAATAATGTCGCATAATTTTATCGCCATTCGGTAATAATGGTGTTAACGAAAATACTTGTTGCACAATCTTATATATAGCAAAGACCAAAGTGTCAGATTAAGTATGGTATGGTAAGTGACTACTGGACTAAGGATTATGTTTTGTGACAACCATTTGCAACAAAGACGTGTGACGTGTGACGGGTGTCTATAGCCAATCATAAACGACTATTTTGACATTCGTCACACGGCACACGCTACACGCCGAGACATGAACAAATTTTATCTTTTCCGTGACGGTCACACATACATAAAAAATTAGAAACATGCAAACAAATTTTTAATTGTTTTGCCACAGTGTTTTTTAGTGACGGAACACAATTAATATACACCACAAAAAATATTTAATTAGTGTGCGTGGCGGCATCCGTCGCAAATGTAAATGGTTGTTAAGAAAGCGTCACGTTAATTTCAACTTGTCACACGTCACACGTCGCATATGTAAATCCACCTTTAAGGGCGGAATATTTTCCCACAGGTGGGACCTTCGCCGGTGAGAGACTAACGTTCTAGGAACTCCTCAATAAAACCATAAAGGAATACCACAATTTCCTAAATTAAAAATAGGTAGCAAAATCTTGAACCATACTACATCAGAACCATACTACAGCCAAACCAACTATGCCACCAGTCGCACTATGCATTGTGCACCATTGAGCACATTGTTTTTTCAGCAGGAATCTTACTAATCCATCCGAAATCTAATAAAGCCAGCCGGAACTATATTCTCTAACGGGTGAGAACCGATTTCTCTATATATGAGGTATTTTTATTCAATCTGGTCCTTTGCAATATATTTCGAGTAGTTTTTTTAACACACCATCAATTAAGTGGCCGCCTTTATTGGTCAAAACAAAATGTACCCTTTTGCTGCGTTTCCCATCATCTTTTCGAGCATCTCGGGCGGTATAGCGATGATTTCGGCTCGAATGTTTGCCTTGAGCTCGTCAATAGTGTGAGGCTTGCTCGAATACACTGTGTTTTTCAAATAACCCAACAAAAAGAAGTCTGGAGGGGTCAAATCTGGAGATCTTGGTGGCCAGTAAATGTTGCCTCTTTTTGACTTCAGTCGTCTAAGGAATCTTCATTGCAGAAACTGAATTAATTGATTTGTTGTGTGGCATGTCTCACCGTGTTGTTGAAATCAGAAACCAAGAAGACTTTTTGCACATTTGCTGGCAGGCACAATGAGCCAACACCCACCAACATCGATTTCCATTGACTGTTCCTTTTCTCTGAAAAAAATGGCGGAAACAACGGGCCAACAGGCGTTTCACTTTCCTCTTGTGGATTCTTCGTTACCCATGTGTGAAATGGGACTCGTCGGTCATCAAAATTTGCTTCCAAAAATCAGGTTCAGTGTGAAATGGGACTCGTCGGTCATCAAAATTTGCTTCCAAAAATCAGGTTCAGTATGAATCATTCGGTCCGTAGGCAATATTCTTTGTATTAATTGCACTTTATACGGAAACAAATGCAAACCATCCTTCAAAATACTCCGCAAAGTGGTTCCACTGTCACCAAAATGCTGAGCGCGGCGATGATACGACACTTTCAGGTTCTGGGCAATGTTCTCACTGACAGCTTCAACCAGTTCTTTGAACAAAATTCGACAACAAACGATAAATAGTGTTGTCAGGCGATCTCTGTTGGCCACAATATTTTCGACGATATGCACGTTGAGTTAACAGAACTGAACGATTAGTTTCAATGTACAGCGTCACTATTTCGGCACGTTATTTCGGTGTGAAACGGTTGGTTAAAATTGTACTGAATTGACATTTCAAAAACATGTTTAATCAGATCAATCTGATCGGTTCAAGAAGAAATAAAAAAAACTTCCAATAATTCATGGACAACGGATTTATCAACATGTAAATGAAGAGCTTCGTGGTATGTTGCACACTTCACATGCAGTACGACAATTGCAGAGAATGAAACCAATTGATTTAATGGATTAAGGACACCAGAGCAAAGACATTTTCAGTAAATAACCTATAAATGGAGCTGGCCAATGGGCCTCTTCTCATTCAAAAGGGGCTAACCGGTTGACAAATGTCACAGTTATTCAATGTTTACATACCGACATAAAAGATAGCTCACCCTGTGCAGCCAAACTAGCTCTGGCACAAGTAAAACAATGGATCGTGTATCATTGTGAACTATCTGATTTTGCAGCCAAACCATACAATGCCATCTAGAACCATAAAAATCAAGTCGAAACAAAATGTTTACGAAACCATAAGAAGTCGGTGTGAACCATTCGGAGCAATAAACTGCTTATTGTTTATATTGGTTGATTTCGAGTGTACACTAGTCGCTGAGGATAATAATAATCGTGATATACCAGTGATTACTGGCCACTCGGTGAACTCGTGTGTGTGGCATGCCGATGTTCCACTAACTGATCACTGTAATTTTCTGTGTGGTATACCGGTCCGTTCAGTGCATCGGACGATAGTAATATTACAAGGAGTGGTATACCGGTGGTCACTGGCGGCTTTTTGTGAATTTTCTGCGTGATAATACTGGCCGGTGTTTGTATTTTTCTGCGTGATATACCGATAACCACAAGTCACTTCCAAAATTGTTCAACATGGCAAACCGGTGGTACACCGGCAGGGAACTTGTTAAGAATCTCAATTTAAAAATAAATTTGTTTACCTTTCAGCTCGAAAGGTAAACAAGTGTGTCGTGACTACACACACTGCACTATCGAACCTCAGTCCAGTAAAATCGATAGTTGCTAACTTTGAGTGAAATGGTTGCATTTTGTTTAACAGAGACTGAACCTTTACAAAAATTATTACTTAATTTTGGATTTACTAATTAAAACCTTGTTCAAATACATATAGAAAATACATTGTATACACCCTGATTTATCACCTTTAAGTTTCATAGAATTAAAAATACATTGCAAACCCTAGTAAATTTATTTAGAAAATAAAAATCAATTTAGTATTTTATTAAATGTAAAACACTAACGATAACTAATTTTTTGAGGTATTTGCAATTTTGTTCAACTCGAAAAACTACATCAAGCACAAGAACAAACAAAAATTACACTGTATGGTGTTTAAGTACGGATACACAAAAACAACAAATTCACCTAACATCCAAGCTCATTAGTCATTTTGTAAACTATTTTTTCCAATTTATGTAGGTACAATAAGTATACACATAATACAAAACATACATAGATATTTATGTGTATACGTGTACGTATTGTTGTTGGTGTACTGGGAAAATTTTAAAATACAAAATACAATTTATTTATTCAATACATATATGTATGTATAGTATAAGAACAACAGCAATAGCTTTACAACAAATTTTTTTTTTGTTGTTCCTCGCTCGCATCCAAAGCGCAGAGCTAGAAAAAAAAGCTCAACTAGAAAAGGAACACAAAGAAACCAAAAATATATCGAATAGATAAGTTTGTTGCCAAAATAATAATAAAAAATAAAGTCATAAAATTTCATTAGTGAACTTTACTTTTAGAGCTTGAGCTCACAAAAAAAGTTTTTATTTTAGAAATGTAAAAATTCAATTTAGAAAAACCACTAAAAAAGGAAAGAAAATTTGTGCTTTCGTTTCCAGCATAAAAAACATTGTAATAATTTTTTGTCTATTTTTCCTGCTAAATTATATATGTATGTGTGTATGCGCGCATATATGGTATGTGTTCGGCTCTCTACTATTTATATGTATGTAAGTATGTTAAGTTAAGGCCGGGGTGGATATGGGTCGACCGACGGTACATAAAGTCAATAAACCTTACCCGAGGCACAAAAACAAATAATAACTCGATAACGTTTTTTTTTCGTGTAGAGCTTTTCCTTCTCTCCGTGTTTGCAAAACAAGTTTTGACTTTTTCTATATATAAGGAAGCAAAACCAAAAACAAAATATAAACCAAGGTTTGGTCCTCTTGGCACTATGGTATATAAAACACAGGCATCGCCGCAAAAGGCAAAAAATTACCAATAATAAATTTCGAGGGAAATGAGGAAAAGGCATCACACAGATACACTAAAAGCACAAAATTAAAATTAAATTTTATTTAAATAATGTCAGAATAAAGTCTTTCAACTATATACAGACAAACACATATCTACGATAAAAGTTTTTTTTCTACATAATTTATTGATAAAATTCAAAATAAATTCGATAAACAAAAACGTTTATTGATTAAAATGAAATAATTATTCGGTTTTTGTGAAGAATAATACTCAGATGGTGTGGTACATGGTTTAGTTTGTATATTTTCATTTTCCTATTCATAGATTTTTATATAGTTTGCTCACCTTCTGCGGTTGTGGCAAATCGTTGCCACTATGTTACGTGCAAAGAAATCAGAATAATACACATTTCATAGGTGAAAATTCAGCAAGCTAATATTTTTCCAATACCGATTACGATCGGTGATGAAAATTAACACAACTATGACCGCCTGTCGGAGTGTAGAACTCATGGGCCGACCCATATTCAATGTCCGATCGAAGTATTCAAAAGCTTCCAAAGCAGCTTTTTCGTTTTCTTATTTTTTTTTTTCAAAAAATAGATTAAGTTTGCAGTAGTGACGTTTTTTGGCAAAACCTGTTTTTCAACAAAAACTCTGCTCCTGTACCACTCAGATGGGTTCATTGGTCGGGATGAAACATCGTAAAAGGTTTTCAACAAGAGGTTTCATTTTAAATAGCCTGCTGTTTGGGCAAGCTGTCATCTTTTGGCATTTGACAAGTAAAAACTACACCATTACTAAAAATGGTATGATACACGCTTCAACAACGCATTAAAATTCACTATAAAAATGGTGAAAATTTTGCAGTCCCAGTTCGCCGTGGAGCAACTTCTCAGCCGGAAATAGTGAAACTGGTGAAAAAATTTGAGCTGTTGGGACAAGTTAGTAATGTGAAGACTCGAAACCGTGTGCGTCAAGAAGAACCGAGAGTATTGCTGCTGTAGCCCTGTAGTATTGACAAAATCCCAGGTTTGTCGATTTCTCGTCGAACTTTGGAATTAGACATTCCACAAACGACATTTTGTTGTAAACGACATTACACCGTATTTTGCATTAAAACTTAGGTCTTAAGGCTTTTAAAGTTCAGTTCACACAAGAACTCAAGCCGGTCGATCACCATAAACGTCGTATCTTCGTTGATTGGGTCCTTCAAATGCATCAAAATGATCCGGATTTTCATCGAAAAATCATCTTCAGTGTAAGGCCGATTTTCGCCTTGGAGGCTTCGTTAATAAGCGGAATTGTCGCATTTGGGTCACAAAAAATATAAGAATGATTATTGAAAAGTTTCTCATCCTCAACGTGTCACTGGTTGGTGCGGTTTTTTCCTTGATATCGTTTTCAAATGTTAATGGCATAACTTCTTCTTTACAATGAAATAAACATTCATTGATTTCTCTTCAAAAATACTCGTTTTTCTAGTATCAAAATGAAACCTCTTATTGGAAAACCCTTTACTTAACTTTTTTCGACAAATTGGGAGATTTAACTGATTTAGGCAAAATTGTTCGGAAGGAGCAGCTTTTATCAAATATTTCGAAAATATATGATTTACGAGAAAAACGACTAAAGGCTAAAAGATTTTTAATTAAATATACAACAATACTAGTCCATACCAGTTTTGCTAAATTTAAGCTTAAATTAAGATTTTTGACAAAAAACGGATTTTGAACAAAAATTTGGGCCCTGTAGCCTATACGGATTGGTTGATCGGGATGAAACTCAAGCTTTTCCCATAAATTGGAATATTCTAAGAATTTTTGAACTTTTGAACATCGGTTCCTCGGAAGTGATCGTTTTAATAGGAGATCTTCAAATTTTTTGAAAAGTATATAGTATTTGATAGTCAGGTTGGAGTGAAGACAGAGGAATCACATCCTGTGCCGCCTCTGTATTTAAATTCAGCAAGTGCTCACATCGCTTCCTTGCGGCGGCCACCGGTAACTAATAACTAATTAACTTGGATATTCACATGAACCACCACGGCCCCGAAATAAGGGCAATGATTTAAAATTCGGAACATAGAATTTATTCAGCTTAAACCACCCGAAGAGCCTCCACCAACCCTTTGATTAGACTTCTTAGTATAAGCTCAATAAAATTGCACTATACATGAAACTATGTTAATCGGCAACATCATCGTCGATTACAGTCGCCAACAATTTACTCTCAGTCAAAGCAACAACTTCGATAAGCACGAGTTCGGAGTTGATTAATCAATTTCGCCAATTTGTAATAGAGTTTAGATTCATAAACAACCGGATCTGCGTACTCAGATTGCTCACACATCACTTCAACATTATGATTGTTCTGGATGACTTCAACTATAGGTAAAAATACAACAAAATCTAGAAACACGTGGCTAGATGGTAAAATCCAGATTCAATTCAAGGAAAGGATTGCACAAACAGAACCTCTGTCAATCAACCACTACATGGCCGCAAGGAAACACTACAACAAACCGCATAACCAACAAGTGCTTAAAATCTAAACTGTCAATTTAAGAGAAAGATATTGTTCTACAAAAGAAATCGATACCGGTTGCTATCCACGTATTAGCGCAATCCGCAATGAATCTGGAGAGTTACAAATGGACAGAAATACCATTCTGACAGTGTGGCGAAATTATTTCTCGCCATTCTAAAATAGACGGACGTTCTTTAGTGAAAGAAATGACACATCCAACCGGTCTATCTTACTATTAAGTGCGAAGAGTCCTATTCAAATTGAAAAATATTAAGTCACGTGGTGAGGATTGCATCTGTTATGAAATGCTCAGAGAGACCGTTTGGGATGAGAATCCCAGACGTTAGTCCTAATTTTTTCGTATTTTTCGTATTTTTCGTATTTGACTCTAACGGGTATTTATCCACCGGATAGTCCACCGCGGGAAAATTGGCGTCGCTTAGAGTATAAAGGAAAAACGAGCCAACGGATTCGCAACATCGTGTCCAATTATACCAATATTAGTTTTGCTTTTTATAATAATAACACAATAAAGAAAATGATTTTTAACAATAAACCTAGAGTTGATCGCCTTTCCAAATCTGGTGTCTATAGGATCAATTGCAATGATTGTAGTTTCTCCTATATTGGTCAGACTGGGCGCAATTTTGGAGTTAGAGCTAAGGAACATTTATCTGGTTGCAACCAATCAACTTTCCATAATCATTTAACGTCAGAAAATCATACAGCTAGCTTGAACAATTTAGATATATTACATATACAACCCAAAGGCAGACGTTTAGATACCTTAGAATCTTACGAAATTAGAAAATCAATATTTCTTAACCAAAATATCCTTAACGAACAGAGAGAAATCCGGTTCTCACCAATTACAGATCCCGCCCTTTTCTATACTCACGTACGCAATAATATACCTTGAATTTTGTTACTCAGCCTTTGACTCATCGCACACCTGCGCGATCCGTAGATTAATTTTTATTGCTTATTTTTTATTTTTTTTTTTTTTTTGCCCTCCTTCTTTTATTTATATTTTGCTTTTATTGCTTATTTTTTATTTTTTGCCCTCCTTCTTTTATTTATATTTTGCTTTTTTCTACTATATAACAAAATTTTTTACTAACACAAATCAGTAGATACTCCTGATGATGACCTAACAAGTCGAAATCGATCGAGTGATTTTTTAAACTTTTTGAAAATTATTCAAAATAACTGCGAAACAAAAAACAAGTGATTAATAAAAATGTCTTTATTAAGTATTAGGGTGTTTCGCCAAGTGTCTACGGCCAATAGCGTAAAAAGTATCCGCGTAGTCCCATTGAGATATTTTGCTGGGCTGCTACTGGACACATTCTGAGGATTGCATACACGTATCCTCCAAGGAAGTTTTACTAATTACCTAGAAAAATAGCTCGACATCGCTGTAATGGTATAGTGGCAAACTACGCGCTATCCGAAATCTCTGAAATGACAGAAAATTTTGAAAAAAAGAGTCCGAAGATGACAATTCTAAATATTTGATGGCCTCAGATTGGTCGACGAACTTAATAACGATTATGCAAATAGATCTCTTCACGAACCCAAAACGGTGTTGGCAATTTGTTATTCTAAAGAAGCCCGTAACTTTAAAATGTGAGGATCGTCGTTCTAACCACCCAAAAATTAGCGAATTTGAACCTAATGTGAATTATTTTGCATGTGAATTGCACTCAGACATTCCCTATAGATGTATATAAAGTTGGTTCAGGATTTATCCCGTAAAACGACGATGGCAACACCAAACTATCACGACAGTTTTCTATACCAGGACATTACTTACTCAGCCAAGAAATTTTACCATCCCAGAATATTTCATCCCAGGAAAATTTATAATGAGAGAAAACTATCATCTCAGAAAATAAAGTTAGCCCAGCTATCAGTATAGCGAAAGTTCACCATCCGATCACTATCGCATGGAAATTACACCGATTCCGTAAAAACTATAGCAACTACATAATAACTAAAGTACTAACATTATATTAATGGGACGACAGAAATCAGAGGATTTAATAAAAAAATTATTAAATAAAACGAACTAATTCGACATATTCGCTTTAACATCCCATTCTATAAAAGTGTATGATTAAGACGAATGCTTTTTAGATGCAGTACATTAACATCTTCATAAAGGACAAGTTTCATGAAACTTATATGCGTTCACGCGACGCAATTAAATTTTAAATTCCGATCTTCAGAATTTTAAATCATTAAATTACTCAAATTTTTGATGCTAAATCGATCCCACCGCCCATTCTATAAAAGTGGCAGATTAGGATGAACACTTTGTAAATGCGGCATACTTTGAAAACACTCGTCCTAATCCGACACTTTTATAGCATGGGCTGTGGAAGCGATTGAGTATTGAAAGATTGAGTTATTTAATTGGTTTCGAAATTTAAAATTCAACTGCGCCGTTTGGACGCATAGTATTTCATGAAACTGATCCTGTATGAGAAGAACATAGTGTACCGCATCTAAAAATTACTCGTGCCAATCCGACACTTTTGTAGAATGAGCTGTGGGATCGATTGAGCATCAAAAGATTGAGTAATTTATTGATTTTCGAAACTGTATATTTAATTACGTCACTTAGGCCAACAAACTTCTGAAATTATTATATTGAAATACAGTGAAACCTGTTTTTGTGTGGAAATAGAGACCGCATAAAAAAAATATTCCGAAACTTCACGAGTAAGTATAAAAATAGTTTTCGCAACATATTTAAAAACCGCATAAAAAAGTTTCATGTAGAAAAAAACTCAAAACATAACGCAAACTGTTACGTAATGTTATGAAATATCAAAAATAAAAAAAAACAAAATGGCTAACGTCAATTGGCTTATTAGATTAATCACATTCAATTATGTTCTAATTTGATTAAAATTATGAAAGAAATTAAGTAGATTGTCCTGAATAAATTTTTTTCACATCGCATAAAAAAAATCGCACAAAATAGAGCGCACAAAAAAGAGCGCACAAAAAAATCGCACAAAACAGATTTGACTGTATTTCGGTTTATTTTAGATATCTATTGTTATGCCGTGATAGAATAATATATATAACTTAATATCAGGATATAGTTTAGTTAGTATTTACCTCAAGCGTATATTTGAATTTTATGTGATGAAAGTGTGAGAAAACTTTTTTTACCTGTGAAAACATGTGCTGGGTAGTTGGCTCAACCGCTCACAACATTGTTAAAAAAAATTGTCTCATCTCGAATTTTCCCAAAAATGTGGAAAAATTAATTCATAATCCCCATTTTTAAAACGGCTACAACCCTAATATTATACTAACTATAGACCAATTGCGAAGTTGTTCACTGTGTTTTGCTTTCACTGGAAACCTCTGGACTCTGTTTTTCAGCACCGCGTTTTAAGAGGTCGATCCAGCACAACAAACCTAGTTGAATTCATATAATTAACATTTTGGAGGCTTGCAAGTGTAGTTCCTGCTCTGGGTGGAGTATTACATTAAAAATCGTCAACATCAAGTATCATTCAATTCTTTTACAAGCCGACCTAAGCCGCTTTGCAATCTGGTGCTCAAAGAATCATCTCGAACTTAACATCAGTAAATGTCATTCCATTAATTATTTTTGGAAGCGCTTACTCATTCAACTTAGAGATTATTCCATCAATACGGATGAGCCTTACTCGAACGTATAAATCACAAATTATACCCTCGTGCTTTCCTGCAGTTAGAACTACTCCTCATAGTATTCTTTACTGTTTCTAAGAGCCCAATCCTAGAATGCTGGGTGAAGTAGACATACAGAAAATTAAATTAAATGTTTCTATTTTTTTCTATTTTCTTTTCCTTAGTTTAAATTTATTTGCAATTAAAGAGGCCAACGGTGGGGTACTCTTTTTTGCGGCAGGATATCATTCTTTTTAACTTAATAAATTTAGAATCATCCAGAAATCATATTTGCATTTTAATACTTTTATTTATTTTTATAATTTTAGTTGAACAGTATGATATCCTTGATTATAATTTCCCTCAATTATATTCAAAAAAAGTAATATTAAAGTTGATAGTGACTCCCGCGTTCAGTCAGAGAGGGGTAATTAATTGGGTGTTTTTACTTGTACCAGGCTCCTTGCATACATTTGAATCCTTCTTCATTCCACATATGGTCGGTTGTCCAGAAAAATGACTAACGGCCGATTCCTTGCGTGCCTTTTCGACTTATTTTATGTCTCACGGTTTTTGAGTTAAATGATATACAGTTTCATCTTTCAAATTATTATATTTCTACTGTGCGGTCTTGCTGAGACCGCAATCTCGAACAAAACATCATTCTATTTCTATTTTACGATGAGACATACCACCCCTGTTTTCGTAATCAGAAAAAAATTAACGCAAACTTGATGGAATATATTTTATTCCATGGACATACGAGGGCAAATCAAAAAGTCTTGCAATATCATATGAAAAAAAAGAGTGAGTGAGACAGCCATATTTTTATTTTTCGACATCATCTCCTTTAAGGTTTATACATTTGTCATATCGATCAATTAACTTGCCTAAACCCTCTAAAAAAAAAGATTTCTTTTGCTCCATAAAATATTAATTTACAACAGAGTGTACTTCATAGTCACTGGAAAATTTCCGGCCCCCTAGTATTTTTTTCAAATTGGGAAACAGAAACTAGTCACTGGGTGCCAAGTCTAGATTGTACGGTGGATGCGGAATTTCCACGAAGCCGCAGTCTTTTAATGCAGCTTGAGCAATATTAACCTTGTGCACTGGTGCATTGTCGTGAAGAAGCAAGATTTTTTTCCTAACTTTCCTTGGCCGTTTTTCCCGGATCGCTTTTTTCAATTTTCGGAAAACCTCTGCGTAATATATGCCTATGATTGTGGTTTTCGGTGGCATATAATCGATTATCAAAATTCCTTCAGAATCCCAAAAAATTGTTGCCAAAACCTTAACAGCAGACGGTTTAGTTCTGAATTTCTTTGGTGGTGGTTCACTACGTTTAATCCATTGCATCGATTCTTGTTTGGATTCCGGATCCCAGTGATGAAGCCATGTTTCATCGCCTGTTATTATGTTATCCAAGAAATTTTCTGGATCTTCTTTGTACATATCTAAAATCGCCTTTGAAGTTTGAACACGCATTTTTTTTTGTTCTGCATTCAACAAACGGGGAACCCATCGCGCACTTACTTTCGACATGTGAAGGTGGTCATGTAATATAGTATATGTGGTACCGTTTGAAAGGGAAAGTCTCCACGCTAACCCTGGAACAGAAATACGCCGGTCCTCCAATACAATAGATTCGGCCAAAATTACGTTTTCATGGCTAATAGCATCTGCTGGCCGACCCGAGGGGTTGTCGTCTACTAATGACTCCCGACCACTTTTGAATAATTTTACCCACCTTGTTACTGTGGCATATGATGGTGCAGATTCGCCGTAAACTTTTGATATATAGTTGAATATATAAATTGCATTTCGTCCATCTTTACAGAAAAATTTAATAATGGCGCGATATTCAATTTCATTCATTTTAAGAAAAATTCAAAACACGTGTTACTAAATTGACAAAAACAAACGAACTGTAAAATTTACATCGAAATGTTCTTCTAGAAATTTCATCGCGACAAAAAATGGTTTTGAAAAATATATTGTTGTCTCACTCACTCTTTTTTTTCATATGATATTGCAAGACTTTTTGATATACCCTCGTATTTAACGATTAGCTAAAAAGTTATTCAATCAAAATTGACCATTTAAATATTTATACGCAAGCTAAATAATTTCACGGAATAAAATACAAATCAAGTTTGCGTTGATTTTTTTCTGATTGTGAAAACAGGGGCAGCATGTTGTACCATCACTGTTTTCGGCTTTCGACTTAGTTTAAGTTTCATTTTTCACTAGTAAAAATGGCAGCCTATTGCACTTCGAAAATCACGCATTTTCTAATGTGTTCTCAGCTTGCTCACGTAAAAAGTCACTCTATTTCTTTTCTACGATTTCTAAGACTACTAGATTATTCAAAATCATCATTCAATTATCATCAAATAATTTTTTCGTGTTTACGCGAAATACAGGGGTAGATACTCGATCGACACCAAACACACATTTTATCGATAAAAAATATCAACATAAAAAAAAAATTTGTTAGGAGAAATTGAGGAAAGCAAGGGCTGCTAGATTAATTGAAGTTTCAAAGTGAATCATATATATCAAAAAAAAAACATTTATCTAGTTTTGTTTTTTGGTCACTCAGTAAACTCAAAGGCATGCTACAATCTTATTTGGAATCTTATTGATATTTTATCGTGTTTTTTAATCAACCGGCCGCTAGTAACCCAATTGTACTGAATGAGTCCGATGTTGAGACATGATCGTTTGGCTTTCATGGCGATGTTGAAATACCGCTCGCGGCTCGATATGTCTTGCACACTTTGAGTGTGATTAAATATATAGCTAATCACTTCCTCGGAACTTGCCAATGAACGCCGACCCAGTATGAAACAATGGATCTCACCATTAATAACCACTACTTTTCTGATTTAAACTGTTCATTATGTAAAACTACTTCTGCCATCAAACAGTTAGTTCATTATAGAATTTATTTTGTTTATATACGAGTCACATAGGTAAAGAAAGAATGAAGTTTTTTTTAACACACATTTTTAGAATTTTATATCGCACACGTCAATGTGGTTTGTTGAAAATTTATGAATTTCCTAAGGCCCTAAATTTAAATTAAACATATAAAAATATGAATTATGTACGAGTATAAGGGAAATAATATTTTCATGAAAAGGTTTTATATACATCCGACTAAAAATATAAATGTATTCGTATAATAGTTCGAGACACTCGTTATAAATTTAATTTATATAATTCGTGTTACTTATCTCGTATAGACATACCCGTTCCATATATGCGGGGAGATGAAACCGCAAAAAGTTTAATCCTAAATCCAAATCAGTGTGTAGAATATTCTAAAGTATTGATTTTTTCAACATTTTGTCTACCCAGTGCTATATTTACGTACTGTGCGGTATAATAATTGGATTGGTTACGGATTAGCGATTCGATATCGCATCGTTTCTTGTGCGGTAAAATATACAGATATAAAGTTTTACATGAACTGTACGTAGATTGATTCAGCCGGCATATAAAAAATGTAAAAGTTTTTTTTTTTTTTGGTGTATTTTGATCAAACGGCATGATGGCATATGCATTGCACCATAATATTATAAAGTAAAGTTGGTTTAGATTTGTTATTTCTGATCTCAATCTTAAATGACGAGGAACAAACTGGGAAGTATATTTTTTGTAAGTTCAAATATAAGCTAGAAAGTTTGATTTTTCTTTTTGGTAGAATAGAATTGGAAATACCAAAAAAGTAACATTGTTAAAACTTTTTTGCATCCAATTCCAATGTCGTTATTCTAGATCCTTTCTTCCGTTTAGCTATGTACCGCACACATTTACATACGGAAAGAAACTTTATAATAACAGAGAATCCACAGCGAAATTTGTACCAGAGTTAGGCGGAAATTATTGCACATATTGTTCGGTACAGGTATAAATTCACATATGTACATATTTAGTCTGTACACCTTTGGAATTATGTTTAGTTTTTGTTTTTTATGAGTTTAATGTTTGTATTTTTATTTTGGAAATTAAATTAAGTTTTACATTTCCTATCGGTAGTAAAAGTTCGAGAATATACAACTTTTAGTTCTTTATACAAGTTGGTGTATTTAAATTATGTGTGGGAAAATATGGTAAGAAGCTGGGGCTAAACAAGTATAAATTGAAAATTGTAAAACATTCACATTTTTGAGACCATGAACATGTTAAGTAATTCATAAATTTAGTAGAATCTTTAGTTCGACAGCATAAGTGTTTACAGAGAACATGTTAAACATCATAAACGTCAACGTGTTTAATTATTTACCATACCATGCAGTCAAAGAGGAAACAAGTACAGCAACTAAACTTTCAGTGGTTTCTGTAGCTTCTAACTACTCCTAGATCAAGATCTGCAAACAATATTCTGGGGGATGATCCAAATAATTTAATGCAAGAATCTAAATTAATAAAAGTAACTTATGACACTGCCTCAGCAACATACCCGGCCGTAAAGCAAAGAAATCTTAAAAGGAGATTTTTATTTAAATGGCGCAATATTATTTTGCAGAACGAACCCGAAATTCAAAGGAGTTACTAAAAACCTTTCTGGAGAAAAATCGAGAATTTATGAAGTTTTTAATCACAGAAGATTAAAAAGGACGAATTTTGCTTTAGGGTGCCAACTATCCTAACCGCACAAAAAGTTAACACCAACGAAATTTCCATCAAACATTGTAAGGATATTTAATCCACTAGGCTGGATAGCTCCCATAACTATAGCGGTGAACATATTGATGTAAAGGTTATGTTGGTTGGGACGAAAATTTACCTAATCACCTGAAAGTCTAGCAGATAACAGCAGTTTTCAACAACAGTTACTAGTAGTAGAATTACAAGGGCTCTGTGATGCTTTGAATGCGACATATGCTGCTTTCATATACTACAGTCTAATTTTAATATCCGGAGAAGTTAAAGTTACGTTACTAGCATCAACTACTCTAGTAGCTTCATTAAAGAAAGTCAATACCCCACGACAAGAACTATGCGGAGCAGTTCAATTATCAAGATTAAGGAATAGCGTAAGGCAGTTTTTAGAGTCGCCAACATCAATATTCGCTTATACGGGTTCAACCGTTACCGCTGAATCCATAAGGCTTTCAAAAATTGAAAGGTATTCGCACTTTAAACCGTGAATCTGTCTGCATCAAAATGTCAAGCTTTTAGTACTCTAGAGAAGTGAAAAATTTATAATCACCACGAAACCTGCAATACACCAATATGATATTTGGGATAAAATATTTATTTATCATATACACGTAATTGATAAGAATCATTACTCTAATTTTGATCAATTATATAAAATGGTCAACAATGCCAGATGCAAGGATTATTTAAATGAACATCCGGTCTAATATCGACTGACGAGCTAACACGCAATTAAACAACCAACACTGTTGAACTGACTGTCGTTAATTTGATCAATTTGATATTTTACCAATATTATCCATTCCATAATTTTGTGTAGCAACGGAACAATTAGAATAAATAAATTAGATCTTTACAAATAGTAAAAAAAATCGGCACACCAACTTTCTGAGAGCTCCAAAAAATTCAAAAACTCGGCTGGATAACTCGTGCCGTCATCGGATGACATGACTGCATCAATTGAGCTGTAAACTAGTGTAGCAGTAAATATTTCATCCAGATTTTCTATTTATTTTTGAAACCAGTCGTTTTTGTGCAACAGTGAATGTTTCGTTAATTCCGGAAAAACATTAGCAATGAGCTCGTCTTCCGAACTTACAAAATGACAAAATTGGTTGGTGAAATCAACTATACCCTATTGATTTGTCTATGGTTGCGTATAGACCGGAGTCAAATCACTCGACAGTTGAACGCGCATGTTTATTATTAATAGCGGTCCACATCAATTTTTGGAAAATCGACCCCTGTACAGCTCAGACGGATTTATTGATCGGGATGAGACTTCATACTAAAATCTTGTTCATAAATTGGAGGTCTCAGTAATTTTTTACCTAAATCGGTCTACCGGAAGAAACAGCCTTCCATAGGAGATACGAAATGATTGTAAATTAAGTTTCTAGCCAAATTTGAGTTAATAAAAAAAACTTTATTTCAGCAAAATTCGAAATCTCTGCAGTTCAGGCTGATGAACAATTAGGATTAAAATTTCATATTTAATCTTTTTTCCTTAATTGGGGTCCTTACAAAATTTGGATTAAATCTATGTGTTGGAAATTTTAACATTTACAAGAAACGATGCAAATAAATTTAAAGATAATTTTGTAATGTTAGTTTTTTGAAATCTTATCAAAAATAATGCTATATTTGACAGTTTTATCAATAGTTCGGAAGATTAATTTTTTGCTTTAGAAATCATATTTTTAAGACTTATAAATACATTTCTGCTAAAACAAAGTTGGATGTTGATCACAACATATTCACCACTCGATTTTTGTATATATTGTTTTTCTCTAGCTTAAGAGTTATCCTAATCAGCCTGCAGATTTGAATTTTGGTTCTATTTTTGAGTCTCGTAGCAGTTTTTTAAGTTCTTTAAGATCAAGACACTAGAAAAGATTGTTCAAAGTTTTTTGTTTTGTGTAGGGCGTCGTCAGGTTTAAAGCATCGGCGTTTTAATGGTCGAAACGAATGATTGCATGCGGGTTTCGATGTGCACGCTAAGAATGTTTTAAAGCTTTCACTTGGTTTTGATTTCCAATTATTGATAAAACGTTTGCAATAACGTTTGTGTTGTGACGTTGCAGTTGATTGAAGGCTGTGAGTTAGTTAGCCATTCTGATTCTGAGGTGATGATTTATAAGAGGGTAGTATACCCCAAGACGCAAATCGGCTGGGTTCTGTTTATTCGTTATATGGTACCAATATTTTCTAGGAGTAAAAATTGAACCATCTTGATATAGTAATAACCTATGGTAAGGGGTCATCCCAGTCCAAAGCCTTCGCCCATGTTTGCTGAAATGATATTTGAACATAGATAGTTTAGCATAGATAGCACCTAGATAGGAGCTAACTAACCTTGAGGGTCAAATAACCTTGATGATTCCGGTAGTAGGCCTCGCTTAGTGAGCATTAGGATATCAGTCAGAGCAACTCTGTAAGTGAAAACATCAGTTAGGGTGTTCCTATAAATGCCGAGTACTTTAGAGCAGTGATTCTTAACAGGGGGGCCGCGGCCCTCTGGGGTCAGTAAGAAGCCTGCAGGGAGACACCAAAGTTTGCAAAATTGCCTTCAAAATATAAAAAAAATAAAATTGGTATATAAGGTAAATGTACCAATTACCGACAGTATAAGAATCTCGCTGACGTTTTGCTAAGATATTTTTTTGGGGTGAAGTTTTTTTTCAATATTATTACTGAAACAACAAAAACTTAATTTTCAATAAAAGAAGTTTGTATTTTTCGTATTTTATATTTAACGTTAAGTGTTATAAACAAATTATGTCCTTCTAATTCACAGCTAGGACATTAACTTTAGGAAATCAATCAAAAATAATTAAACCAAACGATAACAAATTGACTAAGATTAGGTTACAAAATAATAAAGATAAGTAATAATTTTAGTAAAATGATTTAAAATTATTCTTTTGGAAAGCTTCGATTTCAGGAACCTGCCCTCCGCTGGCATTTAATAGAGAAGGTGGGCTGATAACACTATATACTACTACTACTATACTTCTACTATACTTCTTCCTCTTTATACCAAATAGCGTTGTCCATGCTCGGCCATTTCCAGTTTTGACCACTCATTTGCATTGTTTTAATGAATGTTTCATTTTCTTTTACTTCCAGTACAGACGCAGGGAAATACTCTTCTTCGTATGCAACTATGACATAATCTCCAGGACATGTTTTTATAATTTATTTTACACTCGATCTGTTTGAAAATTATTTTTATGATCTTAGTTGAAATTTCGTTTCATTTCAATTCTCTTTCAGTGTTCAAAATATTTATTTGATGTAATTGCATCAGGATTAATTTTCCTTTTGATAATTTTCTACTTTTCAGTATTGGAGCGGATAATAAAAAGATTTTT
The DNA here is from genome assembly GCA_947310385.1 of Nephrotoma appendiculata. Taxonomy (NCBI): domain Eukaryota; kingdom Metazoa; phylum Arthropoda; class Insecta; order Diptera; family Tipulidae; genus Nephrotoma; species Nephrotoma appendiculata. Next base: position 32,140,964 of record OX371223.1, read on the forward strand.
TGAATGGGGTGGGAAAATTCTCTTTAAACGACAAATAAGAGCTACCTGGTTGCTTCGTTGTTATTGTTTTGATCAGCAATATTTTTAATTGGCGTACTCATAACTACAGCACTGGATATAATTTGGGATTCAACTACCGGAACATTGTTCAAATCAATCAGAGCCATCATTATCCACAATACAATCCAATATTTGATTTTCCGGCCATAAATTTACATTTTTCATTGTTTCATTGTCAATCAATGATTGAATTTTGCTTGTGTCTCTGCTTGCGAAATTTATTTCTCTTTTCAAATTTCGCCAAAATAAAAAGAGATTTTCATCTTTTATATCACCAGCCTCCCGACTTTCCTGAAGATGATTAAGAGTATTTTATTCAAATTATTGCCATTATTAGTTATATATTTTTCCCATTTTTCTGACAATACGCCAAAAAACTGTTCTTCTTCTGAGGCAAACCAATAGTTATCGAGCTATTTTCGTAAACTATCGTAGAAAATACAGTGCTCCTCAACAAACCCGTGCCTCATCGATACAAATAAGTGATAATCGGACGAAGACCAGCCTTTTATCATATTCTGGTCGTTTTTCACGCGTTCTTGTTGTTTGTAGCTTTCAATATTTACGGCTTCGCCAGGTTTTAGAAGCTCAAAATAAATCACACTCTTTTGATCCAACCAAATACCATTGTCTTCCGTCCGAAGCGATTTGGCCTTGCAGTCGATGTCGATGGTCGTCCTGGATCAACCCAAAAAATGTTGCGCTTTGGATTCTCAACAGTTACAGTTCGATGGAGAAATGACTGTGTATCTGACGAGCAACATTTCGCAAGTGGTTTTTTTCCTGTTGCCATTCAGTTTATGCGAAACCCATTTTCCCAGCTTTTTAATCTGTTCATGGCTTTTAAACGTATGAAAACTGCTTCTCGTTAACATTCAATTAATCCACGAGCTGTTATTACGTTTGAGGGTCATCCTCATCCAACAATGCTGGCAATTCACTGCCTTCAAACTTTTTTGGTGGTCTTCCACTTCTTCGTTTCTCACGTCAAAATCACCACTTTTGAATTTATTAAACCAAGAGCATGCTTACCGTAAGTTTTCACAAGCATTCTTTATGATTATGCAGCAGTTTTCTTCAAATGATAACAAAAAACCAATTTACCCATTACCCCATATCGTAATATGTAAAAAACATCCGTTATTATATGAAACTTGTATGATTATGAATTGGATGTTGTTGACAGATGTCAAAACAAAACAATGGCACCGATGACGTGATTTGTCGAAAGGCACATTGGCGCCGGTTATTGGTAAATTCCGGTGTCATATTTACACACCTTATATAGATAAATAAACAAATATAAATTATTATTAAAAAAATGGGGGCCACAAAAAAACTATGAATTATTTGGTGGGTCGCGAGTAAAAAAAGGTTAAGAACCACTGCTTTAGAGTATTGCAAATATTGTGTGTCGGTTATCTTCAGCGATTTGCTTCAATACACGGGTCGAAAAGAAGGATGCTGATGAGGGTATATATGTAACTGTGAGCAATCGATATTCCTGAATTAGAAGAGTCGGTTCTTCTCTCAATACTATTAACTGGAATTCTGTATGCGGTGGTGCAACTAATATCTGCCTGAACATTTTTTCCCAGAGTAGCGATCATGACGTATCGGTGGAGAGTCTGCTGTATTTATGATCCAACAGATTTTGTTTCAGCGATCGACCAGTATTAGTTTTTTACGAACCATCAAAAATTACCCGCAGGCTGGTTTCCTTATATACAAAATGATGTAGTATGACTACGGTTGCATGGTACGTCTTTTTCGGAATTCGGTACGTTCCATGTAGCCTAAATTTTGATACTCTCTCGTGAATTCCGTTTATTTTGTTTTTAGCTCTGGATTTCTGGCCAGCCGACGTTCGATGCCTTGGAACCTTTTAATAGCGCGTGCTTCGGATTCTCCGAGCGATGCAGCTTCCGGGTCAAGTGGGAGGGCCATCATAAATCGTCCAGATGAATTCTTATAATTACGTAAAAAATGATTTTCACAAAAAATTGCTTTTAAGGTGTGGAGAGTAGTTAGTGTAATTTCCTAGATTTCCCAATTTCGGATAAGAGTTGGTTAATTGATTTGCAAAGGTTTGTCAATTTTGTTGGTTTCTGGTTATTGAAAGTTCCCGATATTATCCAGCCTAGCATGGTTTCTTGGGCTATTTGGTTGGTTTTGGTGTTTTTGATGTCTGGTAATATCTTGTAGTATTAATGCTAGCCAATTATCAACTCGATGTCGCCAGGTTTGTTAAATGTTGGGTCAGCTAGATCCAGGTGGTTGAATTCTACCTAGTGGTGAGAACTCAAGATTAACTGTCGCCACTGCGATGTAATGGCCGATAATATAGACTTCTGAACGCTTCCGAAATGAATGAAGCTAGACTTCTAGAGTCGAGTAACGCCCTGCAAGTAAACAAGACATTATTCTCGCCGTAAATGTTAACTCGAGCCGTTTGCAGCAATCCTGTGTTATAGATAACTCTCGTTTGGCACGATTGCATGGCTTCACAGGACTGGGTCGCTAATTTACTTGTAATTACCTTGCCGTTTAAACTGCCTGCAAGGTTATCTTCGGTCGTGTACACTGTATCGAGATAAAGCATGGTGTGATGACGCTTGTGACACTTCCGACATGATCTTTTGGATTTGTATCTTGATACAAGATGGGTGGTGTCCATATCATTAAACTTGGGTATTCGTATTGGTTGTGAATCTGGTTGCGTAAGAAACAGTTTTTGGTGGCTATGGTATGACCTTGGAGGCTATTAGCCCGAGATTGCTGTGGTTTTGGTGTAGGTTGGCAATATTTAAAAGCATCTGCTCGTCTGTTTAGAAATTCGCTGGAAGCCTGCCAATTGGGGTATTCTGTCTCTACCGTTGATGCGCACAACGTCCTCTTGCGTCATCATCTAATTTAGTTAGCACTAAAGAAATGAACCATGGACCTCGGCTTTCAGCAGAACTTCCTAGCTCTCTTATACCCCGTATTATCTCATTGGATGTATCGCACACGTTTCGCAAATGTTTGGCTCTTGCTATTGATATCTTGAGACGGGTGAGAAAAGTTTTAATATACGAGTTGACAGAGCTTCCACTGAAAAAAAATATGGGTAAAATTTCCGATGTTTTACTTATTTTCCAACTATAGTTATAGGCTGTTTTGGGACAACAATAAATAATTGTTGAATATCCCATATTTTTAATACCAATTGAATAGGCGAAACTACTTGTTTTATTTGGCGTGAAGCTATAAACTCCAACGCAATAGATCTGATTGTATGGTATTCAAACTTTAAATATTGACAATCAAGCAATATACATTAGACTTATGTTATTAATCTTTAAGGTAAAATTCCTATATTTTAGTCCCAATTACACTATTTAATACATACTACTACAAAAATTATGAGCAAAATTTCTATTTTCGTTACATCACGCCTATACAATATGGAATTTCATACAAATTTAGTAGGAAAATTGTGTAGTAAAACTGAGCAGTTCCAATTTATATTTTAAAATCTTCTAGAATTTATAAGCTATCGTACAATTCTGATAGGCAAAATAGGAAAAACGACAATGCAAGAAGGGTGCTTTCCAATTATTATAGGATTCTAACCATTTTCTTTTGTAAACAAGCTTTTCTTTTTGAGTGAATTTGAAAATGTACCTATACTTACTCACACGTTTGTCGATATTTTCAATTTTGATAATAAAATAATCAGAATTCACATCACACTTAGCATATTTTATTGTAATAATTTATCTAATATTAAATACGACATACATATATGAAACAGTTTTAGTCGTACATACATACAATTTTTCACTTATATTTATGTACACTACTTTTAATAATTTTTTACTTGGCACGTAAAATATATTATGTAAATTACATATAGTGAGTTTGGAGCGGCAGGATGTTAAAATAATGTCTGTAGTTATTTTCCGGTTGTCTCTCTTAAGAAATCAGTAAACATGCAAATAACTTTCAAAACATGATTCTCTCTATTTATTCGCACACTTATAAAAATCCAAAACCTGGCAAATTATCCTCGTTTGTTTAAGTCAGCACAGCACCATCTTTGGGAAATGTTTACCTAGGGAACAATTAAACAAACTTAAACAATTCCATATAAACATAATGATACCAATTCAGCATTTTGCGTAATCCGAAATGAAAAATATATCCTTGCATAAATTTGCTACGCAACTTTATCTTAAATTTTTTTAGTATTGTGCTTATCATTTTAAATTTATTTTGTTTAACACCGATTCACTAATATACTTCACAATAAACAAATTTTGAATTTCACAAAAAAATTAATTCATTAATTTTCACCGTCACTTAAAAAAATAGGAGACTAAATGCTCTCATACACGACTGATGTACACAGATAAACTAAGCGTCAAACGCAAGGCTGAGTAATAATTGAATATATTTTAAAATGAGCAATATTCTTGCGGCATTCAACCAAAAAATATAGTAATTTCCACCATTACCATTTATGGATTTTTAAAATATACCGAGCCGCCAATATTAATTCGCTTCTATACCAATAATTTATGGGAACTGGAGCTATACCATTTAGTTCCTATCCAAACAAAACAGTTTCTCGAGTAATCCAATATAAGAAGTATAGTTACCAATAAACTATAAATAAATCACCGAAATTAATATTTTAAATTGCGAAAATAACTTTAAACATAGGATGGCCTCCAATATTTTTGTTTTCTGTACTTTATCGGCATACGATCAATACAATTTTTTCTCAGTGTCCTTTTACTATACATTTTGATTAGGTTCCGATACGCTTCAGTATACTTGTTTTCTGTAATAGCTAGGTGTCGTAGCGAAGCACTCGCCTCCCCCTTATAAGTGAGCTTTTTCGTTAAACATATCGTTAAATGTCTGCTATTTCCGGTAGTTACCATCAAATGTTGGTAACTTGATTTCCCGTTGCGACTGGTGCATATTTCCAGAGATATCATTAGTAGTTCCCATCGTATTGTTTTGCATCTGCAATTCAATTACTACATCCCTCGCGAACAATTCATATTCTACTTCCGAAAACACTTTCATGAGGTCTTCTAATTTTTTCAAACGTGCCTTGACCCTGATGAGGTTTAAAGTATTATTTAATATGTTTGCGGAGTTTTGAATCACTTTTATTTGCTCCGATGTGGTTTCGCGCCTGCGTATAAAAATTACTGGATTTTTGGAGGTATTTTTTCACTTTGACACTGGTTAATAATTATTCGAGCACACTTTCATTTGTCAGATCCACAATTATAGGTTTTTAAGTAGGTTCACTTCACGTTAAAACTTAAATTTGTAGAACGAATATATTTCGAGCAATTAAAATTGTAAAATTTGTAAGCGAAATGTAGCAAAGTTGAAATTCACAAAGCATAAAAAAATATAACAAATGATTTTGAATCTAACTTTTATTAAAATTTTATGAAATTTAATTATGTGAATTACGAATGATGGAAAAGTAAAGAAAAACCTGAAATTAGTAAAAAAAAATAAAAAAAGCATTCTTAAAGTTTTGAGCGGCGTCCCAATATGGCGTCGGTGAAAAATTGGACGTGATCAGCGATGATTTCCTGGTCTAACAATCCGACTCGAAGGGGGAAGGGGGTATCGTTGGATCCAAATTAGTTTTTTGGTAAACTAAACGCCGAGAAATCCGATGTGTGTTGCAAACCTTTGTCGCCTCAAAGCCAATAAAGAAAACCATATGTTTAATAAAAGTTATATTTAATTTTGTGTTTTTATTATCGATGTTTCCTTGGTAAACTGCAAAGGTAAAGTGGACGAAAAAAATACTTTTTTCTCACTTATGTAAAAGTACTAAAATTATATGAATTATAAAATTCAAATAATACTAGGAAACCATCGAGAGGCCGCAAACAACCGAAACCGACAACCCTCCTATGCATCTGAACGAAAATGGAAAAAACATAAACGTACATATCCCATACATTGGAGGGAATCCAATTACCCGACTAGGGAATCCAATTACCCGAATTTCGGGTACCCGACTTTCGGTTCCGTGTTTTAACCATTACCCCCCAGGTTTCTACAAACATACGTTTCTATTTTTTTCCATTTTCGTTGTGATTTCGGTTGTCTGTTTCGGATGTTTGCAGCATTTCCCGAAGGTTTCGGGTGTCTCTGGGGGGTAAGTAATTGCCCAACTACACGAAGTCGGGTAGAACCGACATGGATTCCCTAAACAATACTGAATAAATTGGACCATCTCGCTTACATTAGTACAATGAAATGATTATTAAGATTTGTTAGAAATTTTACATTATGTCAAACAATGAATTGCAAACAAATCAAAGGTAAGAAAATTAAATGAAATTGAATTAAGTTAAGGTGTGATGAATTTGATAAACTTATAACATAACTCAGAGTTGATTAGTCCAATAATAAAATGAACATTTTAAAATTTTAGTTAAAAAAAATAAAGTGCAACGGTACTAGACGGAATCTACCGCTATATACATTTTTATGCCCAATCGAACGGAAGGATCCTGAAGCCTTAAATTGAAAATTCAAAAGTATATTAAAAAATTCTACTTATTAAACACCCAAATTTCCGAGGTTATTTGAGACTTCCGAAAGAGGTAATTCATCATTTAAAAGACGGTTGTGTTATACGATACCTTGCGGGGTCACCACTTGAGGGGTCACCATTGTTTCATATGTGGTTTTATTTTTACATTTTAAATTTCGTTACCATCAAATAAACAATACATTTTCCTGATGACAGTGCCATCTTTCCTATGGCATTGATATTAAAGTTTTAATTGTGTATGGGCCTTAATATGCTGTTTTATGTTTTTTACCCATCTCTAGAAGAATATTTTTGTGTTACGTTTTTCATTTTGGCGTGTTGGTTGATGTGCAGTGTAAAAGAGTAGGCAAGTGATGCTCACAAAAACGGAAAAAATATTCTTCTACATTTCTTTGTTTTTGGTGCAGAAATTTGAGTCTAGTTTGGATTTTCATAAAAAAAGGTCGAGTTTTGATTTTTGAATAGAACAGCTTCAAATTTTTAATAGTTCAAATTTTTAATAGTTCAAATTTTTAATAGTTCAAATTTTTAATAGACGAGGCTGAATTATTATATAATGGAGTCAAGTTTTTTTGCTTCAGAACAACAAGTTGTAAATTGTTTCTGAGTTTGTTTTCGGTTAAAAATAAATTTAAGTTTAGAAAATTTGTTATTGGATTTTTGATTTAAGTTTGGTATAGTATATAAAAAAAACATCAAAGGATTGTAAAATATCTATGACAAAACTAACTAACTAACTAAACTAAAATTTGTGACAAAACAAAATTAAGTAAACTACGTTTTGCGTGGGTGATAATAAATAATTATGAAAAACAAAAAAAACAAGCCTACATTTTTTTTTGTTTAATTGAAAGAACCGCCATCATCAAAATAGTGAATTTTGCTATTTTTACTTTTACTGTTCAAGAACCAGTTAATTTATTTATTAGTGCAATATAATATATAGAACAAATGGGAATATTTTTGGCGCTAGATGACAAATGAGATTCATATGGTGTGGTCTTATAAACAGCGATATAAATAATAATTTTTTGTAAGTTTTTGGACGCCACAAGTATTGGTATCGGGTGCCATATAACTCAACGAAGGCGCCACAACTTTATTGGTGGGCCGCCGACAGAGGTTCGCTATTTGCACCGTACCGATGGCCAGTTGATGCCATTCAAATTTCGGAAAGGCGAGACGACGCCCAATGGTGGTTGTTGTTACCAAAGGTGGGAAGACCCCAACTCCCAGCGTTTGTTAATTTCGGAAAGGCGGGAAGACGCCCAACCATGGTTTTTGTTACCAAAGGCGGGAAGGACGCCCAACGCATCGTACAGCGGTGGTATCGTTAAAAGGCAAAGCAACCCAAGGTCAACCGGACAAGTGATGCAGTGGTTAAAGCTTCGGCGCTTGGACCGGGAGGTACTGGGTTCGAATCCCATCAGAGGCTACATGCAAATCGAATATCCATCATCGATTACAATTGGTGATGTTAATACCTAAAGTGTTAATAACTAAAACCCTCTGATGGAGTGCAGAATTTAACGCCGACCCACCGTCCATTTCAATGTACAGGTTTACATGGAGCTTGCAATGTGCAGGTGGTATACTGTATTTGTTTGAGTAGGTGAATAGGTGAATGGGTTAATGATGTGGCGTAAATGCGTGGTATCAGGTCGACCTCCATGAGATCAAAAGGTACGAAATATTTTTTTTTTAAAATCTATTTTCTTTTATTTTTTTAAATTTTTATGTTCAATTCATTTTTTCATCAAAAATTTTTTTTTAACAATTTTTCAATTTTTGTCATTAAATTTTGTAATGGAGCATCCAAGTTACGGTTGTCGTGCACGCGGTCGGGTTGCACGTGGGTTTTGCCCTAAAAGTTATTTTCATTTGGCGACCATATTTGATTTTTTTTCGACCATTTTTAACTTGATTTATTTTCTTTCGCTTCGGAATTTTTCACGTTTAACCCTTTTAGTTTGATTTATTTTTTATCCCTCCTTTCCGTAGGATTTATTTTTAACGTTGGACAAAAATTTATTTTGTTAGAATATAAACAGCACTGTGTATGATTCTTGGCATTCGTTTTTTTGTTTTGTTTTACAATAAAATGAAATACTAAATTTCTTTTCTGATCGGTATGGTGGGAGGGGGTCCTCATTTCGTATCAATTCCATAGTTGTAGGCTGGGTTTGTCAATACCATCATCCCCTTGGCAGGACATCGACAGGGTCGGAATGGCAACTCAAGCATTTGTGTCGACCATTCGGGGACCACTATAAAATCTTCACGGTCTCCCCGTGGCATTCCGGCAGTTTTAAGCCGCTGGAGTGTGAATTGTGGGAGATCCTCTAGAGGTCTCTTCGATTGTAGAGAGGCTTTGTCTGTCGGGGGAACGTCCCTACTCTATTATGCTTCTTTGTTGTGGCTGGGCATCGGCCTCTAAGGATCAGTGGACCATTAGGATATTTCTCCAGCAGACATTATACTTGTTAGTTTGATACTCAGGGAGATACAGTCGTTCCTGGGTGGACACATCCATTTATTATTATATTTTATTCACGTTCCTCAAATTAAAGAGGCCCGTAACAGGTGTTATGAAATTTTGTCGTTTTATGCATGTGAATGATACAACCTTAGCTATATTGAACTTTTTCCTATTTAGATTAACACATTGTGCGCTAGACAAAACAATCAGATATTGTAAGACTATGTATCTTATGTTTTAATAATAAAATAACATAAATTTCACCGTTAATAGTGTCAATAAGCCACCCAAAAAATTTAAAATTTCCAAATTTATAACATACGGAAACAATTATGTTCTACCTCTAATTTCACCATTGCTTCCTTTTTCTTTCAGTAGTGAATATAACAGCATGACTATAAGAAAAACATATTTCAATTCATTTTAATGTAATAAAATTGAACAAAATATTGAACAATTTTCGTTTCACCAAGGAACATAAAAAACTGAAACGAAAGCCATTGAAACATCTGTTATTTATTGGCGCACAATCATTTTATGGTTGAATATAAAAAAATTAAAATAAGAACAAACGTACGGTTTTACTTTCTTCTTATTTGTCTGCTTTATGTACTTTTTAAGTTTTCAACAATTTTCCGTACTCGGTTGCAATGTACGAGTACGTACTCGTACACCAACGAAAGTTCGATCATTTTAAAATCTATAAAAAAAATATTGATTGCATAACATTATTATTTACCATAATACTGTCGTGTAGAAAATGTATACACCTATAAAAAACATTCGCATGTACATATCTAAAAAAAAAATGTAGAACAGCAGCACATCCACATCGAAATAGCGATAAGATTAGTCTCCGTCTATATGAGAAAATTGACATTGTCGAGCTCGATGGAAATCCATTTAGATTTTATTCGTTCAAATTCGATAAATTGATTAAAAATTACAATATTTGTAAAATTTTCGTTGATGCCACTTTGCCCGCGGGACTTTATATTTTATATTAAATAAACAAAACTCCCAACGAGCTTTATCCGTATCTCCCGTTCGATTCTCGATTCGATATCTCTCTATAATACTGTGATAAAGCGTCACCTTTTTGTAGACGAGTATGAGCGTACAGTAGATTGGATTTTGTTTTTCTTTTTAATTTAATTTTCATTTTTAGTTTACGTACAGGTATGCATGTACATTGTACACCCTGCATATAAAATATATTTTTTTTAGTTTTTCATTAAAAAATAAAAAAGGTGCATCAATATCATCATTCATAAAATCTTTTGGGACACATTAGTTGATGGAAGTTTTTTTAGCTATGCAGTTAGTTTAAAATAATTCTGCTTACATTTTTTATTTTATTTTATTCTCGGATGTGTGTGGATGTCATCATTCGTCCGTAGCTCTATGTACAATTTTATTTATGTATGTGGGGGGCGGGTGATAGAAAATTGTTTGATTTTTATACAATGCAACACAAAGTTAGACGATGTACGACAGTTTTATAATAGAATGTATTTTTACAGTGAATAGGTCAGTGGTTTTAAAATACGATATATCGAGTGCAGACGACTTATGTATATGTGAATCCTTAAGCATATAGCGTAAAAACGTTTATAAATTTTGATGAAAGCACATAAAAGTATATTGAATTTTAACAGGTGAACCTGAACACAGTGATATACTCGCACAAAAGGAAATATAATATCGTTTTACTTTTAAACTCAGCATATTGTTAAATCCGGTTTTAACCTATTTGATAAGAGATAACATGCTTCAAAAAAATCACATTGACATATGGGGATGCAGGATCATATTGGAAGAATTGCATGTATGAAAATTAACATTTTATTTATTTAACAATTATTTCAATTAAAATTTATGTTAAAATAATTAATGCTTGCTTTATGATGTCCAAATAAATAAAATGCATATACGAGTATATTTGCGTAGATCATTAAAAATTAAAGGTGATTTTGTCATCAATCATCATGGATATGTTTGTACAGCAGTAAATATATACGTATATGCTATATTTGTATATATAGAGCGGCATCAATAACAATAAATACGCTAATTAATATTAATATGTATATTTGTTCATTAATTATATAAATCAAAATATGTTAAAACATAAACACAAAATATATTTTATATTTAGTCGAAAAGTTTAAAAATGTTAACCTAATGTTGCTGTTTGGTATTTAGAATACAGAGAAAAAACGGAAACAACTGTATCACCACACCAAGCTTCCGTTGCTATGGTAATACAAACTTGGTTGGGAAGACAATGAAGAAAATGGAATGAAATAAAAACCAACCTTACGTTGAAACCTTCTTCAGGTATGCCTCATCCAGAAAAAGTGATACTAGGTCGGATTCAAGAGGCTGATCATCCGCTTTAATCCTCCCTAGTTTTAAGTTTTCGGTGTTTTGTTGTGAAATGTACTAAAATTAATCCACAACTTTATTTTGGAATGCACCAAAAAAGAAATATTCGCAAACGAATTGTTTTGTTTAAGCGCTTATTTCATTACAAAAAAAAAATCTTTCAGTAAAATATACTGAGAAAAAAGAATGGAAAAATAATCTTCAAATCACGATTAGAGTGAAAAGGACAAACAATTTCTGCTTTTTTATAGCCAAATTTATAGTAAAATTGTGAAGATTTGAAAATTTGATAGATGACTTGGATCTCCTAAATATTATTTTTACCAGCAGCGAAGAGGAAGCTGAAACGCGTGAAATTATACGTCAAAAAAAAGGAAACTCTGGGTGTGCCCATATTATTTGGAGCGAGAAAGAATTGGTGCATTATATTGTGTATTTATAATGAGCTGGGGGAAGATCCACAGTTATTTCATAGCTTCACAAGAAGAATGAATTTAATTGAGTTTGAGGAGTTATTGTTGATGGTTGGACCACCAATACAAAAAAAAACTTTAATGAGGGAGCCGTTGAGCCCACAATTAAGATTGGCAGTTACACTTGGCAGTAATTACGATTGGCAGTACACACAATTAATTTTAATTATATATAGTTGAGAAGTACAGATATAATATAGATTGAACAGTGGACGTATGTTATTGGTTTTGTGTTTCTGCCATACAACATATTTTGATACACAAAAATTTTAATTTTAAAAAATTTGGAAAACAGGAAAAGTAAATTATAAATAATTTTCCCCTAAAATTGTGTCAAGTGATGCAAAATGTTACAAAATTGAAACATTTTAAATTGAATTATGCCTGCTATTTAAAACATAATTATGCTGGTGAGTCCCAGTCTAGTTTAGCAATCGCTTATAAATGCGCACAAACCAGGGTTCCTTTTTTCTACTATATAACAAATTTTTACTAATACAAATCAGTAGATACTCCTGATGATGACCTAACAAGTCGAAATCGATCGAGTGATTTTTTAAACTTTTTGGAAATTATTCAAAATAACTGCGAAACAAAAAACAAGTGATTAATAAAAAATGTGTTTATTAAGTATTATAAATTTAATAAAATAGTAATAACAGAAACCATCTACTTCCTCGTTCACGGGATCTACATCATTAGCTGGGGTCGGATTTTTTATGTTGGAGTGTGTTAATGTATTGTCTTTTTAGTTCTAACGTTTCATTTTGATAGCTTTTTTGTTTTTTGGATATAGTATGTTCCCGTTTGTGTCCCTTTACTTCTATGTTGTCTTCAATAGGCCCGATTATTTCTGGTGCGCTAAGTATGAATAAGGAAATCATACAAGTTACAATAATTTAATGAATATAATTTATTTACCTTCTTGACTCAGAACTGTCATCCAGAAACGTAAGGCTTTTGCTGAATTTATATTCCTTTTTTTTAGTAATGGAATAAGAGCTGTTTTCGTTATATTTTTGTTTCTCTTTCCTTTTTTTTTTGTTTTATTTTTTAAGTTAGTTACCGAAAGAAATCAGAACGAAACAGTCGGATTTAAAATTATATTCGTAATTCGTAGATTTTTTTTTTGGTACTAATTACATTTCATTAAATAATTTACACATTAAAATAAATAATTTACTATCAAACGATTGAAAGTGTATCTAAATTCCGTTTAACAAAAAATGAAAACGAATATTCTACAATATAGCAGTAAATTATACAAAGAGGATATTAACTGTAAAATAGCAAATATCGAATATCGGCAGACATTGCATGAGAATTGATAGACAAACGAGAGAAGTGTCTAAATTCAACACACATCCGTCAATATTTCAAGATCAACATATAAATGAACATAACATTCCTTATTTTGAAGATGACCCTCTTAAAAGTGTAACTTTTTAAGATATTTTTGAAGCGATGATTCATAACAATTCCTAACTTTCAAATATCATGCAATTCTTCAGCAAAACCATTTAAAAGGTGACGCTAAATATTATTTGGTTCACATCGAAATCTCTGATGCTGGTTATAGTCGTGCATGGTCAGAACTTAAACATGCGGTATGATAATCCCCGAATCACTGGAAAAATATGTAGATGCATTAATTAATTCAACCAATTAACAATTCCAATTCAATCAACATGAGAAAGTTTACGACTACTGTCTTATCCCATGCCACGGCACTTGAAGTTTGCGAGGTAGCATTCGACGAACGTTCCAAAATTGCAGTTATGCGATTAATAGTGTGGAATCTAGATAAAGGATCTTTCGATTCTTTCCCAAAGAATGGGAGGTATGAAATTCTTCAATAGACATACCGAAGTGGAAGAAATTTCGTGAGGTTTTAGAAAAACGGTGTAGAGTTTTAAAATCTCTTTCTAATTTAAATCTAAATATAATCATCAAATCGCCAATTCATAATGCCAATTGAAATCCCGATATCGTAATTCGACATTTAACGTGAACAAATTTTTATGAACTATAAGATTTCTAATAATTTGCCATAACTTTAAAATAAATCGCTGCTCGATCCCTGCGAATATTCATTTAGCGGATCCCAATTTTAATGAATCGCATCATATTGATATTTTGCTTGTCGCTGAAATATTTCCAAATGTTTTACTCCCAAATAAAATTCCTCTTAAACCGCACCCTTATTCCGCTAGTCGAGTCGTTTGTCGTTTCAAGTGACAACAAAAATTTGCTATTTATAAGTAAAGTTAGCCAGTTGCCATGCTAATAAGTGACTTAAGGCAAGAGAAACAATTAAAAACTGCCATTTTGAGTCGTGTGAAATTTTTAAATGACTAGAAAATACGTCTTTTGTTTCATGTTAAATGAGTCACTAGAAAAGACAAACGACGCGACTAGGGGAACAAGGGTGCAAATTCAGCCATTCTTCAGGAAAGTTATTTTGATTGGATAATATTTGGAAAACATGAACCCAATGTTGAGCAAAACTGCTACTTTTACATTTCATACGTTCAGTAGGAAGATGCAATTTCTCCTCGACTCACAAGGGTTTAGGAAATAGAAAATATTCCCACAAAAAAGTTTTCCTCACATGAAGAAGAAATATGTGTAAAATACTGAAAAACCGCATTACAGAAATACCAACGGAAGATACCATGTCGCCCTGCCCTTATGAGAAAATGTAGTGATAGGTGATTCAAAAAAATACCACCAAGTACAGTCTCTGTTCATTGAATTATGGACACTATTAATATAGTGAAAAACTCTAGTATTTTATCAAAATATTTAACATTTTAATTCTTTGAAATTAAATAAGTTTGAGTATATATAAAATGGAAAACAATTAAAATTTGATTAAGCTACATTTCGTTTTAATCACAACTTTTATTCTTTCAGGCATGCTACATATACAATACTTATCATATTGCGAATTTGATCAGTATTTCTCCATTTTTTTCAATATTTTTTTTTTTTTTGTGAACACTGTAGTAGTGTATACGTGTATACGTTAGACTTAAGTAAGGCCCAGCAATTCCGAGAGTTTAAGTCCAGTGAATTGCCAGGCCTAGAGAGAGGATGTCAATATTTTGATTAAGGAGGACATTCTCTATTAATTTTGCAGTATGGCAAGAAGCTCTATCTTACATAAAAGTGCAAGAGTATTGGCCTTGCGGTAGTGACCTCATGTCATGAAATAAGACGTCTGTTAATAACTTTTTATATTGTTCTTTTCTCATGGTTTCCGCTACAAAGTATATTGAACCAGGTCCATCTCCACTAATACAGCTTCATATCATTCATTCAAATTATTTTGATATAGCTTTTGTCGCAATGTCATCACTGATATTTTATCCCTTCTTCACTAACGTACTTTAGTAGCTAGGTCGTGGTTGCTCTGGGCTTTTCTAGGGCCGATTAAATGATTTTCCGGTTTGTTCTGAACGTTGTCTTCCTGATCCCCTAACAGTTTCTTCTCTTGGTCTCATAAAATGTACCCCCAGATTGAAGAATTTTTGCCAAATTACTACTGATGAGCAAGAAACTTTATCCATTTTGGCGATCTCGCGGTATGAATGGTTTTTTGTTTTTAATAATGCTCCGATAGCATGTTTTTTCACTGCTTAGGTCCTTTTTTCGACCTATTTTTGAAAATAAATGTTTCAATCCAAAACTTTTCAAACACATCCACACACTTCCTTCCAAACACATAAACAACTTAAACACAAGTTTTTTAACTAAATGATAAAATTCACTCAACGTATATTATTTCTTACTTAAGCTCAGTCAAAAAGTTTATAAAAACACCTTGTGAAACCGAGCATCAAACATAAAATGAGAGGATAAACTAAAAGTAAAATATACATGCTATTAATCTTTTTAGTCTTTTTCAGATAATAATTTTATTGCGACCTTTTAAGAATGTCGTAAAATAATCTTAAAACAATAACAGATGTGATCCTAAATGCATTTTATTATTTTGAAATATTTTAAAATATAAAATAATAGCAGAAATTAGGAATTTCCAAAATACTAGTAGTGTCCAAAATTCAATGAACAGGGACTGTAATTTTCGTATTTAGAACGAAAGCCCATGATTTGAAACTTAAAAACAATATATACCACATGAGTGAAATTATTCAAATGAGTCACATGAGTGAAATTATTCCTCATCATACAATACTTCGTCCGAATTTGGTCTTCAACCAAAATTAGGTTAGTGTTCGACGCTTCTGCAAAGAGTTCAAATGGTAAATCGTTAAACGATATGTTGATGGTTGGAGCCACTGTTCAATCGGATTTGTTCAGTATTATCTTATGGTTTCGGAAGTATCAGTACGCTAAGGCTTCTGACATACAAAAAATGTAGATAAGTTTATGTTTACACTATACATACAGGTCTTAAGCGTATTCTTTGGCGAAATAATTCACAAAACACAACAATCAAAAGCACTTTTAAATAACACGTATGTTGACGATATTGCAACAGGTGAAGTTGTGGATGTTGTGAACTGAATAAGTATGGTGTTCAAATGACGAATGAATTCTGCAAAGGATTCCAAAACAGAATCACGAAAAACGTAAAGCTAATGAATTCAGTGACGATGAATGCAAAAAGCCACTCGGTCGACTTTGGCAACCGAAAGAAAATTTGTACGTATTTCAAATAACAAAATCCGACGACAATACGGCAATTATGAATAGGAAGGTGTTATCGGATATAGCAAAACCTGAGACAACCTAAAACAGATATTTCATCCTATGTAAACGTAAAAATTTAAACTGCGATTTCATTTTCTGTAAATAGCCGCATACAATCAAAAATATTTTGTTTTTTGCGTATACGTATACGCAGTTTATCGAAAAATCACCGATACAACGATGACATTGGAATTATCAGAAGTTTGTTTTGTTTTCATTTTTTAGTTCAAATGAAAAATCTAATTTGCTTGTCTAAGGCAAAACTGTTCGATCCGTTTGGATTGCTTTCACCCGTAATAGCAACAGCTAAATTATTAATTCAAAATTTATGACAAAATAAACTAGATTGGGACCAAATTATACCCGTAGAAATTAACAATTTACCTACAAATAAAATGAAGCAAACGGAGAAAGCAAACGGTGTTTGCTTGTATGTCACAGCAATAGATATTGACAGCAATGTTTGTGTAATCTTGCTCTGTAACAAGTCCCAGGTCGCTCCCCTAAAAACTATTACACTGCCACATATCGAGCTATGTGCAGCGCTACTTCTATCAAAATTAGGCACAACAGTAATTAAATCATTAAATATAGATTTTCAAGATATTATTCTCTGGACCATTCATCAATTACACTTTGTATTGAATAGTTACATCACCGCACCATCAACTCAGTAAAATTTACTGGGGAAAATGTTGCCATAAAAAGTATGAAACTCAATACTTTTCATGGCAACATTTGTTGTCTTTGTCACTCTAACGTAATTTTAATATGTATACACTCCTCTTTTCGGTTTCTCCGTATTTTTTACTGAAAATAATTGTTTCACTGTGGAATCCACGCATGAGTGGGGAAAATGTCGCCATAAATAGTATGAAACTCAATACTCAAATTTTATGTTTGAAAAAATATTATAGTGAAATTTCAAGGGAAAAATGAAACGCGGGATAATTCTTATGCGCCGCTACGTTCAACACGTTCATTGTAGGGTAAAATAAAATTTTGAAAATTTTTTGTTTCGTTAAATTCATTTATTATCAAATTTTTTATTTTTTATTGTTCCCAATCTGTCACTATTTTGGCTATAAATGTTGCTATAACAAAAACGTACAAAAGTTGCTGTCTTTTTCGCTCTAATGTAATTTAAATATACTCTTATCTTTTCGGTTCACAGTATTTTTTACTAAAAAAAAATTGATTCACTGTGGAATCCACGCCAACTTGTCACATAAATGGTCGGCAAATTTTTGTTTGTTTAACAAATTTTGAACGAATGTGAACGAATTTTTACTGCATAGATATAATATACATCATTAAATTACTTTGTGCTTTCAAAAACGTGATCGTTTAAAAATGGAGGACGCTTTTATTTGGTATTTAACGTTTACATCAGTTTCTGACAGACATATTTTAACGAAATCTGAACAAAAATATGTTAACGTTTCGCTGGCCAGTAACCAACAAAACCTATTTATCGCATTTTTACGTTAAGTTGTTACTGATTCGCCAGTTCAGCCATAAGTTACCGATCAAAATCAGAACGAAGCAGTCGTATTTAAAATTAATTAGTTTGTTTGGAAGCAGAATATTGATTTTGTATTCGGTAATAATTACATTTCACTTATTGAAATTACGGTTCATAGACAGAAAATGAAATCACTCGACAAACGAAGTCACTTATCTGTACGAGCAAACGTTTAGCTACTGGTATTTTATTTCGCCCTACCCTTCAGTATTCGTGAAAACTGATAAGCTTTCACTGATACGCCACCTCGGGCACGCGCTCTCTAAGGGTTATCCGCTTCCCCGAAGTGATAATTTTATGGTAAGAGTACCATCGGGAGTTACACAATTTAATAAATCGTTTGGGTATGTTACACTGGCTTTTAAAATAATCCCTTTTTCTTCTTTATATAGGTGTGAGTAAATCAACTCTAATAAATAAAAGGTGTTTTGCTTATGTCACAGAAAAGCGAGTGGAAATGCCAAATCCATAAAAATTTTATTACCCAACATGAACATTCGTTAAATCAAGATTCACATCCATTAAACGACGGTTGTGACTATGTTAAGTAGCTAAATACGCATAATTTCTAGTTTAGATATATATTTAAATATCAAACTCATTATTTCCATTATGGCTTGAATTTTCTTTCGGTTTTCCCATCAAAAATTCCAACAAAACTAATATATTCACATTTGTATTCATTTAACCATTTGCCTTTATGGATTGAATTTATTTGTTTATTTTGATTTTTTATGGGTTTCATCCCGTTCTGTGTAAGAGCTACAGCTCTCCAGCTATTTATATAAGTATTCCGCAGTTGGTACACAAGTATTGGGATGTAGGAATCTTGATGAAATTTTCAATGATTATAGAATAATTAATTTTAATGGGTAGAGTTTTTGCTATGATGCTTCCGTAACTAAGCAAATTTTGATCCTTGCAACTTTTTTAATTGAAGGATGCGTAAAAAATTGTTCTAACATATTTTTTGTGAAATAATCTTCTGAAACCTTCATAACAATGTCTTATTTTAATGAGCACCTCTGATTTACTTGTTGTTTTTATTTATTCCCCGAAATCATTTGTTATTTATAAATATTTTATTTGTTTCATTATTAATTTCAGCAGCACTGTGTTTTTGTTATGTTCATCTTTTTACGTTAAGATAGCCCATGTTATACAGTAATGATGGACATATTGTAATGACAATAGTAATAATGATAATAAGACGATTTATGTTTTATTCATAAGTTAAGTAGTTCATAATATTTGTAGCAAGTCCACCAAAAACGAAATTGGGAAATAACAAAATTACGATAAATTAATTCCTTTGAGAGATTTATTTATTATGTTCTTGGTCTGTATACAGCCAAGAAGTGCTATGTGGGTGGTCACTTGCCTTATATATGTTCCAGAATCTCATTATATCGAATTATATATTTATGATTGTGACATACTTGTAAAAAACAGAAAGAGCTATTTATACTTTTGTATAAATATTATAGTTGTGGTCAAATTATAAAATGACTTACATCGACTTGGATTTATCTTGTAGTGAAATTGAAACATTTTAGATTATTTTTAACTTTTATCTTACAGTAGTCCTCGCGCCCTTAATGGCATCGTTATAAAAATCAACAAATTTCCAAACAATTTGAGATGAACACAAGAAAATTGTGATACAATTTAGTAAAGTTGTTTAATTCTAAATCTTCTTTAGCCATTGAGATGTTCATGGGATTTAATAATGACCATTTTTCTGACCCAGGATATTTTAAACGTTTTTGGTTTTTGATTTCAAACTATTTTCCAACTTGTCCACAAATTTTTCTATGATGATAGCTAGTATGCCTTACATGTTACTTAGAAGATCCAAGCAATTGATTAATTTTTAAAAAAAAATTTAATGATCTAGAGATGTTCGCGAAGTCTCGCCCACTTGCTGTTTTCGTTACTTCGGCTGAATAAAAAATAAATACTTCAATACTTTCTTGTAGTTTTTAGAACTTTTGAGAAATTCAAGAAATGTCATCCGTAGTTCGATCAAGATACAAGTTTTGTTCAAAGCTTTCATCTTTCATCTAGAAATCTGGAAGTTCAAAAGCTCTAATACAAACGGTAAGATATTTAATCCGTTTTATATCTGTTACGAATTTCGGGCGTTCAATACGAATCCGTACTTGATTTTGCAAATAAAAACACTCAGCGATTTGAGTTACAAACTTTATTTTTCAACACTTACAATTTCTTTAGTAATTCAATAGTTTCACTTGTTCACTGCTCACTTTTACTGTTCACTATTTAACTTGCACTGTTCACTGGTTAAACTACAAGTATCTCTGTGTCCCAAATTGCTCGCGCTTATATACTTGTTGATCGCTGTTCGAGATTATTATTTTTAACACATCTGGCGATGTGGTTGTGTTCGCGAATATTCACGTAATCGCTTAATGAAATTATAGTTCCTCAACTCGGTTCGAATTCTCGAACTTTGGGTTGATAATATTGATGATGCATAATTTTACCACGTGACCACCGAGTGATATGCTTGTGTAGAGTAGAATTCGTCACGATATTTTTACAGCTACTAACGTAGCTTAATATTTTTAGCCAAGTTTTGTAAAGACCTAATGAGAAATGCAACTCTTTATGGTACTCTGTGATATTTAAAACCCAGATAATAAATTTAAATTTAAAAATTCTCGGTAAATTTGCCCGATTAATTAAATAGTTGTTACGATTATGTAAAAAGACCTTTGGCGTAAAGAAGGATATAGGTAAAAAAGTCGTTTAGAAGTCTCGATTAGTTTAACCCCATTTCGCTAATAGATCGGGGCAACATTTGCCAAAATAGCACAATTAAAATGCCTATATATGAACTGTTATTTTTGAAAGTGGTATAAGTCCATTTTTTCATGTATCGAGATATTTAAGGGTTTGCATTTGAATTAATTTAAAAATATTGGCAAACGTTAATCAATTCGTAATGTTTTTAACACTTTTACATTTTTTTAAATTTTATTATGAAATAATAATTATTGAAAATATTTAAAAAATAAACGTGTTTTTTAGGTCCAAATGGACTTATACCACTTTCAAAAATAACATATTATAAGAAATAAAAACAAGAAGAAATTTATGTCCATATTTTTATAGACATAAGCTTCACTAAAATGAATTTTTTAATGTAAAAAAATATCTTAAATAATTAAAATGGGAAGTAGTATTAAACGTGAATAGTAAATCAGTAATAAACGAATAGTGAGCGAATAAAAAAAAATAAAAGGATTGATGATTTTTTGTTTGTGTGAACGAACGGGATTTACTACAGAAAAACGTCGATTTAACGGACTAATTGGGTAGTCCATAAAATACGAATGTCCGTTAAATCCGAATGTTTTTAAATTTAATCGACTATAGATTTTACACTTGTTCTGGAATATGGCAACCTAGGGCAGAACTCGTTTATCTCAACCGATTATCAAGGAATCTGTAACTCGATGGTTCGGTCACTGACCTTGCACGTGGTCGCACACTATGTTTAAGATAGCCTATAGTCGGATATGGGTGAGTCCCGTTAAACCCCATGCAAGTCGCCATCATTACAAAAAAATAATATTCAAGTGTGCAGAAAAAAAAGTAAGAAAAAAATAAGATCCGAATCGATTATAGAAGGCCTGCTAACTTTACATCGACTGCAATCATCTACCCCAATAAAAAAAAACGTTTAGTTAAGCATCTTTATGACGTTCTCGTATTACACCCAACAAAAATCAACCAAAAAAAAAAATCCCGAATCAAACCAAATGCGTTCTTATTTAACCGACTGTAACTTCTAATCAAAATAATGAATGAAAGCAATCATGGAAAAGAAACAATTTCTTCACAAAAAAAAATGAACTTAAACTACTATAGCAAAACGAACATAAAAATGTATATATGTATATACACGATTTGTAAATGTGGAACGTTATAAACTTCCTAAAAGATATAAACGGAATGGTTATGTATTAAAAAAAAATTATACGTCACCGATTTTGAATGATGAATGTATGATGGTGTCCTTCATCTCATTCTTTGATTGCAGCTGATGACTCCAGTGACATGTCAATTCTCCACTAGGGCTCTGGATGAATTAAATATGTGGCACATAGGTTGCCTCGCGTTCGATTTAGGTATACTGGTAATATGTGTATTCGCAGAGACAGGATTCATAAACAGTAATCCGTGCAAACTTCACTAGGCGAATGTTTTAGCGCCACTTTTGGATCGCCCGATGATACATGAATATATGACTCGTTATATATATCAGAATACAAACGATACGAATAATAGCTAAACTCTGTGGTCGGGATTAGGCACTGCACAATAAACCGCCACTATTTTATCACAATCAATATTAAATTCGTTCGCCGCGAATAACGTTTAGCATACACCCTTCTGCTACTTGCCAAGGTGAAATCTCCCGAGTAGTCGGAAATCAAACACTATTCTTTTTGCTAGGGATTTTAGTTCTAGCTCACTTTCGTAGAATTTTTGTACAAGCCCCACTCAACATTAAATTATTTTTTTTTTTTTTTGATTAACAATTTCCACAACTTTTATTTTTTTTATTTTTCTGTACAATACGTTTAACAATTTTCTTTATTATATATATATATACATATAAATATTAGTTTATATCACAATTAACTAGTTACAATTTATAATCAATGCTTGCGCTTTTCTGGTTAATCACAGTTTATATATATAAATTTTTTTTATTTTTATTTTTTCATACATAGATATTCGCATGCAATTTAAATCTTTCTTTGTTTTTCGTTTATTTATATAATTCACAGGGTTTTACACCAAACATTTTTATTTTTATTTATCAATTTTTATCATTAGTTTATCAATGCTTAAGTAATTATGTTTTTCTAATTTATTTACCATTTAAATAAGTGATTAAAACTATATCACAGTAGAATTTGTTTTTTTCCACATTCAACTTTCACTTTTATACCTTTTAAGATTCCCGTTTTAAATTTTTTCGCAATTTCCCGTTTTCCCGCCGATTTGATTTTTTGTTTCTTCTTTTTTTTTTTTACAACTTTAATTTTGTTTGCATGTATAAGTGTAATCATTTCCGTTGACGTTTCAAAAGGTAAACCGGATAATAACTAAGGGTAGTACAACTTATATCACCGCGTACCAAATCGAACAGAAGGATATAACCAAAATTTGTTACAAATCTTGTTTGTTGGACGGAAATGAGATGCACAAACAGTTTTTGGAAGAAATTCTGGAATATGGCCTTCTGGGACGGAACTCATACATTTCTTAGCCGATTATGATCTGATTGGGTTTGCTGGATGGATTCCTAAATGATTTTTGGAAAAAGTTTTGGAATATGACCTCCTAGGACAGAAATTGGGTATTGTGGATGAAATGAGATTATCAAATAATTTTTGGAAAAAGTTCTGGAATATGGCCATATGGTTTATGCACTCTAGTATTACAAGCACCTCTAAATTTTCGTGTAAATTTTCGCTTGGTTGGTTCTGAAGATCTTATGATCTTAGAAGGCAATATATTCCATGTTTCCGTGAACAGTTTTCGAGGTGGTTGTAGATAAGAATAATATAAATTTATCCGAGCCTTTTGTGTAGGGTTCATAACATGATTTTTGGGGAGCATAAGTAGTTGAGCTGCCGCTCATGGGTGGGTTACGTACTGGCGATAGATGTTAAAGCATCCAGCCTTACCGGAAACGTGTTAGCATCATTAGCTGCTTGCTTCAAGAAAAACGGCTGCTTATTATCGAGTCCCGCCCTAGTTTAAATTACCGAGTTTCATGGCTATATTCCAGAATTTCTTCCCAAAATCATTTAAGAATCTCATTTCCATTCAACATACCCAATCCCATCATAATCGATAACCAAAAAATGGAAAATAAAAAAAATTGTCCGTTAAATCGAGGTCCGTTAACTCGAGCGTCCATTAAATTGAAGTCCGTTAAATCGAGGGTTTACTGTACTTATTATTTATATTATTTTCTTCATTGATCGATCGAATAGTGAATATAACTTCTTTCTACATTATTCTACACAAGTGAATAGTAAAACAAAATATTTTTTTTTGCTTTTCATTATTCTTACTGATCAGTATTACAAATAACACTATTCGATCACTAAAAAATTAATAATTCATTTTAACAAGCGAATTTTTGCCCATTATAATTATTAAGAATGGACTTATTCCACTTTCAAAAAAAAAGTTTTTGCGATAACATTTTATAGCCAAAATTCTTTTGCTTACTTTATAAGAAAACCGTACTCTATTTAATGTATGATTATAAATATGGAGAGAAGGTGTCTATATCTTCCTAAAATTACCGTTAACTCAATTTTTTTGAAAAGTGGACTTATACCACTTTCAAATAAAACAGTTCATATAATAAAAAATGCAATGTTTAAGTTAACTGCCCTATTTCCGGCAGCACAAACAGTCTCCATACAAAATGGCGAAAATTATCAATATTAACGAACCGTTTTGAGGAAAGTGTTGAAATCGTTAAAAGGGCAGAGAGTACTTTCAAACTGAATTCAGTACCTGATTCTCAAAAATTCACTACTTTTGATTTGTTGCCAATATCACCCATTCACATAAACAATTAGTTAAGTTATGTGTCCTCTTTCAGTTTTCGAATTTTGCTTCACGTGCAACTAAAAATTAAAATATTTTGAAAATAGTAGAAAAAAGAACGGATGTGAAGTTTGTCCTAAATTGTCCTAAAACCAACAACAATGTTTATACTTTTTACACTATTTGCCGTAGGCACTTGGCGAAACACACTTACACTTAATAAACACATTTTTTATTAACCACTTGTTTTTTATTTCGCAGATATCTTGCAAAATAAAAAACAAGTGGTTAATAAAAAATGTGTTTATTAAGTACAATGTGTTACAGGCTGGCACTGCCAACCTGCAGATATTCACTAAGCTCCTGCAGAGGCCTCCACGGTGATGTTTTGCCGGCTACGTTCTCAGCGAGAAGTGCGAGAGTCGTGGGGTTTGAGGCATGCAGGGCTCCTGGCCTACACCGTGATTAACAGATAGTTGGGGAAAACGCAAATAATAATACTAAACCCGGATGTTCCGCCGAAATTCGTCGGCCGGAACCTGAGGAACGAACCAAAAATAATTATAAAGGAGGAGAGAGGTGCCTTGGTGCGCGCATCCATCCGAATTCAAACGGGGCCAAGCCCTGGTTACGGAATTGGATGCGGGCACCAAGGGACCGCAAACACTAAACCGACACAGAGGGAGTCTCCGCTCCCATCATACCGACCGAAAGAACTTTAGTAATTCATTTTACGTTGGAAAGTACACCAATAGAGTAAACTGTAATAACCAGAACACTGACGAACGGGAAACTGTAAACTAGAATTAAAATAATTCCGACACAAGGTTCATCCCCAAAATTTTTATATATTTATGCACACTCTCTACCCACCGCTCTCAAGGTCCCGCTCCGCACTCAAATCAGAATCATAACAAGGTTTATAGAGAGAAGAAGAAGAAAAAAAAAATAAAAAAAATAAACACGAATAATAACGTTCAACACTAGTAACGGCCACCTAACCACCGTATTTACACTCCACGCGACCTGAACCACGCGAGACTCCGAAAGGAATCAAATTCGAATCTTATTGGTATAATCGTATTTTGGGAATTCGATTACAATGATAAATAAAAAATTATGAAATTAAAATTTTGAGAACGTAAATATAAAATAAAATTTAACTATAAGTAAAAAAAAAATATGTTGGTACCTTGACTGATGCAGCCTTGTAGCTGTACTGCCACGAGTGATGCCACACCCTGACCGTTGCGGCACTTCCGCCGGTATAAAATAATTCGGCTACCCGAACGTTGCGGGGCCTTTCCCCGATACCAAAATAAACTACAGCTGGCCTCAACTGGCCGCCAATATACCATAGATCGAACAGCCGGTTGGCTACCCGAACGTTGCGGGGCCTTTCCCCGATACCAAAATAAACTACAGCTGGCCTCAACTGGCCGCCAATATACCATAGATCGAACAGCCGGTTGGCTACCCGAACGTTGCGGGGCCTTTCCCCGATACCAAAATAACAAAAATTGAGTAGCCGCGGTGAAAATTTCTGTGCCACACCCGTGAAGAAAACACCGTAGAAATTCGGTAACTGTTGAAAATGCGGTACTCTTCAAACAAAAAATGTGGTACCGAACAAATTGTGACGTTATCTTGTCGTACTGATGAAGCTAGCGGTTGATATCGCAGAATGCGTCCGATTGTAACGCCCCGAAAATGTGTCGCAACTCGTTTACACCAATATACAAACCGCACAAAAATGCTAAGATAACTTAATTTTTTTTTTTACAACGCAGAGAATTTTCTGCACACTTTACACATCAATCTTCACAACAAAAAGAAAAAAATGTGGTAATGTTTATAATATGTATTTATATATCAAAAAAAACTTATTATCAGATTTCTTTATAAACAAACTGTTTTGCTATTATGCACAACACTAATGGCCGACTCTTTTTTTTTTTTTTAAACAAGAACTAGCCTGCACAAAATCCAAAACTCGACTTTTTTTTCATTCTCATCAAAAACAAACTTTTTTTCGCATTCCCAATAACACGAATATCTCTTCTTGTTGTCTCCGTTTTCCCTTTCATCTGTTTTTTATAAATTTTCATGGTGCGCGGCACTTTATTGTATATATATATATGAGAAAAGGAGACAACAAAAGAAAATAATGTATACCAATACAACAAAAAAACACAAGTTCCATAACGTTGGAAACAGACGGGATTATAGTATTATACCAATTCAAAGTGTACACGGTGGTGTGGTGAGTAATTACGAGGTAAAACCGGAAAAATTAGTTTTAGAATCTCTATTAAAATATAGATGGCAGGGCTATCAGTAAGATACATTAAGTATATGATTTTATCAAAACAATCGTATTTTATGCCCTGTTATGACCCCAATGAGTCGTAACAAACGTGGGAACGTCCCACACCCTGAGATGTCTCATATAGCCGGGCCTAAAATACAACAACAACCAATAAATACATAAAAATTAATCGAAATGTACACCGATTATATCGCGACGATCTAATATTGTGATTGAATGAATCAGGCATCATGTGCGGATATCTTTTACATGATACGTACCTAGTGATTTGCCATTCAAATCTTCGACTGCGTACGCTACTTGTCCGACTTTGCAGGTAATAATCGCGGGTTTAAATTTACTAGCCAATTTTGCGGAGAATTTGTTCGTCGCGTCGCTCAACGCAAAAGATCGTATGAAAACGGGTTGACCGACTCGGAAAGAGCGCTTATTACTGCGTAGGTTGTAATGTTGAGCCCCCTTTTCGTGTGCTACGCGTAGATAATGGATGATACGATCTTTTAGGAGATTTACTCGATCTGGCTTAGCCCATACCTGGACTTCGCTGGGATCATGTTCATCGAGTAATCGTCGCAATGAGTAATCCGAACCGTGCAACGACATATGTTGACCGAACACGACATAATGAGGGGAGTAATGTATCGAATCGTGTATGGCATTACGTAAAGCAGCCGCAATCTCTTGCAAATTTTTGTCCCACTGATTATGATCGTGATCGCTCAAATATGATCGAATGCTAGCAATCAACGTTCTATTAACACGCTCGGAGGCGTTGCTTTGCGGAGAATACACCGGCGTGCGAATATGGGTTACGCCGTATTTAGATAGCAAATCCTTAAATAAATTGGAGGTAAATTGCTTCCCGTTGTCAGAGGTGATTATTTCGGGAACCGAGAACAACAGAAATATATCGTTTTCCAAAAATCGACATAGTAAAGATGAGGAAGCTTCACGCAAAGGTTTTACAACTACAAATTTAGAGTAATGATCCAAGATGATAACGATGCAGGTATTACCGAGTTTCGAACGTGGATACGGGCCCAAAAAATCGACATATAGTTTTTGAAACGGGCGAGTTGACGTGACCTGAGCTCCCATGGCTGGTTGCGTAGAGAAATTAACAGCTTTGTTCATTTTACATTTAGTGCAGCTAGCGACGTATTGTTTAACTTGTTTTACCATCTGAGGCCAGTAAAATTGCCGCTGAAGGCGCTCGAGAGTTTTGCTGCCGCCTAAATGTGCTGAAGTGGGAGGTACGTGAGCCTGTTCAATAAGCGTTGAAGTTAAGGAATTAGGAATAACAAGTTTCCAATTCGAAAGGTCGGTATCCGTATATTTAAAACCGAACGAAGGGGATATCAACAATTTATCATCCTGGATCTTATAGTTGTGCGAACAATCTTTTAATGAGCGAATTTTCGCGATCTGATCGACGTAATCTGGATCTTGAAACGCCACCGAATTTTGATCAACGTGCAGAATTGGGACTGAAGAAGGTATTAACGCATTCACGGAAGGGTCGATGTTTTTACTCGACAAGACTGGATCCTCAAATTGGGCACCAGGATCAGGCGTGCTCTTACTTTCGGAATCATCCTCACAAGGAGCGGATTCATCCGGAAAAGCTCGAGACAGCGCATCAGGTACAACGTTAACTGAACCTTTTCGGTATCCAATTTGAAAATCCAGCGCTTGGAGTTTAAGACTCCATCTC
This sequence comes from Nephrotoma appendiculata, assembly GCA_947310385.1. Classification (NCBI taxonomy): domain Eukaryota; kingdom Metazoa; phylum Arthropoda; class Insecta; order Diptera; family Tipulidae; genus Nephrotoma; species Nephrotoma appendiculata. The sequence goes on from OX371223.1 coordinate 32,169,846, forward strand.
GCCAAACGTCCGGAGAGGTCTTTTTGACTCATTAACCAGCGCAAACTGGAATGGTCGGTATAAATGACGAATGGATAACCTTCCACGTAGGGACGGAATTTTCGCACGCTGAGGACGGCAGCGTAGCATTCCAGCTCGGTCACCGAGTAGTTTCGCTGCGCCGCATTGAGCTTATGGGAATAAAACTCAATGGGCCGCTCTACCCCCTCGGCGTCCACCTGAAATAAGACACTACCGACCCCAACGGCACTGGCATCACACTGAATAAAAAAGGGTTTTGTATAATCAGGATGCGTTAAAACTGGGGCAGTTGACAAGGCGGTTTTGAGAGCGTTAAAAGAAGAATCAGCAGCTGCAGACCAACATACTTTAGTGTTTTTACCAGTAAGATCGGTGAGAGAAGAAGCTAAGGAGGCGAAATTAGGAATGAAGCGACGGTACCATCCGCACATTCCCAGAAAACGTCTAATCTGTTTCGTCGTTTTCGGAATAGGGTACTCCAGAATAGCTTTACATTTATCTGGGTTTGTACGGAGGCAGCCATCACCCACAATATAACCTAAATAGTCTACTTCTTTCAACACAAACTTACTTTTGGTCAAATTGATTGTTAAACCAGCGTCCTTCAGATATCCAGCAACCTGTTTTAGCAAATCGAAATGTTCAGCCAGAGTGGAGGATGTGACCAGAAGGTCATCGAGGTACACAAAGACCTTATCGTGTAGCTGGTACGGGATCACGCGGTGCATCAAGCGACAAAGCGTCTGCGGTGCGTTGCACAAGCCAAACGGCATCACCTTGAACTGATACAAGGGCCGTCCAGGAACCGTAAACGCTGTCCTATCGCGGGATGCTGGGTCGAGTGGGATCTGCCAAAAGGCATCCTTCAAATCAATCGCCGAAATGAATCGGGTGTGTCCCAAACGACCCAACAATCCGTTGATTATGGGCAGCGGATACGCATCCTTGACGGTGGCCTTGTTCAGTTCTCTAGCATCCAAGCACAGACGAACCTTGCCATTGGCCTTACGCACCAACGTGACCGGTGAACACCAGGAACTTTGTGACTCCTCGATGACCCCCAAAGACAACATCCTATCCAACTCGGCATACATGAGTTTCTGGATAGCTGGGGACACGGAATAAAAACGTTGTTTGACTGGTTTTGCGGAACCGACATCGATCATATGAGTGATGAGGGATGTGCGGCCCAAACCTAAAATATCGCTGCTCGGAAAAGATTCGCGAATGAGATCCAATTTACGACGATCATCAGATGTTAAAATATGGAATTTGGGTGTGTTGGTAGTTTCACCTAATTCATCCGAATTACTTAACGCGGAGATTTTTGGGGAAATTCCAAAACGATTCCAAAAATCGATACCCAAATAAAGCGGTTGTTCTAATGAAGGAACAACGTGAAAATTCATAAATTTAGTGACTCCGTTAAATTCGACGTTAGCTCGGATATAACCAAAAACTCGTTGGACTTGGCCACTCGCTGTAGTTATAGTGGAAGGAAAGTTATGGAATTCAACAAAAGGATTTGACAGGAGTTTCTCCGATCCACTCCCGAGAACACTGACACTCGCCCCGCTGTCGAGAAGACCCTTAAAAGGTATCTTATTTATAAAGACCTGGGCGTAAGGCCGAGTGTCACTACCCTCGGAGAATAGAACGGAGGAAATCACATCATTTCTCATTGCGACGCGACGGTTCCAATATTTTTTTGAACGCTTTAAACGATCTAACTTTGCCAATGATGGGGCATTATAGAAAAATTTAAGAGCGACAGGAAGGGAAGGGGAATTGGATAAGGACAAAGGATCGGGAAAGGAATCATTACTGGCAGACGAGCTTAATTCTTCGTCGGATTCGAATAGGAGCGGATTTCCGCGTCCGTATTGCTCGCTGCATCCTCCAGAATCGGTTTGAGTGGATTTGTCCGTGGTAACATTAGTCTGGGTTGCGGTTGTGGTGGTTTTCGGGGTATCTCTCCAAGAACTACTGCTCAGGTTTTCCGACATCTTTGATTGAGGAATTCGTTCATCGCCACTTCGTCTACATCGTGCAGAACTGGGTTGTTGTCTGTAAACTAACCTCGAACTGTCTGCTGGGACTTGTCCGCCAAGACGTCTCGCCACTGCCGATGGAAACCTGCTCTCCGTGTGAATTGCGGATGCTGAGTTATCAGGTAGTACATCAGTAAAGGGGTAATTCTCGTACGAGTCATACGCTCCAGCATCATCATACGGACTGCCTGATGACTCATTGATCACGCGTCGTGGATGGATTGCAGGATCCGCCGGAGCTTTGAGCCGCCGGAAAGACTCCTCCCAAGCAGAACAGCTTTTGATTAATTCGTTGATGCTGCTGAACCGACGATCTGTAAGGTGGTATTGTAGCGTAGGCTTCATGTTGTTCAGCAAAATTTGAATGAGCTCTTCGTCTGAGTACGGCGTTCGACATTGTAAGGTAAGGGTCCAGACGTGGTTGTAGAAATCCAGGAAGCTTTCGTTCGGTTGTTGTTTACGTGCCTCGACCATTCTGCGGATTTCGTAATTTGTGCGACGATCTTGAAAGCGCTCGATAATTCCGCTTCGTAGTTCTGACCAGGTCGCGTGCGGGTTGTGTTTACGAAATGTCCAGTACCACTGCAACGCGAGGTCTTTTAGAATGGTGTGGAGCTCTAACAATAAAATTTGTTCGGATAATCCCCGAGATGAAGCGATGGTGTCCACTTGGAATAAAAACATGTCGATGTTGATTCCCGAGGGAGATCCCGTGAAACTGAGGCCACTCTCAGACAATAATGGTCCATCAATATAGCTTTGCTCCAATTCGTCTTGCTCGAAAAATGTTATGTCCATGTTGGATGATGCAGGGGTAAGGGAATATTCTTGCTCGATTATGTTTGATAAGGAACAATAACGAAGTCTTTATTAAATTTATTAACAATACAAAAAATTTGAATTCAAAATAACTCTAACTTAAACGGAAGGTTTCAAGTTAAAGAAAATTACAACTAAAGATATTCCACACCCACTATAACTAAATAACACCAAAAAATATAAATGATAAAAATAATTGCAATAATAATAAAGGGATGGCTACCTTGTAATTGAGATACCATCGAAAATGGCATGTCTCGACGAGAACCTATTTTGGAATGTCTCGTTGAAAACCATTTTAATAAGCAAAAAATAATAAAAAATATTAATAATAGTCCCGAAAAGTAAACTACCAACACACCCAATGGTACGCCGATAATAAAATTATACAACTAAATCGTAAAGCAAAAACGCAAAGAAAATCAAATAATAAGAAAAGAAAAGAAGGAATGGTTACCTTGTAGTGGTTTGTGGGTCCCGTATTCCCACGGTTAGTTTAACGACGGAAGACGAGATACCCCCCAAAGTGGCGCTTTTCGATGAGAACCTAATTTGGAGGGGCTCGTTGAAATTTACAAAACGATACGAAGAAAATGAAAAAAAGAACCAAGACTTCCAGCACACCCAGCGATGCGCAGGTAGAAGGCTAATAGAAAAATAAAACCAAGATATAATAAAATGAGGTACTAATAAACCCGAGGGTTCCAATACAACCCAAAAACTAAATCAAAATAAAAATAATCAATAATATCAAAAAAATCAATAAATCAAACAAACATATCGAATATAAATTTTAACCCAAACGAAAATACGGATGGTATGACGAGAGTGGCAACCCCACTCCATGTCGGCTAAAATAATAAAATAATAAAAAAAATAATAATAATAAAATAATAATAACAGTTGTTGTTCCTCAAATTTCGGTCGAGAAACCTCGGGGCTAAAGAAAGATGAAGCTAACAGCTAAACCCCAGACAAATGACATCCGAGCTCCACCACAATCAGACACAACATAGTGGAAATGGGAAAGAGCTCGGAAGTCGGATGTCCAAAGAATAGGGGATGACACCCCCCATCTACGCGCAATCAAACAGCCCGTGCTGGTTGCGATCGTAGATAAGGAATGTCAACCGGGAGACTGGCTTTGGTGTGCGCGTCCATGCGAATTCAAACAGTGTGAAACACCGGTTTCGACACTGGACGCGCACGCCAAAGGGAGTGCAGCTACAAATCATAAAAAAAAAATATAAATTATTAAAAATTCGCGAAAGTTTGGGCGCCACTGTTACAGGCTGGCACTGCCAACCTGCAGATATTCACTAAGCTCCTGCAGAGGCCTCCACGGTGATGTTTTGCCGGCTACGTTCTCAGCGAGAAGTGCGAGGGTCGTGGGGTTTGAGGCATGCAGGGCTCCTGGCCTACACCGTGATTAACAGATAGTTGGGGAAAACGCAAATAATAATACTAAACCCGGATGTTCCGCCGAAATTCGTCGGCCGGAACCTGAGGAACGAACCAAAAATAATTATAAAGGAGGAGAGAGGTGCCTTGGTGCGCGCATCCATCCGAATTCAAACGGGGCCAAGCCCTGGTTACGGAATTGGATGCGGGCACCAAGGGACCGCAAACACTAAACCGACACAGAGGGAGTCTCCGCTCCCATCATACCGACCGAAAGAACTTTAGTAATTCATTTTACGTTGGAAAGTACACCAATAGAGTAAACTGTAATAACCAGAACACTGACGAACGGGAAACTGTAAACTAGAATTAAAATAATTCCGACACAAGGTTCATCCCCAAAATTTTTATATATTTATGCACACTCTCTACCCACCGCTCTCAAGGTCCCGCTCCGCACTCAAATCAGAATCATAACAAGGTTTATAGAGAGAAGAAGAAGAAAAAAAAAATAAAAAAAATAAACACGAATAATAACGTTCAACACTAGTAACGGCCACCTAACCACCGTATTTACACTCCACGCGACCTGAACCACGCGAGACTCCGAAAGGAATCAAATTCGAATCTTATTGGTATAATCGTATTTTGGGAATTCGATTACAATGATAAATAAAAAATTATGAAATTAAAATTTTGAGAACGTAAATATAAAATAAAATTTAACTATAAGTAAAAAAAAAATATGTTGGTACCTTGACTGATGCAGCCTTGTAGCTGTACTGCCACGAGTGATGCCACACCCTGACCGTTGCGGCACTTCCGCCGGTATAAAATAATTCGGCTACCCGAACGTTGCGGGGCCTTTCCCCGATACCAAAATAAACTACAGCTGGCCTCAACTGGCCGCCAATATACCATAGATCGAACAGCCGGTTGGCTACCCGAACGTTGCGGGGCCTTTCCCCGATACCAAAATAAACTACAGCTGGCCTCAACTGGCCGCCAATATACCATAGATCGAACAGCCGGTTGGCTACCCGAACGTTGCGGGGCCTTTCCCCGATACCAAAATAACAAAAATTGAGTAGCCGCGGTGAAAATTTCTGTGCCACACCCGTGAAGAAAACACCGTAGAAATTCGGTAACTGTTGAAAATGCGGTACTCTTCAAACAAAAAATGTGGTACCGAACAAATTGTGACGTTATCTTGTCGTACTGATGAAGCTAGCGGTTGATATCGCAGAATGCGTCCGATTGTAACGCCCCGAAAATGTGTCGCAACTCGTTTACACCAATATACAAACCGCACAAAAATGCTAAGATAACTTAATTTTTTTTTTTACAACGCAGAGAATTTTCTGCACACTTTACACATCAATCTTCACAACAAAAAGAAAAAAATGTGGTAATGTTTATAATATGTATTTATATATCAAAAAAAACTTATTATCAGATTTCTTTATAAACAAACTGTTTTGCTATTATGCACAACACTAATGGCCGACTCTTTTTTTTTTTTTTAAACAAGAACTAGCCTGCACAAAATCCAAAACTCGACTTTTTTTTCATTCTCATCAAAAACAAACTTTTTTTCGCATTCCCAATAACACGAATATCTCTTCTTGTTGTCTCCGTTTTCCCTTTCATCTGTTTTTTATAAATTTTCATGGTGCGCGGCACTTTATTGTATATATATATATGAGAAAAGGAGACAACAAAAGAAAATAATGTATACCAATACAACAAAAAAACACAAGTTCCATAACGTTGGAAACAGACGGGATTATAGTATTATACCAATTCAAAGTGTACACGGTGGTGTGGTGAGTAATTACGAGGTAAAACCGGAAAAATTAGTTTTAGAATCTCTATTAAAATATAGATGGCAGGGCTATCAGTAAGATACATTAAGTATATGATTTTATCAAAACAATCGTATTTTATGCCCTGTTATGACCCCAATGAGTCGTAACAAACGTGGGAACGTCCCACACCCTGAGATGTCTCATATAGCCGGGCCTAAAATACAACAACAACCAATAAATACATAAAAATTAATCGAAATGTACACCGATTATATCGCGACGATCTAATATTGTGATTGAATGAATCAGGCATCATGTGCGGATATCTTTTACATGATACGTACCTAGTGATTTGCCATTCAAATCTTCGACTGCGTACGCTACTTGTCCGACTTTGCAGGTAATAATCGCGGGTTTAAATTTACTAGCCAATTTTGCGGAGAATTTGTTCGTCGCGTCGCTCAACGCAAAAGATCGTATGAAAACGGGTTGACCGACTCGGAAAGAGCGCTTATTACTGCGTAGGTTGTAATGTTGAGCCCCCTTTTCGTGTGCTACGCGTAGATAATGGATGATACGATCTTTTAGGAGATTTACTCGATCTGGCTTAGCCCATACCTGGACTTCGCTGGGATCATGTTCATCGAGTAATCGTCGCAATGAGTAATCCGAACCGTGCAACGACATATGTTGACCGAACACGACATAATGAGGGGAGTAATGTATCGAATCGTGTATGGCATTACGTAAAGCAGCCGCAATCTCTTGCAAATTTTTGTCCCACTGATTATGATCGTGATCGCTCAAATATGATCGAATGCTAGCAATCAACGTTCTATTAACACGCTCGGAGGCGTTGCTTTGCGGAGAATACACCGGCGTGCGAATATGGGTTACGCCGTATTTAGATAGCAAATCCTTAAATAAATTGGAGGTAAATTGCTTCCCGTTGTCAGAGGTGATTATTTCGGGAACCGAGAACAACAGAAATATATCGTTTTCCAAAAATCGACATAGTAAAGATGAGGAAGCTTCACGCAAAGGTTTTACAACTACAAATTTAGAGTAATGATCCAAGATGATAACGATGCAGGTATTACCGAGTTTCGAACGTGGATACGGGCCCAAAAAATCGACATATAGTTTTTGAAACGGGCGAGTTGACGTGACCTGAGCTCCCATGGCTGGTTGCGTAGAGAAATTAACAGCTTTGTTCATTTTACATTTAGTGCAGCTAGCGACGTATTGTTTAACTTGTTTTACCATCTGAGGCCAGTAAAATTGCCGCTGAAGGCGCTCGAGAGTTTTGCTGCCGCCTAAATGTGCTGAAGTGGGAGGTACGTGAGCCTGTTCAATAAGCGTTGAAGTTAAGGAATTAGGAATAACAAGTTTCCAATTCGAAAGGTCGGTATCCGTATATTTAAAACCGAACGAAGGGGATATCAACAATTTATCATCCTGGATCTTATAGTTGTGCGAACAATCTTTTAATGAGCGAATTTTCGCGATCTGATCGACGTAATCTGGATCTTGAAACGCCACCGAATTTTGATCAACGTGCAGAATTGGGACTGAAGAAGGTATTAACGCATTCACGGAAGGGTCGATGTTTTTACTCGACAAGACTGGATCCTCAAATTGGGCACCAGGATCAGGCGTGCTCTTACTTTCGGAATCATCCTCACAAGGAGCGGATTCATCCGGAAAAGCTCGAGACAGCGCATCAGGTACAACGTTAACTGAACCTTTTCGGTATCCAATTTGAAAATCCAGCGCTTGGAGTTTAAGACTCCATCTCGCCAAACGTCCGGAGAGGTCTTTTTGACTCATTAACCAGCGCAAACTGGAATGGTCGGTATAAATGACGAATGGATAACCTTCCACGTAGGGACGGAATTTTCGCACGCTGAGGACGGCAGCGTAGCAAATGTTTATAATTAAATTTAACAGTGTAATTTGAGTGCACGTATTAGAGCAATGAAAATTAGTCTGGGACTGGTACTTCTATTAAAATGTCCACCAATTTATCATTGCTAATAGTTTCTGTACCCTAATAGTTGGGGTAATTTGTGACGAAAAAGAAAGTTCCGCCGATCGTGAAAATTCTCGCTATTTGAATATTCGTGACACGGGAAAAGTATTGATTCCGTAGAAAAGAAGAAAAATTCTTTAGCCTTAGGGTGTAAAAGGTCCGCCAATTTATTGATCTATATAAGTTCTTGACTCCCATGTCTATCTACCGAGCGAGATGACCCACTGATCGTGGGAATTCCCACTATTTGAATATACATGACACGGGAAAAGTATTGATTCCGTTGAAAAGAAGAAAAATTCTAATAAATTGGCCTACAGGGTACAGAAACTTTTAACAATGACAAATCGGTGAACTATTTAATAGAATTACCCTTCCCAGACTAATTTGCATTACTCAAATTCGTTAGTATCATAACACGCGCATTCAAATTTAAATAGCGGGAATTCCCACGGTCAGCGGGTCATAGAAGTCCAGAGCTTATCTTAATTAAAAAACTTGCGGACCTTTTAAACCCAACGGCTGGAGCATTTCTCTTTTTTTCAACGGAAATGACACATTTCCCGTGTCACGTATATTCGAATAGCGGGAATCTCTTAAACATTGCTTTTAGGACAAAGCATTTTCAATACTAGATTGTGGCAAACAACTTATGAATATTACACGCAGTGTTCTAATAGATTTTCCGGAAAATTCAAGTTTTTTAATTGGACTGGATACAATAAAAAATTTATGAAGTAGTTCTTTATTCGCATAATTGTAAAGAAAATTTACTTTCAAAATTTTTGATATTACATATTTAATTTAAAATGTAGTGTAGTTGATCTTCTTATTTTAAATTGAACTTATAATAATATAATTTAATAATAATTTACACTGTTAAATTACGTTTAGAAAGAAATTTTGTGTTGAAGACAGTTTAGGACAAACTTCACATGATTATATAGTCGTATGAAGTTTGTCCTAAATTTGTTCTAAAATGTGTTGTTGCTTTAGGACAATTAAGGACAAACTTCACACGAATGAATCTTGAAGTTTAAGAATATTCTGTCTTTCCATCATTTCTTAACGAATTACGATGAAATTTGGATAGTAGTATTGGTTAGGGGGTTATAAAGTGAGGTTTAGAGAAAATTCTAAAATCTGTTCAAGATGGACTAAACTTGGCCATTTCTTAATTGATCAAATTTGGTTTTTAGATTGATGTTTGATTGAAATATAAAATTTAGATGAAAATATGGTATCTGTACATCCTACACGATTAAAATGGATTTCGAGCTAGAGAGAATTCGGCTATTTCTTGATTAATAATTGTATAATTTGCATTGCCTACAGGGATAATTCGGACAAAATTAATTGATTAGAATTTTCACTATAATTTTATGATTTTCTGCGACCAAGAACTAATATGGCCCCAGAAAATCAAAAATTTATAGTGAAAATTCTAATCCATAAATTTTCCCAAAATTTTCCGTGTAGTCTCAGTTTGGCCTAAGCTATTAGAAAAACAACCGAAAGTATTGATTTACTATAGTGGAAGTTTATGAAATATTGACCAAAAACTGAAAAAAAACATATGTGGCTGCAGAAAACCAAAAAATTACATTGAAAATTCTAATCAATTAATTTTGACCGAATTATCCCTTGTATGCAATGCAAATTATACAATTATTAATCAAGAAATAGCCGAATTCTTTCTAGCTCGAAATCCATTTTAATCGTGTAAACTGTACATACCACGTTTTCATCTAAATTTTATATTTCAATCAAAAGTCATAGTCTAAGAACGGAATTTTATTAAGATTGGTTATGAAATGGCAATGTTTAATCCAGCTTGAACAGATCCTAGAACTACTATACTATTCAAATTTTACCAATATGACCATCTACATCAAACACTATTGCGCGGTGATTCGACATTTAGAGATCTACTTAGCAACCGCCTGCTAATCAACTAAGTCGCAGATATGCGCAAGGAGGCTAGAAAACTCTAAAAAATTCCAAAAAAATTATGTTTAGACAACTTAAACGGCACAATTTGGCGATAAATACTGAAAGCCTACTATTGCTTTCGATTGTTTTCGTTGGTTACGTGTCACCAATTTGTTTGTACTATGACTTCCGCATATTGTGAACGTTAACGAAAATATGACGGGTAAATCCATTCCGAATATGTATTTTCTTGCAGTATGGTCAAAGTTTCGGCAATTACATTGCTCGTACTTTGTTCTGAGAGCCCTATGTGTAAATATTACTCTGACAATACTTAAATAATTTTGGTACTAAAATAATTTTGATAAACGAAAGCAGTAGTACCAAAACTAACGAAATACGATAGAAAATAGTTGATTGATAGACAAAAATGTTCGAAAGCAATAGTAGGCCCCCGCAGGTGCAAAATTCGGCAAGCAAAATGTACCATTCCTTGTACGTTGAGTATCATGTTAAAGATTGGTACCGTTACCCAAGAAAGCGTTGCCACTTCCGAAAATGGTCAAGCAAGTAAAATATTTTGTGGCAACCCTCATTTTCCACCGTGTAAACTTTTGCCAAACACAATCAAAACACAACCCAAATTACTCTCGACAACAAACAGAATGATTCTCAAAAAATTCGACAAGACATAATTTCACTACAGTACGTATAACGTATGACCATGAATTCAAGGAATTTTTTTTTTTTTGTTAAACAATTTAAATCCGACCAAATAGCAGTTGTTAAAGCTTTGACGATTGGATTGGTAAGTACCGGGTTCGAATCACGATAGAGGCAGGATGCAAAAGTTAAATTTCATCATCAGATTACGATCTGTGGTGAAATGTATCACATCTATGACCCCCTGTTGGTGTGCAAAACCCATGGGCTGAGAGCAGGATGAGCCTTGAGCCCCAAAACATATTTCATTTTAAATAAATAAAAAAAAATTAAAAAAAATATTTAAATCTATGTTGCAAAGTAGGATATGCCACATCAAATGCATCCATTCAACCGATGTTATTGATTACAAAAAATTGGCTGGCGGTTAGCAAGCGAAACCTTTTTTTATATTCCGGGCAGTATACGAGGCGACTGTCCCGCTATTACTCAAAAAGCAACATACTGTAGTTCCTACATAATTATTGATTTCGCTTCTGCTTGACGATAATCGACTTTAGCACGTTGACCGGAAACGATTCCGCTTCTCGATATGTCAGCATAAACGGTCTTCAAAGCATTCATCTCTGGCTGGATAGCAAAATACGATGTACCAAAAGCCATTCAATGGATCGATGCACTCAATTTGACTCGCAAATCTCTTCGACATATTGTAAGATAATTTTTAGTATTTTTTAATGCTGTCTTCTATCTTATACACAACTTAAGTCGTGGTACATCGATGTTAGCATGGATATTATGGTGCAAATCACGCTGTCGAGAATAACGAGAAAAATGGTAGTGATAAAACACACCATTATCGACCTCCTCTTTCGATGGACAAAGAGACGATTTATTTGCTTTTTGTACTTGGTCTGCAGATGCAGCCTGAGGTCAATATTTCCAATCCACATTGAATGTACTTTCGAAGCTGCCAAAAAGGAGGTAAAATGACTATTCCATTCTACAAAGGGCTCAAGTTAAAGAAATCATTTTATGGATCGTTAGGGTTAATGCCAGAACTGAGATATTGCATTTAAAGAGCTTCGCTGCTAGACTGTTTAAGTGGTTTTTAGTCGCCACGCAAATTTGATGTGTGTTCAATCGAATGTTTTTGCTTGATGGATTTCCAAAGCTTCATATAAATATTGGAGTATTTGAGTGGTTTTACCGGAATAAAATTTGTAGTATTTGATAGCTGTTATAAATCCTTCAATTAAATTGTGCTTAACATTTTATTGCGTATATATGATATTGTTAATTAAAGTACAGTGAATGTGGTTAATTTTGACAGCCCTGTATTTGGTTTTAAAATTTAACTATATACAAAGTTAGTTTACATATCGGGTTTCGACTTTTTTCAAATATATTTTTTAAATTTTACTAAGACATCTAAAGTTTTAATTTAAAAACTTGGCATCAAATTTTTCAACTGTGAGGTACAAATGCAGCCAAATGGTTCCATTAATAAAGAAATTACAGAACTTTACTGATTGCTAACAGAAACAATCATTTTTGACATTGTCTACATTGACTTTCCTAGAAATTATGAGGAAACCCTGGGCCCGTTTTGGCTTGCCAGGTCGGAGGGTGGCACTGAATTCGTGGCAAGTTGATTTCTTGAGCCGACCAACAGTTATTGACCCTGTTCAAAAAGGTTGGAGAGTGCCTAGGTGAAGTCTGGCCTGGAGAAAGACTAGAAGCGGTCACTAGTACTTGGATCTCAGTGGAACCCAAATGAGCTTCTGCAAATGCTACAAATTAGGAACTATGGTTTCAACGCAGTCAGAAGAGGACTCTGGTCCAACTGTGGTGTAGGTTGAGAGCAAACCTAATGTTAAGGTTTCTACAGATTAACCCTCATGCCATGGAATGCAGCTTGGGCTTCGCTCATACTCAAACTAAGAAGAGAAGAGGTAAACATTGTCCTAGTCCAAGAGCCTTGGCTCAATAGTGACCTGGCACTTCGACAAGGTGCGAAGAAGGTAGGTAAAATTCGTCCCTAAATTCTTGGTAGAAATATTCTAGCATTGTCAAAACCTCTGGCTAATTTTAGCTAACCTACCACATGATGAAGAGGTTATCCCCATTGTAGTTTTGGAAAGCTCGATAAAGGAGACGCAAAAACAAAAAACTGAAATCATTCTAGGAGTGATGTAAATGCACATCACAGAATTTGGCGAAGCACTGATACGAATGAATGAGGTGAGTTACTCATTGATTTTATTCTGAGTACTAACCTATGTACATGGAATGTTTATAACTAGAAATACGTCTCAGAGATCATTACGGATAGTTGAGAGAATTGGGAGGTGTCGGAAGATTAATCGTCGCAATAGTAATACAAGCAAACTCGACTGGTATATTTTTAAAACTAGTCTAAGTAATCCACAACCGCTACCGGGTTCAAACCCCCCTGATTGAAAAATGCTAAAACAAATGCCTGGAGGCTTACTGTATAGTAAAATAAAGAAGTTCTCTGAGCAATCTAGACTACGTAAAGTACCATTTTTAATCCCACCACTCCAAGCTTTCTCGAATGACCGGATGGTTTTTGCACCGTAACTAGTGCAGCATCCTTAGAGTAACTTCTGGACTCTCACCTTAAAGGTGTAGTTCCACCACAAAGGCCTAAAAATACCAGAGTCGTAAGCATTGTAAACCAGTTTATAAGTAGGATAAAAATATACTGTGGGCTATAAACAGACTTAAGCCTTATAAATCGGTAGGATCTGATGATATTATACCTACGGATGTCCAAAAAACGGCTGACTTAATCTTACCTTTGCTAGAAGTTATCTTCAAGAACAGCCTAGAACTCAGCCACATTCCTAGTAAATGGATTGAAGTAAATGTAATATTTATTCCTAAGGCGGGAAAAAACTCTCAGCACAATGCCAAAGATTATTGGAAAAACAGGCAGACGCCGACATCAGGAGTTTCATTGAGCCAAATAGGTTACCAAAATCTCAACATGCATCCTTATTTCTTTTATCGATAAATCCCATGAACATAAGAAATATTCCAAGATAATTTTTCTGGATATAAAGAGAGCATTTAGCAGCGTCAGACCGAAAAGGCAGCCACGCAGGTCGTGACGACCCGTCTTGGTGGGTCCTCCAATAGCACGTTTATGAGTAATGGTATACGCAAGGTGGTCCCCTTTTTTTGAAATTTGGACATGAATGACTTGTCATTCAACCTGGAGAACATATGCAAAAAAGACTTGACATTCACTCAAATTGGATTGATAATTGGACAAAACTGAGTTGGTCTTTTTTTCCAGGAAAACAAACTTCCTCAGATGGACCCCCTAAGAAAGCTACAAAAGCGCTTTACTCCGATAAAAACGCCTTTGAAAATAGATGGGGTTTCCAGTCCTTCATTGTACATATTGTATTGGGGTTTTTGTTTGGTAGCCAAATGATTGAAGTCAAATTTAATATTTGATAATTTTTTGTTTTTTCATTAATTTTGGTAAAATGTCTGTCGTGGGCTAACTTCACAAATATATATTATAAACGTCTATGTCACTGACTCACTCGAGAACTTTTAGTTGCGCGTACTAGAAAGACTAAGCTTGAATCTTGGTTTCTGCTTAACACGAAAGATGTAACTGCACGAATTCACCTTTACACCGAAATACCTTACCATTTTGTTTATAAGCAAGGTCCATGGCAAGAGCGACATAGAGGAGACGAAAGGACAATAGCACGCATGTACGTGGTGAGCATTAAGGTTGAAGAACGCTTCAGTCTTCGATTACAGCTACTACATGTTCGTGGTGCAACAAGAGATTAAAATTTATGCGAAATATTTAAGAGACAACGATGGCAAGAGGCTACATGAAGAATGGGAGCGATGCTTTAAAGACGGTGTAACATACTTGATGCCTAAGCAATTGCGAAAAATGTTCGCTTACATTTGTATTTTCTGCTAACCCGTTCAACCCCTCTGATTATGGCAGGATCATCTTGAAGATTTTATACTCGACAACATGCGACGACACAGCGAATCTATATCGATCAACCCGACTCTTCATGATATCAATTTTGTTCTCAAACAGCACGGAATGTTATGCTGTTCAGTTGGTTTGCCTGTTCCAAGCGGTAACCCACCCGAAGAAGATCAAATTTATGTTCAAGAAGAAGAAGCACGATTGGCAGTCGAGTACTGAAATTGGAAAGCTGAATGACGCCCAGCTTGCAGCATATATCAAAATTAGGATTGCAGTTGAAAATAATCACGCACAAAGTAAGCTGTTTTTTATCGATGATCCTGGTGACTGAGGTAAGACCTTCTTATACACAACTTTAATAGCAATCTTTCGAGGTGAAGGAAGAATTGTACTGCCATTTGCAACAATCGGAATAGTATCCACTTTGTTTATAAGAGGACGCATGAATCATAGTAGATTTAAACTTCCAGTTCCACTTCTTGATAATTCATTCTCATCAATGCGAATGACACCATCAAAAGCTGCAGTTTTGCGTGAGGCTGCTCTTATTGTTATCGATGAAATTACAATGCTTCCTCAGAATGGTCTTCGATGCATTGATAAGCTCTTGCGACTAGTGATGGGAAATGACATTAGCTTCGGAGGTAAAGTTTTGGTCCTTGGCGGTGATTTTCGTCAGACGCTACCAGTCGTTCAAAGAGGAACGCACACTGAAACCATCGAATGCTGCATTTAATCAAGCCCTCTATGGAACCAGATTTAACAACTTTGTTTGACCACCAACATGCGCAGCGAAGGTCAACACGAGCATAATGAATGGCTTCTGCAAGTCGGATCAGGAACTTTACCTGCAACATCAATGGTGGACACAATTCAAATTTCTACCGAAATGATCACAAGTCAAGATCTTATCAGTGTCATTTTTAATAATATTGAGCAAATGTCAACAGATGAGCTTTCAAAAAGAGTTATTGTTGCTCCAACGAATGCTCAGACGCTTGAGATGAAACGAAGAATAATCAATTTGATTCATGCTGATGCAGAAATTTACTACAGCGCAGATTCGTTAGTAAGCGAGGATTCTAACGATGCACTCAAGTTTCCCGTTGAACTCCTCAATGAACAGAATCCATCCGGCATGTCCTCTCACGTATTGCTTTTGAATAAGGGTGTTATCATAATGTTTCTACGAAATCTAAATCCTAAGAAAGATATGTGCAATGGAACGCGTTTAATTGTTGAAGAGCTATCGCGAAACTTTATTAAGGCCAAAATCATTTCTGAATGCAACAAAGGCAGTACGGTTCTAATCCCTCGAATTGATTTGACACCTTCTGAGACCAATCTACCATACGCAATGACGATAAACAAGGCGCAAGGCCAGTCTTTTAATAACGTGGGAATTCATCTTCAAACGGCAGTGTTTTCCCATGGGCAATTGTAGGTCGCCCTTTTCCGCTCAAGAGATTCTCACCAAGTGAAAATAAGAATCAAAGATAAACCACAGCAGGGAAAGCTTCTCAACGCTGATCGTCAATTTACAAATAATTAGTTTTTTTGAAGTAAAACTTCTTTAGGCACGCTTGACTTGGGGACTAAGCTGGCAAATGCGTTACGAAAAGTGTAATCGAACGAGGCGAACGAAACAATAGACGCAAAACGAAATCATTTTCCTTTAGTATCAGGATGTGCCATGACAATTCATAAATCCCTAGGTGGAACATTAGTTGATACCATTTTATTTTAATCATTGGTTAGAAAAATGGGATAATAAGAAAATAGGAAAATTGGAAAATTGGTAAATGGAAAATTGGAAAATTGGAAAAATTGGAAAATTGGAAATTTCGAAATTTGCAAAATTGGAAATTTTGAAAATTTGTAAATTGGAAAATTGAAAAATTTGAAAATTGGAAAATTAGAAAATTGGAAAACAGGTAAATGGAAAATTGGAAAATAGGAATATATGAAAATATGAAAATATGAAAATATGAAAATATGAAAATATGAAAATTTGAAAATATGAAAATATGAAAATATGAAAATATGAAAATATGAAAATATGAAAATATGAAAATATGAAAATATGAAAATATGAAAATATGAAAATATGAAAATATGAAAATATGAAAATATGAAAATATGAAAATATGAAAATATGAAAATATGAAAATATGAAAATATGAAAATATGAAAATATGAAAATATGAAAATATGAAAATATGAAAATATGAAAATATGAAAATATGAAAATATGAAAATATGAAAATATGAAAATATGAAAATATGAAAATATGAAAATATGAAAATATGAAAATAGGAAAATAGGAAAATATGAAAATAGGAAAATATGAAAATATGAAAATTGGAAAATTGGTAAATTGGAAAATTGGAAAATTGGAAAATTGGAAAATTGAAAAATTGGAAAATTCGAAAATTGGAAAATTGGAAAATTGGAAAATTGGAAAATTGAAAAATTGAAAAATTGCAAAATTGCAAAATAGGAAAATAAAAAATATGAAAATAGGAAATTTTGAAAGTTGGTAAATTGGAAAATTGGAAAATTTGTAAATTGGAAAATTGAAAAACAGGAAAATTGGAAGTCATAATATAGACTTCTATGTCACTGACTGACTCACTCGAGACCGCACAGGGTGACCAAAAATTTTTTTTTTCTGTATTATAACATCTATGTCACTCACTAACTTACTCACTCCAGAACGCACAGGGTGACCAAAAAAAATTCGTCCGTGTGATATATTTTATATATGTATTTTTTCTATATTATAGCTCCATTTCACACGAGGTATCGCAGAAACCGATTATATCTTCGTTTCTTTCCCCGATTGCCTATGATACAGGTTTTAATGCGACTTAAACATATTTTCGATGAAACCACATGATGTACTGTGGTTATACATAAATGAAATAAAAAATATTTCAAGGCCATTTTTACTATGCGAAGAGATATCAAAAATGGTTTTTTTGTCCATTTTGTGACACATACATAAACATTGTCTATTACGACTAGTTGGCCTTGAAAAAGTTACCAAGTTACAAGGTTACATCTTGTGGCATCAGACATAAACGGCTAGGTGACACTCGAGAACGCAAAGGGTGACCAATTTTTTTCCAATATTATAATTTTTCTATATTATATTATAAATATTAAATATATATTAGAAGTTTTACTTCAGTAGTGTGGTCTAAAGCACACTTAATTTTTTTTGATTTTGTAATCTTACATGCGATCTATTTAAAAAATATTTAACTACACTTTGCTGGGAATAAACGGGCGCGTAAGCGCCTCAGAACAACCTAGTATAGTAGATTTGAAGAAAATGAATCGAATTATGTGCTGGGATAACTTCAAACATGAACAAATTTGTCATTGATATGTTAGTGTTGCCTGATTAAAAAAAATATTTTCGGCCATAGAATGCTGGGATAACTTCAGATACGTTACGACTTCCATTTTGTACAAATATAACTCCTAGTGGTTCAGTAGTTAAAGTGTACAACGCAAAATGTTACCATCTCAACAGTCGCCATAGCAGGTCATATTAATGGCGTGAATGTTCGCGAATGCAACCTCACGAACAATACAAGTTAAGAAGTAAAATGTGAACAATGTGTAGTAAAAGTGTTCATTAAACGGGAAATAGTGAACAGTGGGACAAAAAAAATACTGAATTCGTGTCAACCCCCCGATATATTTTGTAACAGTATGTATACGAGTACAAAACAGACATCTGTACAATTTCTCAGAGAATATTCAACTAATTTCAAATTGTTGGATTGAAACAAATTTTTAAAGAGGTTTTACATAAAATCCACCCTTATCCTTATTTGGTAGTTTTCTTCAATTTTCTTATAATATGTGAGGACTTTAAAAGGAGACAAAAAAAACTAAAATAAAATATAAATTTAGTGAATAAAAAAAGCTTTTGAATGTCAAGTTGGATACGAGTATGAGGTTGGTTTTCATTTTGTTTTTATTTTTTTTTTTGTGAAGTTGATTTAAATATAATGGGCCTCTTTAGGATGAATGAATCATTTAAGAACTTTAAAACTATTAAGAATATTTATTGAGGGTACAGTTTATTTTATTTTTTGCCATAGCTATAGAGCTTTTCCTTCCTTTTTTTTATTATTGGAGCGTATTATATTCATCAAATGGGGGAGGGGGGACGGATGTGAATTAATTCGAGTGATTGATCATCATTAGTTATAGGTTTTATGGTACATAATACAGTGCATATACGAGTGTAATGTATAAAACGATGGCTTAATACACATAAATGTTTGCTGTCTGTGTGATGTGAAATGGTGCTGCCAATGTTTTTACATCCTCACATTTTTTACGATGTGCTGAAACATAATCAAATATGTACACATTCGTAATTTATTAAATTTGCGCTTGTTTTAAAATGTAAAATAATGTTGTGTGCCTATTTTCACTTAAATATTTTTTTTTTAACATTTTAAACCTTCTTAACACATTTAAATTTTAATTTCTTATATACTTACTATACACACACGGTAACCTCATTTCCTAGAAATTCGTTTTAAAATGTTTGAGTATAACGCGTATACCTCGACTTGTATACCTACCAGTTACAAGCAGTAATAATTTATTTTCCTTCCCCTTGAAAAGACGAGTGTTTCCACAATTTTCTTGTTATTGTGTGTACGAGTGTATGCTTTCTTGGAAAATCTCGGTAAATATAATCATGGAAATTGGTTGGATCTGTGTCACGTATAGGCATGCGATACAATTTTGCGAGTATCTATGGTGTGTGTAACTGTAAATATGCCTTGTGTATAGTTACTTATAATCACGTGTCATAAATGCTTCAGGGCAGTGCTCGTTATCTAAATATTACTCACTTAAAAAACGAAAATAATAAAAACTAATTGTTGATCTGGCATATTTATGTGGCTTCGCCTTTTTAGCACCCCATCTAGAGGTTTCGATAAAAATGATGATTAAAATCGTTTGGTAAGGTCACTAGTTTTTATCATTTGGTCACTTACGATTAAACGGTAAATAAATAATGAAAAATCCAAATAAAAAATTCCCGGGTAGCATCTCATTGCAAGAAAATCATACCATTTTTATCAAATTTCGTTAGGTAATCCTAAGGTCAGGATTGGTCAACACATTTTGGCGTTACGTCACCAATGGGTCATTTTTGCGAAAAAACAAAAAGAAATTTGTATTAATTCAATAAAATCAGGTTCGTCGCTTACTTAGGAATTTCATTCTACAAAATTAAATAACAAATCCAATTGGAACATAACAATGTTTATGTTCTTCATAATTTGTTGAGGATTGTTTACTACCTAGTTGATTTAGTTAGAGCATCCCTGCATATGATTTATTGCGAAAATTCGTTAAAACCTCATCATTTCCGCACGATTCGAAGTGTGTGGGGCTGGAAATATGACCAACACTAATAATTTTATAAAACCAATGATCGGAATCGTTTGATCGACTGTCATTGTGGCTGGAGAAATTTGGTTGGTCTCATCTTAACAGATTTTTTGCAAAATACGTTAAAAACTCGTCTTTCTGCCCAATTCGAAGTGTTCCGTTTTGGAAAAATAAACAAAAAGAGTAATTTTATAAACCGAACGATCGGATTAATACTTTTATATACCAAATTTTAAAGCTCCACCTCCATGACAGCCAGCAGAAGTCAAAATGAGGTGAAACTAAAAGAATTTGCGAGGGTTCCGAGGCAAAAACCGCATAGACAAGTAAAATACAATGGCAACTTGAAGCGTCTGATGCTATAAATATACTGTCCGTATATTGTTTTTGGGACTTGGCCAGACTAACATATAAATCACACCATTCAACCACTTTACATTCAGACACTTTGAATCAATAGGCCAACTCGAGGAAGTGAAAGACGGCACAAAACCAATTAAAGGCGTCATGCATAGATGTGGTTGAAATCAATTGTCAATCAATTACTTCAACAAAGTTTATGACAGCTTAACAATTTAAATGCGAATAATAAATTATTATTAGCTAGCAATAAGCAAGTACGCAGATCAAAACAACACTTAGATCAACAATTCTGAAAACCACCGTAATAAACAAATAAATCATAATTCAATTCTCACAATGGAACTATTAAACAAACAGATAAAAGACTGAGCTGATATTGAGCTGATATTGATATTGAAAAATTTGGAAGAGACACAAGAAGCCTTACTTGATGTAATCCATATAATGCAGTGATCCATAATACTCGCGCCATCTCAATTAGAATTAGCTCGTATTCATTAGAAGACACATACGAACGATCGTCACCATACCTGGGCATGACACTGCTGATCTTGTTCTCGTATATCAAAGCATGATAAAACGCAGCAGAGTAACACCAAAAAACATCATAGTAAAAAATCTCAATTCCGAGACTATACACAGGTAGCAGTTTCTCCAACCTCTAATATTGAACACAATAACACACAACCTTACATCAACATCAGGTCAGATTGATTATTTAGCAGTAGATGCTCACCGAGAATAGTTTGCATTATACTGGCCAAAGAAGAAGTGAAGAATTGTCAACTAAGCCAACGAAACAGATTTTTATGTGAAGTATTGCCAAGGGTCAAAGTAATATGCTGCTATGAAATCAAATCATACAAAGCCGGATGCGTGATACGAGACACGAATTT
The DNA here is from genome assembly GCA_947310385.1 of Nephrotoma appendiculata. Lineage (NCBI taxonomy): Eukaryota > Metazoa > Arthropoda > Insecta > Diptera > Tipulidae > Nephrotoma > Nephrotoma appendiculata. The sequence continues at coordinate 32,191,263 of OX371223.1, forward strand.
CTTCATCATTGCAATCGGATCATCTTCTAATCATATAGATATACACTAACTGAATCTCCCCATTTAAATAAATTCATCACACGGATTAAAACTACCATGGCCGCTTATGAATATCCCGATAGATGCAATAAAGTTAGAGCAAGGCATAAACCACTTAGAGAAATGAGGTTCCAACTGTGTGAGGGGAACAGTCATCAATTTTTTGGATCTTTTTGAATCACTCAGCTGCAATAATGGCATACCACTCATTCGTTAAAGCGTTTATCAACGCTTCTTTTGAGCTATGCTCCCATATCTTGCACTTCCATATACCCCAAAAGTGCTAAATTGAGAGACTGCCGCGGCAAGGCCAGCAGGATAATGTTATTATCTCAAAACCAACGCATGGTGGTCGCCAATTTATGACGTGGAGTATCTTGCTCGCGTGTTGCTAAAAATGGGCGTCAACACTGTTTCTAACACATTGATGTACTTTTGACTGTTAATGCGGCCTTAGCAAACGAACATTTCACCGACACTATCGAAAGCCATATAACCCCAGATCATAATGATGCCGCCTCCGAGTTGGACGGTAGGTACCACACAAACGGATTGGCGTTCCGAATATCTAAAAACTGTTTGGTTGTATTGCATATATAAGTAAATTAAATAATTAATTGTTGTTTTTGTTTTATACCGATGATACAAAAACTTACCACAAAGTTGGATTCGTCGGACCATACAACATTAGACCAATCGTCTTCGAGATAATGTTGGTGTCGTTAAGCCCATTTCACGGGGTTCTCTTCGTTGCACTATTCTTGCCGTTCGAGAACTAACTGGGTTTCAAATGCTCTCCGCTAGAGCTGCAGCGGGTTCAGAAGAAGTTATTTTGCGGTCTTTGAGAAATTCTCGAAAAGTTTTTTATCCTGGTGAGTAATAGTTTTCTGCCCGTTTTCACTCATTTTTTGTGAGAACCAATCTTTAAGAACCTTTTAATAGCGGATTGCACCGCACACCGAGAACATTTTACTAACTTGGCAATCTCTAATTGGGCTTAATTCGTGTAGAATCTGTTCTCTTCTGAAGAAAAGCTCACTTTTTTAGGCTTTTCATAAAATTGACTGTCTCTTAGTTTACAAATAAATGTGAACGAATTTTGAAATTACAGAAAGCCCGGTTTTTCAATTGCATAAAATTGAAATTTTCTACGTTTTGTTGTTTTTTGTAATAATAGTTAATTAAGAAAATCGACGATGTCAACGATGTTGTATACATTTCCAGTAAATAAATTTTGATGAAAAAATTTTAGTAAAATTTAATTATTTTTAATTTTATTAATTTTATTTTAAAAGATCCCTCTCTATTTAAAATTCTCGTTTATTACGGCTCTTTAAAATCATAGATGGCTATGGTATTATTTAACAGATAAGTTTGTTTTTATTACAAGGTACCTAGTCTCTATATTGATTAAATTTCTGCCCTTTTACTACTTCGTTACGTGTCTAGGATGACCCATTCGTTTCTCGTAAATTATATCTGCCACTGGCCAGTTCTACTGTAAAACACGTGCAACTCATAGGCGTATATCCTCTATCCAGCCGCAAATTATTTAATTGCGAGGCGAAATATGGTTACTAGATTTATTTTGCCATGTTTTTGCGATTGTAGAAGTAGAAATACATTAAAAGAGTGCAACATCGGAAAATGCGTAACAGTCTTTTCGTGTATTTCTGCTTTACAATCGCAAAACAAATTTAAATTTAAAAAAATGTGTCAATTGGCATGGCAAAATAAATCTAGTAACCATATTTCGAGGATATACCCCTATGAGTTGCACGTGTTTTACAGTAGAACTGGCCAGTGGCAGATATAATTTACGAGAAACCAATGGGTCATCCTAGACACGTAACGAAGTAGTAAAAGGGCAGAAAGTTAATCAATATAGAGACTAGGTACATTGTAATAATTTTATATGAATAAATTAAAATTAACCTGATTCGCCATTGGTTAGAGATTGAGCTTTAACTGTTTGTTGTGGTATTTTGTATTGGAATCGGATTGTGGTTTTTATCCAATTAGTAAATTCGTCGTTGATTGGTGCAAAACAATATACCGCATTAAAATAAAATTCCTTGTCTACCTAAGCCCCCGACACGCAGAAGGGCTGATACATTTAGACGTCGTAAAGTCATGGACCAACTTTACAATTTAAATATACACCAATTTGTAAAAAACCTTGTCAAACGGTCCATGTACCATATGTGTATACTGCATACGATACATTTTACTTACACCTACAAACATAAAGTACGCCACTTTTGCACGTATATGTTGTGCTTTATAATTAATGACTTTATGGACCAGCTCTCTAATCCATTAAAATAAAAACTTTTTTCACTTAACACCTATACCGTATATTATTTTTGCAAATCACCACTTCAATCATTTAAAAGCTTTTAACCAGCTTTATATAGAAGAAAAAAATGCAACTGGCATGCACACCGATTAGTTTTTATACAACAAAAGCGTCTTATATGAGTCTAACAAATCATATCTGTGTCTCAAACACGTAAATGTGATTGCCCTTGTCATTTTCTCTTATCGCAGAGCATAAACTTAAAAAAGCTTTTTATTTTATTTTCCCAACTTTAACGGTACCTTATCATTGAATGTTATTCATATATGTGCGGTTATATATGTGCATATTATACAAGTTTCTAACCAGATAAAAACCCCTATCACACACACACACATATACTGTGTTACATGTTTGGTATGCTTATTTGTAAAAAAAAATGATTTTCTTCACAAATATTTTTCGTTTATCCTTTTTTTTGTGCTTGTCGAGAAAATTCGAAAAAACTTAAAAATAAAACGCAAGCAAAATCATAATAATAATAATATTGTACATATAAGAATCCAATAAAACAACTAAAGATAATTTTTAAAATAGCATTAAATAAAAAGAACTTGAATGGTTTGTGTGGGTGCAACGTCTTAATGTTTATGCCACACCAGCAGCACCAACCAAACCAATAACAAAAACAAAATTCATTTCGTATAACAGCACAGCTATCTTAAGTGTATATGGTGCGGTGCGGAGACGTACACGAAGAAAATAAAATTAATCAATTCCAATGACAATTAAATTAATATATATATATCCTTTTTTCGTCTTATATCTATCCGTATTACGGATCTCAAAGTGAAATATAGTTTATCAGTGAATTTGTTAACAAAATGAATTTTCATCATTATTGTTTTGGCTTTTCTTCTTCTGTTGCTGCCGTTGCTATTTATACGATGTTTTTTTCTGTAAGTATATCTACTGTTTTTGCCATTTCACATCCATTTTCCATTCCACATCATCCATTCTGAGTTTTTTTTTTTTTATTTTTTTGAGAAAGAAAATCTATTTGGTTTGAATATCCAAATGGATTTAATTCCCATTAAAACCTTTTACTTGTCTTCAATTTTTCTTAATTTTTTTTCTGTGTTATGCTTTCTGTCTTTGTTTCGTCGTCCTCGTCGACGCTGCTGTTTCGGATACAGTGTGTCGGGGATAATCTTAAGTGAAATCCGGACTGTTTAATTAACCTCTTTAAGTAAATCGACATCATAGATGAATTCAATTCTAAATCATGGATATGATTTTGGTGTGCGATGCTTACAGGTAAAAACGGAAATATTTTTTTCTATAATTGTTTTTTCCAAACCGGAAATCCATTCTGAAGGCTATTCTGTAAGTTATACTAATCCGCGTCGAGAGAAACTAACCGCCTGATCCCTTAAAGTGTGCCATATTCAACACAGAACCACATTCTAACCAGATCCAACCTGTGAATAACTGTAAATATTTTGTTAATCGTCTCCGTTCCAATAATATTGTCATGCGTACACCGACTATCAAGGAAATACGCTTATTGTTTCTTTATCCTAACCTGTTTCATGGTTCAAACTGCACACAAAAAAACTACTGTACTTTGCTCGCAAATCTCTAAGTTAACTTAAAACTGCCAAATCAACGTAGTTTGTTGTTAGGTTAACCAATCCATGCCTAGTCATATTAGCATGTGCTTGGTCAATTAAACAAAATTTAAAAAGGAAAATTATAATTTTCAAAATATCATTTGTTTTATTCAAATAAAAAACCATTTGTAAAATTAACTACGGGACAGAATATTATAACGGAGGCTTAAAATTTTGAATTTACTATATATATGATTATTTAATTTAGTAGATTTTAAAAGTTCCAATAAGTGAAAACAGTGTGGTTGTAATATGTAACGAGTTGTAAAATATAGTAATTAAATAACTTGTTAAAATGAATAATTAATTGAACTTCTAAGTATTATTTTTCAAAATTATAAGATGGTTGAAGTCAAAAATTACATACGATACTTAATAAACACATTTTTTATTAATCACTTGTTTTTTGTTTCGCAGTTCACTCTGTGATTTTTTAAACTTTTTGAAAATTATTCAAAATAACTGCGAAACAAAAAACAAGTGATTAACAAAAAATGTGTTTATTAAGTATAAGTGTGTTTCGCCAAGTGCCTACGGCAAATAGCGTAAAAAGTATTACATACGATATTTTAATTAAAAATTAAAGGAGAATTATATGATACAATAAAAGGTATAGTTTTATTAAAACAAAACCAAAATGGCTGCATTTATGTATTATATATACTGTAATACGCGTGGTAAGCACAATCAATCAATCTATCAATGAGATCTGTGACAATTTAACATAATAACTTAAGTCTAGATAAGTGGTAAACTCAATAATATTGAATGTTTAAGGGGTCCATAAAGAATAATTATTTGTTTTAGCCTCAATATTGAAAATGAGTTTAGTAACCACAAAACGGAAAACATTTACCGTTCAGGAAAAATCGGCAATCATATGGCGTTTAGAAGCTGGAGAATCGAATACCAAGCTGGCATCTGAATTTGGAATTGCACACTCTACTATATCTACGATATGGAAGAATCGTGAATCTATACGAAACTGCTTTGAGTCCCAATCAATAAAAATTAAGAGAATCAAAACCGTTTCACATAACGCTGATCAAGCTCTGTTAGAGTGCTGAAGCTTCGGCAAAAAGCAAATGAATTTGGTAAATTATTCAAAAAATCGAACTATAATTGCTCCGAAAGCTGGATTTACCGATTCAGACTACGGCATGGAATAGTGTTTTCCCAAATATCAGGTGAAACAAATTCGGTTCCAATAGCAATCGCAGAAGATTAAGAAAGTTTGGCCAACTTTACATGCTGGATACGATCGAATAACAGTATTGGTAGCAGCTAACATGGACGGATCCATTAAACGAAAATTAATGTTTATTGTGAAGTATAAAAAACCACGATGCTTTAAAAACGTGCACACATTGCCTGTACGTTATGAGGCAAATTCTAAAGCTGGATAGCTTCTGCTTTGTTTGAAAAGGAGCTTCGTCGATGGAATGCCGAATTATTAAAGAAGAACAAGAGAATCCTTCGAATGCTTGACAATTGCCCATCACATATAAAGATTCAGCTACAATCAATACGGTTGGAATTTTTGCCAGCTAACACAACTTCGATCCTCCAACCAATTGACCAAGAGATAATAAAAAACCTCAAACACCATTATGATGAAACAAGTTGATGAAACAAGTGTGGTTTCATTAAACCTAAACATTTTGACGGTGAAGATAACGATGCACTACAGAACTACATCAACTATAAAAATTATTTGGTGGACACGCGATTTGTCAGAAAACTATTTAAAAAATACAATTGGAATAATTGATAGACAACTGAATAAAACGCTTCTAAATGAAAAAAGGACAAAACAAACATCAATTGTTGATTTTTTTAAACATTCATAAGTTTCTAACATTTTGTGTCCTTATTAGTTTTTTAAATTTAAGTTTTTTTAATTTTAATTATAAGCATTCTTGAATTAACATGTACAGTACAAATACATATGAATGCATGTAATATAAATATTGTATTAATTGAAATATGTATATATTGTTAAATAAATATTTGAAATTGATGAAGTAAATATTTAGCTCTCAGTGTGTTTTTCGGTGCCCTGTCAAATAATGCAGAAAATAACATGGCTACATATACATATATATGTTAATATGTATGAATATATGCTTATTATCAAAAATCAAGAATAACGACATTTGGCTATAAGATACCCTCGCGGTCGCTTTAAATGAAGTTCACTGTACAATATAGCTACTAAAATTTGGAATTCCTCAAAGCCGCTTAGCATTCATCTCCTAAGCGCAAACATAACCCCTAAGTACCAAATTTTTCAAATCATAGCCGAATACAAAAGTTATGTATTTGAAAATATTTAGAAACACGATGCAAAACTGATAAATTTCCACGGAAAATGTAGCAATTTTGCCATAAATTCACAATTCCAACATCAACATTTATTAAAATCTTTTTTAAAGAATTTAAGATTACAATGAGCGAACAAAATAAATTAAATATTACAAAATTATTGGAATTTTCATCTTGACGATTGTTTCAAAACAAAGGGAAAATATACTTAGTAAAGAAGAGTATAGAAGTCTAGTACTTACACCTGTTTAAAATTAAAAACTTCTTAGAGTTTTAATGTATATTTGGATGTTCTGTAGCTTACCTGAAATGAAACGAAATGAAATAATATTATGTATAAGGAACATGGATTTAGAAATGTAAATGCTTAAATCGAAATCTTAAAGTATATAATTTATTATTTTAAAGACGATCTGCTATGGATATAGGTTGAAGAAACAAAATATTATACACATATATTAGTTACAATCATAGTTAAAAATTTCAGGGCGTGGTTACCTCTAGTTTATTTCATAAACAGGATTCCCGATAACACTATAAAAGCTTTATGATTAGAAAGCACACAAATAACGCAACACTAAACTTTTTTAACACAAAACTTTCACTTTTAACAATAAACATAATTGCGACACAAAACACTCACTAGACTAGTCTGATCGTAATATACAGTACGCTTGTGCAGACAGAAAAAATAATTTTCAAACGGTAAATTACCAAAATAATACTCTCGATCACATCATTAGGTCACTCACATACGAATATTTCTGGGTAAAAGATCGAACGTATAGAATATAGTTTAAACTTGCACCGATCAAAATAATAAAAGTTTTTTGATTAAAAAGCAAACAAATAACGCAACACTAAACTTTTCTAACACAAAACTTTCACTTGAATCACTTTTCACAAAATACATTATTTCGACACCAAGCACTAACTTAACAGAGAACAGACTGATAATAATACAGTATGTTTTCCTAGACAGAATAATCAATTTGCTAACGGTAAATTACCAAAATAAATCCAGAAAAATACGGTGAGTCACATAAGACAATTAAAATGAATTACATATATTACAGTGATTCACCTAAGAATATTAAAGGATGGAAGAACAAACAGAAAATTCAGTTTAAACGTTCACCGATCACTATACAACGATATCACCTCATCCAAATGTTTTGAATCAGTGTGAAGTTTATACCAAAATAACAAAATAGACACCCGCAATAGTGGCCCTATAGTCGATCTGACGGCAAAATAATTAAACGTGTTGGGTATATTTTTGTATGTTAATTTTGCTTTTCATAAAGTATGCCGTGCTAAAACTTCATGGAAAAAACACTCATGTCGATTTTCATTGATTTTTTCTTACTCCCAAAATGTAACCCTCATTTTTTACTCCCATTTTGTTTCAATGGAACAAAAATGTACTACTCTACTACTCTCTAATTTTTACTTTATTATTTATATTTGATTTTTATAATTTCACTAATCAAATTACCAACGCGCCGCATATTTTGACAAATGACAGAAAAAAAATTGGCGAATAGATGTATAACAACAACAAAATCGTATACTCCACCAAAAAACCTAGAGAATAGAAAATTACCTCGGGAGTAACAAAATATTACCCTCGTGGTAATATTTTTTTTCAATGAAACATTTTGACAGCAGTTGGAGTACCATAGGGTACCATAGGGTACTATTTTTTCTTCAATGAAAATCGACATCAATGAGCTTATTTTTAATGCACTAGATGTGACATTTCCAACTTTAACAGCCGTCAATAAGTACTTAAAATTGAAATACCACTCAAAAATTTAATTTTCATAATCATATTTGAAAATTTTTAATAAACACAAATACTCCCTATTTACCGAAAGGTGCATAAAATTATGCTTTCGTAAAATCGGACATTCGTTAAATCGGATAAAAAATATCCGAATATTCAAAGGGTTTTTGAATCGTAAATTTATTAAAATAAAACTAAAAATTTAAAAGTACATACATAGTTAAAAATTATAGGTGCATGACTTAATTTTTCCAGATTTTTCAGCAAATTTATTTTATATAAAAAAATAAACAGGTGTGTAGCGAAGTTCCGGTTTTTTATAAGTCCCGGTTTTCGGAGGCGCGGTTTCCAAAATCCCGGTTTTGTGTAAAAAAAACGATTTTTAGGAAATCCCGGTTTGAATTTTTAAAATTTGACATGTGGGAAAATGAAACACTTAAATGATTTTTTGATAAAATTCAAAAATGAGTTTTCAATAAAGTTCTAGAAAATGGCTAATAGGGATGGAAATTGGCCATTTCTTAACAGATTTTGTTGAAATTCGATACGTGCGATGGAAATGGATTTTTAAAATGATGCAAGTACAAAATCTTTCAATTACAAAATCTTTCATAACAAAATGGTGCAATTATTTTTTTTTGGTAGTCGTTATTAATAGATTCTATATAATCCGCTCCTACGTGCGGCATGCAGTGCGACATGTTTGCTAATCCCGGCTCCTACGTTCCCCAAAGTTCAAATGTAAAGCCCCTCGGAGGGCTAAGCGGGAGGGAGCGTATCGACTCTCCAGCGTGCCCGTGAGAGTTATTGAAGCCGTCAGCCTCTACAAATATTGCATTTCAAAATGTTGCAGCCTTAGCTTTTTCTAGTAAATTGTTGGGCAAGATATCTTATTTTTATATGTTAAAATAATATTAGTCCGGCCGGCTCGAATTAAAAAAAATTTTGAAAAAAATATTTTTTCAAAATCTAGAGATTTCTAACGGACACGGTATATATGTATAGTTAGCTTAAGATATCCTTAACAAATAGAAACTATCTCCATTTTAATACGATGAGGTAGACCCATTTTGTTACTGACCCAGGACTTGATCAATTTTTGCAATTCTGAAATAAATGGAATTAACATATTCACTCTTTCGAGGATTGGCCAGGACCCAGAGATTTCCAACGGACACGGTATATATGTATAGTTAGCTTAAGATATCTTTAACAAATAAAAATTATGTCCATTTTAATACGATGAGGTAGACCCATTTTGTTACTGACCCAGGACTTGATCAATTTTTGCAATTCTGAAATAAATGGAATTAACATATTCACTCTTTCGAGGATTGGCCAGGACCCAGAGATTTCCAAAGGACCCAGAGACTTCAAACGGACACGGTATATATGTATAGTTAGCTTAAGATATCCTTAACAAATAAAAATTATCTCCATTTTAACACGATGAGGTAGACCCATTTTATTACTGACCCAGGACTTGATCAATTTTTGCAATTCTGAAATAAATGGAATTAACATATTCACTCTTTTGAGGATTGGCCAGGACCCAGAAATTTCCAACGAACACGGTATATATGTATAGTTAGCTTAAGATATCCTTAACAAATAAAATTTATCTCCATTTTAACACGATGAGGTAGACCCATTTTGTTACTGACCCAGGACTTGATCAATTTTTGCAATTCTGAAATAAATGGAATTAACATATTGACTCTTTCGAGGATTGGCCAGGACCCAGAGATTTCCAACGGACACGGTATATATGTATAGTTAGCTTAAGATATCCTTAACAAATAAAAATTATGTCCATTTTAATACGATGAGGTAGACCCATTTTGTTACTGACCCAGGACTTGATCAATTTTTGCAATTCTGAAATAAATGGAATTAACATATTGACTCTTTCGAGGATTGGCCAGGACCCAGAGATTTCCAACGGACACGGTATATATGTATAGTTAGCTTAAGATATCCTTAACAAATAAAAATTATGTCCATTTTAATACGATGAGGTAGACCCATTTTGTTACTGACCCAGGACTTGATCAATTTTTGCAATTCTGAAATAAATGGAATTAACATATTGACTCTTTTGAGGATTGGCCAGGACCCAGAGATTTCCAACGGACACGGTATATATGTATAGTTAGCTTAAGATATCCTTAACAAATAGAAATTATCTCCATTTTAATACGATGAGGTAGACCCATTTTGTTACTGACCCAGGACTTGATCAATTTTTGCAATTCTGAAATAAATGGAATTAACATATTCACTCTTTCGAGGATTGGCCAGGACCCAGAGATTTCCAACGGACACGGTATATATGTATAGTTAGCTTAAGATATCTTTAACAAATAAAAATTATGTCCATTTTAATACGATGAGGTAGACCCATTTTGTTACTGACCCAGGACTTGATCAATTTTTGCAATTCTGAAATAAATGGAATTAACATATTCACTCTTTCGAGGATTGGCCAGGACCCAGAGATTTCCAAAGGACCCAGAGACTTCAAACGGACACGGTATATATGTATAGTTAGCTTAAGATATCCTTAACAAATAAAAATTATCTCCATTTTAACACGATGAGGTAGACCCATTTTATTACTGACCCAGGACTTGATCAATTTTTGCAATTCTGAAATAAATGGAATTAACATATTCACTCTTTTGAGGATTGGCCAGGACCCAGAAATTTCCAACGAACACGGTATATATGTATAGTTAGCTTAAGATATCCTTAACAAATAAAATTTATCTCCATTTTAACACGATGAGGTAGACCCATTTTGTTACTGACCCAGGACTTGATCAATTTTTGCAATTCTGAAATAAATGGAATTAACATATTGACTCTTTCGAGGATTGGCCAGGACCCAGAGATTTCCAACGGACACGGTATATATGTATAGTTAGCTTAAGATATCCTTAACAAATAGAAATTATGTCCATTTTAATACGATGAGGTAGACCCATTTTGTTACTGACCCAGGACTTGATCAATTTTTGCAATTCTGAAATAAATGGAATTAACATATTGACTCTTTCGAGGATTGGCCAGGACCCAGAGATTTCCAACGGACACGGTATATATGTATAGTTAGCTTAAGATATCCTTAACAAATAAAAATTATGTCCATTTTAATACGATGAGGTAGACCCATTTTGTTACTGACCCAGGACTTGATCAATTTTTGCAATTCTGAAATAAATGGAATTAACATATTGACTCTTTTGAGGATTGGCCAGGACCCAGAGATTTCCAACGGACACGGTATATATGTATAGTTAGCTTAAGATATCCTTAACAAATAAAAATTATCTGCATTTTAATACGATGAGGTAGACTCATTTTGTTACTGACCCAGGACTTGATCAATTTTTGCAATTCTGAAATAAATGGAATTAACATATTCACTCTTTCGAGGATTGGCCAGGACCCAGAGATTTCCAACGGACACGGTATATATGTATAGTTAGCTTAAAATATCCTTAACAAATAAAATTTATGTCCATTTTAGTACGATGAGGTAGACCCATTTTGTTACTGACCCAGGACTTGATCAATTTTTGCAATTCTGAAATAAATGGAATTAACATATTGACTCTTTTGAGGATTGGCCAGGACCCAGAGATTTCCAACGGACACGGTATATATGTATAGTTAGCTTAAGATATCCTTAACAAATAAAAATTATGTCCATTTTAATACGATGAGGTAGACCCATTTTGTTACTGACCCAGGACTTGATCAATTTTTGCAATTCTGAAATAAATGGAATTAACATATTCACTCTTTCGAGGATTGGCCAGGACCCAGAGATTTCCAACGGACACGGTACATATGTATAGTTAGCTTAAGATATCCTTAACAAATAGAAATTATGTCCATTTTAATACGATGAGGTAGACCCATTTTGTTACTGACCCAGGACTTGATCAATTTTTGCAATTCTGAAATAAATGGAATTAACATATTCACTCTTTCGAGGATTGGCCAGGACCCAGAGATTTCCAACGGACACGGTATATATGTATAGTTAGCTTAAGATATCCTTAACAAATAAAAATTATGTCCATTTTAATACGATGAGGTAGACCCATTTTGTTACTGACCCAGGACTTGATCAATTTTTGCAATTCTGAAATAAATGGAATTAACATATTCACTCTTTCGAGGATTGGCCAGGACCCAGAGATTTCCAACGGACACGGTATATATGTATAGTTAGCTTAAGATATCCTTAACAAATAAAAATTATCTCCATTTTAACACGATGAGGTAGACCCATTTTGTTACTGACCCAGGACTTGATCAATTTTTGCAAATCTGAAATAAATGGAATTAACATATTCACTCTTTTGAGGATTGGCCAGGACCCAGAGATTTCCAACGGACACGGTATATATGTATAGTTAGCTTAAGATATGCTTAACAAATAAAAATAATCTCCTTTTTAATACGATGAGGTAGACCCATTTTGTTACTGACCCAGGGCTTGATCAATTTTTGCAAATCTGAAATAAATGGAATTAACATATTCACTCTTTCGAGGATTGGCCAGGACCCAGAGATTTCCAACGGTCACGGTATATATGTATAGTTAGCTTAAGATATCCTTAACAAATAAAAATTATCTCCATTTTAATACGATGAGGTAGACTCATTTTGTTACTGACCCAGGACTTGATCAATTTTTGCAATTCTGAAATAAATGGAATTAACATATTCACTCTTTCGAGGATTGGCCAGGACCAAGAGATTTCCAACGGACACGGTATATATGTATAGTTAGCTTGAGATATCCTTAACAAATGGAAATTATCTCCATTTTAATACGATGAGGTAGACCCATTTTGTTACTGACCCAGGACTTGATCAATTTTTGCAAATCTGAAATAAATGGAATTAACATATTCACTCTTTCGAGGATTGGCCAGGACCCAGAGATTTCCAACGGACACGGTATATATGTATAGTTAGCTTAAGATATCCTTAACAAATAAAAATTATGTCCATTTTAATACGATGAGGTAGACCCATTTTGTTACTGACCCAGGACTTGATCAATTTTTGCAATTCTGAAATAAATGGAATTAACATATTCACTCTTTCGAGGATTGGCCAGGACCCAGAGATTTCCAACGGACACGGTATATATGTATAGTTAGCTTAAGATATCCTTAACAAATAAAAATTATCTGCATTTTAATACGATGAGGTAGACTCATTTTGTTACTGACCCAGGACTTGATCAATTTTTGCAATTCTGAAATAAATGGAATTAACTATTCACTCTTTCGAGGATTGGCCAGGACCCAGAAATTTCCAACGAACACGGTATATATGTATAGTTAGCTTAAGATATCCTTAACAAATAAAATTTATCTCCATTTTAACACGATGAGGTAGACCCATTTTGTTACTGACCCAGGACTTGATCAATTTTTGCAATTCTGAAATAAATGGAATTAACATATTGACTCTTTCGAGGATTGGCCAGGACCCAGAGATTTCCAACGGACACGGTATATATGTATAGTTAGCTTAAGATATCCTTAACAAATAAAAATTATGTCCATTTTAATACGATGAGGTAGACCCATTTTGTTACTGACCCAGGACTTGATCAATTTTTGCAATTCTGAAATAAATGGAATTAACATATTGACTCTTTCGAGGATTGGCCAGGACCCAGAGATTTCCAACGGACACGGTATATATGTATAGTTAGCTTAAGATATCCTTAACAAATAAAAATTATGTCCATTTTAATACGATGAGGTAGACCCATTTTGTTACTGACCCAGGACTTGATCAATTTTTGCAATTCTGAAATAAATGGAATTAACATATTGACTCTTTTGAGGATTGGCCAGGACCCAGAGATTTCCAACGGACACGGTATATATGTATAGTTAGCTTAAGATATCCTTAACAAATAGAAATTATCTCCATTTTAATACGATGAGGTAGACCCATTTTGTTACTGACCCAGGACTTGATCAATTTTTGCAATTCTGAAATAAATGGAATTAACATATTCACTCTTTCGAGGATTGGCCAGGACCCAGAGATTTCCAACGGACACGGTATATATGTATAGTTAGCTTAAGATATCTTTAACAAATAAAAATTATGTCCATTTTAATACGATGAGGTAGACCCATTTTGTTACTGACCCAGGACTTGATCAATTTTTGCAATTCTGAAATAAATGGAATTAACATATTCACTCTTTCGAGGATTGGCCAGGACCCAGAGATTTCCAAAGGACCCAGAGACTTCAAACGGACACGGTATATATGTATAGTTAGCTTAAGATATCCTTAACAAATAAAAATTATCTCCATTTTAACACGATGAGGTAGACCCATTTTATTACTGACCCAGGACTTGATCAATTTTTGCAATTCTGAAATAAATGGAATTAACATATTCACTCTTTTGAGGATTGGCCAGGACCCAGAAATTTCCAACGAACACGGTATATATGTATAGTTAGCTTAAGATATCCTTAACAAATAAAATTTATCTCCATTTTAACACGATGAGGTAGACCCATTTTGTTACTGACCCAGGACTTGATCAATTTTTGCAATTCTGAAATAAATGGAATTAACATATTGACTCTTTCGAGGATTGGCCAGGACCCAGAGATTTCCAACGGACACGGTATATATGTATAGTTAGCTTAAGATATCCTTAACAAATAGAAATTATGTCCATTTTAATACGATGAGGTAGACCCATTTTGTTACTGACCCAGGACTTGATCAATTTTTGCAATTCTGAAATAAATGGAATTAACATATTGACTCTTTCGAGGATTGGCCAGGACCCAGAGATTTCCAACGGACACGGTATATATGTATAGTTAGCTTAAGATATCCTTAACAAATAAAAATTATGTCCATTTTAATACGATGAGGTAGACCCATTTTGTTACTGACCCAGGACTTGATCAATTTTTGCAATTCTGAAATAAATGGAATTAACATATTGACTCTTTTGAGGATTGGCCAGGACCCAGAGATTTCCAACGGACACGGTATATATGTATAGTTAGCTTAAGATATCCTTAACAAATAAAAATTATCTGCATTTTAATACGATGAGGTAGACTCATTTTGTTACTGACCCAGGACTTGATCAATTTTTGCAATTCTGAAATAAATGGAATTAACATATTCACTCTTTCGAGGATTGGCCAGGACCCAGAGATTTCCAACGGACACGGTATATATGTATAGTTAGCTTAAAATATCCTTAACAAATAAAATTTATGTCCATTTTAGTACGATGAGGTAGACCCATTTTGTTACTGACCCAGGACTTGATCAATTTTTGCAATTCTGAAATAAATGGAATTAACATATTGACTCTTTTGAGGATTGGCCAGGACCCAGAGATTTCCAACGGACACGGTATATATGTATAGTTAGCTTAAGATATCCTTAACAAATAAAAATTATGTCCATTTTAATACGATGAGGTAGACCCATTTTGTTACTGACCCAGGACTTGATCAATTTTTGCAATTCTGAAATAAATGGAATTAACATATTCACTCTTTCGAGGATTGGCCAGGACCCAGAGATTTCCAACGGACACGGTACATATGTATAGTTAGCTTAAGATATCCTTAACAAATAGAAATTATGTCCATTTTAATACGATGAGGTAGACCCATTTTGTTACTGACCCAGGACTTGATCAATTTTTGCAATTCTGAAATAAATGGAATTAACATATTCACTCTTTCGAGGATTGGCCAGGACCCAGAGATTTCCAACGGACACGGTATATATGTATAGTTAGCTTAAGATATCCTTAACAAATAAAAATTATGTCCATTTTAATACGATGAGGTAGACCCATTTTGTTACTGACCCAGGACTTGATCAATTTTTGCAATTCTGAAATAAATGGAATTAACATATTCACTCTTTCGAGGATTGGCCAGGACCCAGAGATTTCCAACGGACACGGTATATATGTATAGTTAGCTTAAGATATCCTTAACAAATAAAAATTATCTCCATTTTAACACGATGAGGTAGACCCATTTTGTTACTGACCCAGGACTTGATCAATTTTTGCAAATCTGAAATAAATGGAATTAACATATTCACTCTTTTGAGGATTGGCCAGGACCCAGAGATTTCCAACGGACACGGTATATATGTATAGTTAGCTTAAGATATGCTTAACAAATAAAAATAATCTCCTTTTTAATACGATGAGGTAGACCCATTTTGTTACTGACCCAGGGCTTGATCAATTTTTGCAAATCTGAAATAAATGGAATTAACATATTCACTCTTTCGAGGATTGGCCAGGACCCAGAGATTTCCAACGGTCACGGTATATATGTATAGTTAGCTTAAGATATCCTTAACAAATAAAAATTATCTCCATTTTAATACGATGAGGTAGACTCATTTTGTTACTGACCCAGGACTTGATCAATTTTTGCAATTCTGAAATAAATGGAATTAACATATTCACTCTTTCGAGGATTGGCCAGGACCAAGAGATTTCCAACGGACACGGTATATATGTATAGTTAGCTTGAGATATCCTTAACAAATGGAAATTATCTCCATTTTAATACGATGAGGTAGACCCATTTTGTTACTGACCCAGGACTTGATCAATTTTTGCAAATCTGAAATAAATGGAATTAACATATTCACTCTTTCGAGGATTGGCCAGGACCCAGAGATTTCCAACGGACACGGTATATATGTATAGTTAGCTTAAGATATCCTTAACAAATAAAAATTATGTCCATTTTAATACGATGAGGTAGACCCATTTTGTTACTGACCCAGGACTTGATCAATTTTTGCAATTCTGAAATAAATGGAATTAACATATTCACTCTTTCGAGGATTGGCCAGGACCCAGAGATTTCCAACGGACACGGTATATATGTATAGTTAGCTTAAGATATCCTTAACAAATAAAAATTATCTGCATTTTAATACGATGAGGTAGACTCATTTTGTTACTGACCCAGGACTTGATCAATTTTTGCAATTCTGAAATAAATGGAATTAACTATTCACTCTTTCGAGGATTGGCCAGGACCCAGAGATTTCGAACGGACACGGTATATATGTATAGTTAGCTTAAGATATCCTTAACAAATAAAAATTATCTCCATTTTAATACGATGAGGTAGACCCATTTTGTTACTGACCCAGGACTTGATCAATTTTTGCTATTCTGAAATAAATGGAATTAACATATTCACTCTTTCGAGGATTGGCCAGGACCCAGAGATTTCCAACGGTCACGGTATATATGTATAGTTAGCTTAAGATATCCTTAACAAATAAAAATTATCTCCATTTTAATACGATGAGGTAGACTCATTTTGTTACTGACCCAGGACTTGATCAATTTTTGCAATTCTGAAATAAATGGAATTAACATATTCACTCTTTCGAGGATTGGCCAGGACCCAGAGATTTCCAACGGACACGGTATATATGTATAGTTAGCTTAAGATATCCTTAACAAATAAAAATTATGTCCATTTTAATACGATGAGGTAGACCCATTTTGTTACTGACCCAGGACTTGATCAATTTTTGCAATTCTGAAATAAATGGAATTAACATATTCACTCTTTCGAGGATTGGCCAGGACCCAGAGATTTCCAAAGGACCCAGAGACTTCAAACGGACACGGTATATATGTATAGTTAGCTTAAGATATCCTTAACAAATAAAAATTATCTCCATTTTAACACGATGAGGTAGACCCATTTTATTACTGACCCAGGACTTGATCAATTTTTGCAATTCTGAAATAAATGGAATTAACATATTCACTCTTTTGAGGATTGGCCAGGACCCAGAAATTTCCAACGAACACGGTATATATGTATAGTTAGCTTAAGATATCCTTAACAAATAAAAATTGTCTCCATTTTAACACGATGAGGTAGACCCATTTTGTTACTGACCCAGGACTTGATCAATTTTTGCAATTCTGAAATAAATGGAATTAACATATTCACTCTTTCGAGGATTGGCCAGGATCCAGAGATTTCCAACGGACACGGTATATATGTATAGTTAGCTTAAGATATCCTTAACAAATAAAAATTATCTCCATTTTAACACGATGAGGTAGACCCATTTTGTTACTGACCCAGGACTTGATCAATTTTTGCAATTCTGAAATAAATGGAATTAACATATTGACTCTTTCGAGGATGGGCCAGGACCCAGAGATTTCCAACGGACACGGTATACATGTATAGTTAGCTTAAGATATGCTTAACAAATAAAAATTATGTCCATTTTAATACGATGAGGTAGACCCATTTTGTTACTGACCCAGGACTTGATCAATTTTTGCAATTCTGAAATAAATGGAATTAACATATTGACTCTTTCGAGGATTGGCCAGGACCCAGAGATTTCCAACGGACACGGTATACATGTATAGTTAGCTTAAGATATCCTTAACAAATAAAAATTATGTCCATTTTAATACGATGAGGTAGACCCATTTTGTTACTGACCCAGGACTTGATCAATTTTTGCAATTCTGAAATAAATGGAATTAACATATTGACTCTTTCGAGGATTGGCCAGGACCCAGAGATTTCCAACGGACACGGTATATATGTATAGTTAGCTTAAGATATCCTTAACAAATAAAAATTATGTCCATTTTAATACGATGAGGTAGACCCATTTTGTTACTGACCCAGGACTTGATCAATTTTTGCAATTCTGAAATAAATGGAATTAACATATTCACTCTTTCGAGGATTGGCCAGGATCCAGAGATTTCCAACGGACACGGTATACATGTATAGTTAGCTTAAGATATGCTTAACAAATAAAAATTATGTCCATTTTAATACGATGAGGTAGACTCATTTTGTTACTGACCCAGGACTTGATCAATTTTTGCAATTCTGAAATAAATGGAATTAACA
Organism: Nephrotoma appendiculata; assembly: GCA_947310385.1. Classification (NCBI taxonomy): domain Eukaryota; kingdom Metazoa; phylum Arthropoda; class Insecta; order Diptera; family Tipulidae; genus Nephrotoma; species Nephrotoma appendiculata. Next base: position 32,210,366 of record OX371223.1, read on the forward strand.
TATTGACTCTTTCGAGGATTGGCCAGGACCCAGAAATTTCCAACGGACACGGTATATATGTATAGTTAGCTTAAGATATCCTTAACAAATAAAAATTATGTCCATTTTAATACGATGAGGTAGACCCATTTTGTTACTGACCCAGGACTTGATCAATTTTTGCAATTCTGAAATAAATGGAATTAACATATTGACTCTTTTGAGGATTGGCCAGGACCCAGAGATTTCCAACGGACACGGTATATATGTATAGTTAGCTTAAGGTATCCTTAACAAATAAAAATTATCTCCATTTTAATACGATGAGGTAGACCCATTTTGTTACTGACCCAGGACTTGATCAATTTTTGCATTTCTGAAATAAATGGAATTAACATATTCACTCTTTCGAGGATTGGCCAGGACCCAGAGATTTCCAACGGACACGGTATATATGTATAGTTAGCTTAAGATATCCTTAACAAATAAAAATTATGTCCATTTTAATACGATGAGGTAGACTCATTTTGTTACTGACCCTGGACTTGATCAAGTTTTGCAATTCTGAAATAAATGGAATTAACATATTCACTCTTTCGAGGATTGGCCAGGACCCAGAGATTTCCAACGGCCCCGGTATATATGTATAGTTAGCTTAAGATATCCTTAAAAAATAAAAATTATGTCCATTTTAATACGATGAGGTAGACCCATTTTGTTACTGACCCAGTACTTGATCAATTTTTGCAAATCTGAAATATATGGAATTAACATATTCACTCTTTCGAGGATTGGGCAGGACCCAGAGATTTCCAACGGACACGGTATATGTGTATAGTTAGCTTAAGATATCCTTAACAAATAAAAATTATCTCCATTTTAATACGATGAGGTAGACCCATTTTGTTACTGACCCAGGACTTGATCAATTTTTGCAATTCTGAAATATATGGAATTAACATATTCACTCTTTCGAGGATTGGCCAGGACCCAGAGATTTCCAACGGACACGGTATATATGTATAGTTAGCTTAAGATATCCTTAACAAATAAAAATTATCTGCATTTTAATACGATGAGGTAGACCCATTTTGTTACTGACCCAGGCTTGATCAATTTTTGCAAATCTGAAATAAATGGAATTAACATATTCACTCTTTCGAGGATTGGCCAGGATCCAGAGATTTCCAACGGACACGGTATATAAGAGTTTTTATATTTTATAAGAAACTAAATTTTTTTTCAAAAGGGTCGCTTGAAATTTGTTAGATTATATATATCGTTGTGAATGTTCAGTGGTGTATGGCAAATAGCCGACGAAGGATATAGCGTTGAACAATGTGAGTAAAAATCATCAAATTTTATTCAAAATTCGCGCTGCGGCCGAGAAACGTCCCGCGCATTAATTAGGTAGCACCCGTTCGATAAATAATTAGGTAACATCCGTACGTCTGTGAAACTCAAGCTATATGCTGAAACCATCGCGGTACGAGAAAACTCGAGGCATTCAATTGGTTGTCGTTCACAAAAACTTGGCCCCTCGACGACTTCAAATTTTTCGAGTTTAGCCGTGTATTCGCTGATTGGGCTCAGGAATACTTGGAAATTCATTGGCCCCCTCCTTGACGGTCAGCTGATCCACAATTTGATACTTTTTGCAAGACGAACCACTCGAACTTCTTCATCGCCCAATGATATGTTTTTCTTATCCTTCTAATGTAATACACACGGACACAGTTCTTTTAACGACTAATTATTGCGCCAGAGTGAAGGGTTTACTACATTTTTATCTCAAACACAAGTTGCTTTTTTTCCATTTAAAAGTCGAGCGTCAATAATGAAATAATGAAAGAGCTCAACTTTAAAAAATAATTTAAATTGAACCATTTCATTCATTTAATGCCGCTGCAAATGGTAGATGATCTAATCCCTCCAAAAAATGCAGAAGCTAAGCAAAAATGTGCAAGGATATATTAACTAAAATAAATTGATTTTGAAAGCTTTTGATTCAATGAGGTCGCAAGCAGACTTGAGACCGGCAAAACCGACCGGACGAAGCATAAACAGCGATTTTTTGGTACCTCCAAAAAATCCCTGTTGATGCTCTGAATAGATGCCCTGAATCTATGTGTTTCGTGAAGGTAATCTACATTCAACATGTTTATTTCGTATTCCGGAATAAGTTCGCGGCAAACGCGAATAACTTTGATGTTTTTTTTTACATAAATTTAGAGGAAACACAAACACATCTGCGCCAGTATCTATTAAAACTTTTTCTTTGAAATATGATAAAACTAATAGACCACTGCTAGTTAAGTTACTTCATCAGGGATGGTCACCACATCCCAATGATAATTTATGAATCCCTACCGTCTTTTTTATTCATACCAGTTTGGTCTTAAAATGTACAACTAGTAACAAAAATTACGTAGACTCGTTGATTGAGATCGTAATGATGATGATTTCCAAGAAATTTTGTTGGTTAATTTGGACGATGAATTTTGAAGACACGAGAAATCAAATCATTAGTATTTCTAGAAACGTCCACGTAGAGGCTCTGTTGGTTATGAAGTATCTGGATTGCTACCACCTAATTAGAGAATATTAAAAAGTTTAAATTGTTTGAAAAATTTACATTTTTGTAGTTGAGTGGCATAAATTAAAAAAAATTACATATTGATAAATTGTAGCGAACCTACAGGATGCGATATTTCAATTTCAGTTAACTATAAAATTGATAAATTAAAATTTAGAATAAAAATAAAGGTCCAAACACATGTTTGGTCCGAAAACCAAGTTTTAGGTAAATTGAATAAAAAAAATAACCGAATTTATTAAAAAGGTCAAACATTATTATGAAAAATCATCCGTTGTACTAAACTTAAAGATTTTTTACTTGCTCTCTGCTCTTAGGAGCATTTAGGAGCAAAATTGTAAACCGGATTAAATATCTTAGTTTTTCTATAAGACCTGTTAAACACCCTGCTTTCTAGATAAAACTCAATATACTTACTGCTTTATTTTGTTCTTTTCGTTCTAATTTGCATAAAGCCAAAATATCGAAAAAGTACTATAGTATCGATAATATTATTCCAGTGCTGACATGTTCTACCATCATAATTTTCGATATTTTATCGAAGTTTATTTCTCGTTTTGCTAAACTAAAATGGACAACTGTTTCATTTATGAATAATTTATTTTTATTGCTATCACAACCTACTAGTACAAATGCGAACAAATTGTCTTTCTCTAATTTCGTTGAAGTATCGAAAACAAATTATTTCTTGATAGAAATGGAGTAGGATATGACAATTTTTCAATCTAGTAACCTGGTAAATGATATAAAATGTGAAATAGTGTCACATTTTATTCTAAAGAAGCGAGACGGATCGGAAAGTATCGGATGTCAGATCCATTCCGCTTATCACTTAGAACGTTTTCACGGCCTTCTTCGAAACGATTATTTCTTTCGTAAACCCTTGGTTTACTCATAGCAGACTTAATGGTTACAACACTATACAGATAATTTTTTGGATACGAATCGGACTACACAACGCGCTTAATTATAAAATTTCCGTTACTTTTTGAACTCACCGCTTATACATACTAAATGTGCTTCATTTTCATATAAAAACTTGCCCTCAAATGTTATAAATGTTTGGGAAGGATGAAGCTATATTTTCGACACCATTTTTTTATTGTTTACATATATTGTCTACACGAGTAGAATATTAATTAACTACCTGGTGGTAGACAATACGGCACAACACCGGCCACCGATTACAGTGGCACTATTCTGGGTTTCTCAGGGTACTGGGAAAAATATATATTCATAGCATTTTTGCCAAAATTATATTTTCTGGTCTACTGAGAAACTATTTTTAATCTATTTTTGTTACAAATTGATAATTAATTTTTCCCTAACGAAATTGTAAAGGAAAACAATTCTCAATTTAATTTTGTTTACGAAAAAATTTCCATTAGCTACTATATTTAACTCAGTATGCCAGAAAAAAAAAAATTATTTGACAAAAATGTTATGTAAATATTTTGTACAATTTCCCCTTCTGAGAGAAAACCAGAATGTGCCACAGATGTATTTATTTATCCTATTTTTATTTTACTGGCGTTACCTCCCGTGAAGGGATTCGTCCGCCTCTTATGTGATTCGCTGTATCATAGCCTGGTCGTAAAGCCACTAAAAGATTCACAAGGCGTATACAACTCTTGGATAAATAATATACTGGCATTCCGGAGAAGAGATCTCGTTTCCTTCCATTTTACAATTAGTTTTGTCTTGACGTTGTTGGTAAAGTAGTTGTCGCATTATCGCTCTAAGTCACAAAGATAATATCGGTAAGTTTATTAAAATTTGGATCAGCTAATTGTAACCTTCCGTTACTAATCTACACTGTTGAGACACGCATCTCTATTGATATTCTATTCTTGTGCCCATGATTTCAGCGCAAACCATATACTATCTTTTACCTCATTGTTTGCGTTAAATTTCACCGCATCTTGTGTTTTATTATCAACTGATTCCTTGACGCTAGATACCGCGATACTAGTTTCAGCACAATATATTAGTTTTAATAATGTAGATATAGCATAAATTAGTTGCATATTGGGAATATTTTACAAATAACCTGTAACGCGCTAACCGAACAAACCCAGAGCTGCGACGAATTGGGCAGGCTTATATGTAAAAACGATTCGACCATATGGCCTATAACAAATTTCAGTTTCTTCATTGTTATTTAAAGTTAATTACAATTTTTCTTGTCCTCCTCTTTGTTTGATCGAATTGGTTTTGGTGATTGTCGAGTTGTATCCCCGTGGTTGGTGACGACGATGACTGTTGGAAATAAACAGTAAAAGGAAAAAAACAGGTAAGTTCACGTGGCAAATGTTTAATGTGGGTGGCGTCGTGATTAGCTCCCTTCAGGCTAAGTAAATATAAAATTGTTGGGCGCCACTCTGGCAAGCCAGAGAGCCTGCTAGCGCGTATGTGGATGCCCGTGCTTGCTCAGTCGAGCAGTGGTTACATGATGGCCTGGTTGGTTCTGGGGAGAGACACATTGGTTTGCTACAATCCATTCCCAAAATTCCCGGTTAAACAAAGTCCGAAACCAATTCCCAAGATCCCAACCATAGTGGTTACCGGCTGTTGTTAGGTTCTTGGCAGCGGTTGAAGTGGATGACAAGTTGAAGAGGGGGATTATTATTTTTTTCTGTTGTTTGATTGACGCCGTTTTTTTAAGTAAAAAAAAAAAGTAAAATAAAAAGCAACAAGAGTTTTTTTTTTGTTTTGTTTGGTGCTGTGTGAGGTGTAGCTGGATTTTAGCAGTGAGAGTGGTGGAAACCGGGCTGTGGTACACTGAAAAAAATAAATTAATGTACAGCGTTTATTAAATATTTTACTTGAATAATTCATAAAATACATGAATTAATTCTTTATCACAAAGAAATAGTAGAAAATGCTGTTTATCATTTTACAAAGTGTTTATTAATGTAATAAATGACTGTTTGTTAAAGTAAATTCAGTAGTTTTCCCGTTTGTTAATGAAATTTAAAAAAATGTATTATCAGTTTATTAACATTTTTATAAATCTACAAACTGTTTTATTAAAAGTAAAATATTCAAAAAGATAGATTAATTTTTTATTATTAAAAGTTACGAATTATTCATACGTTAATGTAAAATTTTGTAACTTCGTTTCTTCAAGTAATTAATTTATTTATCTATTAAGACGTATTTTATTAAATAGTTATTAAACTGTGATGTTCATAAACCATTTTAAAAATTTTATGCACGCAATGAATGAGTTCATTACAATAATAAATTTTAACAAATGTGTCACATATCCAGCCTAACCCTTTTCAACAACAAATAAGAAACGCACAGTACAGTAATGACAGTAATAGGCAACCTACATACCCACATTCCCAAACCCATAATTTCACACTATACAGACCGCCACCCGAAACAATTACACCCAAAAATACTGCACACTTTATAAAAAAAACCGCTGGACACACTTTTAAGGTATGGAGGCGTAAATTTCTCGGTGCATGAAACTCCAGCTTAACACAAAACGCTGAATTTAGTACAACCCAAAAACAAACGAATAATCTAAAGGAACATTTATAAAAAATGCGTATCAACACGATACTGAGAAATGAAAATTTCGTATCAAAGATTAACTTACTTATGTGAAAGCAAATATCGTGAAAATTAGTTTCATTATCTGAACCTTACGAACGATCAAACTTTACACAACACAAAAATTCGCCGATCATTCGCTTCATCTGGTGTAAGCTTAAGAATATTGCATAATATTACCTTCGCATGTCTTTCTAATACACTTTTTTTTATTGATGTTAAAGGTCTTAGGAGCCAATTACATAAAAATCATTTTGGTCAATCATATCCTTCTTGTTTACAGATTAATTTTTTCTTGGTATATATCAGTAAGTATCAGTATCAACGGCTATTACATTTTAAAATAAAAACCTGAAGGTCTGAAATCTTTAAGTTTACTCGTATAATACCAAAAATTAGAGAGGAGCAATAATTTGATTACTGAGAACTCACCAAGGCGTTGGTATTTACGTTGTATTCTGCAATTAATTAATGATTTTATGCCGAGACATATTATAATTATAATACTCTATAATATTTGTCCCAGATATTAATTGAAGTAGCATTCCTTTGTTGGTAAGTGGTAACTCTTTCAAGATACATTATGTTTGGAATATTTTCATTCTAATTCATATTTTGTGTGCCACAAGCTGTATTCAAAAGGTTATTTTGGTAGATTTTTAAGCCGCGATAAATTAATATTTCTCGCACATAAACATTGAGCGCATTCAGGTCCCCATGATTCACATTATGATTAGTGAAACCATCGCCAATTTGATTTGAAAATTTCATAGTTCTAAACATTTTCATAATGTTGACTTCGATTTTACTCAACACGTTCTCGACTGTTGGGTGCCGTTGAAAGTACCCATTTTAATAAACTCGGAAACTTGAATTTGCAATTAAAAAACAAAGAAGCAATTGAAAAATGTTTCGTCTTAAGCCTAAACAAATAAAAATGTATTTATTTTAACGCAGTACAACTTCCCTATAGTCATATACTAAATTCCTGAAAGCATTCACAATAAATATTACCGTTGGCATTTCTATTGCATGTTTACCATCCGATCACTTTAACAGAATATTATAGAACTTAGCGAAGCCCATGATCTCAGAATCTGTTGAATTCAACAGTATAATTGAAAATATTTGTTAATTGAGCGTTCAACGACTCGGAAAAAAGATTCAAAATCTCAATTAATGAAATTTTAAAAATAATGAATTTGTTTATTAGTATCGTCAAATGACTTCATAAGAGAGAATATATCTCTATATTTGTGTATAACGGGTAAAAGTAATAGTTTTAATAAAGTAGTTAACATCTCAATAAATATATTTATGAACTTATTATTATGATATACATTGTTTTATAAACCAAATCTTGATTATTATAAATCTATTAATTGATATCTTGCATATATTTGCCGAATCGTTGAAAGTGTACATCAAGTAATAAACAATGTTCATTTGTAAAGTAAATAAATTCATTAATCTAATAAACGAATTTATCCACAATCCGAAAATCATAGCGTCAGTAATTTTCAGAGATTAGTTCTTGAAATATTGCCGTGGTGAATGGACGAATGTAAAATGTATAATTTTTGTGTTCTTTGTGGTCAGTGATTAATACAGATTTTAAAACAGTGACAAAATACATACATATGTATATCCCTTTAGTGATTTACTAACACAATTGTGCGGGTAGGGCAAATGTACCATGCTAAAAATTTAGTTTTGTATGTTTTTTGAACCAACTTACACATTTGTGAATTCCTTTTTAACTTATTTTCGTCCGAAAAAAAACACTATATCTATACACACAATTGTGTTGGTTTGACTTCAAATCAAGCGACATTTTTTATCAACAACGCCATTACATACTATGGTTTTTTACTCACAAATTTGTGTGGGTTGGACTAAAACTGAGTCATTTTTTTTGTTTTCTTGGTTGATAAAGGGATATATAAAAGTGTACAATATTATTAATCGAAAATTATATTGTAATGGAAATTAGATAGTGCTGGTATTTCTTTTACCATTTATATCGAGACTATGGCATCAAGGAGCATTGCAGAAGGATAATTACTACATGTGTGAATTTAGTGAGGTGAGTTATAATATCGAAAAGGGAAACTAATTTGAATGATTCATATTTGTGTTACAATTTTAATAAAATTAAAAAATTGCTATAAAGTCGTCATTTAACGTAATGAAACATGTGTTCGAACACATGTTTCATTACTCGCTTAACGAATTAATTCGTTCCCGATAACTTGTATTCGTGAATCGAGATTTTGTTAACCGAATGTTTTATATATTTTTGTATTTGGGTCATATCTTAACTAAGAAAATTAACGAAAATCGGAGAAGAATAAATACCTGAATGAATTAATATAATAGTTAGTAATAGTAATAAATAAATATTATTTAATTCAAATTATTTACTACTTGCATATTTAATAAGAACAAAAATTAAATTCGTAAATTGAATTTTTAGTCGTAACTTTGGTGTATTTTTAACATTACACTATAGCGAAATTTCGTAAAAAGCAACTTCGTTTTGCGAGGGATTGTTGCATATGTATATACATACATAATATGAAACTTTCTTTAAAATAATGTGCATATGTGGTCCGGATTTAATAAAATATGTGTATTGATTGTTGTACATTATTTAAACGAAAATTACACATAATATGAATTGTTTACATTAAGGTGGCTGCAGTATCTGGAGTTAAAATCTAGTTAAACAAATTAAAATCCTAGAGAAATAAAGAGAAATTATTTTGTCATTCACCATATTATTTTGATTAAGTTTCTCAAAAGCCAGTTTTCATCTTATTCTTCTTCAAGAGTTGAAAGATTTTTAACTAAATTTTAACTCCGGATATAAAATAAGGAGCAATTGTGTAGCCGTATTTATTTACGCGATTTTATACAGCTGAGCAAATAATATTCAAATTCATTTACGAAGCTAAAAGATTGTATTGTAGAAATAAAAAAAAAACAATTCCTTTAATTCAATTTTATTTAATTTTAATTTATAATATGGTGTACTAATGAGTTAATTTTAGTTTTAGAAACACGAAGGGTTCCATCAAACGACATTTTACATAGAGCAAAACTGTTATATAGATGAAAGTTGTACTACTAATATAATCAAGAATTACAATGTGAAATATAACAAAGGAGAGATATTAATTATGCTTTGAAATTTTACAACAATACAAGAGTCAGAATAAAGGGAAGAGATTATTAAATGTAATTTTAACGTATCTTTTAAGTTTTAATGTGTAATATTACAAATTATAATTTACAAATTTAAAAATAAATTATCGTTAATTAATTATTTTTACAGTAATGTAATCTACCATAATCAATAACTAGTTTCTAAAAAATTATTAATTATTTGATTAAGGTCATGGTAGTTTGCACTACCAAACTTTTATATAAAATAAAAGTTTTATTTTATAAAATTAAAATTAAGTGATTTTTCAATTTCAATTTGTTCCTGCTAAAAGAAATATGGATATTATAAAATACTAAATATGTATTTAAAATGGAATTATGTTAATATTTGTTGTAAATAAAGAACTATTCAGAATAATTCTCAAAACAATTTTCTTTCTTAATCCTTCTCCTAACCGTCCTTTAAATAATCTTTATATATATATATATATATATCCCTTTTTCTACCAGAAAAAAAATTGGCTTCAAATTAAGTTCAACCCACACAAATGTGTGTTGTAAATGACAGGTTGTAATATCTTCCGGATTTTAACGGATATTAGTTATATTATATCGGAATTATTTTTGAAAAAAGCATAATAATTCGATGACATATAACTTTTCACATGATTCTTTTACGTTACCCACACAATTGTGATGGCGAGCAGGAAAAGATATATATATATATATATATATATATATATATATATATATATATATATATATATATAAATCTAAAAATGAATTAATTAAATCAATATAAAGATTTAATTAAAGACAAAATAAATCAATGAATAAAATTAATTAATTTCGTTACTTTTTTAATCAAATTTTAATAAATGTATACGTTGTTAAAATTAAGTTGTTTGATGAATCAACAAAAACAAAAATTATATCAATAAATAAATTTACAAAAAATAAGACAATTTAATAAATACTTTACATTAGTTCAATTAAAAATGCTTCAATCAATGCATAGTATTAATAAATTTTGTTCTTTTTTTAATAAAATTTTAATAAATTCGTACATTATTACGATTAATCTTTTTGATGATTGAGAAAAATAATAATTTTATTAATGTATAAATTTATAAATTATGTTTAGGAATTTTATCATATTAATATATATTATCCATTAATTTAATTAAAAGAGATTCGATCAATGTACAGCATTAATTAAATGCGTTTGCAAATTCGTTAAATTAATACATGGATATAATTAAATGTTTTATTACAATTATTTATTGTTTCATTATTTAATTTTTTCAACTTTAATAAAAATGTACGTTAGGGCAATTAAAAATTTATAAACCAATAAAAGCGATTAATAGTTGAAAATTTGCTTTAATAATATTAATAAACACCTTCATGGGAACCATATTAATAACAAAATTTATTGTAACAATATTTTTTTTTATTGTATATGGGTAGTTATTTTTTTCAGTGTACGTGCAATCTGGATATACTATTGGGATAGGACGCACACACACACACCTCAATTGAGCACCACCATCGCGGAAAAATTAGTGTCTTGATCCGTTTTTGAAGGACGTTTAATACGTAGATATTGGCAAAATGGTGAAAGTTGGAATAACGTAATCGTGTATTTTTCGGCCCGTTGTAGCATTACGGGTACACCTAGTTCGAGTACGAGTGGCGGTATCAAAGCGGAGTAAGCGGGTTCAAGCTAACCAAGCATTTAGCGACCTGAATTAGTAGCACCGGGGCACCGGGCGTTAGTGCAAGTGAGCAATAGAGGAGTGGCTGTGGAAGCCTGAGAGAAAACCGACCGGCCAGCAGGTAAAGTAACAATAGTCGGTGAGTACAGTTCCTCTACTTTCTAATTTTGTTTCCTAGGTCATTTTCCACACGTGGGTAGCCAATTGGTTTGTCTCCCTTAATCACCCACGCCGGAGTGGACTACTCGACTGAGCAAGCACGGGCATCCACTGTTACGACTGTGTTGGTCGCAACCATCTTCTCTTATTTTTTTATTCACCTCGGATGTGTTCTGAACGCACTCTCGACGTTTTGTTTTGTGCCCCATCGCGTGGTGGCGCAGAGGTGAGAAAGAATGGGGGAAAGAGAGACCAATGCGCATCGAGTGTGTGCAAAGTAAAACGTTTTGGAAAAAAATGTTTTTCTTATATGTCTCTCTTTTATACCAACGAAAATTTGATATAAAGAAGAGACAGAGAAGAGAGATTAATTTCTTCTAGAACGTTTTACGAGTTGTGTGGCGCTCGAATTTTTTTTGGTATGATGACATTCGAGTAGTGATTTTCAAAGAGTTTTGGTTTGTGATGTGAGAGGAGTCTCGTTTTTTTCTTTTGAGATATAAGAAAAGTTTAGTTTTTGAATCTCGTTTGAGTTTTTTTTTGTATAAAGCAAATAAATAAAAATAAGAAAAGGTTTTTTTATCGGCGCTTGGCCCTTGGATAAATACTAAAGATTATAATAATTATGTATGTAAATACAACTCGAAATATTGAGAAAATTTATAAGTGGTGAAATTAATTGAGAAAAATATAACTATTTTTGGTGGAATAGTAAGACTTTTTTTTTGTGTTGAATATTTGGTTTTGGCATACTCAAAGTGAAAATCTACGGAATATCGAAGCCGTTGATAATTAATCTCAAATAACTCGTCTTATGTGTATAGTTATTGTGCGCGGAATATCAAAGTGATTAAGGCCATAAAGAAGGCTGAGATTCGGTTATGTAGCCTGAGTGATTACCAAAACGCGTTACGTACGAGGGCAAATCAAAAAGTCTTGCAATATCATATGAAAAAAAAGAGTGAGAGAGACAGCAATATTTTTATTTTTCGACATAATCTCCTTTAAGGTTTATACATTTGTCACATCGATCAATTAACTTACCTAAACCCTCTAAAAAAAAAGATTTCTTTTGCTCCATAAAATATTCATTTACAACAGACTGTACTTCATAGTCACTGGAAAATTTCCGGCCCCTTAGTGTTTTTTTCAAATTGGGAAAGAGAAGTAGTCACTGGGTGCCAAGTCTAGACTGTACGGTGGATGCGGAATTTCCACGAAGCCGCAGTCCTTTAATGCAGCTTGAGCAATATTAGCCTTGCGCACTGGTGTATTGTCGTGAAGAAGCAAGATTTTTTTCCTAACTTTCCTTGGCCGTTTTTCCCGGATCGCTTTTTTCAATTTTCGCAAAACCTCTGCGTAATATATGCCTGTGATTGTGGTTTTCGGTGGCATATAATCGATTATCAAAATTCCTTCAGCATCCCAAAAAATTGTTGCCAAAACCTTACCAGCAGACGGTTGAGTTTTGAATTTCTTTGGTGGTGGTTCACTACGTTTAATCCATTGCATCGATTCTTGTTTGGATTCCAGATCCCAGTGATGAAGCCATGTTTCATCGCCTGTTATTATGTTACCCAAGAAATTTTCTGGATCTGCTTTGTACATATCTAAAATCGCCTTTGAAGTTTAAACACGCATTTTTTTTTGTTCAGCATTCAACAAACGGGGAACCCATCGCGCACTTACTTTCGACATGTGAAGGTGGTCATGTAATATAGTATATGTGGTACCGTATGAAAGAGAAAGTCTCCACGCTAACCGCGGAACAGAAATACGCCGGTCCTCCAATACAATAGAATCAGCCAAAATTACGTTTTCATGGCTAATAGCATCTGCTGGCCGACCCGAGCGGTTATCGTCTTATAATGACTCCCAACCACTTTTGAATAATTTTACCCACTTTGTTACTGTGGCATATGATGGTGCAGATTCGCCGTAAACTTTTGATATATAGTTGAATATATAAATTGCATTTCGTCCATCTTTATAGAAAAATTTAGTAACGGCGCGATATTCAATTTCATTCATTTTAAGAAAAATTCAAAACACATGTTACTAAATTGACAAAAACAAACGAACCGTAAAATTTACATCGAAATGTTCTTCTAGAAGTTTCATCGTGACAAAAAATGGTTTTGAAAAATATATTGTTGTCTCACTCACTCGTTTTTTTCATATGATATTGCAAGACTTTTTGATATACCCTCGTATTACTACATAGAGCAATGTAAAAATAGAGGCGTGCGAGATCGCTTACTAATACGGTTACCGCATTATCCAACGGTACCGTATTTCTTAAGGGTGCCACAAATTATTCACGTGAGTCGAAACTTATCAACGGGGGACCAAGTGAGGCTACTACAGTTATAACGGGTGGCGATTTGAGGTCATTCAACAATTTCTAACGGGTTCAGTATTATTAACGTGTACCCCATTTTCTTCAGGGTACCGCTTTATCATCGTGTGCCAAATTATCTACGGGTACCGAATTACTGGTGTCATATAGTTTAATGGGCGCAGCATTTACGGTTGGCGAGACAACGCCCAACCTATTTTGGTGGCCAGTCAAGGCCAATACATTTCTCGGCTGTTGAGCCGCAACATTTTGACGGATAAGGCGAAAGAACGCCCCACATTTTTTTAAGTGGCCAACCAGGCAAGCGCTCGAGCGCGAAGGCGGGGTGCGGATTCGGAAGCCAGTTGAGGCCAGCCGTAGTAGTACATACGGGTTGCCAACCGGCATCGCGTGTCATTCATATTTGGTAACGGGGAAAGGCCCCGCAACAATACGGGTGGCCAGCCGGCCAGTTGTATTTATTTTGGTAACGGGGAGAGGCCCCGCAACTAACGGTAGCCAACCGGCTATTGGTTTATTTATCGGTGGTCTGCCGCAACGGAGTAGCCAACCGGCTTGTTTTATTTATCGGTGGTCTGCCGCAACGACGGCCGCATTAAATTTTCCGGTTAGGTATGATGGGAGCGGAGACTCCCTCTGTGTCGGTTTAGTGTTTGCGGTCCCCTGGTGCCCGCATCCAATTCCGTAACCAGGGCTCGACCCCGTTTGAATTCGGATGGATGCGCGCACCAGGGCACCGTTCTCGGTTTATAATTTTGTTGTGTTCGTTCCTCAGGTTCCGGCCGACGAATTTCGGCGGAACTCGGTTTTATTATTATTTGCGTTCCCCTAACTTTCTGTAAGATCACGGTGTAAGCCAGGAGCACATGCAAGCCTCAAACCCCACGACCCTTCGCACTTCTCCCTGAGAACGTAGCCGGCAAAACATCACCGTGGAGGCCTCTGCATGCGCTTAGTGAATATCTGCAGGTTGGCAGTAGCCAGCCTGTAACACCACATACGCGCTAGCAGGCTCTCTGGCTTGCCAGAGTGGCGCCCAACAATTTTATATTTACTTAGCCTGAAGGGAGCTAATCACGACGCCACCCACATTAAACATTTGCCACGTGAACTTACCTGTTTTTTTTCCTTTTACTGTTTATTTCCAACAGTCATCGTCGTCACCAACCACGGGGATACAACTCGACAATCACCAAAACCAATTCGATCAAACAAAGAGGAGGACAAGAAAAATTGTAATTAACTTTAAATAACAATGAAGAAAATGAAATTTGTTATAGGCCATATGGTCGAAATTAATCGTTTTTACATATAAGCCTGCCCAATTCGTCGCACCTCTGGGTAGTTCGGTTAGCGCGTTACAAACCATCCTCAATCTGAGCACACTTTGTTTATTTTATTGCTTGTTTCATTTTCCCTACACCTTGGTGTGCCTACAACATCAATTTTACAAGAAAATCCACACGACATTTTAGAAAAATAAAGAAGAAGGTTACTTCTTGTGAACAACTTTGGCTCAAAAGCAAATAGCAAAACAAATGAAATTAAATAATAAGAATTCTGTGCTTTTATTTGTTTGAAATACGAAATTCGATTTCCACGCTTTTAGTTATATTTTTTCTGTTATACGAGTAATATGTACTTTTATTAGAATATCAAAGAAACTCATCAATTGACAAAGAATAAATATCAAAACGAGCAAAGATGGGAAATGAACGGTATTTTTGCCTGTTATATGTACTCGTACATAATATGTAATGGAATGGTTAAGAAAATTAAATTACACACAGTACAATCTGGTTTCACTGTGTACCAATCTATACCAATAAAGTCTATATACGGATGTCAATTTCAAACTTTTGTGTGCTATTTACAATCAAACACCGACACCAGTTAAGTTATTTAAACACCATAAAATGCTCACAAATGAGTAACGGTAGTGTTAAATTCATGATTCGTGTTTCAATTTGACTGTTTTTTATTATCCACCAAACCGCTGGACAAGACTTCTTGGATCAGTTGGCCCGCTCGCATTCAACTTAATCATTGGCAACAAGTTTTCCGAATATACCCGTGCATTACATTTATTCGATAATGTATAGAGCACTGCTCTGTTAGTAGCATCCTTGTACCCCATTCAAATGTTTTGATATCGTTTAGTCAGAATTAGTCACTAGAGATTTCGACGGTTGACCAATTACGCCCAAACGGTTAAAATAATCCATTCTGAATTATGGCCAGATGAACCTTCTTTCCAAATGCAAATCCTAGTACCAATTTGTCATTGATTTGTTGTGAAAGTTTTATTCCGTTTAGTTCGAGTGTCGAGCAAGCTCATTTTATACGCATAAATGTGAATGTTATTCTTTAAATCATGCAGGAGGATTAGACGAATAAGAGTGAATGAAAAACACCTACTTGTATTACATTTATGTTAAGCAAACGAAGTTGCTCTCCAGTTCAACTAAACGTAATAAAATTTCCACAAGAAGCAATATACAGATGTGGCAAATTATTATCACATTTAGATATTTGGAAGATTTTTTCTTTAAAAAATTAATTTTTCAAATAAAAGTTAATATTTTTTAAGATAACTATATTTATAATTACTTGTTGAATATTCCTTTAGCATTTTTTAATAATTTTATTCTACGGGGCATTTCGCTTATTGCATTTTTGGTTCTGGTGAGTAGATCGGTGTCATTTTTCTAGACTTCTTTCATCGCTTCGATCAATTCTGATTGGGTACGCGGGTACTTTTCTGCTACTTTTTCTTTAAGAATATCCCAGGTATTTTCGATGGGATTCATACCTGGCCGTTAGTCCTTAAATATTCGGTGACTTTTTAGCCGTATGACATGGAGCCTTGTCATGCATAAAAACTTTGTCCCCATTAAATTTTTCATTCATAGTCGGTGCCAGTTGTGATTGCATAACAGTTAAATATTGATTCGCGTTCAATATCCCGTTTACTACATAAAGTGGGAAGAGTCCTTTGATGATATTGCTGGTCAAACTATGACTCTAACTGGTTATTTGATCTGCTGTTGGTCAGAGTAAGGTAAATATTCTTCTCCTTTTGATCTACGAACGGTCCAGGACATTGCTAGTGTCAAAGTCATCATAGTCTGGTCACTGAACAGCCTAATCAAGAAATAGAAAAAGATAAAGTTGAAAGAAACATTTATTGAAAAGTGTAACTTTAAATTATTAATAAAAGAAGGACTTTTATTATTTGTACCTTTTCCCAGCCCTCTTGGAACCATTTAAAATGTCCATTTGCCCATGTTTTTCGTTGTTGTATAATCTTAGCATTTAACATTTGCTTCTTGCTAGGTCGTCTTGCGCATAGCCCACATTGAACAAGTCTCCGTCTTATTGTTCTCCAAAATATTTCCACACTAACGTTACGCATTGTACCCCTCAGAGACTTACTGGATAACGTTTGATCTTCTTTAGCTTTCCGCATTAAAAATCTGTCCTGCCTGACTGTTGTTTTAGGATTGCCACCACGTTTTCCTTTTCTTCTGGGACTTGTTGAAGACTGAGATGTTAATTTTTGCGAAAATTTGCTGACGAATGATTAGCTCATTCCTGTTTTCTGAGCTATTTGCGCATGCGTAAACTGGCCTACTTCCAAATATGTCGAAATTTCGGCTCTGGTTACAGCACTGATGTCCTTTGCTTTACCCATAATGAATTTCACTAATATTACAAAAACCACTTTCACTTTCACTTTACACATCTGTACATACAGTAGGTTCAACAAGAGGGTGTACGGCATAACTGTAATTAAAACTATAGGAACCTTTCCGACGATGAATACCTTTCCGAAATGTGTGGTTTCAACAATTTGGAGCCAGATGTTACATAGGTCATAGCAAGACTAGTAATCGCGACCCTGCGTGAAAAATAGTGAAAAAAACTCACGAAACACTGAGTATCGTTGGTGCCTTACCCCATTGTTCCATATACCTTTTATGGGGATATTGCAAGCAAAAGATGTATAAAACTAAGCCATACCAAATAAAAACTATATAATGGGCCCGATTCTCGTGGCATAAAATTGCTATTATGTTATTTTACTAACCCCGCTTCCTATTGGGATTTTTAATGAAAAAACAAAAATTATATAACATAGCATACAATTTTAGATCCCGGAATCGACCTCAATATAAACCATCTCCATTATTGAAGCAACAACCCGGCAACATTAACAACGGCAATAAACAACATTTTGGTCAGGTGCAGGATTTACATTATCGAAGGTGGAGGACTTAAAAAAATGTATTAAAATTCTTAATTTAAAAAAGTAAAGTGATAAAAAATCAAATTTACCGAAATATTCACATTTACTTTTTTTAGCAACATTCGCCTCACCCTGTGTAGTCAAAAATAATTAGCCTCGCATAAATTTCATAACAACAACAAGGTCAACCCTTGTTGAACATTTCTTTGATTTTTTTAATTCTTTGTCCTTTCGTCTAAATGCTACACAGATTTCCACCTCATTTCACAAGAATCCCCCAATTTATGGAAAGAGATTTAGTGTGAAATTTCATCCCAAATAATCTATTCGTCTGGAATGTAGATATTCCGAATTTTGCTGAAATACATTTTTTTATAAAAACTTATCATTTCCGAAAAAATAGGAAAATCGAAATCTTTTCGATTTTAAATATTTTAAAATAATTGAAAAAAATCGAAAATTTCTATAAAAAATCGATGGAATCTCCCTCCCGAGCTGTAGAGAGGCCGATATTTTGTTGTAAACAGTTTGATGTTAAAAGTCGTCATTTCCTCTTAAATTTTGGCAAATTAATGTTGATCGTTGTTGTTGCAAATACAAAAGATTTATTTTTCAAAATATTTAAAAAAAAATCTAAAATACAAAAGGTTTTTGTTAGAATCGTCAGGAGATAAACAAGAACTCTACTATTATAAGTCCCACTTGGTCCACACACAGCTTGACACTATGTTAATCCACGGTTTATATAACAAAACCAAACAAATTGTTCAAAATATAAAATCTCTGGCTAGTTAAAACCGGTGTATCCTTTATTTCATGTTTAAGGAAGTCATACCTCGGGTGTGCCCAAGCGGCAAAACCAAAGAATATAGAGAAGGCATATACTTTTCTATGTAAATTCAACTCCAATGGAAGTATATCATCAAACTGGAGAAAACCTATCAGCCGAAACAAATTGACAGCTACGTTTTGCTCAAAACCCAAAGTTTTTTTTTTTAATCCATGCCATTGTTTTGAGGCCGAAGCACTCCCTGTTCTTGCGTGGTTCATGCTTCTCGTCCTACTTTACGCACTTATGCTAAACCGAAGATGGATACGGCTATAGGACCAATTTTAAGTAACCGTCTGCGCATTGCATAGAACCATGCCAGTCTATAGTACTGGACATTGAAGATGGGTCGGCCCATTAGTTTTGCAAGCCGATAAAGGGTCGTAGTTGTGTTCCTTTTAATAACAGATCATAATTTTATGATGAAAATTTCATTGCATCCTGCCCTTATCGGGATTCGAACCCGGCGGGAAAAGTTGATATTTCCCAATGGCAAAGAAAATCTAAAAATGAATTATTCCAAAGGAAGTCAATACTTCCACGAAATTAGAGAATTCATTTAATAAATTGAACAATACCCATGAAACCGTGACCTTAACGGAAATAGCCTGATGTAGATTTACAAAACGGTCAGAACAACTAGGAGCAGCAACCCCAGAAAGCGAAAATTTTTGGGAAAAACGCGAGTCCGACTCGGAAGGTTAAATTTCCTTCTAAACACAAACAGTCATAACAACGTAGCGCTACCAAAAATATAATAAAACCTAGTATTATACCTCGTTATCTGTTGACCCCCAAATCATAATCAGAAAAAAATAGTTTAGGGTTGCAGAATGTGATCAAAAAAGGTTAAAACTTTTCTTGACACGACTTTCCCAAAGTATTCCATTACGAGCTGAAATTCCACGAATATGTTGATGGAATATAAGAATCAGAATCCCCCAATCAGGTGCTACAAAAAAGGCATCGAAATGTTAGAGAGGCGTTGGAACGAATGTTTCACTTAACAACAACAAAAAAATGTCTTTTTATTAGTTAGCCTCGAGACTTATTGAACAACGAGTTACCAAAACATTTAGGTAAACTCATTGTTTCAAAAAGTATGTAGAAGTACACATACCAAAGATGTTGGACAGTGGAATTGTGAGAAATTCAAGCAGCCCATACTCATTGCCGATCTGGCTAGTATCAAAATAACAAACGAGAGATATTCGACAATCTTTGGAAATTCAAATATTTTTCAAAAATAGATCTAAAATCCGGTTTTCATAAGATACCAAAAGATAAAAATTCCCAAGAAAAAACAACATTCTCCATCGATAAAGGGCATTTTGAATGTATACAAATGACATTCTGCTTAAAAAATGGTCGATTAACATTCCAATAGGCTATGAATAATGCCCTAATCGGACTAATCGAGGTTAAAACTTATCTAATCACATTAAAAATCCTGGTGAAGTGTTTTAAAGGTTTTCACAATTCAGCCTCAAGATCTAACCTGATAAATGTGAATTTCTCAAAAAAGAAGCAGAGCTAAGCGTTAACCTGACAAATTCCGAAAAATTATCGACTGGCACCACTCACCTTTATAAAACATTGAAACATATCAGAAGTTTCAAGAGAACATCTCTCACAGATATGCCGATTCGTGTTCGTTAGTAAAAATGTAGAAGTTGTAACAAACCCTTTGTCCAAAAGGCAAGATGATATTCGTGAAAGAACACGAAAGAGCACGACAGAAAAATCAGGGAAGTTTAAAATCATATAAAAAGTGCCTATTATTTCAGACACATATATATAGTAAAAAAATATCTCCCAGACCGAGCACCACCAAACCACTTGAAATATAGTTCATATCGATATTTTCATTACCGAAAACTATTTAACCAAATTTGTTAAAGTTATCACCCCAAGATTCCATTCTTGTTTGAAATAGTTATGTTTCAAATTTTCCTTTATGCGGTATAACTATCATCATCTAGCATCATAATTTTCACTGTGCATTTACATGATGTAACATTACACATATGGGTACCAGCAGAAATGTTATCTAATAAATAAACAAAAATAAAATGTTGGTATTTTCATTTTGTCACTCAGCAGCAGCATTAAATATCCATGAACATAAAACAAATATTTTACATTCAATGGCATAGAATCGCGTGTGTTTAGTTTTGGTTTTACGATCGTAAGAAATTTAAAGCTCTTTTGTATACATATATACGTGTAGTTTAAGGGTGTCACAAAATTGGAGAGATGTTTCATTTTTCACATGTTTTCCGTTTCTATTACATCCGCATTTAAATGGCACGGTCTATAAAACTGGACAAATAAAATTCATTGTGTATGAATGAATGCGTACGTGTATATGATATGTTGCATGTCAAATGGTGTGGGTGTTAATTCGCTTTGATATAAAATATATTCATAAAACAAATTTTGTCATACGAATTTACATATCCAAACACACTTTTCGTGTTTTTAAATATATCAAATACATTAAAAATTTCATTAATATCTAATAAATTTAATTATTGAAATAACACACACAAAAAACAAAAAAAAAATATTTCAATTAAATTTTATACCCAATCATGAAAATAAATAATAAAATGGGAAAATAATTTTATTCATCGCACACACACAAACACAACAAAAAATAGATCAAATGAATGCAAAAAAAAATTATTCCTTTGAACATAACAAATCAAAATAAAATTCCGATTTTTTTATTTATCATTCCAATCATTTCCAATTATTTCCTCCAAAAAAAAAACGGATTTTTTATGTATTATTCGATTCTCATCCGGGTGTTATATTTATTATGGATTGATGTTGCTGTATATCAATTCGATTTTAATACTCGTGTATACGCACTTAAGAAAGGAATTTCCTGTTTTTGTTTTCATTTTTCACAATTTTCTTTTATTTTTATTATTTTCTCGCATCGTGCAATGCTAAAAAAGGATCTATTATTATGCCGTTCAATTATTATTACTTAGAGAGGTACCTATTTTCGATCTATAAACAGGTGTAATAAAATTCGACTTGCGTAACCAATTACGTAATACAATTTCGCACCGATTCGATTTTGAAACACGTGTACTTATTTAGGTATACAAGCATAAAAGGATCCATCTACACGCAATTCAATTTTCGAGAGATTTGTTAAAATGGTTTAATTTCCAAATATGACAACAGGTAATCTAAACTAAATGTTTCGATATCAAATAAAAAATTACGTCCTACAAAATATATAACTATCATATAAAGCAAGCATATTCTGCACTCAATGACACACTGGGCTCAAGATGTAAACTGAAGAGTATATCACAATTTGCAAATGCTGTCGGCTGCTCCGACAAACTGCTTAAGGTGGAACCAGGGTAGGGAAGACAACTGATTTACATTCAAAGATCTATAGTTAAGGAACCGGGACCGAGGTACTTCGAAAGCTGGACAACTGTAAACAACGTGAATTCTGTCATTGCCCTGTTCAAGATATTCGTCACACAGGGAATCTAGAACAAGCTCTTTTCATTGTAATTGGAGTTTAAATGGCTGTGAAGCTTATTTCTCGTTTTCCTTAACTGAAATAGGCAACTGTTTCATTTATGAATTATTTCGTTTCTATTGCTATCACAACCTACTAGAATAAATGCGAACAAGGTGTCTCTCTAATTTCGTTCAAGTATCGAAAATAAATTATTTGATGATAGAAATGAAGTAGAAATATCACAATTTTTTAATCTAGTAGGCTGAAAAATGTTATAAAAAATGAAACAGTATCCCACTTTATTCTAGAGAAGCGAAACATAAATTTCGATTGATTTTTAATGTGATGTTATAGCATGTCAACTCTGCTCTTCTTTTAAAGATAAAGCATACGTTGTTCACGTTAGTTCAGCCAGTTCAAGTTAGTTCAACCTCTGCTTGAACTAGAATCTTCTTGCCTTTTATTCCGAGCGGTGGAAGCTAATACCGGAATAAAACGAGTGAAAGAATGTGAGTAAGGTTTTTGAGTACTAACTATTTTATTAATTGAATATCGACTTATATACAAATTTTTTATACCTAAAAATGCAATGAGCGCATTCTTTATTACACGTATCATAAGAATTGTATATTGTGTATTTTGTGTTATAGTGCTTATATATAGCACAAAAATGTGATAATACACATTTATCGATTTTAATGTAGAAATTTGTGTAGCTTTTATTTTATGTGTTTAAACAACCTGGGGCGCCCTAGAAGTTCTTGTAGCTGGAATGGGAGATGCCGTTGGTGAAGCTTCACGATAGACCGGGTAACTCTTTTTATGTCTGTTCTTGAAATATTTAATGGCAATTGCAATTGCAATGATTATGCCGCTCCAAAATAAAATATGAGTTAATACGTAGTGGTGAACATGATGTGTATTATTCATTTCGTAAATATATTGATTTTCCTTAAGTATTTTTATGTCCTGCTCTAGCTTGCTGGTATCCACAGTAAAGTTAATATAATCTTCCTCCGCCCGATGACTATAGTTGCTTCTGATCGTTCGTTACTCCAGGGTTGAACTTACATTGCTCGAGTTGTTGTATCTTACGAAAACGGGCGTGTTGATTTCTCCTTTTATCTCACTATTAACTTTATCGGCAGCAATTAGATACTGGCTGGAATCTCGTAACATGCATCCATCATCTAATGTTAAGGATACCCGACCCAATAAACCATATCATTATGATAGATGATCATAAATTGTATCCTTGTGTGTTTCTTCAACTACGACAAATAACCATTGGTTTGTGTCATGTAACTTTATCCAGTGATTGGTTGCATTCATTGTTTTTATGTTACATAATCCTTGTAGATTAGTGGTATGACGAAGAATCGCCATTTGACAAGCATGTACCGTAGATGCTGCATTGTAAACTTGTGACAGGAAATGTTTAAATTTGACCTTTTGACAATCATTTAATTTCTCTTTGGTAAATGATGTGTTCTCGATGTTCATCCACAGCAATATAATTTACACTTGTTTCAAGCACATAGCTTGGTATACTCGTTGTAATAGATATTTGGAAATGGAATAACCGAGAAGAGTGTGTAGCTCCATGAATATATTAATGGAATAGTTGCTCGTATTATAAGGTTATCCTGAGTTATTCGTGCTCTTAATTTCATAGTTTTGTAAATGTGCTCTAAATTGCAATTTGTCACATTTCAGCTGTGTGACCATTAAGCACAGTTAGTGACGGGATAGATACTTTCTTATCTAAGATAGTTCTTGTTCCAGCTGCGATGGCGTCAGCAGAGTGGGTTTCTTTGATGTTATTTAATATTAGCATTATTTTGAGAGTTGTAAATGTTGCTCGTACTTTTTTCTCAATGGAAACATATTCCTTTAAAACTCTATTTCTATTTGCAGTCGGTTCTGATTTTCCCTGAAATTATTGAATGAAAATAATGTAAGGTTCGTTAGAACGAACATAACGTTTGAATAACTTGATGGTGTTATCAATGATGCTGGTTTGATTGCTAAGAAAATCTAATAGATGCCGCTCGTTTTCATCAATCGTCTCAAAATTGTATTCATATTGATTTGCTTCCCGTTGAGTTAGTATTCCAAATATATCTCCAAGCAGAATCCCCGTAGTATCTCCAATTCCCCTCTTTTCGCGCAGTCTCTTCTTATTACTGGACATTAAGAATTCATTGTTCTTTCGTACAACCCCTAGTTGCCAATCCAATTGGTGTAGTATCAAGGCACAAAATGCCTGGTGTTCTTTTACAGGCTTCCGCCAGTTCCGTATGAATCACATTTATTTGTTTTATTTCTTCTTTTATTATTAAATTCCATTCCTTTGCAATTACTTCTACGTGGCCGATGTTTTCCAGATAAACCCCAATTGGCAGGTTGAAATGTTGAATGTAAGGTACACATGCCTTTGCATCGGTGAGGTATCCTCGTGAAATGATCATTACAAACATAATGGCTTTAATTAATGCCACAAACCTCATTGGTTTCGCTGTCCTTACTGATTGCGTTCTATTGTTTCTCATGTTGTTCGTAACAGAACTCAATCCAGAGTGGATGGCTTTCATGCTTCTTGTCTCTCTTCTGGCCGTTGTTATATTTTCCTCCCTATCAAATTGGTTCTCGTTTAGTTGTACTTGTGGTGCAGGATATACGATGTCATCGATTGACAAAGGGCACAAATTTCTTATCGAGTGTTTTGAAAAGTTATTCTTATATTTTACTGATATCACTCTGACATTACCATTATCACCTGGATGAACCTCCACCATCTTTACCATTGGCCATGTACTGGGATAACCCTCTATGTTCTTTATTAGTACACTTTGATCCTTGGCAATATTTGGTTGCACTTGTTTCTATTTGTATCGTTGTTGAAGTGAGTTCAGATAGTCCGTGTGCCAGTGCTTCCAGAAATGCTGCTTCAGTTGTTGTAGAAATCCTCATTTCGCTATAAATGTCTTCTAGCACCGTTAGCAATGATCTCCCAATTAGAAAGTGTGTCGGTGTCTAAATTAAAGCTGTGCTTTCACTAGAAATTATAGAGAGAGGCCGAGAGTGCAAGCATTCCTCTATTTGACTACATAGTGTTGTTTAATCCTCAAATGTTAAATGTTTATCGCCTACAACTCTTTTTAAGTGATATTTTGCAGATTTTCTTCCCTCTTCCTACAGACCACCAAAATGTGGTGTTCCAGGCGGTATAAAATTCCAATTTATATCTTGGTACGCCGTTTCTTCTATTAGTTGGGCTTGGAGTAGTTTATTGAATAGCCCATTTATTTTTTGGTTGGCTCCAACGAAGGTTGTACCGTTATCTAAATAGATGTGTGTACACACGCCTCTCTATCTACTGTAATAAATGCTTCTGATGTTCTGATGTTTGGTCGTTAAATATCGCAATGTGACAGGCTTTTGTCGTAAAACACACAAAGATGGCTATATATCCCTCCCTTATATGTTTGTTTCGATCTATCTTTCGATGTTTTAAAGGAGATAAGGCCCGCATAGTCTCCAGGAAATTCAAATAGCATTGACGCCGTTACTCGTTATCGAGGTAGTGGCGCCATTAACTGATGGTTTGTATTTTTTCTGTATCGACAGCATGTTATACATTTGTCGTAAGAATGTGACAAGTAAGGTTATTCCTCCATGTCAATACGAAGAGCATCCTTGATTATCAGGATGGGTAATTGGCTATTCTTCGGCAAGATGATTGGATGTCTCTGATCATATGGGACTAATGACTTTCCGATTCTGCCGCCAACTCGCAGTGTGTTTTTATCGTCCAAGAAGCGATTCAATGCTAATAACTTACTGCCTTTGTGCAACTCTTCTCTTGTTTGTAATCGTTTAATTTCTTCATTGAATTCCTCATTTTGCGTCATCGTAATAGCGATTTCATTTGCTTATTTAAATTCAACAGCATTAATCTCCACTGTTCTTGGTATTTTTAAGTTTTTGCATTTGTCAATGAACCTCAGCGTATATAAACTATATAGTATAACTCTAATTAATTTTCGATATTCCGATATTCACGAAAATAGTAGTAGAAATGGGTGCTCTATTTTTACGTTCAATGATATTATTTGTTTCAACTCCGTTTTCGTGTGCGACACAATATCTACAGGGCCATCTTCTTTTACGTGGTGTAATTCTTCTTGAGGCGACTTCGACAGGACTTTTTTACATGGTACGTGATGCCATACAGCTTGAGCAAGCACCTTCCTCATTGCAGACACTCAAATTTACACCCATGGCTTATAGTTATTTATATTGCCCTTGATCCAACTTAACGCGATTGTTTAATCTGTCCAACAATACACTTTTGCATCCGCATGTTGTGTTGACTCACGAATATGGTTTACTAGCTTCACTAGTAATAAAGTTGCATTGAGTTCGAGCTTTGGGATAGTGATTTTATTCGTTATGGGTGCAACTTTAGTTTTGGCCATTATTAGGCTTGTTTTCACCTTTTCATCAATAACTCGGTAATAAACTACCGCAGCCAATGCCCTCTCAGATGCATCCGCAAAACCAAGAACTTCAACCTTTTTGGTTTCAGTTATGTTCACCCATCTTGGTATGACAATGGAATCAATGTTGTTTAATTCATCTTTATATTTTGACCATCGTTTGTCGATTCCTGTGGGCAATTTATCATTCCAACCAATTTCTTGAGATCATCTGCAACCAGCCTAACTAGAGCTTCCTATCCAGGATAACAAATTTGTTACGAATTTTTGTATTCAAATTTTAAGTTTCAGCGAAAATAGTAAATGGCCATCAAAGATGCCTTCCAAATATATGGACTCAGCTTCTGATAGTACCTGAAATATTTTGTTAAATTGCTCATCTATCCAGCCAAATTTGAACTTCTTAACCAGGACAGTAATTTGGTTACGAATTTTTTGTATTTCATTATTGAGTTTGAGTGAAAATTGTAAGTGGCCATTAACACGCCTTACCAGAGATTGAGAGTCAGACTCTATTAGCACTTGATAAAGGTTGTTGTAGTTTTATCCATCCAGCCTAATTTGAAGTTCTTATCCAGGACAGAAAATTTGTGTGCAAATTTTGTATTGGTGAATTTTTATTTATATATTGAGTTTGAGCGAAAATCGTGAAAGGCCATTAACATGCCATCCTAGATTTTAGAACTCAGATTAAAATAGTACCAGAAATAGTTCATAAAATTGATCATCCAGCCAATCTAATTATAACTTCCAAACCAGAACAGTGAACTTTTTACAAATTTTTTTTTTCAATTTTGAGTTTGAGTGAAAATTGTAGACGGCCATTAACACGCCTTCCCAGAGATTAAGACTTAAGTTCCGATAGCACATGAAATAAGGTATTAAATTGTCCATTCGACGTACCTAACTGGAACTTCCTAACTAGGATGGCAACTTTGTTATGAATTTTTGTGAATACTAAGATTCCGTTAGTACATGAAATAGGTTGTTATATAATTGCTTATCCAACCAAGTTAATTTAAACTTCCCAACCAGGCCAGTAACCTAGCTACAATTATTTTTATTTTTTTTTTTTTTCAATTTTGATTTGAGGCAAAAATGTTAACGGCAAATATGGCCCCGAATCGTTTGAATCGTTATTTACAATAGTTTTGCAAGTCTAATGAATATTATCAATATTTTGACCATCAATGCTTTCCAGTTAGGCTCATCAAATGCCCATGTCTGTGTTGATTTTCAGGATTTTATTATAGTTCTGGGAAAATATAGTTCCGACGCGTGAGTTGTGATTTACAATAGTTTGTAAGAATATTGTGTGGAAGGACAACGATAGGCAAATAATTCAAAATATATCGTGGTCTCGTTCTGCGTTACCATGTATGTATACAACCAGTACCCAATTATATGCCTAATGCTATTTTAATACAAGAAAATAATTATTCTTACCTACTTATTCTATAGTTCTACTTTGCAATCGCAAAAAAAATACAAAAAGCTTATACTTATTTAGCTGATCCAGTATCTACTCTTCTATCTATCGACAATTTCTCCAAGTCATAAAAAAAAAGAATTACAGGTGCAAAGCTCATTCTAGTTATCTGTCAAAATATCATTTGGATTCACATTTTTTGTTATAATATATTTTTGATTTTTTATACATAACTTCAAATAATTGACAATCTATGTCGTGTTAATAAAATCCACCCTAGGACTGACTGCTGCCTCTTTAAAAAGCGTTCTGTCATATAGCTGTACAAAGCGTTCGAGCTTACGCATTTGTGATTCTACATATTAAACACGAGTTTACATATGGAGACGAGTGTTATGTAAATATTTAATATTTAAATATAATTTAAATTGAAATTCAACAAAACGTTGAAATGAAATTGAAACCACTACCTAGTCTTCATTTAATCATCATCTTATATTTAACTTTATCTGCGGATTATTTAATTACATGTGATGCCAAATAAATACGTATATTTTATTTCGGTATACCTGTACCAGCGAAATAAGGAATAATTTTTTTTGTCTTACACTGTTTTGTTTCATTTACAAAGTTATACAGGTATATCTTTGCCTACGCCACCAATTTATTGCTTAAACACCGACACGGCAAACAATTTCTTTCACGCGCGTATTTTCCAGATACACCTTACAAATTTGTTTTTAATTCAATTTTCATCAAGATAAAAACTAATTTTTTGTATATCTTTATGTACCTGTAACTTTTAATGTCAGAATTTATTTATTTATTTATGTATTTTGGATAATAATTTTAATTTTTATTTAACTTTAATTAAAAAAACGAACGCGGGAACGCGAAGAAACACTATAAACAAAAATAAATGAATATAAATAACTTAAATTATTCATAGAAAATAAATTACATTTGTTATATTTTTGTACGAATATTGTACATTGGAGCAACAAATTCGTTTTTATATAATTTGATAAGATAAATGTAAATACCTTAGCTGAGTTATTATATTTACAAATTTTTAAGCTGGATCCAGCATCTGTTCATAAAATTGCTTACAGATATATAATTAACCCAACTTTACTTATACGTTGCAGACGTATTAAAACAAATAAGCTACCGACTGTATATAAATTTTCACTACTAATTAAAATTGAAAAGTTGTAAAATATAAAATCAATTTCAGCATCTCATGTAATAAAATATTCATATTCACTGCTTTCAAAATATGACTTCACTTGGATATATATATTATTCGAGTGAGTTCACCGTAACCGGTTGAAATTTTGAAATTAATAATTATAACTTTTTAATAAATGAAAATCAAAAAATTAAAAATAATCTCATTTTAAAACAAAACATGAGCTTTTTATTTATATAACAAAAACAAATGAGAATAAATTTTTACGTATATATGAAAATTGGAAAAGGTAAAATTGGTTGAAATTTTCTCTAAGGGATATCATAAATTTATTTAAATTTTCTTCTACTATTTTGACCATGCCGTTATCAAATTACAAGAAACATATGTACACGTTACGTATATACGGAACGTAACTAAAATAAAATAAAAATTTACACTTCTGGTATATAGGAACGTACGTACAGGTAGGTGTAGGTACATGTAATATCAAAGATCCCTCAGGATATTTTTTGCACAGATATAACCAACCACAACACATCGTTCCATATATACGAGTACGTCAATTAAAGCTTTAAAAAAATACTCTCGTATAATGAATTAATAGAAGAAGGAGAAAGCCAAGTGGAACAAAAAGGAAAAACTAAACTGGAAAAATTTTACTTAATTATAGAGGGGGTTGAAAATGTAGAACCGAGAAAAACGAAATAAAATACTGTACGATACACTAGAAAAATCATTTAGACTCTCACACACACAATGTGGTGTGGTTATATATCCGAGCACATATTTATCCATATCCATATATGTACATAGCAGATCTTAATTTAATCCGGAATTCCTCTATTAACTTAATCAGGATCACGTATAAAATGTAAATTAAATAAAAATCGTGCGATAACAAATTTTTCTACTTGGCTCTGTGAATCAAAATTTTTTGTTATCGTCCCTTCAATTTTTGTTGTTCTTTTCTGGGAAATTTTCGAAAGGGTTAAATTTACCGCACACACATATAGTTCGAGATTATTCGTTTTATAATTATGGATATTAAATTAACACATTTTGTGCGTATATGATATCCTAAATGGAAATGGGTTTACGAGATACAAATATTGCTTAATGATAGCGTTTCGATGAATTTATGAGCAAATAACTTAATGATAATTCATAAAAATCGTTCCTAAGGTTAGCAGAACTCAACTAACAGAGGTCGTGATGTTTCTAACAAAAAAAAAAAAAGAACGAGGTTCAAGCACCACCTAAACCGCAAATGTTTGATAAAATATAACGTCAAAAATTAAAAATCACGTAGTCATCGCTAATTACATGAACTCGATGGTTATCCACACACTGCAGTTCATTGCGGAGTTCGTGTATTTTGAAAGTGTGATTTTGGAGGCAATTTAAAAATTTGAAATTGTTTTTAGCGGTATACAGTAAACCCCCGATTTAACGGACGCTCGGTTTAACGGACGCTTGGTTTAACGGTCCCTTGATTTAACGGGCAATTTTTTATTTTAGATTTTTCGGTTACCTATCATAATGGATTCGGGGATTCTTAAAATGATTATTGGCAGAAATTCTGGAGTATGGCCACCTGGGATGGAGCTCGATCAATTCTTAACCGATTATGATAGCATTGGGGTATGTTGGATGGATGTGGGATTCCTAAACGATTTTTGAAAATGTTCTGGAATATGGCCATCTGCGGTTTATTGGATAGAAATGGGATTCTTAAATGATTTATGAAAGAAATTTTGAATTATGGCCACCTTGGACGGAACCCAGGGAGTTTTTAACCGATTACGGTGGGATTGGATTTGTTTAATGGAAATGAGATTCATTAATGATTTCTCGAAAAAGTTTTTTAATATGGCCACCTGAAACGCGACACGGCTATTACTTAACCGATATAATGATGGAATTCGGCAGGTTGGATAAATATGGGATTATAAAATGATAAACTGCTGTACTCGCCACAGGATGAGAAATGGAATCATAATTTTCCTCTTTTCTTATTATTGCTGTAATGGAAAGGGTAAAGGGTTGGTTGTTTTATAGAATTAACTACCAGACCATGTATGCTCTTGTATTGTAAGTACCTCAAAAGTATAAATTTCCGTTTGTTCGACAGGTTCCGGAAATCTAAAGGTCTTAGAAGACATCGTATTCGCCATGTTCCCGTGAACAGTTTTCGAGATCGTTGTTGATAAAAATACTATAAATTTATCCGAGCCCTTTGTTTAGGGTTCATAACATGATTTTTTTGAGAGTAGGTAGTTGGCCTGCCGCTCAACCCACTAACTACATGTGTGGGTCAC
This sequence comes from Nephrotoma appendiculata, assembly GCA_947310385.1. NCBI lineage: Eukaryota > Metazoa > Arthropoda > Insecta > Diptera > Tipulidae > Nephrotoma > Nephrotoma appendiculata. The sequence goes on from OX371223.1 coordinate 32,241,930, forward strand.
GTACTGGTGACAGATTTTAATGCATCCAGCCTTATCTTATCAGAAAGATGTTAACATCATAAGCAGCTTGCTTCAAGAAAGAGGTCTACATATTATCGGGTTCCATCCTATGATGATGATTCCATCCTCCTCCGCCATATTCCACAACTTCTTCTAAAAGTTATTGAAGAGTCTTATTTCCACTCACCATATTCAATTTCAACATAATCGCTTAAGAAATTATCGAATTCAATTCTAGGTGACCATATTCCAGAACTTTTTCTAAAATCAATTAAAACCCCACTTCCATCCAACATACCAAAGCATATCATAATCGGTTAAAAATTGATCGAGTTCCATCCCTCGCAGCCATATTCCAGAATTTCTTCCCAAAATCATTTAATAATCCTATTTCCATCCAGCATACCCTATCCCATCATAATCGGTTAAGAATTGATCGAGCTCCGTCCCAGGTGGTCATATTCCATAAAATTTTCAAAAATTCATGTAAGAATCCCACTTCCATCCAACATACCCAATCCAAACATAATCGGCTACGAAATTCCTGAGTTCCGCCGCAGATTAAATTCGATTGAATATATATTAAATTTGAGAACATTCGAATTTAACGGACAATCGGATTTAATGGACTCCCTAATTAGTCCGTTAAATCGAGGTTTTTCTGTATAGCGTTTTACGTTGAAATGTCACGTAAACAACACAACAATTTAACGCAACATTTAACAGTATTTAACGCACCAAAACTAGTCCTCTAAATGTTTTAAGAAACATTTTTTTTTTTTTTTTTTTTTTTTTTATACAATATTACAACTGATTCAGAAGATCATCTAGTAATTTATCTTTCTTTTAAGTTCTCGGATTAAGATGAGTAACCTATTGGTTACTCATTTTATAATACTTTCTTCTAAAACAAACTGCCCAGCTCAAGCGGTTTCTGCCTTTGGAGTCTCCTCACTCCGCTAGTGGTGTCCAACATACGAAGGATATCTGCATTTTCGTGTAGAGATAAGCGCTGTACGTGTTTCCTTGCATGGTTCTTTATTTCATCGGTGACGTATTCCATCTTCAAGTCTCTATGGATGTTGTCATTCCTAATGTACCATGGGGCGTTCACAATCCCTCGTATCACTTTATTTTGGAAGCATTGTATCATTTGTACATTGGTTTTCTTGGCACAACCCCAAAGTTGGATACCATAGGTCCATACTGGTTTTAGCATTTGCCTGTATAGAAGCAATTTGTTGTGTATTGAGAGCTCAGAATTTCTACCCATGAGCCAGTACATTTTTCTATATTTGATGTTTAACTCTTCTTTTTTCTTCTTGATGTGTTCTTTCCATCTTAGCTTAGCATCGAGGGTCATGCCAAGGTATTTAGCTGTATTTGCATATGGAATTTGGTTTGAGTTTAGAACCACGGGAATACAGTTTACATTTTCATTTGTAAAGTTGACGTGTACTGATTTGGCTTCGTTTAATGAGACACGCCATTTTTTAGTCCAGTTGCTCACCGTGTTAACTGCACTTTGAAGTTTGCTTGTTGCTTCCGAAATATCTTTTCCAACGGCTAGAATAGCTGTATCGTCTGCAAATGTTGCTACTGTGGTACCTTCAATATTCGGTAAGTCTCTCGTATAAAGAATAAACAGAATAGGTCCAAGAACGCTACCTTGTGGTATACCAGCTGATATTCTTTTTATTTCAGAGTAATCATTTTCAAATTTGACTCTAAAGTGTCGATCAGCTATGTACGATTTCAGAATTTGATAAAATTGCTTAGGCAGGTCACGATGCAGTTTAAATTCAAGCCCTTGGTGCCATACTTTGTCGAAAGCTTGAGCTACATCTAAGAAAATACTGGAGCATATTTTCTTATTCGCGAGTGCATCCTCAATGACATCCGTTATTCTGTGAACTTGTTCAACTGTAGAGTGATTTTCTCTAAACCCAAATTGGTGTGGTGGAATTAGGCATCTCTCTTCTATTATAGGTTTGAGTCTTTTCAGCAACAGTTTTTCAAATGATTTGATATGACAGGAAGTAGTGATATCGGTCTATATGATTTTTTATCGTTTCCTGGTTTACCTGGTTTAGAAATCATTATTACTTCGGCCACCTTCCATTGTCGTGGAACATATTTCAGTCTGAAAGCTGCATTAATTATTTGATTTAATTTACGCAAACCTTTCTCGGGAATGGCTTTCATAATTTGCCCAGTTATTAAATCATAACCTGGAGCTTTTCTGATACTTAAATTACTATTGATTTCAGTTTTAAGCTCCAATAAAGTCACATGCCTTATGTCAAGATCATCTGCTTTGTTTACGACTGTTGTATTTTCATTTGCTGTTTGTCTCGGCAACGGTTGAAAAGTCTCTTCTAAATAAGCAGCAAATAGAGAAACTTTCTGCTTGTCACTTTTAGCCCATGATCCGTCATCGCATTTGATAGGCGGCACATGCATTTTGGATCTTTTTAGTCCCTTCGTTGCTTTCCAAAGCGAGTAATCGTCATCCTTTAATTCAGAAAGACCTCGTAGTCGCTTAGTTATGCTTTCGTTCTTTATTTCCTTTATTAGTTGTTTTAATTTGTTGCACAAAAAATTTAAAATAGTTTTGTGTTGCGGTGCACGAGAGTGCTGCCAGATTTTGCGAGCTTTCCGTTTCTCTTTGAGTAGCTCTCTGACTTCAAGAGGATAGTTATGTTTCATTATAGCGTTGGTATGAGAAATCGGTGAACTTTCCCAAGCCGCTTGCTGGATATTGTTATTAAATATTTCTAGTTCATCTTCCAGCTGCACTTTCGTTCTAATTGGTTCGCCGAGATTTGTTCGATCTTCTACTAATTTCTTGAATAGATCCCAATTGGTTTTATTGTTTGTTAACTTGGGTGAATTATCTTTATTTATTATCATTGTACTCAGCGTCATGATCACAGGTGAGTGGTCAGATGATAGTCCTTCACTATTTTCAATGCATGTGTAGTCCTCTAAAACTCCTTTTGTTACAAAGAAGTCAAGAAGATCTGGAATTTTATGTATGTCAGCAAGCCAATATGTTGGTTTATCGCCAGAGAGGAATTCACAGTTGTTCTCGCGAGCTGCATAAAATAACTCTTTCCCTTTAGAGGTTGTAAGTCTAGATCCCCAATAGGTATTCTTTGCATTAAAATCACCGCCTATGATAAAATTTGATCCTAGTGATTTAAAAAGTCGACTGTAGTCTTCTTTTTTTAATTGATGACGTGGGGTACAGTAAATAGAGGAGATACTGAGTTCCCTATTATTTATTGATTGAACTATTATGGTTTTAACCTGCATAATTTCTTCCTCAATGCCGGGCACCTCATAATGTCTAATATTATTTTTAACAATTACGGTAGACCCGCCTCTAGCGTTTCCTCCTGGATGAATAGCATGATAGCATCGATAGTCACGTATTTTAATAAATGAAGTTTCTGTTAAATGAGTTTCCGAGACAAGACATATATCTATTTTTTCTAAGTTTAGAAAAATTTCTAGTTCTGGAACATGCTGTGGTAATCCATTCGCGTTCCAAATAACAATTCTAAGTGATCTATTCATTTGATTAGTATAGCATTGATGTAAGCTCATTCGTAGCTTCTTGTCTATCCAGCCGCTTATATATAGCTTCTAGACCACGTTCTTGTTTTGCTAGCCGTGCATTTATCGTTTCTATACTTCGAAATATCCTTTCTAGTGGATTTTCTTCAATAGTATTCTGTTGCGTTATCTGAGAGTAGGATCTCCTCTCTGGCCCTATTGGCTCTGGTTGCGTCGGCGCTCTAGTTGTAGTTGGAATCCTTTCTCTTCTAACATTACTGTTTTGAGTCGATTGGCGTGTTTTATTTCTTAACCTTTGCAGTTGTACCGCTACTTCGCATCCTCTATAGTTGGCTGGGTGTTGTCCTTTACAGTTTATACACCTTGCAGGTTCGGTTCGACAAAGAGAACAGTCTTTCGCGTTGTGTCTGCCGGCACATTTTACGCACCTAACCTCTCTCCCGCAATATTTTTGGGTGTGGTTATAACCTTGGCATTTCTTGCATTGAGGTATTAATCTCGTGTTCTTTTTCAGTGGTTCTATTTTAACCCTCATATTAAGTATTGCTTTGATATTAAATATATTTTCAATTTTTTCGCTTTTGTTGAATGTGAGCATGAATAGCGGGAGCCCTCTTTTAACGATCTTGGTTCCTTGACTATTTTCAACTTTCTCTCGTTTAAGGATACTTACTGCGTCTTCAATTTGCAGCTCTTTCATTTTGAGATCTTCTATTATATCCTCCTTCTTGCAGGTGGGATGTAGACCTCTGGCCATAACCTTGATGTTTCGGTTATTTTTGTCTTCAAAAGTATACCACTCTTTACCTTCTTCAGTGAGCTTTGTGGCTAAAGCTCTGTATGCATCGGGATCTCTTGTGTTTATCTTCCAAACATTATTGTTTAGTACAACTACTCTATAGTCGTTTGTGGACACTGATTTCATTAGAGCTTGGATATTCGCAAACTCAGTAATGCCTATCACATTAATTGGCGGTGGTGCTTTGGTCTTCATTGCAACCTTGCGTTGTTCTTGTCGCTGGTGATGTTAGGGTACAGGCACTGGTTTGACAGTTTCATTAACTTTTGCTTGCGAGAGCTCCTCAACTACTGGCGAGAATTCTGCTCTTCGTTTTTTCATTGGTCTTTTCTTTTGTTTGTATATCCAATCAGTTTCTCTTGCAAGTTCCTCCTCATCTGTGTGGAACTCAGCGTCAGTACGAGTAAGTATACTGGGTTCGTTATAACAAGTAAGAGGAGTTTCCACAACCTCTGTCAGATTGGGCTTCTTTAGCTCCTCGTTTTCTTTCTTTAACTTAGCGATTTCATTGCTAAGTTGCGATGCGACTTTTTCTATTTCACTCAATCTTCTGCGTAGTTCAGCATTTTCGATTTCCTGCTGAGTTGCGAACTCTATTTGTCTAGGTGGTGACTTAGCTAATATTGAACTTCGATCGAATGGGAATAGCAGTGGTTGGCTCACCCCAGAATCCTTTGAGCCGGCCTCGTTAGAGGGTGGATTAGCCAACTGAGCAGTTGGTGTACCACCTGGGGTAAAAATTCCTTTTTGTTGAAAACTCATTGCATTATAATGACTAGTTATTGAAGCAGCTACCAATCTAACCAGTGAAATTGGCAGTGGGTCAGTGGAGAGAACATCATTTGCTAGGTTCTCGGTGTTCGGTTATCCCGCCGTTACTCGGTCGCCAGAGCCTCGTTGGTTAATTAGCAGGGAGCACCACGTGCAGGTGAGGTTGACATTTGGGCTGGTGTATTGACCTTCTAGACCTGTGCCCCTTACCCTCCTTTAAGAAACATAAAAATAAAAAAAAAAAAAAACATTAGCTTTCGACTAATATCGGAAAAGCAACTTTGTCAACCCTTGTAACGTAAGCTGGATCTCTCGTTCCAAATTCCGTTACCAAAAACAATCACCATGCTGGAACCGGCTTTAACTCAGGATGGTCGTAACGATTGTTAAGACATGGCCTATGCATGATGCCTGATTACACCGCTATAGTAAGGTAATAAACCATTTCCTCAACGGAAGCTAAATATTTTCTCTCCAGTATGCAGTTTTTCCACTGTGTTAATTCCGTACCACAAAATATCAGAGAAACGAAAAATCCGATTATGAGTAAAAAAAAATTCTTTCGCTTTTCTGGAGCATTGTTCATGATTTTGAAAAAAACAACGAATGGAATTGGTAGAGAGTTGTTCAGGTCAACGCCTGATAAGTGTTTGATGGCAAATATCGGTAAGCGTTTTATTATACAGAAGATTGCACCACGCCAATTATTTTCACCGAAATATCGCATTTTGCTATGATTGCTTAATTTGAAAAGTACTGTATAGATTTTAATGATAAAGGTGTCCTTGTAAAAACTAAGCTGTAAAAGAGTGGTTTTGCGAAAATCGGTTCAGCCATTTTAAAAAAAATACGTATTTTTGTACGCGCAGAGGTTTGAGTCGATTTAGTTACTCGCGAGTGTATATAATTTGGATTCTTTTCAACTTTTAATGTTGAGTGACGCCTTTCTTTGCATCTATTACCGCCTGAAGACGATTTTGTATTGAATCTATAATTTTTTTAAGATATTCGAGAGTTATATGAGCCAAACCTGGAGGATTTAATTTTCAGCCATTTCTTTCGATTTTCCAGTTCCGTATGCCACTTTTCATTTGACTTCTGCCCAAACATTTCAATAATATTTAAATCTAGACTTTGTGGCAGCGCCAGTTTAAAACAAAAAATAAAAAAAAATAATTGAAGCCAGATACTTTCAAAAATTCTTGGAATGGACTTGTTTCTTGCATGGTCATTAAAATGTCAAGGTATATATTTTTATCAACATTATCAGGCAAAATAACCGAATATCCAACACCATTGTAAGAAATACAACCCCAAACATAAGCTTTCCACCGTTATGCCTATTTGCAAGATGAACATAATTAGTGATTTCGTTTGTTTTTTTTGGAAATACACGAATGATTTATGTTAGTCTCCATAGAACGCTAACGAACGGAATAATCCAAAGGTTTGTTCACATGCTGCGAAGCAAAGTTCATTCGCTTTTTCTTGTTGGTGTTAGTGATATTAATCACCGTTCTGGTTATGTGTCGTTGAATACCAAGTTCCTAAGTCTTCTGGTGATAGTTTGTCTGCTGATTTGCATTCCGATAATATTTTTCGATGTTGGAAACATTGGAAATTGTCCTGCACATTTAATAAACTCTCTAACTAAATTTCGATCAACTGACCAACTCATTTCTTACCATGTTCCACCCACACCTTTCTTCGTTTATAACAGTTTTATTTTTTTATATTTGTTTATGTTGTAATAAATAGTACTTTTCTTCAATTTTACCTGTTCTTAATCTACTATTCCGCAGTAAAAATTCGAGTTTACTGTTTTTCCGCACTATGATAAGTTAATTATTGGCCGCTTTACGTCAGAACAATTACACAAGACTAAAACAATATTCGAAGTAAAACAACCTCTAGAAAAAAAAATCATGTTGCGACGTGAACAAATGAAATTCCGATTACTTATGCTTCCGATGAAATAATGCACTACTACTTAGATTAAAGTTTTTTTCGTATTGCTGTTTCATTTTTTGTTTAAAAATTTATAAAAACCACACACAAAGAAGATGTGAATGAAATGTAGAAGCAAAATTTTGATTTTAATAAATGCTCTACAATTTGCGAACGTTTTGCTTGCAATATAAAAATCCCAAATACTTTTGGCTAAAAAAGCCTAACCCGTTTAAAAAAACAAAATGCATTATGTATAATAACAGAAAAATAAAAAAAATTAACTCTTATAGAATACCTGCTACGCGCTTCTAGATTTACAGCCGCCGAAATTATCTCACATAAGCATAATAGGTAGCCAACGGATTCTCGGAGGTGAGGAACAGTTAACAACGTGGGGAATATACCGACGTAATATCACCACGTGAGGAATATACCAACGAGGCCCCATAGTGTATTAACTGCGATGCACTACAGTTGAGTTTAGGGTTGATATTGGGAAGTTGTGATTCGTTAACGTATTTCCAATTGTAGCGCCTGACAAACGCTAGTCCAGGCACCGAAAAAAAATCTTGTCGTAGCACCTAAATTATCGAGCGCCGATGTACCACAAATCGATAATCGATTAATATCGAGATTCGCGAATGTAGATGGCGAAAATGCTAGTTTCAGCAAAACAAACAATGCCTCGTAATTAAGCGGCGCGGTGTATAAATAGTTTTGCTACGAGGAGTGCTATGAAGTGAAAAGGATTTTTCTGTTTGAGCCGCTACATCACTCCCCTTCTGGATCGAAAACCGTAGTGTTTTAAATTGAATGTAACCGTTTTTGGAACACTACGTTTTTCGACTGGGTTTACCACAAGTATTCCGTACGCTGGCTTGAGCCTGTCGATGCCAATTGTTGTGGATTTTCCATTTTCATCCACAACAAAGAATTTGCGCGATTTGCGGGTCACTGGATACGGTCCAGAATAGGATGTACTCAATGGACCTCTGACTCTATCCACACGTACGAATACGTGTGAACAGGTTTCCAGATTTTTGGGAATGTACGTTGCCTGCTTGTTTGGATGTCGTGTATCCGTAGGAACTAAGGCTCTCATGGTAGTACGAAGCTGATTCACGAAATCCGAAGTCTCTGTGTTTGGGTTCGAATTTTGATCATTGATGAAGAATTCAACGGGGACCTTGATGTTTTGACCATATACTAGCTCTGTAATGTAATCGAGATGTCGTAATTGCCGGGGACTACGTTTTAGCTTTGACGCAATAGCTGTTGTAAGTGGTTTATGGTCGGTACAAATGGAGAAATTTCGGCCTTCGACGAAGTGGTGAAATTGTTTGATTGCTAAATATATAGCAAGAAGTTCTCTATCGAAAGTAGAGTATTTAATTTCCGCAGCAGAGAGCTTTTTTCAAAAGAACGCTAATGGTTGCCAACATCCTTTGTTGCGTTGTTGTAAGACAGTCCCAACTGCTACATTGGAAGCATCGGTAGTTATGTTGAACTGCGCGTCGTTCAACGGATGTGCCAAAAGCGTGACCGCAGCAAGAGAACGCTTGACCTTGTCGAAAGATTCTGTACAATCTTCGGGCCAAGAGAAGTTTCTTCTGTTTTGGCGGATTGATGTTGGCTCTGGAAAATTTAAAATGACATCAACTCTGTCTTTCGACGGGAGGATGCCATCTTTCGAAATTGTGTGGCTGAAGAAGTTGTTACGACTGTGTTGTCGTCAACAATACCAAATTTCATTTTATTGATTACACCCCCACCTTTGGTAAATTTTTTGTGTTTTTATTCCCCTCGGTTGGTTTGCGTCCGGGTTGTTTACGTCCGGGGATAAATTTGACGTCAATACGCGGGTAATAGTAGATGGATTCCTATGTGTTTTTTTCTTGTTTTGTTGGTTCCACTGCACGAGAATGGGAGAGAGCGAGACCAGTGCGCGCCGAGTGTGTACAAGGTAAAACGTTTTAGAAAAATGTTTTTCTTATATGCTTCTCGTTTATATCAATGCAAATTGATATAAACGAAAAACAGAGAAGCGAGATTATTCTTCTAGAACGTTTTGCGCGTTGTTGCGGTGCAAGAATTTTTTTTTTTTTGCTTGTCATCATTCGAGTTTTGATTTTTGTTAAATACAGTCGAGTAATAATTTTGGTTTGGATTCGAAGAATGTAAAAAAAATGTTTTGAGTTTGTAATAATTTTTGATTTGTGAAAAATTTTGTTGTGGCAGCCATAAGTTGTATGCTGGTTTTTGGTTGCCATATAAGAACAATAAAATATAATTTTTGGGATTGTGTATACTTAAATAAATGCGTTTAAATAAATACCTAAATATTATTTTTTTGTGTAACACATTTTGTTTTGGTTGAAGCATGAGTAATTGCGATCTATGGTTATTGAACGATATACAATATTTGGTCGAGTGAATATTAATTTGACCACTATTATGATGGTATAATTTTGATAGCTTCGAAAATATTATAAACGGATACGGGTACTAAACTACTAATAACAAGGTGACTCAGCAAAGAGTGTGAATATTTTCGAATCGGCAGCCGACACGTTGTCTTAATAAATCAGTACTTGGTTTCGGGGAGAGACTCCGCGACATTCGGGTGGCCAACCGGCACCTCGTCTTATTTGGTATCGGGGAAAGGCCCCGCAACGCCCGACCGCACAAGGTCGCAACGCCAGGGTAGCCAACCGGTTACCCAATTTATTTTATATTTGGTGACGGGGAGAGGCCCCGCAACGATACAGGTGGCCAACCGGCCAGTTGTTATACGGTAGTTAGTTAAACGGGATCGGCGAGACAACGCCCAATTTATTTTGGCGGCCAGTCGAGGCCAAAATATTTACCGGGCAATACAAGGCCAACCGGCACCTCGTTTTTTTTCCATTGTGTTCGGTATCGGGGAGAAGCCCCGCGACATTCGGGTAGCCAACCGGTTGCCCGTTTCTTTTTATATATTGGTATTGGAGAGAGGCTCCGCAACGGACGACCGCTCAAGGTCGCACCAACACCGGTGGGGTAACGGCACACCAAAGCCGCAACAGTCCGGGTGACGGGAGTTACCTGTGGCATGACGGCCGCGCAAGGCCGCAACAATTTTTATTTTTACTTTTTATATATATATATATATATATATATATATATATATATATATATATATATATATATATTTAGTCTTTTATTAAATTTTCTAATTAAATTTAAATTTTATTTTGTAATCGAGCGCCGCACAGCGGGTGCACGCTCGGTATGTATTGCTCTCTCTCTCTCTCTCTCGTTCTCTCTTGTCGTGGTGCGGGTGAAGGGGGAAGTTGTTTCTCTTCGTTTTTTTTGTTTTTTTTTTTTATAAAATTAATTATTAAATTTTTCGGTCGGTGTGATGGGAGCGGAGACTCCCTCTGTGTCGGTGTAGTGTTGATTGCGGTCCCTTGGTACCCGCATCCAATTTCGTAACCAGGGTTTAGCCCTGTTTGAATTCGAATGGATGCGCGCACCAGGGCACCTCTCTCTCTCTCTCTCTCTTATGATTATTTCGTTGTTCGTTCCTCAGGTTCCGGCCGACAAATTTCGGCGGAACTCCGGTTTTTATTATTATTTAGAGAGACGTTTAAATACTGACTCGAGATGTTCACTGTGTTCCATCTCGGACCGGCTTGCAACGAGGATATCGTCAATATAGGAGTAGATGAAGTCCAGCCTTTTTAACACTTCGTTCAGGAATCGCTGGAATGTCTGGGCTGAGTTACGAAGGCTGTATGGCATTCGGGTAAACTCAAAAAGCCCAAAAGGAGTAGTAATCGCTGTTTTATGAATATCTTCGAGAGCCATGGGAATTTGATGGTATGCCCTAACCAAATCTATTTTCGAGATAAAAGTGGCGCTGGTGGGTTTCAACGAGAAACTGTGTATGTGGGGGATAGGATATCTATCTGGGACAGTAACAGTGTTTAGCTGTCTTTCTTTTGCACCATATGTAATGGTGAGGAGACTGGTGATGATGAGGGGCGGCAGATTCCGATGTCTGTCATAAACTGAAATTCAGTTTTTGCAGCTTTTAGTTTCGTTGCGTCAAGTTGTCGCGGTTTAGCACAAGGTAACCTACCTTGCGTGACGACGTAGTGGACTATATTATGCTTCACTGGGAGATTGTAGTTCAGAGCCTCAGTGAGCGAGGGGTATTTCTTTAAAAGAGCGCCGTAATCGTTGTTGACGCTGAAATGATTTGGAGATGGCGTATCAACTTGGGCTATGATTGCGTTCACAGTGAGAGTTGTAAAGGAATCAGAGTGTCTTCTGTTCTTTAAATCGACCGCGAGACAATATTAAGACAGAAAGTCAGCACCTATTATAGGCCTGTCTACTGCCGCGATGATGAAGGGATGTGTGAACGAACGCCTGAGACCGAGATTAACCTTCAAAAGTTTTGTGCCGTAAGTGGAAATTGGGGATCCGTTTGCTGCGGTAAGAATGCAAACAGTGTTTTTAGCATGTCGGGGAAACCTGTTTACGTCTATCACAGATACTTCAATCGATCAGAAATTGTAAGTTCTTTTCGTGATCTTGGATGAAAAGACGGTGAGACGAACCAATCCCACTGTTTGCCATAGAGACAGCAGGATTTAGTGGTTTTCCGAAGACTTGAAATGTTTTGAAGTAGCTTCTCCATGAGCTACCGGTCGGAAACTGCACGGCTTATTCAAGTGAAAAGGATTTTTCTGTTTGAGCCGCTACATACCTATAACTGGACACCAAGGTTGACGCCCAGTTTGCTAATACCGCACTCGAATTCCGCTCGCACCATGATGTTTGAGACATAACGTTAACTTTGCCGCAAACTATTTCCATATTAATTCTTACGATCATTAAGCACTCGCGGTAAAGTAAAACCACTGTTATTTGTATCAACCGTTCACACAATTTATGAATGGAAACTTAGGTTTCTTGATGGCATTTTTATTTGTTCCAATGAAAACAACTTTATTTTTATATTTCCACAAAATAAATTGGTTTTTTACACAAAACACAACAAAATAAAATGAGCTTTCCACCACTGCATCCCTGTTAAAAATTCGAAAATTAGTTTCGCCAAAAGATCTCTTTCTAAGTTACGAGAACTCTATTCACAGCCATCGGCATCATAGTAAAATTTCCTCATACAAAAAATAATAGAAATTTTACTTAAAAACCAGGGATGGAACCGGTAACCAACCAGTAATCATTTTCTCCTTGTACAAAATTAAAATTTTAAATTTATTTAAATCTTTAATTCTTTGTCGTTTTTTGTAAATGATAAACTTTTCAACATCATTGCAAAAATTGAAAAAGCTCCCATTGAAGCTGCCACTTCCACCAAACCAAATTTCTTCCTTTCCACCAAATTTCTAAAAGATCCCCCAAATTATGGAGAAAGTTCAAGTACGGAGTATTATTCCGCATAGTCAATCAATCCGCCAGGACTGTAAAGAAGCCAAATTTTGTAACTAATTTTGTTTGAAATTTAATTTAAAATCTGTCTGTTTTTAATTGTATACTCGTAAAGGCTAGATCGCCCAAATTATGAAAAAAGCTTAAGTATGAAGTTTCACCAAGGTTAGTTACATCTGGCATGTAAAAAAGACAAGCCATTTGAACGCGGTGAAAAGAACATACAAAATTCAACAAAAAATTTACTAAGAAATTTTCTTCTGTGACGGTTTTCACAGAGATTAGCTAAAACTTTGGCCATTTTTATGGGCTACTTTTCGGGTCACCTTCACATCGGTTAGCGAATGGTAAATCTGCAAAACATCAAGTTCGAAATTTTTTATGATTACTATACTTTATTTTACAGCGCAAAAAAAAAAAGTTAAAAATGCAAATAATCGCCTGAGATTCAGCTGAAATTTTAATTAGTGTTGCATGCGCATCTCCACATGTATACAGAAACCTTTTGTTTGACTTTTTGTCAAACCCACGCATCTTTAATCTTATTTAATTATTTTAATATATTTGCAGGCTTCAACAATATTATTGAATCGTTCGCTTGCTAAAAATATGCACTTCAGTAACTGTTTACTACAGTAAGGGCACGTTACGCAGGTTTGATAAACATCTGCAGTAATATTTCCTTCTAGAGTTTTTTGATATTCAATAGCTATTATGGAAAACTCGTACTTAATTTCTTCCTTTTCCGAAAGTTTCTTTTAATATATTGTTATTAGCTCTCAAACTTGGAAAAGTTGTGCAAGCTCGATCGGAATATACAACAAAAATAGACTCAAATTTTTTCCTCAATAAAAAAGTTAAATCTATAATCTCATACCTAGTTATGTTTGATTTTAAATATTTTAATTTTATATTACAGAAAAATTTAAATAACAACAGATTACCCTAATGTTCAAAAAAAATTATTGATTGATTGATTGATTGATTAGAATGTACGGCCAAGACTAAGCAAGGATCCCGGATACGCTGGGCCTACCGTACACCCCTTTTACATATAACAAGATGGAGGGATAGGAAAGGTTGTTAGGTATGATAGACTTGACCCGGTTACAGACTCCTAAGTAGTCAATAGTTAGTAAAGCACAAGACGGCACAATTATTTTTGTTTTTCGGGATATAAATAATCAGCAATCAACATCCTAAAAAGTTATTGATTAATTAGTAACTGTCCTGCAATAAAATTTCATTATTATGAGGGATTAAATTTTATTTAATACCATTTCCTCCGCCATCCCGTCCCAAAAAAAAAAAAAAAAAAAAAAAAAAAATGAAGCAGTCAATGTCGCGACGACCTCTTTATAAAGGGTGATTTTTTTGTGGTTAGGATTTTCATGCATTAGTATTTGACAGATCACGCGGGATTTCAGACAAGGTGTCAAAGAGAAAGATGCTCAGTATGCTTTGACATTTCATAATGAATAGACTTACTAACGAGCAACGCTTGCAAATAATTGAATTATATTACAAAAATCAGTGTTCGGTTCGAAAAGTGTTTCGCGATTTACGTCCGATTTATGGTCTACATAATCGACCAAGTGAGCAAACAATTAATGCGATTGTGACCAAGTTTCGCACTCAGTTTACTTTATTGGACATTAAACCAACCACACGAATGCGTACAGTGCGTACAGAAGAGAATATTGCGTCTGTTTCTGAGAGTGTTGCTGAAGACCGTGAAATGTCGATTCGTCGCCGTTCGCAGCAATTGGGTTTGTGTTATTCGACGACATGGAAGATTTTACGCAAAGATCTTGGTGTAAAACCGTATAAAATACAGCTCCTGCAAGAACTGAAGCCGAACGATCTGCCACAACGTCGAATTTTCAGTGAATGGGCCCTAGAAAAGTTGGCAGAAAATCCGCTTTGTTATCGACAAATTTTGTTCAGCGATGAGGCTCATTTCTGGTTGAATGGCTACGTAAATAAGCAAAATTGCCGCATTTGGAGTGAAGAGCAACCAGAAGCCGTTCAAGAACTGCCCATGCATCCCGAAAAATGCACTGTTTGGTGTGGTTTGTACGCTGGTGGAATCATTGGACCGTATTTTTTCAAAGATGCTGTTGGACGCAACGTTACGGTGAATGGCGATCGCTATCGTTCGATGCTAACAAACTTTTTGTTGCCAAAAATGGAAGAACTGAACTTAGTTGACATGTGGTTTCAACAAGATGGCGCTACATGCCACACAGCTCGCGATTCTATGGCCATTTTGAGGGAAAACTTCGGAGAACAATTCATCTCAAGAAATGGCCCGGTAAGTTGGTCACCAAGATCATGCGATTTGACGCCTTTAGACTATTTTTTGTGGGGCTACGTCAAGTCTAAAGTCTACAGAAATAAGCCAGCAACTATTCCAGTTTTGGAAGACAACATTTCCGAAGAAATTCGGGCTATTCCGGCCGAAATGCTCGAAAAAGTTGCCCAAAATTGGACTTTCCGAATGGACCACCTAAGATGCAGCCGCGGTCAACATTTAAATGAAATTATCTTCAAAAAGTAAATGTCATGGACCAATCTAACGTTTCAAATAAAGAACCGATGAGATTTTGCAAATTTTATGCGTTTTTTTTTAAAAAAAAGTTCTCAAGCTCTTAAAAAATCACCCGTTAGCATCTTAAAAAATTGATAATTAATAATGTTGGCATCTTAATGGTCAATTTCCTGTAATAAAATGTCATTATTATGCGTTAGAGATTCCTTATTTTGTACGATATAATTAAATTATTCTTGAATAGAATAAATGTAATGTAATGATTATTATAACTAAATTAATTATAATTTATTATCGTAAAATAAATAAAATACAACAAATCGAATCCAAATATTGTAGTATCAAACGGATGGATCCCCTCTTCAACCGATAACCTTACCATCCCTAATAAACCAATATGTTTATTAATAAAAATAAAAATGAAACAAAGACATCTGTTTTCAAAAATAGCTAATCTGGAATCTATAAGGTAATATAATATATAAATAATGAATGTGTCACAGGTTAAGAATCTCCAATACCTAAACAAATTAACACATTATAATTTATTCCCAATCAGAATTAAATAAAACTATTAAGCTAATCAGGAATCTGTAAGATGACAGAATTAGTAATAAGTAGCTATTAGCAAATAATCTAATTAAAGACGTGCCATGATCACAAAAATACAAAAAAAACATCTATGTATCAATATTTGTCTGATTATAAATTTTATTGTGTAACCTCCAAGCCAAAAATAAATCAACCCATAAAGTTTTCCTCCACCGACACTTCAATGTTACATATAACCATAGTCATTTAATCTATTAAAATAATATTTGTAACCCAATTGTCGTGGGACAAATTAAATCTTAAATATATAATTAAATTAAATTAAAATAAGAAAAATTACAATTAAATTGTAACTACAATTCGACCTATAATTAAAAATTTGTTATCTGGTTAATAGTGGAAATCTATTATATTCCTAGCGACGGCAATTGTCACTTCAATGCAGTTCTTGAAGCAAACTAACTTTGATCTGAAACCATAAATGGCGGTTAACAAATACTCTAATGTTCAAAAAAAAATTATGAAAACTAACTCAAAAAATTGCCGTTAGAGGGGTTTTTCTATTAGATAGGTGAGAATGGTAAAAGGAAAGTTGTTAAAATAGAAACATTGAAATATAATTTTTAGGATAGGTTCAACCACAATTTTAATTTAGTAAAGAACGCTCTATTATACCAGGGCTGGGATGTTGTACCATCACTATTTTCAACTTTCGACTTAGTTTATTTCACAACTTTCAAGAAACTATTGCATATTTTATATCGCGATTTCAACCTCTTGATATAATTGTGAGCTTTGCCTCTTTTCTACATTTCGATAAACGTATCACGAAAAATTATTTGGTGATAAATTGTCAATATATCTAGTAGTCTTAGAAATCGTATAAAAGAAATAGAGTGACGTTTTACTCGAGCAAGCTGAGAACACATTAGAAAATACGTAATTTTAAGTCTAGTACTCAGTTCGATTTCACGTGAAATTTCCATACGATTTTACCAAAGTCAAATTAGGAATGAAAAATTCCGCTTCTGTTTTCATTTTGTAGTACTCAGGTCACCAGCGAAAAATCAAAATGTATTCAATACATCAAAGATGGTGCGCATAAACTCTCCAAATTATTCTCATGTGAAAATAAATAATGTCTCGGCACATTATTTTCACGCGAAATTTTGACATTTGTTTGTGTTTGGCAATAAACAAATTTTTTTATGTCACAAATCTATAAATTCTAATTAAAGTCAATTCAATTTAATTTATTTACGTAAAATAAACAAATTCATTTATGTATGTCGACAAATTTATACGTTAAAATTAAAAATTCTCCAAATAAAATTTCATTTCTATTTCACGCGAAAATAAATAGATTTTTGGAGACTGCGGTAAAATTTCATTTCATTTTGAACTGAGTACTAAACATTAGAATTGAAATAGACTTCCATTTTAATCAAAAAACCATGAGGCACACACTCCGCGAAATTTAATTAAAGCCATTTGCAATCCAATTGTAGCATCGAATTTTTCCTATTTCTTCGTTTGTTGGCGTTTTTCTGTTGCCCATTTTTTATCAAGATTTTTAAAATACCAACTAAAAATGTCACTAATTAGAAAACTCGTTAAAAATACACAAATAGTAAACCAATTAAATCAAATGCCTAAGATATACTAAACGGCTTTAATTGAATTTCGCATTTATTGATGTTGCATCGGAACTTTTTTTGTTTTTTCTCGATCAAACATGATGAATTTCGATTGCTAATTCTAAAATTTTATTTATTTATGCTTGTGATGGTATAACATCCCAGCCCAGTATAGAGATTCCTTGAATTTTAACGGAAATAAACTAAACTCTATTGTTTCATCCCTTTACTAAACAAATTAAAATAATATTCTTCTAATTGCTCAAAAAAGATTTAGACACTGTTGAGTAGAGGGTTTTATTAAGCTTACTTTTTAATTTGCATGCTGGCAGAAATTTTTAATGCTATGCACAGAATTGCTATTGGCGATTGGAAGTTCACGAGTGACACGTAGTGGAAAAATTTCAAACTGAACCAGCTATGCCAATTTGAAACTACGCGTGATTTTTGTCATTGAAGGATGGCTAATTTAATTTTTATTTTCTCCGCTAGCTGGATTTTCCAACTTTTACAATCGTCAATTGAGACTAACTGAAGCTTGCTTCAGATACACCCGAAACATTTTTTCCATTTTTAAATTGATAATTTTAATATTAATTTATTTTTTAATATAAATTTATAGTTTTATATTTTAATGCAATATACAAATAATATTAAACTTTCCAAGATCACTTTTCATATATAATTCATAGAAAAGCCTAACTAAACTCTTTTTCGTAGTAATAAATTTTTCCGCGAGAGCACATGGGTACAAGTCGCAATACAGATTTACTAATAATTCTCTAAGTGTATCTTTTCATATATTTTCATATATTTTTGGTATATTTTTGTATGTTAATTTTTATTTCCATAAAGTATGCCCTGCTAAAATTTCTTGGAAAAAAGACTCAATGAGCTTATTTTTAATGCGCTAGATGTCCCAACTTTAATAGTGTCGTCAATATACAGTAGTTTCAGTTCTAAACACTGTACTCGTATACAATATACCAATATATAATCTGTAAACCACAATATATAATTTAAAATTCGATCTTAATTTAAAAAACAAAGGAACAATTAAAATTAAATTGGAAAAAATTAAAGCAATTCTAACCTACAAAATGAAATTAAAATAAATAACTAAAATTTAAATCAATTACACAAAGTTGTGCAATTTAAAAACATTATTGCAGAATAAAATATTATTGTATTTATTAAACTTCTTCTATTCTTCTTACCATTTTATTACAATAATGTTGTACCAACGAGGAATACATATAGTGCTGCTTCTCTAGAAAATGGTCAACCGCATAATTGAAATAATTTTCCGACAAGAAAATATTTTTAGGTCAAGCGATATTTATATTTTACTTACTCGTTACTATTATACGAGTAGGAGAGAGATATTTTTGTATTATTCTTGCTATAAATATTATATTTTTTATAAAAAATATAAAAAATCATAACAATAGAGACTTTTAAATTTTATTTGAAATTTTTATTTTTTAAAGAAAACAAATTTATTGTATTTTATTGTATGGAGCTCGGCAATAAGAGAGAAAAGGCATTTTTCATACATTTTTCAGGATAATCATATTTAATACTCAAGGATATGAAAACGTATATACATGAAATGGTAAAGGAATGATAATAATTTACTACTTTAACGATTAATATTTATATATCAGTTTTAAGGGTTTAAATTATGAAGGATGTTCTTATATATTATCTCGTTAACGTTTTCATTGTGCGTGTGTTTGTGTAGGTTGTAATAATGTGTACCCATATTTAACTTTTCTGAGTAGGTACAATTTGTTTGAAGTTTTCAACTTGCACACGTGTGTGCGGAACGTGGATAGTCTTTATTTTTGACATTTTGTAGGCACGGCTTTAAGTGTTCCGATATTTCTTTGTCGGCCGGAAATCCTAACAGCACATACATATCTAGAATGTGAAACGGGTTAGCCTCTAATTATGGTTCAGATCAATCTGGTTTAACAGATTTTGCATTTATCTGTCACGCATACCTTGCGACAATTGTTTCTGCGGCTCAGGCGTGCAGAGGAGAGAGGCGTAAGTACCCAGATAGCGGTTTGTTAACCACAATAAAAGTAGAATATATAGAGAATTGATGAGTTGAATGGTGAAATTTGTATAGTAATAGGGGGCATGTTACCATCCTAATTTGTGACCCCGGTAGCGCTGTTCGGTGAGGTGTAAAACGGGTGGGTGAACATTAGTTTGAAGGCAACAGTAATACTTAGGAACACTACTATAACCTTAAATTTCACTCAACTATAAACTTAACCATTTACACAGCACGCAACATAAATAAAAAAATTAAGAAAATAT
Source organism: Nephrotoma appendiculata (assembly GCA_947310385.1). NCBI lineage: Eukaryota > Metazoa > Arthropoda > Insecta > Diptera > Tipulidae > Nephrotoma > Nephrotoma appendiculata. The sequence goes on from OX371223.1 coordinate 32,261,548, forward strand.
TTACAGTAAATAAAATGCAATTTAAAAGAAATTATAATTAAGATTATTAAAAAAAATTAAAAATTTAAAATTAAAAAAAAAAATTACATCCTTTTAGAAACGTTGAATCCTGAGTGGAATATGTATATGTACATTCAATATTCCCATCCAACAATCGCACACATATCCAAATATTTCTCAAATGCACTCACGGACAATGAGTTTCTGATAGTGAATCCACAGATCCAGACTGCTCACAATATTAAATCCGCAAATCCGTTAATAAAATAATTTTCTTCAGCTTCACAAATATTTTTTTTTTAAATTTATTTTTTTTTTTGAACGTTTTATATAAATAAATACTTTTGAGATATACAATAATAAGTGTATAATTAGACAATTTGATAGTTTTACATTGATTTTTCTTTTATATATTTATATTGATCTTTCTTTTAATATTCACATTTAAACTCATTACTATAAAATAATAACGTATGTTTAAAATTTTTTATTGTGTTTCTCCCTGCAATCTGTTCTGGGGCCTTGTTCAGCTCTCCATGCTCTTTCGCGGTTTGCTTATTTCCGTCCTTACTTTTACGTCAGTCAGTCAATTCGAGGACGTACGGCTATAAGAGCGATTTTAAGACCATCTGCACATTGCAAGCTCCATGCCAGCCTATACTGACATGGAAAATGGGTCGGCCCATGAGTTTTGCACTCCGACAGGGGATCATAGATATGTTACAGATCGTAAACTGTTATGAAATTTCACTTTTACATCCTGCCCCTATCGGGATTGGAACCCGGTACTTGCCGATAAAAATGCCAAACCTTTAACCACTGTGCTATATAGTCGGTGTATCTTTAACATTTTACTACACATATGGAATTAAATCGATAATTATACGAGTACACATATACAAATTTTACAATTCTTAAAAAAAAAAAATTTAAATACATATTTTTGTGGTTTATTTAAAAATCTGAGATAATATTTTTCAAATCACAAAAAATCACTAATTAACACACATACAAATATTACTTGTAATGTTCCAATTTTTAGTTTAATTTATTTAAATTTTTTTTCTTCTAGTTATCGGTTACGAATTTTTTTTGAATAACCTTCACAATCATAATTTTCCTTACCAACTCAAACAAAATTTTTTCCTTCCAAAATCAAATGAAAATTCTATGCAAATTTAATTTAGAATTTTTCCGAAAATATACTTCGATCAAAAATTGTTTACAAAAAATAAAAAATAACAAGTATTAAAGCCTATGGGTGCAATTTTATGATTGCAACATTCGTGGGGACGTACCACATACCACCTATATGAAGTTGGCCCAAAATTCTAGCCCAAAAAATGTCGGTTTTAAAAGCTGGCAACACTAATGCAAGTGTCGTGAAAAAATGAAACTATCGTGATAGAAAATATTAAGATACAAAAATGATTAATCATTAAAAAAGTTGTTGTGGTTCCTTATGTATATGAAGTTGGGTCAAAAATGTTAACCCCGAAACTATTAGGGTTCTGTAAAATATACAAACATTTACTGCATCAAGTATCTGCCAAATATTTTGTATTTTTGATAGGTTAAATCAAAACTTATTCTATTACCACAGCAAAACCGCCATATTTTAATGTCAGCCCAAAAATAAATATGTCGTAAAACTATCAAACCCGCATGATAGATAAATCAATTCTAGCTTATACTAGCAATATCTAGCTTATCTATCAATTCTAGCTTCAAATAAGGCACTTCATTCAATACTCTAATTTTTCTCTGAAAATCAGACGGTTGAGTGGTACAAATTATACGTAATTTATTTGAAATTTGCATCACTTCTGCACTCGATAATCGTGATTTAGAGTCCCCACCGATCCACATTTGTATCATTTGTTTTACTACGCCAAGGCATACTAAATGTAAATATTCCAAAGGAAAAATCTTGACCATGTCGATATCAAGTTCTTCAAGAATTGAATTGAATTTATGGTGTTCTTCCTGTATTCTGTGTCTAAAAGTTTCATTGGTTCTCAGATCTGGATTTTCGCTAACTGGAAAAGTCATTCGGTTTTGAATAAATTCGCCCTCTTCGGTGCACTTTAGGCAACCAAAATATCCTGTATGAGATTTCGTTATCAAATAACATCATTATACAAATATCCAGTAGATAGTAAGTTTTTTAACTCGTCGACCAGTGGCCTTAAATACTGATTAAAATCATTTGGTTTATTTAATCCGTGGTAGATTCCCACGACAAAGATTTTTCTGTAGTTCACATTATAAATTCGTGCTAAAATTGGCCAAAAGCAGCTTTGATTGCTTCTGGAAATTGGAATGCCATCTATATTAATGTCTATATCAATTAATGTCGGAGGATTTTTTACGTAGTTTAAGACAGATTCCAAGCCTGTTTTGAACCCAATATGGACATATTGGCCAGGAAAACAACTCATGACTTCTCTCGTTTTTGGTGTTTGAAGAAAGGTGCGACTATCTAGTGGTACGTTATGCCCTAAATTATGTTTTAAAAAATATAACAATTCGTTAAGCGCATTGGCTTTGATTTTATACTTCGGTGTCCAGCTACGGAGAAATTCACGTAAACTGGAAGTATACACGCAAGAACCATCCATATTCTCGTCGTCTATGTCCGACAAAGTTTCAACATGTTCACTAACGTTTTCCATTTCCCGGATATTCACAAAATATTAATTTCATTTAGTATCAATAGATAACGTTTGATTTTGGATTTCTAACGTATTAGATTTCTCAACAGGAATTTGAAATAGTCATCTTTTTATTGATTGTTTAGAGAGCTTTCGAATTGTTTTATATTTTGGCATTTTAGAAAAGTCGATGATGTTAATTAATTATGATTTTCTAATGTTTATTGGTTTTATTAAAAATTTATTTTCTATTGCACTTGGATAGACCAAGTATGTTATTAAATAGAAACAGAACAAATAATCTACTTAATTAGACTAATTAATTGTAATATTTATTAAAATCTTACCTTATTTATTAGGTTATTCTTTTCAATTGGATTGTCTTTTGCGCACTATTTAACAATTTTTTTTCTTCTATATATAACACTAATAAACATCTCTTTCCATGTCTCTTTCCATTGTTTCAATTTAGCAGAAATATTACAGGTTGAAAACAACAAAAAAACCATTCCTATTCGTATTCGTATGCATCTTAAAAGAGGCGATCGTTTTTATGTGTGATTTATGGTAACCGAAAAATTACAGATAAAGGACCAATAACAAACTTGCTAAAAATTGATCGTTTACTGTATTTGATATAAGACAATGTAATTTGCAAATTTTTTATAAGTCTAACATCTGGGGCGGTATCATGAAATCCGTGACCGGTCAAACTTTGACGGAAATCAATAATTTACCGTCAAAACGGTATCATGGACGCCGATTAACCGATAATTTACCGTCAAAAATTGCTCGATAGTAATGCAGTTGTCGGGCAAACATTAAATTTGATTAAAACTTTAAAAAAGCAAATTAATTACTTAAAAGAATATTTTTTGTATTTGATGGGATTAATTTACATATGACGAAATGAAAATTTATTATTATAAAGCGTAGTAGTTTGATTCATAACCTCAATGTTGCCGGGAAAGGCAAACAATCAACCCAACATAAAAACAGTTGGCTTTCATGGAAAGCCACTCAAACTTGGCGAGAGGGATTGTTAAATTCGAAGCTAGGATGGGGCAGCATTTTAGGAATATTTTTGGCAACAGTTCTTCTAATGGCGCTTCAAATGTCTAGATTTAATTTATACGTAAACGATCATTTGGTATATTGTAAGTATGTAGCATAGTTTGCGGTTTTGCTTTTAGTTATAACACATTTTTTACTTTTTGTTATAACACATACACATTTTTATTCGTTTTCTGTCACACGAAATTAAAAATAAATGCATCTGATAATGCCCCATACAAATTTCTGACAAGAAAATATAGCAAACTGCCACTGAACTGGAAATTTGCTCAATATTTTTCCGACCGGATTTCATGATACGGTTTCTTTACCGGTCGGCATTTCTAGCGGTGACGTTTCATGAACGATCGATTTTTCCGTCCGGATTTCATGATCCCGCCCCTGTATTTTTTTGGTTAATATGAACCTGAAAAAACGATCGCCTATTTTAAGATATTACGAATACGAGAATGTATGGTGGTTTTGTTGTTTTCAATCTGTTATTTTCAGGTTAAATAAAAACGAACATTTTTTCGTAATTGGTTTTTTTGCGTTCGCATGTAACGATCGTTTTTGTTTAATCTCTTTTTAACTGATGAGAAACATTTTTGTTGTTTTCGATAAGTAAAGCCGAACATTTCTTCATAATTGGTTTTTTTGATTCGTTTTTTTATTCGTATTTTTAATTGATAAAATACAGACGTAACACCATTAAAATACTGTAAATAGAAATATCATATTTTTGATTGTACATTTAAGCACGCTTATCTGCTTGCTTTGACTGAGCGATTAGAGAAAAAACCAATAAAAAACTGAGTTTGTGATCAAGGTTCAATCGATGTATAATATATTTAAATTTTAGCGAAATCCATTCAGATCAATTAAAGTTTTAACCGAACAAAAATTTGATGAGCACGTAGAATATTTAGCATTTTTTCGGTCAATTCAGTTTTTTTAGTTTTTTGTTGCTATTTTTTATAACTGACATTATTCAGTTATTAAACTATATCCAAGTTTATGGTCATAAATTGTTTTTCGGGCAATTCTTCGTCTTTTTGCCCCACAAACCACTCGCGAATTTCTTGAAGTTTTACCAAACATTTACGAATTTCACGATCTGGATTTTTTAAACAGATTTATGTGGCTTACAAGGTTGAAGAACAGGGTTACCTATTGCTTCGTCCATTAAGCTTTTAAGAAGATCAAATTTAACTGTTGGTTATACCATCAATATTTCTTATAATACATTCTACAGCAAATTCATCCGGTTTCAAATATATAATAATATCCGTGTTTTATTATTCGAGCACTATTCGGCGCCAAATGGCAATTTCCTACTGAAACTGCAACTATTATTCACTGGTGTCGTACTATAAAAATTAAATCTAATTTCATCAATAAAACAAACATTCATCACCTGAAATATACTAATTGACATTTATTTTGACATAACGTTATAAAACAAAAAATTCATCTAGGTGCGTTTTAAATTTTTATTGTAAGATTAAATTTCTAATGGTTTCAGGGGTTTACAAAATAAAGGCCTTTTCAAATTTCCCATTGAAATGGATAGCGCTCTCAATAGCGGCTCCCAATAAATAGGTAGCGCAAAATATTTTTATGACGATTTTTAACTAAATAGTTGAATGAAAAATCTTAGTTTACAGTTTAATAAATTAATTATATGCAAAAATAGCGCGCTAAATATAAGTTTTAACTTAGGAAATTGGGTGCTCCGGACAAATATATCGGGCGCTAATAAAAAACACGCCTAATATTTACAAGTTTAAAATAAACGAAATATTTACACTTTTACCAAAAAAAAATATATACAAAAAAGAGAAATTAATGCTAATCAAACCTATAAGACGTAACTTCCAGCTAATACCTGGAATTTATTCAAGATGTCGCAAAACGATAACCAACCAAAAAAATAAGAATAAATCAAACCTAAGCACAAAACACTATATTATGGTGGCAAAATTAAAATGACAAATCTTCAAAACAACAACAAAAATATTCGCAATTATACTAGTTGTTCAAGATGACACAAAGCTCACCACGTCTGGTGGGGGATATCTGGGATCCGTACTATAACAATTCCTCAGGCCATATAGAATCAATTCAGAAGCGATTTCTGTTGTTTGTCCTAAGACAACTACCGCTGCAGTATGTGTATTTAGGAAGAATTGATTGTTCACAACTCTGTATTTGTATTCAATGCTATCACTCAGATACCGAGACTTCGTGATTGATCTACTCTTCCATGGATCGAACTTTGGTATGTCGGACCCCATTTTTAATTCAAGTAATGTATTTAATAATGTTACTGCCGTGTTCCAGATGTACCTATACAATAACTTGGATACCAAGGAAGTGTGCATGGAAGTGGTTCACAACTTAACCACACAAGGGTTCATTGCTAATCTGCGTTGTTTTTTCGAGGCAGAAGTTTGAAAATGGGCTCGCAACGGGCACGAGAATTACAGAAGTTGTACGACCAGGGATTACAGTCAGTCAAAATTAATGCACTTATGTTAAGAGAAGGTATCGAATGGTAAACTATACCCTCAAGATCGATTCACGTTGGAGGTGTTTGGGAAGCTGCAGTTCGTCCTGCTATACATCATCTTTATCGGATGGTGAAGGAATCATCTTTCAAAATTAATGAATTGTATATACTGGTTTTACACGTGGATGAAGTTCTTAACACACGTCCTCTTACCCATGTTCCATCGAATTTAAATGTATTGACCCCGGGACATTTTTGTCGATGGTTCAGTGCAATTTATGCCGAATTAGAACCTTCTTCATTAAATTTTAATCGTTTGACGGCATAGCAATGTCTAGTCAAAATTGCAACAGCATAACACAATGTTCCTCCTGGAGACTGGATTATTGCTCGAATTGTCAAGGTACATCCGGCAACAGATGATATTGTAACGCTGTTTGTTGGTGGTTTATATTCTCGCAGTAAAAATTATTAGATGCCGTGAAATAATTTTTTCGCATAAAAGACTAAAATTAGTTGTTGTTGAAATACTGGTTTCCATCTGGTTGGAAAATCACACTCCATTTCATTTGATTACGACCACCTATTATATTGATTTCAAATGTTAATAACTTCCATATTTGTGAAACGTGAATGTTTTATTGTACATTATCGCTCATTGAATTAACGGTAAAATAGATACCAACAATTAGACAGTTATCTGTACATACAAACCTCTTTTTATCCGGAAATCTATTATCCGGAATAAAATCTAATATCCGGAAAAAGTTTCTTCTTATTCTTTCATTTTCTCTTTTATTTACCTTATTTTCCAAAAATTAAATATATTTTTACTATGTAATTAACTAAAATAAATTTAAAATCTTAATAAATGACACTGTAGTTTAAAAAATATTAAAATATGCTGTTTTACTATGAAATTATTTAAAAAAATCTTTTATCCGGAAAAATCTTTTATCCAGAATTGTTTTTCCCAGTCGTTCCGAATAAAAGAGGTGGCACTGTATTTTGTTCCAAATCTAGTGATCTAGGCAAAAAACATGCATCTTCAATGCGTCACTTGATTACAACCATAGTAAAGAAATCAGAAATGTTATTTCCACTGCCTTTTGTAATGGGTGCTCCTTCCTTTCACACAAATAGTTTCGAAAATTCGTGAAGAAATCGAATTGTAGAGCGCCCAAATAATTTAGACTAATTCTATCCCAGGCCATTTTAATATGTGTTATCAATTAAAGTGAATCTTCATATTGCTTGCCTCCTCAATACACTTTCCTTAAAAACCACCCCCACACATTGTCCATAACATTCAAATCGGGTAAAAATAGGGGCAATGATACACCTTCGTCTCTTTTCCAGCCTGCAATAATTCTTGCTCTACGAATTGGAGCATTTTCTTGTTTGGTAAATCCATGACAAAAATCTGAAAAGATCTTTAAAATAAGGAAAACCCAAGTCAATTATTCCGTAGTACAAAATGGCTCCCCAAACCTTGTATACTATATGGTTTTGTGTTCAAAAATATTTCCTCTTTCCTTAGATCATGAAAATAAAACAGATTTACGGTATCATTCTTGTTTCCATGGCAAGTGGTTTCTGGCAAATTCTAATCGGTTTGCTTTGCGTGATGTATTCAAAGAAGGCTTCTTTTGAAGTTTTTTAATTTGCGATTAGTATTGTTAATCGCACGTCGAAGCGTTGGTAAGTTGGCTTTGACTCCAGTTTTTGCCTTAATTTTTGTCGGATAAAAATGATTTTGATGGTTTACCGAATAATCGCCCGTTTATCCGTTGGTATTATAGTCTCTGCAATGCGTTCTTTTCTGCATTTTCCATAAATTTTAATATTATTGATGAAAAATCCAAAAACAGTTTTTCTTCTACCAATTTTGTTTCTTTTCTATTTCACGATTTGAGAATCCTTTTTCCTTTAAAAGTTCGATTTTTGTTTTTTCGTCTTCTGAAACACTAACTGTTCACTACTGGGTCGTAATCAAGTGCGAAGCTGCTCACTATGGCACATTTCAAAACAGGATGTAATAAAACAGGACATCACAAAACAGTACATGGTACGGAACAGGACCGATAAAAACAGTACATCACAAAACAGTACATGGGACACTAAAGTACATGGTACGAAACAGGACCGATTAAAACAGTACATCACAAAACAGTACATGGTACACTACAGTACATGGTACGAAACAGGACCACATTTATTGAATACGTTTAGTAATTAGGATATTATCAAGTGGATATTTGCCTTCACTTAGAGTAATTAGACAGTATACTATATAGAATTATAATTGCTTTAAGTTATAACAGTTTATCCCTTCACCTAAATATATAAATAATATATTTATTTTATTTATATATATATATATGTATTTAAATTTTTGATCTATTTTGCAACAATAAATAAAACTTAATTAGTTTTTTGGAACTGAAAACCTGCAAGATTAAGTTTTTAAAATCTTAAAATTGACTATTAACTATTTTGTGGTGTTCTCTTTTAATACGTACTGTTTTGCGATGTACTCTTCCGTACCATGTACTTTAGTGTACCATGTACTGTTTTGTGATATCCTGTTTTGTGACATCCTGTTTTAGCACATCCTGTTGTGAAATGTGTTGTTTCGTATGGGACCCAATCAAGTGACGCATAGAAAATGCCTGTTTTTTGACTAGATTACTAGATTTGTAAAAATATTCGAATAAGGGTGTTACTAATGCGGTATCTGTTTTACCGTTATTTCAACGAGCGACAATGGGCGCTTTCAGGTCTCCTATCATGATCAGTAAAATCATCGCCAATTTGATTTAAAAATTTCATAGTGCTAAACATTTTCATAGCGTTGGCTGCGATTTTACTCAACATGTTCCCAACTGTTGGGTGCCCTGAAAGCGCCCAATGTACCCTCAAATGCATTTTGCAAATATGGAAGTTCGAGATTTGAAATTTATATAATAGGTGGTCGTAATTAAATGAAGCGGAGTGTATGCTTTGTACTATAAAGCGCGATTTACATGATGAAAAAATGGTGGCCAGCAAAAAAAGAAGAGTTTGGTATATTATAATTTTCGTGTGTATGACAAGAAAACAATACCATCGTGCAAAAATTTTGCTGTGCGTTTTTGTCTTTTTTTGAGCAAATGCTGCCATAAAATAAAAATACTGCTATAAAATATAATCAACCCGAGTATATTTTATGAAAACAAATACTATTTATCGCAGTTTGTATTTCTTTCTCAATTCAACTAATGCGAAAAATTTATATTGTGTGCAGCTCTAAACACACAGCAAATATTTTGCTGGGACAACATTTTTTCAACATGTAAATCGCGTTTAATGGGGTAGATACTCGATTGGTTAGCAAGCAGCAATGTGCTAGCCAAAATCCTGGTTACTCGATCAACTTTACCAATGAAATTTGAATTTCAAATTATATTTTTCATAAAATTTTTGATTATTTTTTACGATTGCACACTAAAATTCGCATTCTCAAAAAATGAGCAACTTTTTGTGGTGTTTTACTGTGCAATTGCAAAGTAATCAAAAATTTTACGAAAAATATAATTTGAAATACAAATTTCCTTGGTAAAATTGATCGAATAACCAGGATTTCGACTAGCAAATTGCTTGCTTAAGCCAATAAGTTTAGATTTCCCACACATAAATTAATTAATTAAAATTAACAAATCAATACAAATTTTTAATTAAATTATGTTGTACAAAAGGTACCCATGTCCGAGAACAAATTTCAATTTTAACAAATAAAACATTAATTTATTAAGACGTTTTGGTTTTAATTTTGGATTTTTTTTATTTAATTAAATTTTATAATTACAAATATATTTTTCTATTTATAGTGTTTCTGGTTTTAATTATAAATATAAATATAATTTTTGCGACATAAACTATATAAATATTAATTAGTTAATTAATGTATTTTGTTGGTTTTGTAAATTTTGCATTGATCTAATATTATATTTATAAAGTACATAATTAAATTTTTTTTGTTTTTTCAATAAAAGACATCGATATTTTAGAAATTATGTAAATAATATTAATTAACTTAATTAATTAAGAAGATGCGAAATGATAAATTTGTTTTTACGTACAACTGAAAATAAAATTATAATTAATAAAACAAAGCACATTTAATTAAAATTGTTTTTTTTTTATTTAATTGTTCCGTTTTTAAATATATATTAAATATAAATAATTTAACAAGAAATTTAGAAATAAATTTATATTTTTTGGAAATTATTTAATTTTATACGCATGGTTGGTTGTGAAGAGCAGAATTTTGTTCCTATCGGGGGCGTCGCAGTAGTCACATAAAAATGTTGGAGATTTACTTACCTTTACAAAAATCGGTTTGAAAAAGTTAATGGAGCACCTAAAAATGACTTTATGATTTAACATAGTTTCTGAATCAGTTTTTTTTTATTTTCTTTCTCTGCCCTTATGGTTCAAACCCGTGTGAAATAGCCGTATAGACGAACTAGAAGAACTACAATTTTTGGGACATAACATTTCGAAAATGTCTTTTCTTCCCAGCAAGTAAAGGCCACCAAAAAATTGTTAAACCTATTTTGGCAAAGGAACTAAAAACCTTCTTGGTAATGATAAATTAATATCAGCAATTTATCTCGAATGCATTAGATTTCCATATCGCACGTCGAATCGTCGATGATAAAAGAGAATGTTAAAAATGACAAAACAATGAAAAGAAAAACAACGAAAAATGCAAAAATCTGCTTGCAACAGCCACATTAATTGCTTTTACAGGAAAGAACGCAAAACTCGCATTACATGTAGATGCATCGAACTTTACTGTAGGAACATCAGTGCATTAAAATGTCAATGGAAATTTCGAACCGAAGAAGTTGACCGATACCCAACAAAAATACACTACTTATGTTCGAGAACTATTGGTAAAATATTTAAGTGTAAAACATTTTCGATACATGTTGGAAGGAAGAATAAGCCGAATTTATATGGATCATAAACCCGCTTGTTTTCGCATATCAACAGAAGTTAGACAAACTACGCCTAGACAAACCAATAATTTGGACTTTGTGAGCCAATTTACGACCTATATTCAACATATCAACGCGAAAGAGAATATAACACCGGACCTTCTATCAAGGATGCAACAAATCGAGACATTCGATTTCGATAAATTATCCATGGCGCAAAAAATGGACAAAGAATTCACCGAAATCCACAAAAGTAATTCAACTTCTCTAATTTTAACAAAGATCTATCCCAAGTTCAAACATGATGGTATGGTGCGATACATCAACCCCAAAAATTTGACCGTATATTACACAGAAATTCCGTCAACAAGTGATAGCATCGAATAATAAGCTTCCACATCCTGGCATAAAAGCTACTATTAGTCTTGTGACCGATCGATTTGTGTCAACATAGATCCCATTGGACAAGTACCATTAAAACTTGGCTATCGGTGTTGTTTAACTGTAATCGACCGTTTTGCTCGCTGGCCAGAAGCCCATTACGTGATATGTCAGCAGAACATTACGTGATATGTCAGCAGAATCAGTCGCACATGGACTTTTGGGCTGTGTCATCGTACGTTTTGAATGCCCAGAATATATCACAACCGACCCAAGATAGACGATTTGACTCCTTCCTGATGCAAGAACTGATCATCCTCAATCAAACGGGCTAATAGGAAGGTGGCATAGAACGCTCAAACCATCAGTCATAGCATTGGGACATGATGCATGGGTTGACAACTTGCCAATCATAATATTAGGTTTACGAGTATTGTTTAAGGAAGGCCTGTTTACAACGCCAGCTGAATCAGTCTATGGCTCTTCATTCCGTATTCCGGGAATTTTTCGACAAATAAAAATCAAGCGAGCATCAAAACGAAGTATTAATTTAACTTACGCAAAACAATGACAAAGCTAAGTGCGAGCAATACATAATTCCACATCAAACCGACCTCTTATATCAGTAAGGAGCTACATACCGGTAGCCACAGGTCTTTCAACGTATGAAGGGCCTCTCTTGGTATTTAAAAGAACGCCGAAGGTTTATACAATCAACAAGAACAACCGCATCCTTAAAATAAATTCAGTCCACAAGATTTATCTTTAATCGATTGCAGGTCCAATTTTTGGGAAAATTTCAATAATTTTATCAGTATTTATTTTCCGACATTTTTCGAGTGCCAGATACTTCAGTAGGGCTCGATTGTCTTTACAAAATAGGTGAGGAAGGTATTTCCAAGTGCAAGGAAAGGATGAAATTCTGAAAAATTCATATCTTCCTTTTAAAAAATTTCGATCGAACACGATTTTGATGAAAGATTCTGAAATTTTTGAAATAACAGAAACCGATCGTGTTATGAATTAATAACTCAAGTACTATGGTGGGCTCAGGTTCCTTTTAAAATAAATTTTGCCTTGAATCGATTGCAATGAGTCCTGATTTGGGAAATTTTGAGAAATTTTTCTGTTAGTGAATCCTCCTGTGCGGCTCGGGTTCCTTTTATAAAAAGAATCGTGACATCTTCGTTAAGAACTGGAGAGGATGTTACTCTAATAAAAGGGACTCGACTACAATTAACCCGGGTTTCGGGATAATTCGTTTAAGAGATCATCCGGTAGGCTCCGGGAACCTTTTTAAAACTTGAACGAGTTTGCTAAAATTTAAGTGAGTGTGTTTTTGCGAGAAGCGTTGCAACAAATCCTACTTTCGGGTTAATTCATAAAGGCGATCCGTCGGTGAGGTCCAGATCTCATTTTAAAAGTTTTTTCAACCGCAAGTCGGTCGGAAATCTCTAGTGCCAGCGAAATGTATTTTGAACTTGAAAAAATTCGTTTACGAGTTATGGCCCAGAATATTTTGAGTAGACCCGCGGTACACCGGATTGCGGCATTTTGCACCTTATATGTACTGGGGCCTTACTATTGAATTCGAAGTTGATTTTCGACGGCTATTGTTTTCCTATAGCAAGCATAGAAACAAAAAAGAAAATAATAGAGAACTTTTCATACATTTTTCTTTTTTCTTCTTTTGTCTACTATAGGAAAACGATAGCCTTGAACGTCGAATTCAATAGTTAGGCCCCTGATATTTCAATGGTTGTTCCGGAAATAGCCGGTTTGCATGGAACTAAGTTATTTCTAACGGAAATACATATTTAAAAATCTGTTTATACGTTGACAATAGCATTACACGATGAGTTCTAGGGGAGGCTATAATGAAAAATTCGATATCGGATCCGAAAGCGGATTTTGCTATTATGAAAATCGGATATCGAAAAATCCGCTATTATGAAACTAAAAAGGTAAAACGAAATCGTATTTTCCGAAAATCGAATGTCAAAATCTGACTGCTATTTAGTTGACGATTTTCATTATTTGTTATCGAATGTGTGTGTTCCTTCAACTAGCTATTTCTATCAATATATTATTTTTACGAAATATAAAGACTAAAAAAGTTCAATTAAACAATATTTAAAGTGTAAGTAATGATAAATATAATTAAATTAATTATTTTGAATTTATTAGGATGACAACAACAACTTGAGGACAATTTGAGTAAGGAATGAAATGAAGGAATCGCAAAAAATTATTTGTTTATAACCTTTTTATTTATATACATATATTTCCCATACAGAATATTATAGAAAATGAAATATATTTCATCTAGCAGGTCATTAGTCAATTACAAAACGCATTATTGCTAACTTCATGCTTATATTTGACAAATTCGACCAAACAATTTCATAATAGAAAAATTCGCGGCGGATCGAATTTTTTGATATCGGAAAAAATTCGATATCGGATTATTTCATAATAGCCCCCCTGGATATTCTCTGCTCTTACATTCAACATCTGACACAAATAAGTTTACATCTCAGCCGTCACCAGTCCCAGTATTCACACTGTATTTTTTTTTTGGATTAAGATCTGCACAAGGCCAAACTAACCACAGAGAACAATAGTAATAAGTTAAAGTATTAACTATCCATCAGAATTAGTCGATACAAACATTGCGGCGAACGACGACATCGTCACCTCTGCCAGATGATAAATGCACAGAATAAAATATCTCAACAAGAAGTAAAGCTATAAATAACAAATCTCATTTTCGAGTACCAATGGTTATTATGGTTATCATAAGAGCGCTTCAAAATAGCATTTACAGAGACTTTTTAGCTTTATCTCCAACTTGCACGAACCACTTTAGATCGACTTCGTCATCAATTTGATGTTTAGTCCTTCGACCGCTTGCAACAATTTCAAAAAATCATTTAAGTAATTTGCCTCTGTACTCGTAGTAAAAAGTTATAAAAGCATCTAAAAACCAAAAATAGGAACCGACGTCAATACCAATTCTCCCACAACCATGTACATATATAAAACCATACATTTGTTTTTGTTTCTATCCTAGATACTAAACAAAGAAAACAAATTTAAAATTTGATTTCCATTGTGAGTTCATAATTAGTTTCGTGTGTAATTCGAACATGATTATCAAAAATAAATAATATTCTAAATAAAAAAAATAAACTTTAATCCATATTTTATTAATTAATAAATTACATTTGGAATTACACACAAATCAATTATATGTATTATGAAAGATTTTATTTTATTTTGTAATTAAACTGCCCTGGCTGTTGACAGTTTCTATATATTTGTAGTAAATAGGTGGTCTTTATTTTTTAATTCTCTTTTTTTTAATTTTTAATAATATTTTTGTAACAAAATATAAATTTAACATAAATGATTTATATAGATTTGGCCACTAAAAACAATAACGTAACAATTACAAAAAATTTAATAATTTCAAAAAATATTGGTGGTACTCTTATTACAAATATATTGTATTATGTTTTAATAATTTGTTCTTTACCTATTTAAGAATACCCTGCATGTAATTATATAATTCATATTAACAAAAAAAAATTAATTTGCAGCAGAAACAGAAATAAATTTAAAAATATATTTTTTTACTAAATGAATCACCACCCTATTATGGTAGATAGAGAATCTTCTTATTTACGATTAGAGACATCTATTATCAAGTAGAAGTATTTTGGAAAAAATTTCTTTATTTTATTTTATAATGTAGACTTTTGTTCGATTTGGTATTTTATACAATAAAATGTTTATTATGAATTTGTTTCTAACATAAACTATTTGTAATTAAATCAATAAAAAATAACATACAATTATATTATAAATTAATTAACAAATATGTAATAAATTAAGAGACATACAAATAAAAAAATTAAATGAATTAAATATTCTTAAATAAATTTGATTTTGTTTGTTTTTAGTTTAAACTTTTGTTTAAAAACTGGCTTTGTAAATTTCTTCATCTTTGTGATTTGGTTTCATGTATTTTCTAACAATTTATCGTAAATTGTTCATAGCGTTCATACCTTTCTCCTCATTTTCCATCGGGCTTTGGTATATTTGTATCGTATGCTCTTATTATGTCGGTTTGTGTTACAGCTGCACCTTCTTCTTGTGAAAATGCGTAACCATCTGTTGATTTTGATAGTGGATTAAAAATAAATAAAAATAATTAAAAAAATGTAATTAGTATTTTGATAGTTAAGTCATAATTTTTAAATGAATGGATTAGATATTAAATATCTATTCTGAGTTGTTTAATATTTGTTACTGCTGTTTCGAAGACTCGGAGATAAAATGGTACTCGAGATCTAGAGCAGAATTAAAATATTTGATCCTAAAAGTCTCGTTCTAATATAAAATACGCCATTAATGAATTTTGAGCAATAAGATAATTATGAACAAGCATCAAATGTAATTTTTGGGCAGCAAATATTTGACATCAATCGAATATTTTGAACAGCAAATGAATCCCTTGTCGAAAAACAAAAAATATATAAAAAGTAACAGAAAATTACCTAATTAGTGATTCAGTTTCTTGTTGTTTTTGTAGGCCGCAGACATTTTTTTACCGAACATTCCAATTTAAAAGTTAGCTTTCAGGTCATCCATGGGTTGGCCACATTTTGAGAAAAATCACGGCCATCCTTATGAAAATTTTAAACATTTCAAATCAAATTGGCGATGATTTCACTAATCATGCCAAGAGTTGGCGGCTTAAAGCAACCAATGTTAAAAGTAAAATGTAATTTTGCAATAAAATTAAAAGAAATCTTCGTCAAAATTTACTTGGTTGGTTTGCTAATGCTATGTGCCTGGATCGATTAAACAAAATTAAATAATGAACCTTAATTTTCTAGCCTTTTCCGTTTTCGAGAAAGGAGTTGTCGGCTTAGCATATATTAGATCTAGACCGATAATATTGTAACTTTTGCGGCAGCTACAATTATCGAGATGATTGATGGACCAAAGCTTATTATAAATTAATTGCACTTCATGGGTTAGTTGAAAACCACCCCTATGAATTGTTTATGGGTAAATTTTGTCCCAAAACAATTTCAATGGCTAAATATTCATTGAAATCAATAAAGTCCTACAACTTGCAGACGATTCCATCTTTAATCCATTAAAACCTATTGAAATTAGAGAATGCACTCTCTGGTGTAATTTACTTAAAGTAGTGTACACTCGGCCGGTGTACTCAATTGTAAGTCTTGTTGTATTTTTGACAGTGAACAAGAAACACGTTGAAAAAGTTTTTTGTTAGAAATAAAAATTTTGTTTTACACACGCCACCTTTTATTTTATTACTTTTTACGCTATTTGCCGTAGGCACTTGGCGAAACACACTTATACTTAATAAACACATTTTTATTAATCACTTGTTTTTTGTTCCGCAGAATATTTGAATATTTTTCAAAAAGTTTAAAAAATCACTCGATTGATTTCAACTTGTTAGGTCATCATCAGGTGTATCTACTGATTTGTATTAGTAAAAATTTTGTTATATAGTAGAAAAAAGCAAAATATAAATACACACAAAAATAAGCAATAAAAATTAATCTACGGATCGTGCAGGTAGGCGATGAGTCATAGGTTGAGTAACAAAATTCAAGGTATATTATTGCGTACGTGAGAATAAAAAAGGGCGGGGTCTGTAATTGGTGAGAACCGGATTTCTCTCTGTTCGTTAAGGATATTTTGGTTAAGAAATATTGATTTTCTAATTTCGTAAGATTCTAAGGTATCTAAACGTCTGCCTTTGGGTTGTACATGTAATATGTCTAAATTGTTCAAGCTAGCTTTGTGATTTTCTGAAGTTAAATGGCTATGGAAAGTTGATTGATTGCAACCAGATAAATGTTCTTTAGCTCTAACTCCAAAATTGCGCCCAGTCTGACCAATATAGGAGAAAGTACAATCATTGCAATTGATCCTATAGACACCAGATTTGGAAAGGCGATCAACTCTAGGTTTATTGTTAAAAATCATTTTCTTTATTGTGTTATTATTATAAAACGCAAAACTAATATTGGTATAATTGGACACGATGTTGCTAATCCGTTGGCTCGTTTTTCCTATATACTCTAAGCGACGCCAATTTTCCCGCGTTGGACTATCCGGTGGATAAATACCCGTTAGAGTTTTACGCTTTAGCTTTTTACTTAATAACTTTAATATAGTCCTAGTTGCATATCCGTTATTCGTTGCTATTTGAAGAATTATGTTAAGCTCAGTGTTGTAATTTGAATTTGTCAAAGGGATGTTTATTAGTCTGACTATGAGTGAGTGGAAAGCTGACATTTTAATATTATGAGGATGGTTTGAAGAACTAGGGATAACAGCGTCTGTATACGTGGGTTTCCGGTAAATTTTGAAGTCTAAAGATGAATTAATCCTGGTTATTGTTATATCCAGAAAATTAATACATTTATTTTCTTGTTTTTCTAACGTAAAATCAATGGTGGGATATTGAGAATTTAACCAAGTAAGGAAAGAGTCTAACAGTCTATCAGTTCCATTCCATAGACATAATATGTCATCAACATATCTATACCAAAAGATTATATGACGAAAATAAGGATTGTTATTTGATATGATCATTTGTTCGAAGAAATTCATGAAAATTTCAGCCAACAAAGGTGACAGAGGGGAGCCCATGGGTAGACCATCAGCGAATTTGAAATATGTATTATCAAAACAGAAATAATTTTGTTTAATACATTCGTGGGATCATGTGTCATGAATGCGTGGCTATCGATTGCAATCAAATAGCAAGCGCTGTGACCTAGTTGGAGTTCGACACGGCAGATGTTTCAAATGCTGTCCAAAGTTGAGGAATCATCGGAAGTCGATGAGGCCATCGCAAATGTAGCGATAAAGAAAATTTCTCTTCACGCATGGCATGAACGACTCAGACATCAGAACGTCACACAAGGAACTTATAAACTTCGTGAATAGAAGTCAAATGAGATTCGATGATTGCATCAAAGATCAAATTCGCCATAATGTGAAAGCAACAATAGAACGGGCCCAAGGGGTGCAGTTTTCGTTCAGACAACGGGGCTGAATTCGTCAATGCGGAAATCGAAAAGCTTAGAGTGACACTAAACGGAACGAAATCAACACATATAAATTTTACAAATTGGAAATTAGAATATATGACGATTTTTGACACTAGACACATGACGCTAGACACTAAGCTAAGATGGAAAGCGCATGTTAAAAAGAAAAAGCAAGAACAGAATTTAAAATCCAGAAAAATTCACGGGCTTATTGAAAGAAACCGAACTAACAACGCACAACAAACTGATGTTATATAAACAAATTCTAAAACCTATCTGGACGAGTGGTATTTAGCTTGGAGGCTGCGCAAAGAAAATTCCAGTTAACATCATACAAACATTTCAAATCGAAGTACTACCTAGCATTGTGAATATCCATGGTACATTAAAAATAAAAATCTCCATCGAGATTTAAAGATGGAATACGTCAGAAATAAATAAATATGCAAGGAGTCATGTACTGTGGCTGCAGCAGCATGACGAGGAGCTGAGGAGCCTACTGGATCGCACTAATGGCCAAAAGCGCCTAAAAGACTAAAGCCTTTTTAACTTAGATCAACCGATAAGTTACATCCCATAATAATAAACTACCAATTAAGCAACTTAACTAATAAAACAATTACTAGATTATATAGAAATAAAAATTTCTAAAAAAAAACTAAGCTGAAAATTGCGGACAAATACGGGTTTTTGCAACTTTTACTTTTATTTGCAAATTCTGATCCCACATACGCACGAATAGCGGAGAGAAATGAACGATTAACACGCACTCAGGCTTTTCATTGAAGTGAGTATTTCGTGGGAAATAGAATCGTCCGGAAATTATAACTCATGTATTACTTTTGCAATCAAATCTTTTCTAATAATTTGTTTCACTCAAATTGTAGAATCGTTAAAAGTTATACAGTAAAACGTTGTTTCAATAATTTATATCACTTTTCCTGCCATCGATCACAATTATGAGGAAAACGAAAAAGAATCATGTCAAAAATTTATTTTTGTATGTATTTTGGACCAAACATACACATTTGTGCATTACACTTTACGTAATAATAATAAAATAATAAAATAATTATGATGTTATCAAAATATATTAACATCAACCCGTCATTTTAACACACATATATGTGTGGATTGGACTTTAATTGAAGCAAAAAAAATTATCTGGCAGGAAAAGGGATAAACAAAGTGCACTATCAGGGGCTGCCCTAAATTTCGTTAAATCAAAGCACCAAAACGAGTTGTAAAGCCATTTTTTCTGCAAATGTGTCCAGAAAACCAGAGAAAGTCCAATATATTCAATTGTTTTACAAAAATGATAACAATTAACATCACATTTAAAAGCCAGAAGTGGTAAAATGTGTGTTTAATGAAATACAAGTTTAAAATTTTTGTTTTTAATACATTTTATGGCAACTAAAAATGTTACCATAAAATATAATTGGGCATAATATATTTTATAGCAACATTTAATTTATTGCTTGTTTATATTTCTGTTCTTGTGTTTCCCGTAAAAATTCTATAATATGTTACTATATTTAGTATTTTGAGGAAAAATGGTGGTGTATCTAAATTGGCCTTACATCAGAATAAATATCTTTTAAAAATATTATTCTTGAACTAAAATTATGATTAGCAAGACATCAGGAGCGGGAACATGAAGTACGACCGAAAAGAGGAGATTTTTGAAATTGAACTTCTACCGATAGGACATTTCCGTTTAAAATTGTTCGATAATGATATATTTGTCGAATACAATTTTGTCGTTAAACTTTTCTTTATTTGTGTTTTCGTATTGTCGGGAAAAAATGATAAAAAATATCCTTTTTCCGGCCCGCGATCACAATTGTGCGTGTACGCAAGAGAATCATGAGAAAAATTTATTTTTGTATGTATTTTGGACCAACATACACACCAACGTGTATGCGACTTAAATTGTTTTCGTTCGCACAATAACACTATAACTATAATAATAATAAAATAATTAATATGTTATCAAAAATAAATAATTAATATGTTATAACCCTTTTGTGATTTACTAACACAATTGTGCGGGTCGGGCAAAAGTACCATGTCAAAAATTTAGTTTTGTATGTTTTTTGAACCATCTAACACATTTGTGAATTCCTTTTTAACTTATTTTCATCCGAAAAAAAACTAGATGTCTACAACACACAATTGTGTTGGTTTTACTTCAAATCAAGCGAAATTTTTTATCAACAACGGCATTACATACGATGGTTTTTTACTCACACATTTGTGTGGGTTGGACTAAAATTGAGCCGTTTTTTGGTTTTTCTTGGTTAAAAAAGGGATATAATGTTATATAATTTATATGTTATCAAATAATGTTTTTTCCAAAAAGAATTCCGATTTAACTAAGATTTGTTAAAATCCGGAAGACATTACAACCTGTCATTGTTTACGTACAAATTTGTGTACGGTGGAGTTAAATTTATGCAAAACAAATTGTCTCGCCGGAAAAGGGATATCACGATACTTTTTATCGCATTTTGCCATAAAACACACACATTTACACAAAAAAACAAGAAATTTTGTGATTAAAATAATTAAAAGTCAATTTAAAATAGATGCAGGTAATATACCGCGACGTAATAACAAAAGTTGCATTTAACTCTTAACTTCTCTTGGAAACTATTTTCGCCGGTACAGTAGCTACTGATTTCTTTATGTATTCCTTACTCTACTCCTTTGATAATTCTTGTGTCAAATTATCCTCACTTACTATATATCATTTTCAATATTTTTAATATAGTAACGAAACTGTTAAAATTTGCAACATTGCTGTCCAAAAATTATATTTGATGCTGATTTAAAATTATTAATTCATCTTATGCTAGGAAATTGCCTAAAAATAGAAAATTGTTTTGTTTAATACTTTTCAAATATATTTTTCTTCATCACCCCGATTAAATTGAAATTCTAACTTCGAAAAAAAAAATTCTGTGAATTTAGAGTAAGCATTTCTTTATAATTTAATTGATAGTTACGCTTTGGTTAGGTTACTAATTAATTTGATCGAAATTAAATCGACAAAATGTTTAAATATGCGCTCTAGTCACGAAACATGTTCAACGAAAAATTGTTTACATTGAATAAATAGTAAAATGAATTGTATTAGGGGCGACTACTAAACAGAATTATGTTGTTGGCGCTCATTCGCATTCATAATAATTCTAAACTGTGTATTTAAGCGTGATATTCTAACAATATCAATTAACTAATTAACCAATAAAAACAACATGTCAAGAAAATATAAAGCTCTCTAATAAAGTGGTTCGTTGTAATTTGCCACTTAACAATAAAAATAATTATATTTATTAAAACAAAAAGCTAATTATGTAAAGCCAACATCCTTTTTTGTACGCATTGTATATACCAAATTAACAAATTAAACTCAGTGCAAATATTTAATTATTTGTTCTGTATATATTACGAGTACGTTTCTATTTTTCATATCGATTTTATTTTCTGTACAAATTGTGGTTTGTGGTGATATTCATTAATATTTATCGGATTAATCCATATACATAAATACAAAAGTCATGCAATATTATTATTCGCGATTTTTTAGTCAACACAAATAAATATCATCACAAAATAATTGATTTTTAATGTTTAATATTTTAATGAGAAATGAAAAGAATGTTGTGTATGTTCAAAATAATAAATATGTTGCAGAAATATAAATAAACGTACATTACTTAAGGCGAAAAAAATTAATTAGGTTTGTTTGTGTAATGTAAATATTTTTTATAAAATAATTAAATAAAATATTAAAATAAATAAAAATAAAATGATTAATTTTATATGAATTGTCCTTGTTCGTATTTTTATTTATTTGTGCGATTTCATTTGAATATTTTAAAAATAAAATTAAAATTTAATTGAAAATGTGATTTATATTTTAAGAAAAAACATAAAAAGCACAAAAATATTTTTAATATAAAAAAATTGTTAACTAAAAATGAATTTAATGATTTTCTGATTTAAATTATATAATTTAATTATGAATATGTAAATAATTAAATATAGTTTATTCCCGTGACTTCTCATCTAGTCTCATATTTATTATTTTTAAAATTTTATTTTTATAATAACAACAAATAATTATTTATTATTGATTTAATTTTGTGTACTCACGGGATAATTCAACTTCCATATTAACTCTTGTGTTTGATCTTCGGCTAAATACATTTCTTACATTCCTCAGAAGACGCGCGGTTTCAGTTAATCTGGAATATTTTTTTTCTATAGGAATTTCTAATCTTCGTTTTATTTTCGATTTATACTATAAAAATTTTGTTATGTTTATTTTTTGTTTATATATAATAATTGTACAAATACAAAACAATAAAATTATACTTGACATAATATAAAATAATTTGTTTTAAACAATATTTTAACGTTTTTATTTACTTTTAAAAAAAATATTTAAGTCAGACCAATTAGGTATATTTTTAATTGATATTTTTTTAAATTAATATTATTTGTTATTTGATTTAATAGGTATTATTATTTATTTAACGATTCTTTATTCTTTTATTTTTATATAAATAATATAAATAGCTGGCGATGAGGTCGAGATAACTTAAACAATGAATATAACAAACTTAACAAAGAACAATGAACCAATAAGCAAAATGTTTGTTACATTAATTATATTAAATAATATTTCATGCGGAATGATATCAACGGATGATTATTTCAAAATGCGACTGGTTTAAAAAACGTGTAATTTACCGTATAGGTTTAAAACCCACCCCTCCCCTATTTAAAAAAGATTTCGATAGTATAAAAAGATTTGTTTCTGGAGTTGCCAATCATTTCAAAAACTTAGAAGGCTGCCACAATT
The DNA here is from genome assembly GCA_947310385.1 of Nephrotoma appendiculata. Classification (NCBI taxonomy): domain Eukaryota; kingdom Metazoa; phylum Arthropoda; class Insecta; order Diptera; family Tipulidae; genus Nephrotoma; species Nephrotoma appendiculata. The sequence continues at coordinate 32,285,118 of OX371223.1, forward strand.
AGACATTTTGTATATTTTTATCTAACTAAATCCAAAGCATAAAGTTTTACATATTATATCGAACTAACCAAAACCAAAGAGTATATATTCTCAAAAGGAATAACGAAACAGAAGAACAAAAATTCATCAAAAAGTTAAATAGGCAAAATACTAATACAACTCAAATTACATTAATTTATGCTGTGTTCTTCATCATCACCAATGAATTTTTTTCTTCTTTCGTTAATAATCTTAAAAATATGCACTCCTTGCCAAAACGCAGAAAAAAAAACAAGCTAAATAATTTGTGTTTCTCGTTCCACAAGAATGCCACAACTGCAAATCCCTCGATTTTTTTTTAATTCGACCCACCCAACTCAGAAAGAGAATTCTCACTCGAAAAATTCTACATCAAACCATTCAGAAAAAAAGTAATGACCTTACTAAGTTGCATTTTTATCATTGGGTATTTTCGAATGATTTTTTAAACTTTTTGAACATATTTTTTAATTAAAATATTCAAAAATCTAATTGCGAAATAGAAAAACAAGTGTTTAATAAAATATGTTTATTAAGTATAATATTTCGGAAATTAAAGGAGGTTTAGGTCCGGTTTTTAGGTTTTGTACTTGATATATGATCATATTCAAATCATCGTTGCAGACGTACAATGCTAAGCCATTCGAAAAAGGAATCGAAAAACAAATTTATTTTTCGTATAGATAGTTAGATGCTCAAATAATGTGTCCAAATTGGTTTGTTTCTTTACTAAATTTGACTATGTTGTCCATTTCTTTGTCCAAGTATAAAATATATAAGTAAATTTCTTAATTTTCATTATTTCTTCTTCTTAACAATGCATATTTGCACGATCTAAATCGTATATTAATCGCTAGATTTTATATTCCTTAGTATCTCAATGAAACATTTTTTAGAATTTAGAGGAAAACCTTTAAATCCTAGTCATAAGTAAACTAACACTTCATTGTGATAATCGAGTATTATTCCCTCAATTCTACACATGACTTCGTTCTAAAGAAAGAATTACGACAATTGATAATAGTAAACTGTGGTTTCACTAATACACTTTAGTATCATCTAGCGCGAATATTTAACATATTTCTATTTCTTTTAAACCAACTGTGAGACGTTGCCAGCAATTGGAGCTCTCGTAAATATGTAGTGCATCAGGCACTACATCGAACATACCGACGATTCCATTAGTGCTACAAGTGTAACCAATTAACACTTGCTTTCACAGAATAGCGATGTTATTAAGCATACCCTCATATTCCAAACCAGTTAACTGAACTGTATTAGCATTCAATAGGTAATCTCAAAAACTACAAAAACAATTTCAAGCAAGTTGGAAACGTTAAGCCACCGTAATTTGGGATCGCCTAGAGCTGAATGCAACCAAGTTATACTTAGCATTTTTTTCTATTAAAAGTTAAAATTTGAATTGCCCAAGCAGTAATAATCTAACTAAGTATTCAATAAGAACACAAAATTATCTGCTTTCCGAACAATTTAAATATGTTAACAAAACATTTAACTAACTCAAAATTTTGGAAATTTGTACATATATGTATTCGTCAAGTTTCGTGGATGGATAATGAATTTAGAAAAATATCAAACTCCAAATAAAATTCCAAGAATTGAAGTCGTGTTATAGCGTCGTTTAGGCGTCATGTCAGACATGATTTATAAGGAACGTACCAAAAAATATTGAATTTTATCCTGAAAAATGGGATACAAAAACTTCTGGTGACCCTTTGGTGACTCCAAATTCCAGAGTTAGAAGGAATTAAAAATTAATTAGCAGTAGGTCTATTAAGTTTCTCAGGATTAAAAGATAGATTGCTATAAAAATAAAATAGAAAGTTGTAACGCGAAAAGCTAAAAATTTTTGAACATCGCTTTATTAAAGACGCCAAATTGCTACAATACAATTTCAACTATTTTCAGTCTCATTTTGAATAACCATACATTCCAGCCGTCAAAAGCATATCATGTTGACGAGTTGAGCAAAATAAATTTTACAAAACGAAATAACTTGTGTGTTATCATAATTATTATTTTGAAGTAAACTACAAAAATATTACTTGTGAAACTATTTTATATTAAAAATAAATAACATAAAAAATACTTAAAGCAAAGAAATTGCACAAACGAAAAATTATTACTAATATTCTAATTAATTTGATAATTTTATTTTTAAAATTTTATTTATTTTGTGATTACTAAATGCTGTGTAACATGAGCTTGTGAAGTGTGTATTTTATATGCATAATATATTGAATGTGTGTAGTTTTCCAAAAAAAACTAATGATACAAAAAACTTTGTATTTATTATATGAAAGTGTTGTATAATGCATTTCTGCTAAGAGATTAATTTCCATTTTTAAGAAAAAAAAAATCAATGTTTTAATTCATTTTTTTTATTTTTTACTTACACCTGACGAGAGATCCCAACGCATGCATTGTTCTGAAGATATAAATTTTTGAATGGTTGGTTGGTTGGTATTTTTTAAACAAAAACAAACAAATAAAAAAAAGATAATTAAATAGTAGAATTAAATAATAAAACGGAGTTTTGTTACATATAGAAAAGAAAATATAAAAACAAATTAAAATAAAATTAATATTATTAATTAGACATAGTTATTTTATATTCAACATTAGTAAGAAATTATGAATTCAAAAAACGAGTTACAATCGAACCGAGTCCAGACCATTAAAATTTTAGAAAATTTGAAGAAATTAAACGAAAGATAATTTCGCCGGGCCTAGATTCTCACGTTTTGTAACCGTGTGTTATATTAAAATAAAATACACAGCAAAACTGTTAACCAATTTTATATGGTAATATCTGACGTATCTTGTACTTCATCTGACTGTGTGTTTAAAATAAATAATTTATAGAATTGTTCAGGTGATTTATGATATGTTAATTATTTAATTTTATGCAGTTTTATATAATTAATTTGGGGAACATTTTTTAACATAAAATAATAAAAATTCAGTCAATTATTATATTTATGTACATTTCGATTCAAAATAAAATTAAAAATAGTAATTTTAGTTAAAAACTAATGTCACAGTCGCTAACTAACAATTTTATTTTTAACGAGAGATTAAGAAGTAGTAAATAGTTTTGTAAATAGATATCTTTTTATTTTATAATTGAATTTTGTGCTTAATAATTTCGAAGACAATTCCATTTGAATTTTTTTATAGTTAACAATATTTCTTATTTCTAAGTAACCTTAAACGCTATATTCTTACAATAAAATCGCGAAAATAGTCTATATATTTATTTAACTGCTCTTTTAGTATTATCACAGAATATTTTGTTTTAATGATATAATATATTTAACTTTATTTAACAAGACAAAAATATACAAATAATTTCGAATTAAAAATTAAATACGAGAATAATATTTTATATACAAGAAATTATAGCGAACCAAAAAATGGTAATAATAATAAATTTAAAAATTATAAATGTTTAATATATGAATGTCATATGTGTAAACTAGTTTGACGGTACAGTCCATCATCCAAATCAGGAGTAGGTCCTATCGATACACTTCTTCTCCAGGTAAATTTTCTTGCAAATATTCTATAAGATTTTAGAAATAGTTTTTCTTTTATTTTTATTAATTCAAAATTGTTATCATTTAATTTTTTTTTTTTTTGTCAATCTAATTATTTAAAAACACCTCCAAATTTTGCTATTTTTAATAACTATTAGTTCTAGTACTGTTTTATTAAAAGAAACAAATAACGCCACATTAAATTACACAGTATACGATATAAATTGTTGATCAGCACTAAACATTAATTATAGTGAGAAATTTGATATTTTAAATATAATGCAATCAGGGGATACACGATTTAAGAAAGAAGCCAACAGGCTCAATTAAGTTAATTATTTCCATAAGGTAGATTGTGACCAAACGAAATTACATATTTTGTGGCCAAACGAGAAGCAGGTTATTTGCGTTTCGAATCAGATCAAGACGAAAATAAATTTGTACACACCATGTTCGATTATTAGATCAAAACATCCAGCCTAGAAAATATAAGCTATTAATTAGTACAGAAAAAAATCTCTAACATAAAAGCAGAGTGTAAAAAAAAATTAATTCCGTATAAAGCAGTCGATTTATTTTAGAATTTCCCTAGCCCACACATGCATCATATTCTACACCAATGTCTCTAATGAATCACTTCGCTATATTTAAAAAAAACACGCGCCATGAATTTAAGCTAGAATCGCATACTGTATATTGAATGTGCCTGTATATTTTTTAATAAATTTTAAAATAACTTCTAAGACAATAAAAAAAAACAATAAATGTAAAGATTTCACACAAAATCAAAAATAAATATTTCTTTAATATAAATTATTGGCACACGGTGAAAAATCCAACACAAAACTATTTTCCAGTCATGTGAATAATCAAAAATATAGAAACTTCTAACAAGTCAAAATTATTATTTTATGATAAATTATTTTTAATTAAACATGTTCCACAATTTCTAATAAAATAACAAAAATAAAATTACAATATTTAATTAATTTAACAATAATTTTTGCCTCTTGCTTTTATTTAAATATGAGTATTTCCGAAAATTATTTTTAAAATAATTACTTCTTAGTCTCTCGAAATAAATCGGAATAATATTAAATTGCGAAAGCGCTCCAAGTAACTAAACATTTAATAAACAGTAAACCATAAAGCTTTTGTTTAATTATTAGTAACACTTATAAGATATTTTAGGTAAATAGTATTAGGTCAGTCTTATTAAAATTAGAATGAATGTTGTTAGTTTATTCTACATAATATAAAAATTTATAATAAATATGTAAAAAGTTTTTTTTACTATGCAGTTACTAAAAAATACTGTTTGACACGAATACGATTTAACGCTACTCAATTCATCGCGCACTCAATTTGCTTGAAAGATGAATAAAATTTCATCACTATCCAGCTGCATAGTTGATAAACAAAAATTATTATTTCAAACAAAGAGGATAAGCGTATATAAGAGAACTCAAATAGTGCACATTTTTTCTATGGTGCGGTTAATATATTTTACTGTTGGAAATCTATATTGGCCTCGCACAAACTATAGACTATAACGAAAGGTTTATAAGACGCATATGAAAGTCTTAGCGTTCTATCTCAGAAAATAAAAAAAAATTGGCAAACCTAACCTGTAAATAAACAATTAACTCATGTGAAGAGTTAGCATGGTGCAGATTTTGATTAATTTCATTGTAGAATAGTTTATGACGTCAGGCCAGCCCCGGCATTTAATAATTACTGAAAAAACTATAAAATGCTCGTATTTATAAACTTTTTAAAATTGATTTGTATTCAATCCTATAATTTAAAGCGTACTCTAAAATCCAAGCCAAAACTATAACAGTCACTCGGATTGGGGCTACAAGATTTTGAGATGATTGTTGAGTAGAGTTGATCATTTCGAGAACTGAACTCAGAACGTTCTTTTTATAATTTAGCCTAAACTTTCCAATAGATATTTGCATCTCAAAATCCCAATTCTCCAGTAGTCCAATTCTGAGAAATTTTTAGATTTATCGAATTCTTTTTCGGAAGCTTGTCACAGAACGATTTTATCTATCTATGCCTAAAATTAGCTATTAGTATATGCATCTCGAAATCATGTAACCATAACCTAAGATATTTTTTAGCGAGTTTAAACATATTCTGGTTGGGAAATAAAAAATTTTCCCAACCGGAATATTTCTACGAGATAAAAATATCGATCTAGTTAATGAGGCTTAAAATCTTTAATAAATTAGAAGGTGTTTCTTAGTTCCCGAAGTTAATGTAGGGTAAAGTACCATTTATGTGGCTTAAACATGATACTCCTTCTAGCTAAAGCTCTAGCAACAGTAACAATGGATTAACAAAACCGTATTACACTAATATCATATTTCAAAGTAAAATCAGCCACACTTGATTTCTAAGGCGAAAAATACAACTTAGCAGAATTTTGGTAAAAAATATCTTCATTCCCACTTAAATTTCAGAAAACCTACAATGACAACTCTGCTGAAAAAACTAAATGTCGATGTTCGCTAATACTTTACTTTTCAACAACATCGCCAAATCTCACGAAGACTTCCCAAATTATAGAAAAAACTGACATATAAAGTTTAACATCGATCAGTTAATTCGTCTAGAAAACATGTCCGCTTAAATTTTGGACCAATCTCGTACCAAATTTTATTTAGAATATTTTTGTTTATAATAGTTTTTTAAAATATTTGGGAAAAACTAGAAAGCTTCCGTAGAAGCTGCCACTTCCGGTAGACAGATTTGCTTCACATATCACTACGATCATTTAATTTATGGAAAAATCTTAAGTATGAGGATTCATCCTGATCAGTTAATCCGTTTGGGCAAAAGGTCGAATTTTTTTGTAAAACAGTTGTTTGTCAAAAATCGTAATTTCATTGGAAAAATGCTATAGACTATTATTGTTGCAAATTTCATTTAGAATATTATAGTTCATAGTAATTTTTCTCATAAATGACATACCCTTCAAAATATTTGCAAAACAACGAAAAAGTCCTCTGGAAGCTGTCACTTCCGATGGACCAAATTCGGTCAGTATTAGGTCAGTCTTATTGACTCTTACAGATTTTCATTTATGCTAAGGCTGCGTTCCAAACGAAAATAAAACCAACTAAAAATTTAAAATGTTAGTTTTTGATATTTCACGATTTTATTTTCGATGGGAACCCACGTCCAATACTGTGAACCTTACGCCGATTTTTTTTTGTCTGAATTTCCAACTTAGGCTGTGTGCCTGAGGTCAATTTTTTCGGTTAAATAATGAACTAAACTTGTTGAGGTGACCTTACGCTATTCGCCGCCAGGTTACAAACGAAAAGTCTCCTCGCGAGGTAACTTTTCAATTTAGTTGTCAAATGTCATTACTTGGTATTTAATGCAAATGTGTTGTGCACAAATTTGACATGACTTTTTTTTTAATTTTTTAATATTTCGTAGTTGCTTATAACATTTGCAAATAATGCAACTTTTATATCATCTTCCATTATTTTAATTTAATTTAATATTTCCTTTATCCATGAAAAGTCGACAATTTAGTATTTCGAATAGTCAGACACACCTTGTTTTGTTGATGTTACTGCCACCTATGAATGTTTATTGTGAATTACTGAACAATTTAGTTTAGTTCATAATTTAGGCGAAAAAATCGACCTGAGGCACACTGCATAACTAACTTGATGGTTATTTTATACAGTCATTCATAGATGTCACAAAACGTCTTCCCTTTAACTCAAATTTGAAAAATACATTAAAATTTATCAATCTCGACCATATTTCTAATCAGCGATTGATAAATCTGAACTAAAGTGGGAACTATAGATAGAATAAAAAAAATAAAAAAAATAACGTAAGAGAGCGAGAGATAGGATTTATATGTATTCGACCATACTCAGAATAAGAAAAATAAAAACTATAAGAAAAATTGCGTTTTATTTTGCTGTCATTTAAAAAAAATAACCGAGCGAAAATTTTCGTCCAAGAATAAAAAACTTAACAAATACAACAACAAAACTCGAACAAATTTTTGTGCGTTGAATGTAATATGCATGTTTATTATATTATGTATGGGAATTTTGAATTGTCCGTGTATATTATCTTTTCTATTTATAAAATATTCATGTACAGATATAAAAATATGAATATGAAATCACAATTAATTTTCACTACACCGTAGAATTGTATTTTTCTAAACCTAACCTAAAAAAATAATTTATCGAATTGCGGTAATTCAAACCGCATATAAATATTTTTTATAATTTTAAACTCATATATTTGTTGATATGTAATACGTTTATACTCAAAACTATTGTAGTTTCACTCAAGATTTTAGGAAATACATCAAAAAAATATTACATGAAAAATATGAATGAACTTAATATTTTAAGTAATCTATAGCCGAAAAGTCAAATTGGAAAAATAATTTTTTGTCTTCGTTTCTTACGTTATTTCATTATTTTTTTTATTCTACCTATAGTTGGCCCATAAGTTTACAGTTTAGAACGAAATATCAGGTACATTTTAGAGCCGTCTATCAATAACTGGTATGAACTAATCAGTAATTCACCTATCGAACATTGAAAAGGAGGAAGGGGAGAGTATGAGTATAAATGTGTGTCTCACACCGATTTTTTGTCTAAATTTCTGATTACCTAACTAAATTGATAGCTAGATCATATCACTCGTTCATAGATGGCACGAAACAAACCGCACTTGATTTTTAATTAAATTTTGCTTCATAAATTACAACTAATCAGTCATTTTGAATAAGAGGTTTACAACTAAATATCAAACTCATTTTGGTTTCTAATATTAAGACATCAGTTATACCCACTGAAATTATGACACTACTATCACAGCTTATCTAAAATCGATACTAATTAGAAATAGTAAACATTAGCTCAAAAAATCATCTACACGATCTAATTAAACGATAACATGCTTCCTACGGAAACTATTATATATTTCAAAAAGCAGTAAAATTAAATTAAATTTAATTGTATATTTTGTTTACTTGCGTAAGAAAACCCGACCAACTGGTTTAATTTGTAAATAATAACAAGACGTGATCTTTTAAAATTAGTAACTTAATCTCATAAAATAACATAGAGATAATATTATATGTAAAAACGAACAAGATTGATGTGCCCCTAGTTTATACTAGCTAGTGGAGCGGGCGGTGGAATTTGTCTCGAGTGTGTCAAACAGTATCATCATTAAAAATATGAATAGTATTATTTTTTTATAAACTAAAGCATTTTTCAAAAATATTTGAAACCATAAAAAATATTTATTAAAAAGCAATTAACAAAAAATATCAAATAAACATTAGATCTAAATTTATATAAACATAAACCAATAGAAATCATGCTTGTATAACGTGCACAATAAACTAATTAAGTAAAATAATAAAAAACGAACACAATGAATCACTTTTAATTTGATCTGATCTAAATCGAATGGGTTTTCTTAATTATTTACAAACAATGAATTATAAATATGTAAAATCATTTCTATTATTCTTAATTATTTCTTTTAGATTTTTTTTAACTAAATAAAATTAATTAAAACAATAGTAAATATTAAAATATTGTTTAGAATTTTAAAATATGTAAAATAATAAATTTAAAAAAAAAAACAAAAGAATTTATTAATTTTTTTGTTAATATTAGTTGTTTAATTTTGATTTTAAAGAGCAATAATTACTGTTAAAATTAATTAAATGTATTATAATTTTTTTAGGTGCTAAACATTAAAAATTTACTTTAAACAAAAAAAAACGTAAACGGTAACGAAAAATTAATTTAAAAAAACATAAAAAAATTAATTATTAAAAAACAAATGAAACAACAATTATTATTATTAAATATTTTATGGTTTAAAATTGTTTTTAAAATTTAATAAAAGTTTTGAACTTACGATGAACGTGATTCTTTTAACACGTGACTCGGATCAGATCGTTTTATTTCTGATTCACGTACAGCATCAGTAAATGATTTGAACACAGTGTTTTGTATCCTGTATAAATAGATAAAAAAAAATCATTTTATTTACGTAATTGAATAAAACAGCCAATATTCTTTAAGTTATTGCGGTGATTTTTGGTCATGTGCATTCTCCTTTATAAATATGTATCTCAAAAGTATAAAGTGTATGACACATCAAGATTATTTTTTTTGGACAGTTTAATATTTTTTTTTTTAGTAAACAGTAATGAATGAAAAATTAGTCATAAATGTTGGCACAAAGCCAATATTTTTGATATAGGCCATTGCCATTAATAATCTTGAACAGTCTAATATTTAGATTTTGAGTTTTAGACTATGCAAATTTGCGTGGATATTGTTTTATATTTTCTAAACTTAAAAAATTTGGGATAATTAAACATAGAACACTTACACTTTGCCAGTAACATCCGGCAATATTGTTGCGATCGGAATTATAAATAATCCTAACCAAAATACTGGCGAAGTAAATACCATTACATCCATTCCGACGAATACAGCGGCAACTGGTATTCGCGGCCATAAATTACTATGAGTAATAAAAAACAAAACAAGACATTAGATTTCGGCGTATTATTTTTCCCGTGTGCTTAACTTACCTATACATAAAAATAAATAGGAACCATAGTAATATGGAACCCCAAATTGAACAATGTGTTAACCGCGTCCACGAGTTGGTTATTAAACCAGCTTTCAGACACACTGTCACTATTACATACTAAAATTAAAGTATTAAAATTACCATGTATTTTACAATAGATTTTAACCACTCACCGTATAAACCATATTTCCTAATACTAAATATCCCCCGTTTTTTCCATTACCCCAAATAATTTCGGTATCGTACGACAACATTGGTAACCAATATAATAATACGGAATGCATAAGAGCATTGCCTATCCACACCCAAAATACTTTTACATTAAATAACTGTGCACTTTGTGACGGTTTATATAGTGCTGGACACTTCAGCATAGTTTCCGCCGAACATACTTTATCAAACAATCCCATTGCAAATGGGGGCAATGCTGTAAATAAAACGTTATATAAACCAATCGTCCATCGCTCGAATAAAATTTGCCCCGACCTAAATTAAAAATAATTGGTTTGTAATACTCGTGATATTTAAACAGCTATTTCAGCTAAAATAAACTTACCATCCGGAATAAATAGCGAACCACAGCTCAATTACGTACAGACATATATTTTTATAAAAACTATATAATATTAATTTACACATACGACTATAATTCCAAGCACCATGAACTAATAGTAAACGTAATAGAAAACGAAATTGTGCTATTGAATAGTCTGAGGCACATGCGGCTTGCAGCCCCTCAACTCCAGATATTCCTACACCAACATGTGCCTTTTGAATCATAGCTACATCGTTAGCACCGTCCCCAATCGCTAGCGTAACAGAATTTGTATTTACTGTAACTAATTCGACAACTTCTGCTTTCTGAATGGGTGAGACGCGACAACATATAACCACTTTACACGATATACACAGATCGAGAAATTCTCGCCTTAAATCACAGGTTAACGAATATTTTAATGTTTTACCGTCTATAATTAATGCGACATTGTTTTGTTTGCGCAGCTGATCACCAAAATCGGCACTATGCCGTCCGATACATTCGCGCGTATTATCCAGACTATCCTCATTCAAAATGATCAAATCCATTCCGTGCGTTAGTAGTTTAGCCGAGTAGCCGATATTAATCGCGGTTTCCTGCTTATCACCGGTTAGCACCCAAATATTTATATCGGCCTTTATAAGTGCGGCGATCGTTTCCGGAACCCCTTCTTGTAATTTATCTTCAATTGCGGTCGCTCCGAGTAGCATTAAATTATTTTCAATTAAATTTGCGGCATCTTCAACTTTACGTTCCCGATTTTGAAGTGATGTAACCGCTTTGTGGTACGTATCCTTCCAATCGCGATAAACATCCTCGGGTATAATAGCAACCGCTAAACATAACGTGCGAAGACCTTCGGTCGCAAATTCTTCTAAATGTCGAAGTGTTATTTCACGAAAATTTTGACCACTGGGCGATAGGCGCTCGTATATTACAGTATCTGCACCTTTGCAGTACAGTTTTATTTCACCTTTTGCGTTCCTTGTTATTACCGACATTCGTTTTCGTGTCGATGTAAATTCGAGCACATTTAATATTTCGTAACGTTTCCGCTTTCCGAGCGCATCAATTTCAACATACGAAGGTGTTCGTGTATCAAACACATAACCATATTTTTTGGCCCCGTACACGAGTGCACGTTCATCCGGACTCGCCGCATGGTAATTAATTTCACCCCCTTCGCCTTTTTCCGGTATCACTGTATGACAGACAGACATTAATGTTAAAAATTCTTCTAAATACGGTTTTGACGAATGATTTGTTTTTATATGCTGTACCAGCTCGCAATTTTCCAATTGATCTGCAATCGTGTAAATATGCTTGGCGACAGAACATTTTTTAAATTCCATTATGTTACGCGTTAGAGTACCCGTTTTATCGGAAAATATATATTTTACCATACCAAGTTCTTCGTTTAAATTTGATGTGCGTGCCATTGCTGGTGTATCGGTTTCAGCGTGATACATTTCAATGTCAACATTTATAAATGTCGCTTGTAAAAACCGTACTAATTCCAGCGTCACTTGTAACGATATGGGAATTAAATTGTTGTATAGAATTATAAATGTTAACAAATTGTAACCGAAATTTTTGCTGAGTACATCTGAAATAAAAAATTTTTTAGTATAACAATTGTTTTAAAAATACATCAGGTATCGACTTACTATCAATTCCAAGATACCAATCCGTTTTAAAATGTTTTCGTGTCCAAATTTCATTGAAAATGGCACTAACAAGGCATAATACAATTAAAATAAAAAATAACATTAAAATCTGTGTATTCGTCAGTCTGTCAACAGTGGAACGCTTTAATGGCGCTGAGGTAGAGTTTCTCATAAGTTTTGAATCATGTCCGGTATATATAACAATACCAAATATCCATGATGTATTACGTAACATAGCACCACGTAATAGTAATTGATCTGGTCCTAATGATACTGATCTGTAATAATAATAAAATATTTGCCGGATTAACAAACGCTTAATGCATGTGATTTAATAAGACTTACAATTTATTTTGTTCTTTTAGTACACCATTAAATTCATATAGATGACGATTTGGTGGTTCACATTCCAGTGTACCATTGAACTGTAATAGATCTCGAGTTTCTAATAAACGTGCGGTGGCAGGCACACCCTGCCGTATTTTCAAATTGGTTTCGCCATCTAAATTTGCAGTTTCTATGAATGACATACCCTGTGGTTCACTAAAATATAGAAGATAATCGTTTAGAAATAATCGTTGAAACGAATTTTGATTATAATAGTAAAACACGTTATATAGCTATTTATAACATTTTTAAGCCTAACTTAAAGATATAGATTGTAAGGGGATGAACTACGGTGTCAAAATAATATCATTATTCTTGGTACTCAGCCCATATTTTTATAATTCGATTGCAGTTAGTTTCAAAAGAGATCCACCACCGTGGTGAAAAGTCCCTAATACAAAATTTTGAGATAAATTTACAGTTCGAGATTTTCGAGACCTGCCACATAAAATATCGGACTGTTCACACCACGGCTCAAGCAACGACCACAGAGGCCATTACTATTTTCAAGTGCGAATCACTAAACTAAGTGCATTATCTCATAGTACTCTAAATGTAGTCTATTACATTTTTGCAAAATCCTAAAAGTACGCTCATGTTCGAGAGTACAGTGCCGAAATAAAAGTCGTTAAGGTTTAGAAATATCGAAAAGTTAAGGAAAGAATTCGGTCCTTTTAGTATGGGATCGCTGAATTAGAATATCCATTTTTCAACCAAGAAAACAAAAAAATTGGCTCAGCCCAACCCACACAAATGTGTGAGTAGAAAACCATAGTATGTAATGGCGTTGTTGATAAAAAATTTCGCTTTATTTGTAGTAAAACCAACACAATTGTGTATAACGATATAGTGTTTTTTTCGGACGAAAATAAGTTAAAAAGAAATTCACAAATGTGTAAGTTGGTTCAAAAAACATACAAAACTAAATTTTTGACATGGTAATTTTGCCCTACCCGCACAATTGTGTTAGTAAATCACTAAAGGGATATAATCAATTATTAAACGATGGATTCCAGGGTAAAATTTACAGTTTTTCGATATTTTCTAGCGAATCATGGGAGAGAGTAAGAACGGTTTCCAACCGAGAACTGACGTGCACACTTTCACAAATGTCTCAAAAATAGACAGTAGAGTACGAATAGTTTCAATTCAATTTATCTGTAAAATTTCCACACCACTATCAAATTTCAATACTGATAGTATGTTATTAAAAAAAATTAAAACAATATCCATAAAATTTACTTTATCAACAGAAATTACTTATTTTATGAGAAATTTAAATTTGATAAGGAATTCTAAATAAAATCGATCTCGTCCTCCTTATGCTGTTGCCATATGCGGTCACCCAAATGTGTACTAACCCATAACGATTGTTTGACGTTGTTGATGAAGTTGTTGTTGCATGGGCCTTCTCTGCTACACAGAGTTTATGCAAAAACTTGATAACGAAACGTGCTCGAACTCCAAATCCGTTGCGCCATCTCTTTTTTTTGGCGGACAAAACTGTGAGAAATAATCTTTATGCTCACATCTCGAATTGGGACCAAACTTCATATTAAATTTTTGATTCCATAAGAGCTTTTTCGTTTTATGGATGGATTGTATAAGAGAAACGACTATTAACCGCCTAGTTAAATGCCTGTTTTCAACAACAACAAAAAATGTTTTTCAACAAAATTCGGCATATGTACGGTCCAGATGGATTGATTGATCGAGAAAAATTACATAATTAAGCTTTGTCTATAAATTGGGACATCCCAGTGATTTTCGGCCGAAATCGGCCCAACGGAAGTGGCAGCTGCCACAGGAGCTTTCTCGTTTTTGTGCAAATATTTTCAAAAGTATTTCATTTACAAGAAAAACAACTAAGCATTAAAAGATTTTAAATTAATTTTGTAACAATACCAACCCAGATCGGTTTCCCAACATTGAAGCGGAAATTACGATTTTTGACATAAAACTGTTTTTCAACAAAAATTTGGCCGGCGGATTAATTAATGGGGATGAAACTTCATAATTAAGTTTCTCCCTCAGTGATTTTTGGCCGAAATCATTCGACCGAGAGGTAGCAGTATCCATAGGCGTTTTTTGTAAATATTTTGAAAACTTTATAGTATTTACGAAAAAATTATTAAACATCAAAAGATGGTAAATTAAATTTAAATAAAATTTGTTCAGATAATTTTTTAAATATTACCGGATATGACGAGTTTTGATAACAAAACTTTATTTCACCAAAATTCGGCATCCCTACAGTCCAGCTGGAATAAAACTTCATACTTCATTAATTGGAAGATCCTTGCAAAATTTTGTGGAAATCTGTGTACCGGAAATGGTAGTTTCAAAAGAAGCTTTTTCAATTTTTGCAATGATGTTGAAAAGTTTAACATTTACAAAAAAGGTTATATTTTCAACAATGATTGACCTTGTCGGTTTTCTGAAATTTAAGCTGGAATAATGATTTTTGATTATACAAGACAGATTTTACAACACGTCCGGTTTATTTAATTTTTCGCTTTAGGAATCAAGTGTGGTGCATTCCAGCATGTTAAAAGAGGGTCAGCGGTTTGTGTCCTTAATGCTTAATGACATTTTTTATTTTACACTAATGTTGAAATTTCAATTCAAGCACAAAATAAATTCAAACGAGCAAATAACACAAAATTAAGAACTTTTCCTCTACTGAGTAGAGCGATTTTCTACATAGCTTTCGATAAGTTCGTAAATGACATTATAAGAATTTTCCCACAAAAAAATATATACGTACATAAATCGCTACATAGCATGATTTGATATTTAGTTTATTTTTTATATAATCTAAACATAATTTTACACTTACCTAGATGACAATAGTAATAAATCGGCTGGAAAAAATGTATTATTCAATACTTTAACTATATCGCCAACAAGTAGATTACGCCACTTTATCATCTGCCACTGCCCATCACGAAAACATTCCACCTCCCTGTGATTAATTTCATCGTCGGCCCGATGTCTTTTCCAATCTTCAACAATTTCCTTAATTGCACTCACTGATAATATAAATATTAGCGGGACTAACGTTGTATAACGTCCCGTCGGTGATACATCAGGTATTTGTTGCAGTAATGCAATAAATAAGAAAAAACAATTGGAATATCGACGAAATTGCTCAAATAAAAATGATGGAATAAAACTAAAGGGGCTATATTTGGCCGTTGATATATTATTTGTACAATATTTTTGCGGTTGTGGTTTATTTATAAATATGACTCTCTTGTCTATATCATCCAATGTTGCACCCGATATTGTGGCATCATCATCATCTGGAAAATATAAAACAAACATAAAAATTATTATTAATTTAGCAAAAAATTTATAATTGAGATAGCGTCGCGGTGTGCATTCACTTAAATTTAATGACAAATATAAAAAGAGTTTCCCAACAATTTATTTTAATAAACCGTAAACAAAATTGTTACACTACCATTTTATAACCCCCAAGGGTTATAAACTTTTCACGCCATTAAAAAATTATTTCGTTTTTTTTCGATTGGCGCAAATTATGAATTATAGAAATTTCATTGTTGGTATAGATCTAGATAGTACGTAACTAACAACAAAACGTGAAATTTTTTCAGTGTCTCTCGACAATAAACGGCGGTTAATCATCATATGTATACTCCCTGCAATGGCCATTTATAAATTTGAGAAGTTTTAATAAAAATGTATCGCTACCCGATATAATTTAATCACGTACTCGAATAAAAAATAATTATAATTTGAATATTCCTCCAACTAAGGCACATTAACGATATTTAATTTTGTTGTGTCAAAAGTAATAATATCTATTTATAAATTAGGTAAACATATCAGACAGACAATCTAAACACAGCAGCATTTTGAAATATAATAGCTTTACATGTTTATTATAATTTTGTTAACAAATTATTATTTCAATAAGCAAATATTATTCAGCTTCGAGAACAATTTAGTAGCAAATAATTACGATGTCTCAATTGCTAAATCAATAGTTAAATTTTTATTGAATTTTTTATGAAAGTTTCACTATTGTAATCTACCCTATATGTTGCTATAAGAATTTTAAATTATTTCATGAATCATTTACAAATTTTGAAATGTTGATTAATCATACATGAATTTTTTATGAACCGTTTATCAACTTTTAATGATGAATTGATTAACGTCTTTTACTATAATTTTATAATAATAACATGAACAACGACAAAACTACATGACTCTCATCATTCAAAATTATTTATGTCAGCATGGCCGCATGTAAATTAGAGCACAGAAAATTAAAAAAATTAAATATTAACAGATTAAAAATACGCCCAGGTTTCGGCAATGTTAATTTATTTCCTTTTGAAATTAAACTAATTATTGGACCAATACAAAAATAAAGCATTTTTTCTAGCTTTAGTTAATATTTGCGGTTAACTGCTTCAAACAGAACAAGAACGAGATCCAAAAAATAATAAGTTCGGCCAAATGCGAGCAAGCAAGTTGTGTTACAAATCAAACTATCTAATCCGCTTGTAGTGAATGGTCGGTATCGTACTTAGGTTTTAAAAGCGCCGAGACGGCAACTCATCAAATAATTGATGAAAACATTTTAATAAGAGAAACTGTTGAAAATAATGACTGGACACTCCGACCGACAAGTGGGCTAACTGGAATATTTTAAAATATTCATCAATTTTCAATTATAATCAAATTTCCAAAATTATTGTCACATAACTTTTATATAACTTCTTTGTCAAGTGCGAACTATTACATAACTTTATGACCTTCTTTATGTAACCGTTAGATCTTCAGCACATAACCAAAAATAGCACTCGGAAATAAGGTGATAACGAGCTCAACTATCAAAAAAGCGCTTAATCTCCTCAGTTCTGGGTTTCGCATAGTAAGGAGATAGTTTCAGCAGTTTATTTAGTATGTATGACGTCATCAATCATTCTCAAAGAAAAAATAATAATGGATCATCAACCTTTAACAAATTTTACCTTATTCATATTATATATATTCTTAAAGAAAATGGTATTCAGAACTTCGAAGGCACAACAATAACCATCACTCTTCATTTAACAAGAACTACGACGGCAGCATCATGAAAATCATTATCTGACGCTTGATGTTTATTCGCCCGTTGCTTGACGTTGATAGCAACGTTCCCTCTAATTATTCAAAATCGTGCGCGGCATAACTGCATTGTGGGCAAGTATTTTAAATTTAGTAAATTTCGAGCAAAATTAAAAAAAATTACAATACAATAATTTTTTAATATTAAAAAATAAATAGGAGAAACTTTAAGTGATATAATTTCCAACTGTCCCATGTTTCCCCTTTATAAAAATCACTGTCAGCTTTTGCTTCAATACATATTTTACAAAGTTAACTTGTTTAAATTTGGTAACTAAAAATTTCACCTAATTTAAATTTTTGTTTAATTTGTGATGACGGGATTTCTGTTTCATTCTGTTTCACCATTCTACTACTGTAAATTTTGAAGTTGTCTTGTTTGTAGAGCTTGACTTTTACAGTAAAAGATTTTATAAATTGTTTAAAAAATATTATATCTTTTTACATCACCAGTGGCCCTATTCTGGCAATTCTCCGGGGATAGGGAATTGGGGAAAGAATCTACATATAAATTCTATCTAAATCATTTTTAGTGGTAATTTTTTGAAAACAAAATATAATTGGGAATAATTTTCCCTGCCAGTTTCGCTATGGAAATATTATTCCCAATTTGTAAAAATTTAAGTACATCAAACTTTTTTCCTCAGTAGGCCAGAAAAAAACAGATTTATGCACGATTTACATGTTCCAATTTTTTTCCCAACAAATTTTTTACTGAAAAATAGAGCTGCACGCAAATAACAAAAAGTTACTAGTAAAAAAGAGTCAGCCATATGTAACCAACATTTGCTCAAATTAAAAAGAAAAAAATCGAATTTTATTTTACTGGAATGTGTTTCGTGCTCCTCTCGCAAACGAAAATCGTAATATACTTAACCCTTCATTTTTTACTGGAAAAAAAAAATTGGAACATGTAAATCGTACATTATAGATAAAAGATATGTAAATTCGTTCCCCAGTTCCCTATTCCCAAGGAATCACCAGAATAGGGCCACAGCAGGTCGATTCTGGCTTTCCTATATGAAAAAGAAATTAGGAAAAATATTTTCATAGTATTTTTGTCACAAAAACTCTTTTTCTGGCATACTATGGTGAAGAATTGGTGTAAATTTTTTCAAAAACAAAATTAAATTGGGGATTTTTTCCTATCCAATTTCGATACGGGAAAAAGTTTTCCTAAATTATAAAATTTTAGATCAAACATGATTTCTCAGTAGTCCAGAAAATGATATTTTTGACAAAAACGCTATGTAAATAATTTTCCTAATTCCTTTTCTATAGGAAAACCAGAATCGAGCTGCACATCCTATTAAAAATTATGTACCGTTTAGGTTTACTAATATTTAAACGTTGTGTCTAAATCGAAAAAAAAATTTACCAATATTAGCTGCATTTCATGACACCACCATGATCCAGATCATGGCATCATTTACATGTGAAACAACAACACGTGATCGTGTTGTTGTTGTTTCACATGTAAATGATGTCATGATCTGGATCATGGTGGTGTCATGAAATGCAGCTTGGGCCCACTAAAAATTATGATCGGCAAAATACAATATATATCTGGGCGGCCGCCCGTGTGCCCAGCTTAGCGGGAACGTTGGTTGATAGTGAAGTTGTTGTCGAATTATCTCCCCCTGCTATGCGTCTCCGCCGTTGAAATAGAAAACACTGTTGAAAACAACTCCTAACAGCACAATTTATCTAAGAGCACAATGTATCAAATTTTGATTAAAAGGAAAAATCTTGGGGACCACCTGACCATGCTTCAACATCGACAACAGAGCCGAATATTCATGGAAAAAAAACTCTTGTTGTAAATTTGGTGGGATTAGCTTGATGTATTGTATTATGAGTTGCTAAGTCCAAATGAAACCATTACTGGTGCTCTTTACAGAACAAAATTAATGAGATTGACACGAGCACTCAATGCAAAGTACCCCCACTACTACTCCAAACACGACAAAATTATTTTCCTGTATGATAACACTCATCCACATGTTGCGGCACTGGTCAGAACCTATACTTAAAAACACTCGCTCGGAAGAGCCCTATTCTGGGAATTAAAATTTTATATTACACCGTTTTTTTCAATTTCCAATAGATAGCAGGGAAATAAAATAACATAACAGGAGTTTTATACTGTGAGAATCGGCCCCAATATTAGAATATGGATCGCTGAAATTATTTCAAATTGAAACCCGAATGAACAATTTTCTTGAGGGACCTGTACATTTAGTTATAACTATACTAACAGATTTTTACATAAAGGCTTCATCGCTTTTTCGCTCCGGCCTATTAAATTAATGATATAAATCGATTTTAACGAGATAAGTTCATATCTTTATGGATACAGCTTTTCTCACTTGTTAATTAATTAAAATTACAAATTGTTAATTAAATAAATCTTTTTTTTTTAAGAATAATGAAACTTATTTTATATGTGACTTCTATTTTTAAGAACAGCGTTTTCTTACGTAGGTTCCAGGATTAGTAATTAGTTCGTCAATTTTATTAGAATCTACTACATCTTGTAAGAAAAGAGAGTTTTAGATAAATTTAAATAAAATTGATCCTCTACAGTATGAAACGTTTTTAGAAACGGAATAGTGTTGTAGAGTCAGAAATTATTGGTTAAGCAAAGATACGCATAACGTTTCTTTTCTGTCTTGTGTGTTGTTCTATTAAAAAAAATAGTAAAAGAGAAGTCATCGACATAAAGTGACGTCATTAGTAAAAATCATTGTTGTCACTGCACATAGTTTAGATGACTCTGTTTCTATCCAAATAGACTTAGTAGTGCTTTATGATGACATATAGACTAACCTAAACTACACCTACTACCTAACTAACCTAAAATTACACCTACTATATAACGAATTAAAGTGAAATTAAAACTGTTGCACACAACTAGTTGAAATAATTTCGAAATTGATGATTTTGTTGTTGTAAAATAAAATCTTATAATTAGATTAGTTTCTCATGTTTACCTCTACGGTTGAACCATCGGTTATAAATCCATAATGCTTCATCACGAGGTACGGATGAATTTTTTAGCTAAGTGATAAAAGTTTAGGGAATCGTTGATTATTAACGGTAAAGACATTGACAATAACTGTAAATAATATCTCCTATAGGTACGGAAAGTAAGAATATTCGAATATTAACCCATGAAGACAGCAAGTTAACCTCCGTATTTTTTTTTTTTTTTTTTTTTTTGTATTTATATTACGACTGAGTCTTGTACCCATTTTGTAATTTACATTGCATAATAAAATATTTTGATTAATCGGCGTAATCAAGTGATTATCCCCAGTTTCGTGTAACTCCTCCACAGATTTTTCGCCACAGTAAGTGTACTGATCTCCTGGTCGCGATAAGTCCAGTGGTTTTGTTCTTTGCAGTCTTCTTGCGTTGGTAGTCAGCATACAGCGTATGTTCAGATTTTCATGCTGGTGCAGACGTTGTAGGTGTTTTGTTGCATGATGCTTAATTTCATCCGCGACTAGCTCGATCTTTAGATCTCGATGGAGGTTGTCGTTTTGAATGTACCAAGGTGCATTAAATATACATCGCACGATTTTATTTTGAACTATTTTTATGATTCTGATATTTGTCTTCTTGACACAACCCCAGAGTTGGCTACCATATGCCCATACAGGTTTCAGGATTTGTTTGTATAGCAGCATTTTATTATGGATCGCTAGTTCAGATTGTCTCTTTAAGAGCCAATGCATTTTTCTAAATTTTATGTTTAGTTCTTCTCTCTTCTTTTTTATGTGTTCCTTACCATCTAAGTTTGGCATATAAAATTATACCGAGATATTTAGCAGTGTTTGCTTGCGGTACTACTATCGAGTTTATCATTATTGGTATTGTATATGATTAACTTTTAGATTTGTAAAGTTCACTTGGATTGATTTTGCATCATTTAATTTGATTCGCCATTACTGGTTAGTAGTCTTCTGTGATTTACTAGTGGAGTTATTGATGTTCATTGCTGTTGCGAGGATTGCCGTGTCATCGGAAAAAGTCGCCATTGTTGCTTCTGTAATTGGTATATCTCCAGTATATAGGAGATAAAGGATTGGCCCAAGAACACTCCCTTGTAGTACTCGTGCTGTTATTCTTTTTAGTTGGGAGTATTTATTCTCATACTTTACTCGAAAGTGCCTCTCTGATATGTATGATTTTAAAATTTGAAAAAATTGCTCCGAAAGATCTCGAGGAAGTTTGAATTCTAACCCCTGGTTAGAATAGGCATATTTTAATATTTTGACAATTGTTACAAAAACAACTTCCTTCCACAAATTTATAAATAAAAAGATGTCCGTGCGCGTATCACACAAATCAATTGGATAGATCTTGATAATTTTTTGGTTTTATTATTTATTTATTTTAGTCGTTGGCGAGATGACAGAAATATATCCGTATTGTCGTGCTCGGAAATGAAAGGGGACCCAAAAGAGGCGTGTTGTGTATCAGGAACGGTTCATTTGCCTCCAATTCAAAACCCACCAGAGCTACTTGACGCACTAGAATAAAGATCATCCAAAATTAAAGGATTTACTAAATAATTAAAAATCTACAACAGCGCCTTTCAAATGACTTCGTTTGGAACAAATCAAGTTATTGAAGTCTCATTTGCGCCAACCATAAAAAAATGGAAAAATCTACCACTCACTAATGTGCGTAAATTTTTGCAAGTTTATCTTATATACCAAAAAAGTTGATCCAACATTAGAAAACAACACTTTCATAACTTGGATATTTGTATCATTGATAGGCTTCAAGCTTACTGGTCGACCAGGAATGTGATAAAAGAGGTATTGTCTTGCGCCTGCATGATAGTCGTCTTTAAAGGGTTAGCTAGACACATCGTCCTTACGATGCTTTATAATACCCAACCATAATTTGTCACAGGGAGGATGTCTATAATTTCGCAGTGTACAATGTTGATCTCGCTACGCGTATTTCAAATCAAAATAAGAAAATATCTAATTCAAGACCTTATTCTTTTATGAAAAAAACAATCAGGTCCAGAGACCGATAAAATCATCAGCACTAAATTATCAGACCCTGGAGTAGATTCTGTTCTTCAACAAATTGTCAAAATTTACATGAGTTACGGTCCCTGTGGCTTATTTAATACACACTCATCTTTCGACAGACGAAAGACGATCGAAGTTAACAATAGCTGGGTTGCCCCATATTCACCAGTCCTTTATAGAATATTCCAAACTCATATCAATGTAGAGTCCCACACCGCGTCAAATCAATTAAGTAAATCTGCAAGTGGATAAATAAGGGTAGCAGCAAAGCTGCATTTGCCTACGGGGCGTTGACCAATATGAAGTGACCGAATTTTAATCTGCTCGCTATATATGAATGTCAGAAGCAATTTGGTGGATTCTGAAATTTTTGTACATGATCAGTAGCCAACGGCCATGCATCTGGACGTTCATTTGGAAAAGGTCAACGGATTTATACTTTAATTTCCATAACGTAAGACAACATATTGTTAATCCGAGACAAACAACGCAGTTGCTCAGTGAAAGGGTTCCCAGGAGTTTTTAAAGACAATGCGTTGGGTTGGGTATATAACCTGCAGACTATCTCAACACTGAGACGAAACTTCTCGAGGAGGCCTGCGTCCTTTAAGACGTAATTCAGAATGGCTTTGTTCACTTCAAGGCGTTGTTGTCTCTTTTGGCGGTAATTTATTAAGTGAGTACGGGTTGCCGACACCACAACAACTGCTTCATGAACCTTACGTGAATCATGTTAAAACCGCAAAAGTAAATTACATTTCGGCGCGATAAGTGACATCGATAATGACAGTGTTCAAAAAGTCACGTGTGAACATAAACACGTGTCAAAATGAAGGAAAAATATTTTTTTCTGGATTCTCCTGATGGAACTGGAAAACTTCTACAGAATACCCTGGCAGAGGTGAAAAGATAAGGAATAATATCATTTGCATTAGTGCACATAATATTCAATATCCATCGTGGCAGTAGAGAATGTACGATTGCCAACAAGAAAACCGTAGACGATTTTGTGACGACTTTTGATAAACACTGCTTTAGTTACTAGAGCACCAGGGCTGACGAAATAAAAGCCACGCTGAAGCGATTCTTTCTGTGATCCAAGATTCAAAGATTGCGTCTGACATTTAACGTATAAAAGTGCGATTTTGCGATAATTCACTAGTTCAAGAATTCTCTGAAGTATTGCACAAAATTGGCGAAGAAACTTTACTAGAAGAGAATAACCAGGTAAAACTACCAGAAAAGCTTACCAAAATTGTTCCTACAGTAAAGGAACTCATTCGTTCAGTGTAAGAAGACCTTGCACAAATAATACATCAATACAATTATTGGATATGTGAACGAGCTGAGAACAAGACCAAAAATGATAAAATTAATTAAATAAAAATCTGTTGTTGACAGGCGAAACAGTATTTATATCGCCTATTCCCAATAATTTTCCATTCAATTTAAACAAATACAGTTTCCTGTAAGCGTTTGCCTCTTTTCGGAACATTAAATCTCGGAATTTAGCTATACGCACTTTATAGTCTAAAGCCAGCTCTCCTTGCACCTGAAAGTACTAGTAAAACAACGAGAAACTTGATTTTGTAAATAAAATCGATAAAATAATTTTAATCCATGACCCAAAACCACAGGAAAATTTTACACACTCCATGTTTTCCTTTTATTAAAAATAATGATTGACTTTTCCGTACGATAACTAGTAAAATAATAATTTATTGTATCTGTCAATTTTCATTTGGCCTTAATTGCATATTATTTTTCTCGTCAGCTTTAGTATTAAAATGTGTTATCGCATATTCGTATACGTGTATTAAGTTAAAGGATAAACTTATTTTATTTCTGTACGTTAAGCCTTCTTAGAAATTGGTTTCTTAGTTTCATCTAGATTTAATTAAAGGTATTGAAAAAAGCAATCCCTTCAAATTTAAAGACGGTAGTACCTATTGTAAATAACATTCAATTTCAAATACTTCTACCCCGCATATGTTTCTAATCTAGATAATTATTATTGTCTGATAATCCAAATGAGCATCGTTCTACAGTGCTATCTGTATGTATTATTTAATCCACCACCGTACGACTATAGAAATATATAAATAGAATTAAATTTATCTTAAGGCGATATGATGAATACATTACATGTGTATTTAATCGGAAGAAGATGAAGAATAAAAATCAATTGTTCTGTATGTTGATGTGATAAAGGATTTATTAAGAAAATTGGTGACAGTAAATTAAATGGAAGTTTGTGTGAACAGAAAGACATAATGTTGATGTATTTATTAAAAGGAATAAAAAAGCCGGTCACAGTCTATATGTCGCCGCTACTTCTATCTCCAGGCAAACAACGTTCCGGAGACGTATATTATAACAAGTCGTAAAACAATGGTGTATCAAAAATTATGTATTTATCATAAAAGCTTTTATGTACTTCTAGTACAGCATCAGTTTGGTATAAGATTTTTACTTTATGAGCCAAAAAATAGACATTTTCATTTTACCAAGAAGTACTTACAATTACAATTGAACAAGAAAGTGTGTAGATCCCACTCTATCCGCAATAAATAAAGAACACATTTACTTGTAATTAGTATAAAAGTGATAAACGCGAAATAATCCACCACGTAGTTCGAGGAGTGTAGGCATTAAAGATTTCAGAAAAAAGCAAGACACCATAATAAAATGTATATTTTCCAGACCTAAACCGCTAGAAATCTATGTTATTTTGTATTGATTTTATATAAGGCAAATTTGAGCTTAATATTAATATTTCAATGCTTAACTCAAAAATTCAAACAAATTAGAATATTTATTTATTTATTTATATAGAAATGGAGTTGTACGGGTAATAAATTAGACCAAATTATGGCACAGACATAATGTTTGATAACACAAACGAACTAAATTTACCGCGTTATGAATTATCGAATTTTAAGGATAATTTATCTTTTACATCTAAGTTGGTTATAAACATGAAAGTTTTACGGTTTTACTATAGTTCACAAGAGACTAGTCCCAACCAAAGAACTACATCCTCCAACTTAGTGACAAAAGGCGGAAAACTCATAACTCGGTTTCCTAAATCAGAAATTGTTTTGTAGATCAAAATATCGGTCAAGTGGCCGATTTCAGATAAAGTTCACATTATCGCGTTCGCTTTATAGTACTATCTACGACAATTCTTAAAACTTATGATGATGAATTCCCTACTTCTTGAACATCTCAGATGTAAAATAAAAATAAAAAGAAAGAAATCTTGAATCGTCAAATAGATGTCAGTGCAAATCTATAACCACAGCAGCGATATTCCCAACCATACCATAGGGCCGACTTTACTTTACAATAGATTGACGAATGTCAAAGTTATTTTGTACATCGTTAGTAGTACTAAAGGTGGATTCAGTGTTGCGTTCGTTCGTTCCTTCCTTCCTTCTGAAATATTATTTAAATAAATCCAAGTTGTTGAACAAAAATTTACAACAAAAAAACGTCATTTGTCGTCACCAATCAAACTGGTTTAAAAAAAATCAGAAGGAAGGGAGGAACGAAAGAACGCAACACTGAATCCACCTTTACTTACACTTAAAATTTAAGTTAAGTCACCGAGAGATTTAATAAAGATTACGACAAAACCGTTATTGGGAATCCCATATTTATTAAACATAAATAATTTTATTAAAAGCTAACTGAATTATGTACGGAATGAAATGAATATATTTGGTTCTAGTAAAAATCCAAGATACAAAAGTCTTATCGTCGTGTGAGTATTAAAGTGACCTATACGCCACTTGTAAAATTTTTTAACTTTAAAAGAAAATTTACAATTTGGTTTGTAGATTTCAAGTCGATGTTAATTTTTTTCGTTAGTTTAATCATTTTTTTTTATTTAAATCTAGTTTCAAAATTTTGCTAAGTCATACCGTTTTAGAGAAAATTAACATTTGCGGAAAAGTGGTGAAAATGGATATAGGACACTTTCCATATATTTGTAAAACTCATATATTTTTTTTAATCTAATTTAAATTCAGCCTTTGAAATTGCAAGAAGTGACTACGTTTTTAATCAGCAAAGTATCACTCAGTTGCAGCTATAATTTATCAATTTTAGAATAGTTTTGTAAAATTGAAGATCTTCAGCTAATGTCATACAGCTAAACATTGACTGAATTTCCTTGGTTTTTTCTTTGGAAATTACTCCAGGAGTATTAGGCATTACCTCCAAAGGAAGTTTGTTTACGATAGTCCTTGAGGTCTTTGGTTGGCATCCACCATCAATGGTATGGTTTCATAAGATTCAGATTCCTGATAGCATCTTTTACATTTAACTGAACATAAATCGTGCATTTCGAATAATAATTCAGAAACAGCTGTGAATTTTACGGAGTCCTGCCTTGTTATAAGTGAGAAAATCTGTTGGATGCATCTGCATTAGTTTTAAGTAGACATTGTCATAGCCCATGACTCTTAAATGTCGCAAAAGATTCAGTAGTAGAAATAGCAAGTAGTTCTTCTTTCAAGTTTTGCTTTCTATATTGCGTTCGCAGGCCACTAGCTATTGTTTATTTATTTCTTTTTTGTTTTTCAATAAACTATCACTCATCAAATACGCGCATAGGTGATAGAATAAGAGTAGAACGACATAATTTTTTTCGCAGAGGTAGAGATCACAATAGAAACTACGTTAAATTTTACTCGTGATCTCACCCCTATTCTACCTTTTTATTATGAGTAGTTGAAAGCAGTTGCGATAAATTTGTCCGCTAGATGATTGTGTGTAGTATATTTTTCTGTCAAAAATATAATTGTTGTCATATGTGAAGCTGTTTTTTATTAACCGTTTGAGCCCCAAGCAGCGCAATCGCGCTGTTGAGATTTTATGTCGAGAAAATAAAATAAATAAATGTGACGGAGCGATGAGAATAAGACGAGAATCGCGTTACCTAACAAATACAAGAAGCGATTGTTAATCTGCGTTGGAGTTTATTTTTTTGTTTGCGTTTGCACCACAAATGGTTTTACGTTGTTTGTAATGCGTTTGACTCAAACGATTAAAAAGTTAATAAAACATAACCACACATTTGTAGGTTATCTTTCGCTTTTGTCTTTTTTTGTTCTTTCCAATCGACACTTTATCCAATACACATTTTTCGCGCCTACAAGGGCAACCCGAAAATTATGCGCAACACAATTTAACACAATCATAAAAGTGCGACAAACGATTGTTAGAAATGAATTCAGAGAAGAATAATTGTAATACAAACAATTTTACACGTAAACAATTCTACACTGAACAATTCATCGAAAAATCAAATTTTGATCTTAAAAAAAAATAAAATAATATTCAAAATACGAACAAATGTGTAATTTTTATAAAAATTTTAAAATTTTGATATTAGGATTGTATCATAACAGTTTTTCGACAGTTTTTTTTTTTTTTTTTTTTTTTTTTAGTTTAAAATAAAATTGGAAAAGCGGGAGTTTGGGGGCAGCCCCATCCTCTAAGGTATACAACGAATTAAAATTACATTAAAAAAAAATTTATATTTACAAAAGTTGATTTTTTTAACATTTGTGGCACTATCAGAAGAAGCGATCGATACGAGCGATAAAAACTCTTTGATCTGTGTCTGCAAGGTTGACGAAAAGATTATTATTAATAAAAATAAAAATATTGTGAAAAAATAAAAATCCCCCTCCTAAAAACTCATAGTAACCTTACAGTGGAAAATTTTGTTTCGATGAATTGTGTTTTCGATGAATTGTTCATTACAAAATTATTTTCACGCGTATTTGGTTATTGTAACATATGGGATGAAAATTCCCGGGCCTAACAAAGAAAACACGTTTTTTTTGTTCAATTTTTTTTTTGTTCAGTTGATAATAACCTTCAATAGACAGCTGTGAAAATTTCAATATATTCTGTTCATTAGTTTGTGAATTATTGTGCTAAGAGTTACGCTACTTTTGAAAAAAAATTTGTTTCATCAAGACAACGCACCGAGTCCCAAGTCAATCAAAACAATCGCAAAAACTTCGAATTGCTCCCACATGCACCGTATTAGCCAGATTTGGCTCCCAGCGACTACTGGCTGTTCGCAGACCCCCAAAATTGATCTCCGGTAAGAAATTTTGCTCGAATGAAGAGGTCGCTGAAACTGAGGCCTATTTTGAGGCAAAAGATAAATCGTTCTTCAAAAGTGGTATTGAAATATTAGAGCGGCGCTGGAATGATTGTGTTGCTCTTGATGGAGATCAGGTTGATGAATAAAGCCAATGTTGAACAAAAAAAAAACGTGTTTTCTTTGATAGGCCCGGGACTATTCAGCACATGTGTTAAAATTATAGCTTTCATATTTGTTTTTCGATGAATTGTTTATTTCATAATTGTTTGCCGCAGAATTTTTGGTCAGTCTCTAGATTTTTGCTTTAATTTAAATTATTTTTTCACTTTACAAATATTTATTTACTGTGGTTATATGTAAACTTTACATAGTGATTAAGTCTTGTACAGTGGATGAGTCTAACTGTGTTACACCCAACGTTCTGTTTGTATTATTTTATTCAATGGGATTTAATGGATGGTTGGTGAATTTTGTGAATATCAGATTACTTTAACCATATAGAATACTACTGCTTTCATTTTCTAATTAAATTTGAAACTGATAATTTTCGTCAATATTCAGTTATTTTTTAGTTTTCAGTTAGTATAGGCAGAACCAAAAATTTCATTGTTCAATAACAATAGCTTATGTCTTAATATTACATTATATTGATTTTACTTTATTAAGTATTTATGTAGGAGGTGGACATTTCTGATAAATTTGTTTGGATGTTGATTACGCCTTTATAAAATATTTAGTGAAAATATTATACAGAAGTTAATAGAAAGTCATATCAGGATATTTTAATGATTGGTTAATCTTTACACCTTTAATTATTCAGCGGTGGCATGTAACTAATTCAACATAGTATTGTTGACTATTTATTTTCATAAAATTAATTAGTTCTCGAGGTGATAGGAAACCGCTCATTTTAAATTTTGAATCAAGTTGAAATGGTGTTGCTCACACTGATGTTGGCAAGGGGACGTATGTATTTCCTTAGTTGTTGCATATTTGGGTAGCAGGAGAATTCATCGAGAACGACGACTCGTCGAAAAGAGATTTATGAAAACGACAATTCACCGAAAACGGCAATTCACCGAAAATAAAAGTTCACCGAAGGGAGAATTACTGAAAACGACAATTCACCGAGAATTAAAAAAATTCTCTGGAAACGTGAATATGTCAGATTACTCATCTCAGATTAAATTTGACATAGCCAACAGCTCAAATTTCTGGAAAATTCATTTAGTAGGTCCTCTGTTTTTGCACAGGATCTATTTTTTCATGTCATAGAGTTATTTTGATCATTTTTCGAGGTTAAGCTCGGTTTATATGATATAAATTGAATTCAAATATGAATTCTGCAAGCAGCTCTGGAAAAATTGCATTTCTGCAACTAAGTCATTTCACAACTGCTCTGAATTGGGTATGAAGGATTATTAATAGTAAAACAATAATTTATTTTGTGGAAGTTCTCGAACATGGCTAACTGAAACGGGGTATGTAGATATTTTATCCGATTAGGTTGAAATTTGGTTTGCAGGATGAAAATGAAACTATAAGTATACGCCCATTTCATAATCGATTATGATGAAATTGAGTATATAAGATGGATATGAGATTTTAAAATAATTTTCTAACCAAATTCTGGAATATAGCCAAGTGTGATGGGACTTAGAGTAGGATGAAAATTGGATCGAAAAATGATTTTTGAAAGAATTTCTGGAATATGATTAACTATTAGCTATTCGTAAAACAGATCATAAAAAAATTGTTTATTTAGGATTGATATGGGGATTGAAAATTAGGTCTATCGAAATATTTCATTGTTTAACGATCAAATTGACTAATTTTCAATGGAAATAAAATAATCAAAATTGTTCCTCCTGATTGTCCTCACTCGTCTATTGTTACTCAGCTCAATCACTTATAATATATATTCAGCTTAAGCAAGTCCATGATTGGATTATACAGAACAAGTATAGCTCCGTATCATTAAAACTGAAAAAACGATTAATACAAATTTTATAAGTGTTCAAAACCGTTTCGAAAACTTGGATTTTTTTCTAACCAAACTAAAATTGATTCTTCAGTAGTAAAAATGGTCCGAGAAATATACTGCTTTGCTGGTTTTCGTACACTAATCCAAAAGTAATGAAAATGATTTTGATAACTGTAAATTTACCAGCCGTTTCAATAAAGATGAAATGGTGGTGTGGAATTTTACCTGAACGCATTGCCGCCCTTTTTGAGTCAGTTTAAATCCAAGAGTTCTAGCGTTGGGACAGGCCAATATGCAGAAGTTAACGTTTTAGGTCAGGCCTTCAATGCTGGATTTTGATTTTTCAGCCGCTTCAGAAATTCCGAGACCCGAAACAAAAGCTGTACGCATAACATAGTCGGGTAGGTATCGAAATTTGTATTCCAATTCAGCGTTCTAGGTACAGAACTTTATGTGATGGTACTCATGATTAAGAACTTCATTTTATCTTAGATTCATTCAAAATGCTATTGAAATTTTATTTAAATCATTAAATTGAGTTCTACTTTTATCGGTTGGGAACTATATGGGCCGCTTCACTAAAATTGACTATTTAAAAAACATTCCCGAAACTGAGAGGGAACTGGACCATTTCGTAACCAATTCAGATGAAATTGGGTGTGTAGTATAAAAATGTCATTCCGGTAAGCTTAGAGTTGGCAGTTTATCCAAGTATTCTCAAAGAATTCGTTTGAAGATGCAGAACGACCTATTTCTGTAACGATACTGTGATAAAGTTGAAAACACGATTTTGAAAATTTTGCAAACAGAAGCTCTTTACATGGTACTATTTTAAGCCCTAAAATGACTTGACGTCAATAGACGTAGTGTAGTGATGGCAAACAACATGAATGTATATTTGTCTAGTAGGTCTGTTTTCAATTCCTGTTGAACTGCACAACTATGAATTAAAACTTATTTTAGTCATTTTAAAATTCCTACCCTAAATACCGAATTTCATCATGGTCGATTAAGAAACGGCGTAGTTCCGTAACAGTAGGTTATGTTCCAGAACTACTTACTTAGTACTAGTACTAAAGCAGGTTCTTTCAGTTAACCATATCATACACATCCAAGCTGATTATGATAGGTTAATGAATGGCCTAGTTACGTCCCAGTTGGCCGTATTTCAGACTTTTTCCAAAAAAATTTATAGAATCCCATATCCATCCTACAATCAAAATGTCAATGCTTTAAAATAGCCTAGTTGCGATCTAGTTGGCTGCATTCCAGAATTGCTTGCAAAATGCATTTTAAAATCACGTGAATTGATCCTTTATATCATCTTTCATCAAGATTAGTAGAGAAATGAGTTAATTCCATTCAAGTTCAATTATTTTGAGACTAAATTTTGAACTCAAATTCGAATACAATTTTCATCACATAAATCTTTTAAGTCGATTTTAAATGAAGAATGACGAATGAAAAAAAAAAAAAACTGTGTCGAGAAACTAACGAACCTATGTATGCATAATTGAGGGACGATTTTTCTAGAGGCACTCAAACGGCTCTTAAACTTTTATCACAATCGTCCAACAGAAATATGATGTACAATGCTACACAAAAGTAACTATTAATTTTACACATTTTCGGGGAATTGTCGTTTTTGGTAAACTGTCGTTTACGTTGAAATGCCATTTTCAGTGAATTATCGTTTTCGGTAAATTGTCGCTCTCGATTAATTGTCGCTTTCGATAAATTGTGTTACAACGATTCAGCGAACGCGACAATTCACCGACAACGACGATTAACCGAAAACGACAATTCACTGAAAATGACAATTCGAAATTAAATCAGCGTGTTTAGGACAGTCTTCACGCATTACATTTTACTTTATTTTTAAATTGTCGTCAATGGGTAAATAGCGAAGGAAACAATTTGATTTTGATAATTTGGCTGTTCCGATAAAACTTTCCTGACTTATATTTAACTCATTTGTAATTATAAATTCAAACAGGAACAAATAATTTTTATTATTATAATTATTCACTTTAATAATATGCGAGGCGTTTGATATATTTTCGGTAAATCAACGTTTTCGGTGATTTGTCGTTTTCGGCGAATTATTTTTTCGAGGAATTATCATTTTCGGTGAATTTTCGTTTTCGGCGAATTTTTTTTCGATGAGTTGTTTTTTAAATTGATGTTTCCGGTGAGTTGTCGGTTTCGATGGATTGTTTTTCAATAAATTGTTGCGGAACCGCATATTTGATGTAGAGAAATTTAATTAAATCTAATTTCATTATTTCTTACCTAAATTTTTATTTTTAAATGCTATTTTATTCTTGATTAAATGGTGCAGTTTTATCAGATCATAATTCATTAAATAATAATTTGTTATCGGGTCATGTGATATATCAAGTGGATGGTATTTCAATTCTACAAACAATGGTATGTATTTTGAAAATGAGCAATTAACAAAGGATCAAAAAGTAAAATTGGACGAGACTGTCAACTGTATGGAGGGCAACAATTAGAATATTTAACTCATTTATGACATATGATTCAGAAACGCACCAGCAGACATGTGATTCTTTTTTGTGTTTACAGAAAATTAAAAACAATTATGTGTCGAATTTTAAAACGGATATTTCCCCTTAGATGGGAGAATGTATATAAAGCGAAACATTTTTTTTCTGTGTTTTAGTATTTTACAATAGTTATAGAGGCATAGAATGGGTGTATAACAATTTAATGCTGTGAAATATAGATCCTGAATTTTGTGACCTATTTACTTTAAAAACATCTTACAAATCTCAATGAAGTAGAACAATTACAAAAAAAAAATTATCGGCTATCTCGCTTTGAAACGTGATCTTCCTTTGCCTAGTGATATTTATTTAGAACCGCCAGAATTTCACTTAAATACGGAAGAAGAAGACTCGGGGAACGAAGAACAAACCGATCACAATTAGTAAAAATAGTAGAAATTGAAATATAGTTGATTAGTAAAAATCAACTGTTGGCCAGTACCGAAGTAAGTTTGGATCACAAAAGCGAATTATACAAAAATGGATCATGGGCGATGAAGATGATCAAGGTTACCTTTTTTTACCATTGTAAAAAATGGGAAGGAATAAAAAGCTGTCCACTTAGTCTAAATTCGGAAAGTGAACCAATCGATTTTTTTAAATTACTAGTACTTATAAAATTCGTTGGGTCAATCGTCAAAGGAACAGTGAATTTTGCCGCAACTAATAAAAATAAATCTATAAACAGCGATACCGAAGATTTCTATGCTTGTTTCTCAATGGATGTGCCGAAACACTTTTGAGGACATATTTGACATTATACATTGCACATATTTAACTTTTCTGATAACGAATTAATATACAAGAATACCAGCGACCGATTTGCCAAAGTTTGACTATTCACCAAGCACCTAAATGACATGTTTTTAAACTTGGGATGTTTTACAATTGGGATGAATATTTTAACACACGATGTCATGGTCCTATACTATGATAGACATCCGTACAAAAAATTTATAAGGAACAAACTTGTCCGGCTCGGTTATATGGCCTGGAGCGGGATTTAACATTAGGCTTAGGATAAACGGTAAATTTAAATTTTGAAAAACAAATTAAAGAACAATTTCAAGATCTTTCAATTTCATTTTTCAGTCACTGAAAACTTTTAACTGTGCTGGAACCAGTACGCTGTGGAAAAATCGATTAAAATATATTCAAATGGTTGAGAAACAGCAGATGAAGAAAAATGTCCGATGATACGTCGAAATTATGTAGATCAAAATAATGACATGATATTAACAAGATAAGAAAATGGTATCTATTATATCATTGCTTTTGGAGCCCAACCGGTAGCAACAGCATTGCGATACATACATTCAGAGAGAAAAAAAACGATATTCCTCAGCCTCAAATTTCGTACATTATAATAAACACATGGGCAGTGTAGACTTATTGGATCGACATATCTCAAAATAAAGAATGAGTATAAGGGACAAAAAATTGTATATGCCGATAGTTTTGGGAATGCTAGATTAGCCGTCACCAATGCTTGGTCGTGCTAAAAGCTATAATCGTCAAATGGAGCAGTTACAATCTCGTCGCAGATTATCTAAAGTATTACTTATCCAACATAGAAAACTCTCTATAAAGTGTAAATCAGCTATGCCGATGAAATATTTAGCTCAAATATTAGATACATCGACTATGATTTGCATACATAGAATGACTGTGATTCACAAACATCAAGTACAATTTTGGATTAAGCTGTGTATTGCCAAGTATTAATTATTTAAGTATAAATATTCTTTAAATTCGTGAAATTATGAATTTTGTTACGTTTTTATGATTCATAAAAATAAAGAATTAAATTAAATAAAAAAAATTAAAATTGTTTCTAAATGACAAATGGTGCGTTTTCGCACCTCATAAGTAAATTTTTTTATTATGTTGACTAAAATAAATAAAGAACCTCAAAAACGAATGCTAAAATATTAACCTTGTAAAGCTAAAGGAGGAGCCATTGGCGAGATTCTGTTGAGCGTGGCTTCTTAGCCTAACAAATACATTAGACAGAAAATTAATGAAGCTGCTAGAGGAGTACAAGCTAAGTTCATAGAAGTTTAATTTTCAGTTTATTCATATCACATAATGGTTGTACAAAACAATATGTAAAATGTAAAAAATGTTTTAGAAAAATTTATCGTGAGAACTTTAAAAAAAACGTTTTAATTAATACAAAACTAATTTGGGGTTATTGTATTTAAAAAAAAAAATTTAATTTTATGCAAATGCATGGGATGTACTTGGGGTTTAAAACATTATACCAAAGAGATTGAAAAAAATCGGTAATAATTATTACATATAAGCTACCTAAATATTACGCAGTATACTTTAACAATTTATAAAATGAAATATTAATTGGAGCGCGGAAATACGCTGTTTTAAAAAAAAATCAATAAAATGAAAAAAACAATGATTATCAACAGATGAATTTAATTAAGGTATAAATTGACATATACTACACAAATCTTTATAATAAGACACAGAACAATAACCTTTCATCGCTAAAATCTAGCAGACTATACAAAAAAATGTTTATCAATATAAAAATATAACGTAGAAAAATAATGAAAAACCAGCTGATTTTATTGTATGCACACTTTTCTAGTCTATAGCTCAATCGATTTTTTGTTGTTCCGAACGTGTATATCGTGTAACACAACAGATACGATAAAAATAGTTAATTAAAAAATATATAATTAAGATAAATATCTTACGGCTTAATCGCAGCCTTAACGCCCGATACACAGATGAAAATGCCATGCTGACTTTTTATTTATTTTACTAATGTAGTAAAATTGACGATAGTAATCGCCAATCGGTCGTCCATATATATGTATGTTATTATATAGTATTATGTTTTCAATATTATACGATTATTTTTTCCTGTGAAAATTAATAAAAATTTTCCACATTTACAGTACAATTATTTCAGAAATATAAATAAACAAAAAAAAATTATAAAATAATAAAAAATCACTATATAATGTTTAATTCACATGATAAATAAATAAATTAATTATTTTTATTTGTTTTACACGGCGTTAAATAATTTTTCTTTATAAATTTAATTTTCAAATTTCCATTAATTTTCCTTATTCGCGTTTCGAACACAGAAAAAAAAATTTAATTCACAATTTCACTGTAATATTTTTTTTTTGTTTTTGACGAACATTATTATTTATAACACACATTTTACTTTTGTTTATATTTTTATCCACTATTATAAAATTTTCTGAAAAATTTATTTATAATAAAAATTTGTAGTTTAAATTTTCTAGCTAGTAGAATTTTTTTATGGCGACCATGTATACAAAAATATGACATCGAAATGTAGAAGATTTTTAGAAGGACGAATTTACTTCAGTTGGGGAAAATTTAATTTTCTTTCTTGCTTTTTTTGCTAGTATATGTATATATGTATATAGAGAGAGACACAAAAGCTTATTTACTATGTACGAGTACTTTTACGTAATAATAAAAATTATTTTTAGTAAATTTGACGATTATAAAAATTATATTTTACTTATTACTTATAATAAAAATACTTTGTTGAGAATTTTCTAACATTTTTACACACCCTATATTTTCCAATATTTAAATAAAAAAACATATATTTTTATTTTTAACGCATGCTTACTTTGATCCGACGTTGTACAGTCATTTTTACAGTTTTTTGATGATGTTTTTGATCCTCTCGAACCAATTTTTGTTTTCCTTCGTATCCATGGCCCGAAACAAGTCAAAACATTTCTCACTTGTTGCGAACACCAATTAAAACACACTGACGTATCCATATGTTGTGCTTGTGATGTATTATTTTATGGGTACTCACTTTGTATGTGTGTGGAAATAAAAAAAAATAACAACATACAGGCATAAAAAAATTTAAAACGGAAAAGTTTTCCTATTTTTACAATTATTTTTATTAATTTTAAATTTATTTATTTATTTAAGTATATTAATTAGATTTATACGAGTGATTGTATTTAAAAATATTATTGTGCCATCAATGAAAATTTTATATTGAGTTTTCCAACAAGTGGTTTTGGCTTTATTTAACATTTTCAGTATTTTAAAAATAAAAAATCTGTGCTAAAAATTTTACAAGTTAATTAAATTGATTAATTTGATTTTAGAGTATCTTAAATAAAAGTACACATGTTACGATGACTGACCTAAACCAACATAACGAGCGTATTTAAATTAAATGTGGTCGGAGGTGAATAATTGCTTTTCAAAGAAATACAATTATTTCGGTATATAAAGTGTAAGAAAAAGTACTACTACTACTACAACCACAAATTTATTTTAAGCCGGATATTTTACATACTCGTGTGGTATTTATGTACAAATTTTCCCATTTTCTCGCTTCAACTATTAAGTCTGTGTATACATTATAAACGTTTCATGTAAATCATCAAATTTCTTTTCAGCATTCTAGTACAGCAATGAAATAATCTTTATAAATACAAACCAAGAACTAATAAATTTCGAGAGGTCAAGGTTATTAGGAAAAAAAATAGTGGATTCTATTATTACACAAGGAATACTTAAAAATAATGAACGTTTGTGGAAAAACACAATAAGAAAAATAGTTAGATAAAAATAATAACTGTAACGAAAGACCTTGTAATTCCTTGGTACCACGTGACTATAATTATATTTATGTCAATCATCATATACCGATACCTTTTCATTAATACAAATTAAAAATATTGACAACGGAATTTATATAGAATAATAAATCGAGTATAAGAAATCAATAAAGATTTTTAATTCATAAAACGAAAAATATAAAGAATCCAAACAATAAGTAACCGATATTATTTTTTTTAAATAGGATTCGTGGCTAATATATAATTTGGTGTTTAGGCTAAAAACGAATTCTTTTCGATTAACTGATGATATTTAAGTAGGGTACAAAGAAAATATGAGATATCATATATAAAATATTTATTAAGTTCAATTTAAGAAATCAAAGTACTTTAAAACAAATAATACCGTGAGTGACCAGTAATCATGAAAAGAAGGTGGTGCAGCAATCATGAAAAATTTTGATCCCGATATTTTCGCAAATTCGCTATATCGCCTAAGTCCGAAAAATTGGTTTTCAAAAGTTTTGTGTGTGTGTCCTCTCTACAGCCCAGACGGATTGAACGATCGAGATGTTTCATTCGTTTTTTTATCCGAAATTAGTCCTAAGGAAGTACCAGCTTCCATAAGAGCATTTTCGTGTTCCGCAAATATTTTTAACTCATATCGATCCAGATCAGTTCCCAAAAATCAAAGCGGAAATGACGATTTAATTAAAAAAAAAAATTAACAAAAATTCAGCTTCTGTACTGTCCAGAAGGTTTGACTGATCGTGATGAGTCTTCGTACTGAAGCTTTTCCCATAAATGGGGAGATCCCAGTGATTCACACCAATTGACCAGAATCGGTTGACCGGAAATAGTAGCTTGCATAGAAGCTTTTTCCTTCATTATTGACATTTGCTCAATTTTCTCGCTTTCCAATTTTGTCTATTTGCGCAAAATCGAAAATAAGCTGCCGGACAAAACTGAAAGGCGACAATATTCTCATCTAAATCACACGTCTGAAATATTTGAATATTGAGCAAAAATTTCCAGTATTGAGCAAAAAAAATGTTTTGACATTCTAGGCCTAAAAAAATTAAGTAAATTTGAGAAAAACAATACAATTTTAGCTAGCGTAAATTAAATTGGATTCGATTGGATATTGTCTCTGAGTAGATTGTCCAATGACCACACTGACCAATAAATTATGTCGTAATTTTTAATTGGAAGCCAGGAAGCGAGATAGCTCGATCTGAATTTGGAATCCTTATCAAAACTTCAAGGCTGATTAAAACAAACATCGCCGTGTTCAAAATTACCAAATAGTTCAATATTGAGAAAAAAATTCTAGAATTGAGCAACAAAAATATTTTGATATTCTTGGCCTAAGAAAACGGCAAGAGGTAAGTTTTGGTAAATTTGAGAAAAACAACAAAATATTTCTTAGCGTAAATTAAATTGGATTCAATTGGATTTTGTTTCCGAGTCTTATAGCCTGGACAGACTGCAGATTAGTTAAACTGGTTTAGCAAAATTCGGTCAAGTACTCTAGGAAATAAAATTCAATTCAGATCGACATACTACGAAAAATTCAAAAATTTAATAGGAAATTCAGGTTTTTCCATAGGGTGCTTGATTGAATTTTGCTAAACCAGTTTAACTTCTCCGCAGTCTGTCCAGCCTATTAGACTGACGCGCTGACGAAGGAATGATGTCGTAATTATTAATTGGAAGCCAGGAAGCGCTATAGCTCGATCAGAATTTCGGGCCTTCATTAAAAATTCAAGGCTGATTAAAATAGAATGCAGCAACATTTTCATTTAAATCAAACCTCGCCATGTTCAAAATTACCAAATATTTGGCGAGATCGCAATAAAACTCGGGCCTCTTTTGTACAAAATCTTCTGATCGTTATTTTATTTGAAAGATTTTTTATTCGCAAAATCCATCAGGGACGCTGTACTGTCCACCTTTAAATCCTTACCCACAATTACGGCCATTTATTACTTCGGAGGGAAGGACTCAGTAGTAACGTGTAACTAAGTAGTTGATGAGAAATCAACACCATATTAGCAGTTTAGTTTAAGAACTATTTCTGGAATAAATCGCTTTGTTAATGGACCTTTCTCCTATCGGTTACATCGCTGTTGAATAGAAGAATATCCTCTCTGTACAGTTTTGTATTATACAAGGTGAGTGAAGCACTAACCAAAACGATAGGGCGATGTTTTATTTCTAGGACTTAGTAGTTAATGAGAGTTTCTCTCTCTCTCTCTAGCTAAGTTGTAAATGTGTGGTACCTAAAAGGTGTGTCGCAATTTTAAATATGTAAATCGATTATAAGATATTTTACATTTTAACCTAAAACATTTTGCACAGAACTACCAAAAATAAACGAGTACCATAGAACCAGCCGCTAAACGTATTTAATTCATAGTCAGCTTGAAAAATTGTTCTAAAACTGGTAATAGAACAAAACTTATGTACAAATATCTACAAACAATAATCAAGTGCAAAGACCACCATGATTTGGAATAAAAACGATTCATATGCCAAAAATATCACTATAAATTCGCCACATTTTTTAAATATTTTCAAATAAACAAAATTAATTTAAAATTTTGGCAATGTTTTAATATATGCGATATTCAATACGAGGAAATAACGAAATTTGATTTACGATAACTAAAAAATATTGTCGGAAAGCCAGTATTTCTAAAAATACATTTTCAATAAAAATTGCGAAATGTACATGAACGGTTCACAATGAATAGGCTGCATAGTCTTGTTAATTATTCAAATTTACTTGTATATCATTACAAATTATTGCACCGCAAAGAAGTCTTGGTTACGATATACAGTGTGGCTCTTAAGTAAGTACAATAGATTCGGGAAGACACTAATCTGAACAAAAAATTATATGACAGCACATATCCTATAATATGTAACCGTTATAGAGATAATCAAGGTTCTACTGTAAAATTAGTCACTTTGAATTTCATTCATAACTTAAAAACTATTATTCACAAATTTCCCAAATAAACGTTTTCTTATCGCAAATTAATTAGTTTATCCAACAACGGAACAATAATAAGAAGCTTAATCAATAACTCAGTGAATGAAAACGTTTAAGAAATAAAACTAATGTTTATCATATATGTAAGTAAAATTTTGTTCCATAATTAGTTTGCGGTTTGGAGATTGCGAGTACATCGGAATTATGTAAATTTGTTTCATTAATACAAAAATATAAACTACCTAAAACTAACTAAATACTTATTTTATCCACTTCCTCCATTTGTGTGTTTTTTTTAATAAATGCCAAGATTTAATCTAAGAAATGATGCTAGACTGCATAAAATTGTTAAGTGTCTAGAGGGGGACCTTTAGTGGTGATTTAGAATGACCTTGAAACTCATTTGTTTAAATCAATTTTCTCTAAGTTCTAACACAGCTTCGGTGTAAAGCTGCTTCAGATCAGCACTCTATACATGGTCATATATACCTAAAGAAACGGATGCGATGCAAAGAACTACCGCATCTATTGAGGACCTAAGTTTTCATGAAGCTGACTTGACCAATGCAATAATGTATTCATTCCAATTTAAATTACGTCATAACTCACGAGTATGAGCTTCTACCACAAAAGTGTGATCGATGTGACTTCTTTTATGCGAGAATGGGCATATTTGTTTTCTCCCTTTTAAACTTGACCTGATTTCTTTCTCTCCACTCAAATATTGTAAACAAATCGGAATTAAGCGAAGTGTAGATGTCGACCGTTTACCGTTTAGTTCTGAAGGAGGTAGGTTCAACTTCGAGTAAAATAGAAGAATGCAATACAGCATACTTAATACAGCTTACTTGCCGTTATCGAAGTTTGAATGACCTGAACGAAGCATCACTTAATATGGGGCTTGGTTTAGACAAACTTGGTACGAATCGCTCTAAGACTGCGTACATGACATCGGGAGTTAGTTCGGAAAAAATACCATGGTATCAGACAAAATGTATTAAAACAACAATATAAAGTTAAAAATATTTCAACTCGAGAATGGAACTAGTAGGCGGGGCATAAAGCATTTCACGAAATTTGATTGGTTTTGAGTTCGGGGAACGGGTATAAGGAAGTAGATGAATTTTTGGAGTTAATGTTATTATTGGTATATGAAATATTTTTTGAATGATTTGTAATATTCTATTTTTGTATGAATGTTCGTGTATGGATAATTTCATAGAAAAGACGATTCGCATAAAAGATGCATTAATCCGAATCGCTCTAACAAAATACATAAATAATTTTTTGTATGGAATATTTTTTGGATGAATTTTGGACAAATTATTAGTTTTCGCTGAATTGTCGCGTTGCAAACCATTTTTAGTTAGGAGTTTTCACACGGGTTTGTGAGATTATAAATTCTTAAAAAGACGATTCATTCATTTAAAACTTGCATTGTATTAGCTCTAGCAAAGTAAAAGGTTTAATCATGATTTTATTTGTGATTAATTGAATTTTACTCCACAAGTCGTTTTAAATTTATGAGTGCGTTTCGGGACAAAATTTAGGTTTCTTTTTCCGGATAAATTTTTTTACCATGAAAATATGTGGCGTAACAGTTCCTGTCTGAATTACTTTTGGGTGAGTCACAGAATTTAATTTTGGGCAACCTAATACTTCTACTGATTGATTGAATTACTTCTGTGGCTTCCGATTGAAACATAATTCAGCCGATTTTTTTTTTTTATCGGATTGAAAAAATTGATTAAAATTTCATGAGTAGGAATTTTCGAGTACCAAGAAGTGATTGCGAAGAAAATAATTCGCAAAAATAATTTTGGACTCGGTCAATGAAGGGGGTTTTTGAGAGACATTAAGCAATTGAGATGCGTCCTTTTTAGAAAGTTTTTTTAGACGATCCTCCGGTGAGACCCGAGTCACTTTTATAAGTTAGGGTAGTATTTATATATCGAAAGATTTTGTAAAAAACTGGTAATAGGGTTTTCCGCTTGTGTCTATCAAGTTTCTCAATGATTCACAACAATACAACGGACAAACCGTTCCAAATTTGGATGGAAGTAGGTATACGTTAAGAAAACGGGGATCTAAAGGTTCTGAACTCGACACCGATTAATTTTATATTTAACTGTTTATATTTAATAAACCTATTTCTCAACCGATTATGATGAAAGTTAGTTCGAAATACTAAATTGGATTGATATGTAATTATGGTTCTGGATCTAATTATGGTTCTGGAAATGACCTTTTTGAATGAAACTACACTGTCTTCCATATTAAAGTGCACAGTAATCATATCTCTACACTACTTTAAATATAAACGCAAAAAGTTCAATTTAATCAAAAATACCTTTTTTAATAAATTCTTAATACTATATAGAATAAATAATAATAAACATAATTATTCACAATTTCATTTTATAATTACTTTTAGCATTTTAGCTATGGAATCCCCGATTTCACTTAGGCAAAATAAAGTGCACAACACTTCAAATCAATACAAGTTAAAAAATAAAATAATAAAACCACAATTATTTGCAAGATTAATATGGAATATGGCCGCCCTTTTTATTAATTATCATTTGCAACCGCTCCGGGATATTTTTAACTAAATTTAAAAAAATATTTGACGGTATGGCATCCCACTCCTTCTGAAGGCGATTCTAAACTTCTTCTTGTTTGACCGATCCTCTAACGGAATTCTGGCATCCAGAATGGTCCACAGATTCTCAATCGGGTTAATATCCGGCGACTGAGCTGGCCAATCCAACATTTCAATATCATTTTCAGCAAAGTATTCTATAGCAATCCGCGACTGGTGTTTGGGATCGTTGTCCTGCATAAAAATGTAACGACGGATGTGCATTTTTTTGAGGGAGGGGCGAAGATTTTCCTTTAGAATATTAACGTAGCCCGCTCCCACAAGATTTTCGTCAATTCTGACGAGGTTTCCAACTCCTTTAGCACAGAAGGCACTCCATACCATAACGTTACCTCCACCGTGCTTCACGGTGGGCTGAATAAACTTTGAATCAAGGCGCTGAGAAGGCTTGCACCACACTCTTTGGGCCCGTTTCGTATTCCTTATCTCAAATTTTGATTCATCAGTCCATACAACACGACTCCAAAATTCTAACGGCATTTGAACATATTTCTTAGCGAAGGTTAGTCTTTTATTAATATTCTGTTTCCGCAACAATGGTTTCTTTTTGCATATATAGCTGTTCAAACCCATGAAATGTATTTCTCGTCGCACTGTGGACTCGGATACATTCAAATTCAATGCTTCCTGGATGCATCTGGCTGAAGTTTTAGGATTCTTGTTAATCTCTCGCTTAATTTTATGCCTATCATTCTCGGTTAGGATCCGTTTCCGCCCACTTTTCTTCATATTTTCGAGGCTTCCGGTAGTTTTGTACCGATCAAAAAATTTTTTAGCACCACTTGATGAAATATGAAAAATATTTGCTATGTCACAGTAACTTTTC
Organism: Nephrotoma appendiculata; assembly: GCA_947310385.1. Classification (NCBI taxonomy): domain Eukaryota; kingdom Metazoa; phylum Arthropoda; class Insecta; order Diptera; family Tipulidae; genus Nephrotoma; species Nephrotoma appendiculata. The sequence continues at coordinate 32,329,873 of OX371223.1, forward strand.
CCCGATAACTTTGCTTCAACAAGAAGCTGTTTGGAATGTAGCGGTAAATTTTTCATTTTTCCCTATTTATTCAATTTAGAAGAAATTTGCTAACCTGAATATAGCCTACTATGAAAAATAAATTTCGAATTACTCACCGTAAAATAAATTAATAATGTTGTTTTATTAAAATATTGTTTTTCGGCAATATAAACTACGTGTACACTTTATTATGACCGGGCGCAAATAACAAGAGAAGAGTAAAAACCACCAAATATATTATTGTTTCACGCATTCAAAAAAAAAATTCCATTCTTTTGTTTTCGAATATCACATACACCCATAAATATTTTACGCTAGCTTTATTTACAACGCAATGTACAAAAATATTTTTGTTTTTCTGCCAAAGTGATAGCTGTGCACTTTAATATGGAAGACAGTGTAAGTAATTTCTAAACAGATTAAAATGGAACTCGGTTTGTATGATGTTTGATTGTTGAAAATAGGAGTTTCGATGAGTTCCGGATCCTACTGAATCGAAATTAACATGTTAATAATACATCAACCTTTCTCCCAATAACATCAAATTTATTTTAAATGAATTGTTACGACAATAAACCGTTTTTGTATGAACAATTTCAAATTCATGCAAAATTTGCATTGGTACGAATCGCTATAGCTAAATGATTTTGGTGTGTAAGGAGGACGATAAACACAAGACTAGCTTCTAGTGCCGGATTTTCTGCAACTACAATGAGTAATCACACTGTCTCCTCGTGGTGGCCACAGGTAACTACCACATAAGAAGGTTAGGTTACATGGGGAAGGCTAGCTTCTTTAGAGGTTGTGGTGAGCTAACAAATCGGATAAATTTAGATAAATTAAACAACGACCTCATCGTACACGAATTAAGGACTACGCTTTAAAACTCCTTCATCAACTCTTCGAATAGTCGTCGTAATATGGGCTCGATCTTTTCGATCGGCTGATTTCATATCCGTCAATAATCGGATTTGTGTACTCAAATTTCAAAGCCGTCAGTTCAACATTTCGTTCGTAAACGTTCACGCTCCCACTGAGGATAATGTACCGAACAAACAAACGATGTTTTCTGCGACCACCTTAAAAGTATATTGAGCAAAGTTCTTCAGCACAATGTCAAAATTACTTTGGCTGATTTTATGGCTCAAATCAGCAGTGTTAGCAAAATACATCGTGACACCATCGCCACGGACTCCTACCATTATATCTCGCCAGCACATACTTCCTACGGAAATACATTCATACTGGTACCTGGAAATTGAACGACGGAACCACGCGGCTAATCAACTTGACTACATTCTCATATCCACAGATATTTCTCCATTACCAGAGATATCAAAAAAAGACGCGAAGCTAACATCGACTCCGATCACATGCTTATAGTTGCAAATACACTTTTCGTTTATCAACAACATACAACGGTCGCTTCCAACAAACCCCGCATTGGAAGAATGATGATTTTAACAACCACGCTACCAGAACCAATTATGAGAATACTTTATCAGAAATTTTTTAAAAACAGCCACTTCCCAATGCCTCGTAGGATCAGTGGAATATCATAAAAACTACGGTAACGGAAGCATCATCATCAACTATTAGTCAAACTTCACCGCGGGCTAAACATGATGGACGAAGATTCCTTGGAAGCAATGCGAGCATTACAGAACCGCGATGAAATTTTCCACTCGGCTCTGTATAGACGGCAAATAAGAATGACATAATCAACATGTGCTGAATTATATTGAAAATTCGAGTTTTAGAGACAGATATCGCAACATAAAAGAGGTACTTATACAGATTTCCAACATTGTTACAGCACTATTCGGAACGAATCTAGAGTTAATATAATGGGCACCAACAAAGTCGTTCAAATGTGGTGGAATTATTTTGCCTCTCCTTTAAGTTGCCAGTTCCACCATTTGCTGGCAAATAATTATCTCCCTTGCACCAGTCTGACATCAACACTGAAATGACTGAACTACTCCCATCATCGAACGATGAAGTACATAACGTGATGTTAAAAATGAAAAGCAACAAGCCTCCTGGTGAAGAAGGGATTTCATGCGAAATGCTAAAAAACAACAGTGGATGGCGGCACCGATTTGCTCATTATATAAAACGGGAGATCGATTAAATTGCAATAACTACCACTATAACTATCTCTTTGCTAACCACTGATTTTAATAATTTGTCCGGCGTAGTGGCAGGAAAATTACCGATATAAGTGAGCGTAACTTGGGTGACTACAAGTATGAATTTCCATTTTTTGATCAAATTGGATACATGTTATGGAAAGAACTGTTCACAGAATCTTTGTAGACTTTCATCAAGCTTACGACAGTATATAGTGGAATTCGTTATGAAACGTTCAGTCTTTTCTAGGTATCTCGTCGAGACTGACATCCATGACCACAACTGATAGAGAGAGTAGATATGTCTCGGAACATTTCGCGTCAAACAAAAGTTAACATCTATACAAGGCGCTGATTAGACTAATGGTCACCTTTGGTTGTGAGTCATGGACGCTAACAGCAAACGCAGCAACTTGCTGTATTCGAACGTAAAATAATGAGTAAGATGTTCGGAAAGAAGTAACTACAGATTGCGAGTGAATCATGGATACGAAATTATCTCGAAAAAAATAGATATAATAGCGACAGCAGCGCTCTAGCAAAATAAATGATATTTTTTATGAGATTTTTTTTGGATGAATTATATTTTTGAATGTATATAAATCGTTTTAGTCAGATTTTTAAAGTCGTATCAAAGTTAAAACACGTACATTGAGTTACTTAAATTCATACAAAACGACGAGCTTTTGGGACGAATTTTATGATAATAGTAGTTTTTTTTTGATAAATGGTTTTAGTAATAAAATTTCTATGGTTTAATAATTTTAGTGTCTGAGATATTTTTTATACATTTCGTTGTAGTAATACAATTAAGTTTTCCAGCCCTCTGGAGTCATTTGAAAACGTTATTTTGTGCAGGTCGGTGTGACCTTTTGGGACAATAATCTGGACAATAATCCAACTACATACATCCTCTGTCATAATCCGAGTGTAGTTTTCCCAGCAAATATTTTGTTTTGGAATTTCTTTTTTTAATGTTCAAAGAACTATATGATAAGGGTTTTAATTTATGTCCAGATAAATAATTTTAACGCAAATTAGTACTGAATTTAATTAGTGCTACCTTCCAAAACTGGAATATTTACAATACCAATATCAACACAATTCAATTTTATTTTTAAAATATGGGTAGTTGTTAAAAAAACAATAAATATTAATATAAATAAATATTTATAAATATGTAATAACAAATGGGTCGGGTAATTTCTATTTTTATAAAAATTTTAAATATTTGCATAATATAAATAAAATTCCAACAATACAAATTTATTCAAATTATTATAATTTGCAATCAAAATATTTTATTTTTACCCAATGATTTATGTTAATTTTAAATACATAATCGATATTTTTATCCTAGATAAATACCTGAATCAAAGGGTATAAAATGTGTTATGTATATTGCAATGTGTTTATACTGGATGAGATTTAAGGATATGGACGTTATATGTTCTTCATAAAAAATTTATCGTTTCATCTACATATGTGTACATATTATACTCGTTGTTAATTTATTAAGTGACTTTTTATGAAAATTGGTGTTCAATTTAATTACCAACATAAATCAGTTCATAAAAAAAAATGTTATTTTAATTATGATTGATATATAAAAATGTTTAATATCAGTTCACCTATAATTGAATGTATAAACATTGCATTAAACTGTTTGCCTGCTTGCATTATTAAATTATTTGAATATACATATACATATATATAAAACTCACGTAAATGTAAATTTAACGAGAACCGGTTATGTCTCACCCAGATTTATTCGCGCTTAATAAGCTGCAAATAGATCTCACAATATAAAGCTGTGTATGCTGCGGTAAACAACGATAGGAGAATAACATAAACGTTATTTTGAACAGTGACATTAGTGTTTTAACTTTTTCAAAATTACCGAATATAAAAATGTGTTTACGTCTAATATTATAATATTCGAGTGATATCATTTCTCGTTGATTATGTCATGTCGATAAATGAATGAAATTTTTACGAGTTTCTAATGAATTTGTATTTTTGTTATTCATATACTCGTATAGGATTTTTGATGGTTCATTAATTCATAGTATTATACATAAACATAGAAATACTATAGCATAAAAAATTACTTTGTTTTACCCCGTATATTATTTGTTGTTCCACATGTCTTATATATTTCAGCATCTTCAATGTCGATGTGACCTTTAAAGGTTTTGTTTTGATCGTTAAGCTTCAGAACCCATTAGTTATTGTGTAATTCCCGATGTGGCATTTCATTGTAATTAATTTACACCTTTGCATCTTAATATCCACACATGTATACAACAGTACATATTCTCAGTTTTATTCCAAGTAAATTCATACACTGAACGAATTTCTTATTCGAAATTACAAAACTCAAAATTTACGTGAGGATGAAATGTAAATATTTTTGTTTTGTTTTCTATTGCAATAGGTTTTTGTTGTGATTGTTCCGTACATGCTCCGGACAATCGTCGGAATATACTCCATTTAGAGTCAATCTGAGTGACAGGAACTAGGATAATCGATATACCTACTTATACATAATCAACTTCCCAACCACCCTATAGTTTATTGTTCATTAGCATAGATGGAAAATTAGTAAGAATCACAACAATGTTTCGCACCGATGAGATTAATTAATAGTAATTCGGTAGTACTACATCAGCTTTTTAAATTTGACATCTTTAATATTTGGTCCAAAGTCTCTTATTGTCAATAACTGATTTTATACATCAAAGCATACTCTCAACAAGCCCTTCTATGGAGTAATGTGGAATTATATTCCATTCCGTTTCAACTCGCCGCCATAAGCCATCTACGTTTTTAGCTGCCTCACTCATGCTCTATGGGAATCTTATCTGGACTTTGAGCAGGCCATTTCATAGTTTGGAATTTCTGATCTTATAACCATTTTTGCACTGTTTTAGCTGTTTGGGGTCTCCATTTTGCTGAAAAACGATTTCTTCCTCCGGATAAGCACATTCATCCGGTTTCCATTCGCATAATGACCTTGATCCTCACTAGTGGGCCAACGTTCTACCAGGTGAAGTATCCCTAGGCCATTAACGATCCGCAACCGTGTATCATCATTTCCGTAACATGATGTTTTTTTTTTTTGTTATTTTTGATGAGGTTGTTTGGTTGTTTCTAGTAGTACCACTTCTCATCTGACCGGGGCCCTATTATGAAAGAAATGCGATTTCGCATTTTCATACGATATCGCATTTTGGTATTATAAAACAATATTTTCGCAAAAATGCGCCCGAAGTCGGATGAGAACATTAGATTATAAAATGCCACGGCGGATTTTTGCGAAACTATATTTGACAAATGCGAATGCTCATAAGCAGTCGAATATCGCATATTTATCGTTCATTCAATTTAAATTTCTATTTTTTTAATAATTAATTTTTAAACGAATTTTTTTAAATAAATAATAAAAAGCTATTATAAAAGTGGTAATAGTAAAATTTGAAGTTTTATTATTGCCGTGCATTAGAAATGTATGTATTTATATTCATATTTTTAATCAATTATACATAATCTTAACAGTTATATAGGTTATAAGAATTGACAAATGTTGTATTGTAATGACATTAAAAAAAATTCCCAATAAAAATTTCCCCTTGGGAAATACGATATGCGATAATCGCATTTCATAATACAAACGCAACGGGCGTATCGCATCCGCAAAAAGGCAAAAAATGCGAAATGCGAACGGTTTCATAATAGGGCCCCTGATATCAATTTATTTTCGTTTTGTCGGACCAAATCACCCGTTTCTAATCGTCAATAGACAAATTTTTATGAAATTTTGCACATTCGAGGCGTGATTTGACATTTTTGCTGGATAAGGGTGGTTTTTTCTTCTTTACGTATGCCTGTAGACCTATTTTTTGTAACGCCCGTCTAGCTGCCCATTTACTAACGTTCTTGGCCAACTTCCTATAGCAGCTTTGTGGGGTGTATTTATAAGTTGGTTGTTGTGGTTTCTCTTTTTTCTTTTCAAAGTCGCCCAATTGCACAAGAATCCCTACTATTTATAAGTTGTAGACGTCCTTTACAACCATTTGATTTGACCAAATTCTTCCTGTCTCTTACATTGCGTATTTCTTCCAACTCAGCTGATAGTTTTTCCATTTTTAAAATTGTTAAATTAAAATGCAGCAACAATTCAAATTTTGAGTAAAACTTGAAAACAACTTAAATTTGAAACGCAATTTTATGAATAGTTGAGTAAATATAAAAATAAAACAAAAAAACAACTGTATTTAAAGGGTACCCTAAAACGGGCATATTTGGATACATATAAATGACCTAAACAATGAATTTCAATATATCTTTTTAATTAATTGAATTATTGTTATTTTCTTAAGTAAATCTTATGAATAATGTTACAAACTTGTAACCTCAAGTTATTTTTATTGTCTAAATAATAAAATTATAACTATAGAAATTAAAAACTTAAAATGTTTTCATTATATGTATCCATTTTTGCTCGCCACTGCATATAGATAATGTTGCAATGTACGTAATACAACATTGATTTTTTCAAGTCAATAATCTCATCCGACCAAAACTGATTGTTGTGATTCTTATAGATTTTCCATGTATGAGTCAAAAATTCAAAACAAATATATGTAAATATTTTTGGTTATCTGTATATACTAATCCTGCTTTATTTTGAAAAAAGGTCTAAAGGACAACATAAATCTAAAGAACAATATTTGTGAATAAATTCTACTTTCGGATTGCAACACGTATCTACCTGCAGGATTTAGTTCGGAAGTATAGAAAATGTTTCAAGTGCAACTACGCAATTATAACACCAAGATTAAATAGTTTTATACGTAAACTATCAGTAAAACGAGAAAAATTTTATTTTCTAACATTTTGAGTATGAAACTATTGAAGCTTGATGTTATAATTGCATTTATTCGGAAAACATGTAACTGATCAGTACGACGAATACCTCAGAATATTAATAAATTTTGCTAATATTTTAAAAATATGCAAAAAGATTACGATAACAATGCATTTTTTAAAGAAATATTGAAAAAATTAAAGATTTTCACACCTTTTTTAGGGTGAAGTACACTAATTATAATATTGCCTTAATACTATTATGCCCTGTGTTTGATAAACCAATTAATTTGCGATAAGAAAACGTTTATTTGAGAAATTTGTGAGTAATAGTTTTTAAGTTATACGAGTGAAATTTAAAGTGACTAATTTTACAGTAGAACCTTGATTATCTATATAACGATTACAGATAGGATATGTGATGATATATAATTTATTTACAATTAGTGACTCCATCACCTCCCGAATTTATTGTACCTACGTAAGAGTCACCCTGTATAAATTAGTAATATTTTTATGTAGAAAATAATAAATGTCTCTTAAGCCGCAGACACATGAATGCAAATACATACCAACATTGGCGTATTTGTCCAAATAGCAAATGCGTAGTCACAAAGCAAATCACAAATTCAAATTAAGGTTACATCTGTCCAATATTGGCGCACATTCGTTCAATAGGCGGTTTTTCAAAAAAGATCAAAGGCAAATACTACAAATCGTGTGGACAGTAGAGTTTGTCAATTGTCATATTTTACCAATTTAAAACATAACCCTTTCCTGACCCGCATACACAATTGTGTATGTAAATTTCGATTACAACAAACGAAGATGTCAAACATAGAATTAGGTGGTAATTGAAGACCAATGTACACATTTGTGTAAACCACTTAATTTTGTTTTCGTCCCAAAAATAACGCAGTAACTATAATAATGATAAAATAATTAATATGTTATCAAGAACAAATAAATTATATGTTATATAATTATTTTTTTAACAAATTATTATGGTTTTTACAAAAAGAATTCCGATTTAACTAAGATCCGTTAAAATACGGAAGACATTACAACCTGTTTTAATTTACATACACATTTGTGTATGGTGAACGTCAATTGAACCAAAAAAATTTTTTTTATTGAACTCGAAAGGGATAAAATACACCAACGTTGGTCGATATTTGCATTCGTGTGGCTGCGGCTTTAACCACGAATGCTGAAGTATTCGTATAAATAAATTGTTCTACATATTTACGAACCAAGTCAAAATTGAAAATGTAGTGTGGTAACGTTAAAATTCTTATATCGCTTTAGTGATTTACTAACACAATTGTGCGGGTAGGGCAAAAGTACCATGTCAAATGTTTAGTTTTGTTTGTTTTTTGAACCTATTTACACATTTGTGAATTCCTTTTAAACTTATTTTCGTCCGAAAAAAAACACTATATCTATACACACAACAGTGTTGGTTTTACTTCAAATAAAGAGAATTTTTTATCAACAACGCCATTACATACTATGGTTTTTACTCACACATTTGTGTGGGTTGGACTAAAACTTAGCCAATTTTTTTGTTTTCTTGGTTGATAAAGGGATATTTTCTTAAATTTCGTTTTGTTTTCAATTTTAAATCATTTTTATTGCAATGGAAATGATTTCTCAAAAGAGCGTTGTGTAGTGTATACGCACAGCAGCCATGTTTTCAGCCTTGCGTTTCGGTGACGTATGATTGTTGCCTGATGATTTGTCGAACCGGTTGACTCGAATTTGGCCACCAAAAAACATGATAAAAATCACGTAATGCGCGAACATTTATCGAACGGAGCACTGATTTTAAAAATAAAATTTGATAATTTGCACACGTTCTAACCTGGGGGTCTACTATGGAAATCGATCGTCGACGTTTTTTGTTCGTTGTTTATATTCAGCAATAGTAATTACTGTTGCTGAATATAAACAACGAACAAAAAACGTCGACGATCGATTTCCATAGTAGGCCCCCTGCATTTGCATAACGCCATAACCACAGAGAAAGTAATATAAACAGAGGTAAAGCTGCATACAAAATTTTGAAACAACTTTTTTAGAATGTAATCCCAAAATACAAACTCGTTTTACGACTTTAATAATAAACTTAGAATGTCCAACTCTTCGAATATACATTTAGCGTTTCTTTGACTTTTCATATTGTTTTTGTTTCACATTTTTTTTCGTTTCGATTATAACGGTAATTTTAAATTTAATCAACATAAAACCGGATCGTGACCCCATATTTTACTATGAAAATAAGCGTAAAAATTTTGTATGCAGCTTTACTTCTGTTTATATTTTTTTTGTGCCATAACCGTCCACGGAGATTTGAAATTTGACGGCTGTTGCTTTAAAACATGGCTGCTATAACCTAACAAATATCGAGCGTTACCTTTGTAAGACGCTTTATACGGCAAAAAGGTAATTTTCATTTGGAATTGTGGGTAAACAATTTTAATGTGTTGTTAGAAAATTTTAATGACGGTAAGTACCAGTTTTATATGTTCTTGCACAAAAATTACCAGCTCATTTTTATGAGAAAACACATTACGGCGATAAGATTCAGGATGAATGGTTTAATATGGATCTCCTGTTTGAAGTTAGTAGGCAAATGCTCGATTTGATTGAACGGGTTCGCGATTCTGATATGGAATTTTTACTTATTAATGCAGAACACTGCGTCCGTGTTGGGTTTTCTAATCCGACTACATGCGAACAACGCATCGTTATATCAAAAGAAGCTCTCCTCTTAATGAAAACGTGAACGATAGAAATGTGAAATGTGGAAGACGTAATTGTCATTCCGTAGGCTCTTTCGATGTTCCGTGAGAATTCAGATAAATATAAGTCCTCGTCCGATATTTAAAATTCACTGTTCGGTCGAATAAGAAAATATCCAGAACAAAAATGGGGGATAGCCAAAATAAAGCTACTGTTTATGTTCAGTTATAGGAGACTCTGCTTTACTTAAACATAAAACTTCTTTAATCTCAACCGCTTGTCACACTTTCTGTAATCGTGATATAATATAGACATAAAAGTTTGTCAGGGCGTGCGATTTTTCCCTCCAGTTAGTTTACAACCAGGGTTGCAAAAAAAACTGTTTTTTTTAATTTAAAACAAAAAACACGTTTTTTTTGTTTAAAACATGTTTTTTTTGTTTAAAACATGTTTAAAACAAACCAAATAAAATATGTTTAAAACATGTTTTAAACGTTGTTTTAAACATATTTTCATTACGAAGTAAGGTAATTTTTTGTCGATTTTCTTGTAATTTCTCCATACAAAATAAGAGAGAACGAAACGAACGACAAAATACAGGCACAGATCTAAACGTGAAGCATGGGTAAAGCCATCTTTACTCAAGCTTTGGGTAAAAGCCATCTTTACTACGAGCATGAAACGATGACGTATCGCTATGTCGACGGTTTACAAAAAATTCGGTCTCTCTTAATCGATTGAAGTAGCAGCAGGTTTATTTTCTTTGTAAGTTGCTGTAAGAGTAAGTTGACGTGGATTTTACTTTTCTCTTCTGTTTTAATGTGCTGAATTTTCAACAAATAAACGCGATCATTTATTTGTGTAGCCGTATTAAAAAAAATAGTAACAGAGGAGTTGTCGACATGTAACGTCATTAGCAAAAAACCAATGTTGTCACTGGCCCATAGTGGACCATGGCTCTGGTTTACTATATACATAATTATACAAATAAATTTCTAATACAATATATGTAATTGGATTTTATTTATTTTGTAGTTATTTGTATAGTATGAGGATCTGCATAAACCAATTTTGAATTAAATCGTCTTTCCCTATTTTCATTCGTTTTACAGCATTTGTCGTTTTTTGGTATTGTACATACTTAACTGTTCTTAAATCGAGCCCTGTTCGTTTAATATAATTTTGGGGAAGTTCTTTCTACTAATCGGCTTTATTTTTTTTTTATAATTCAATTTTTAGTTCATTGGTTATCTTGCTCCTCAGCGGTGTTGATTACTATCTAAAAATAACAATGACTGATCGCATAAAAATTTGGTATTAGTTCACATGAATTGGATGATAAAAACGAAAAATTTAGATCTAATACTTTTATGCCTGATGCCGATTTTTTTTTGTCCGAATGTCTTTTAACTAAATTAATGATTTGTTCATACCAGTTATTGATAGACGTCTCCAAGGTTCATAACAAAAATATGCCTTAAATTTAGTTCTAAACTGAAAACTTTGTTAGGATTTGTCTATTCTAGATTAGAAATACTTAAGAAACTAAAAATCTTAATTTATTTAGCAAATTTTAATTAAAAAACACCAGGTTAGATTTGTTTAGTGCTTGCGAACGAGTGGTTTGAAGTAATAATCAATTTAGTTGGCAGCAAATTGGGACAAGAAAATCGGTGTCAGGCATACGGTATAAACGTGTGAAATACAAAAATTGTAAAAAGGAACTATCTGGGGTCTTGTTTTTGAAATCGGTGGAAGTATCGCCAATTGGCATATGATTTGCTTTAGAATTCGCTATATTAAATTTTTTCGCCGGGTACTTTGATTATTTTTTAAAATTTCACTGTATATTTCTAATTTTTACCACTACTAAGTAAACAATTCCACCTGCGGTGCGAAGTATTCCAATAATGCAGAGAATTCTAAAGCAAATTGTGTTCCGATTGACAAATTCCCATCGATTTCAAGAATGGGGCTCCTGTTTTAGTCGTTAGAATGAAAGAGTACCTGAAAAAATGCACGCAATTAAGCACACTTGTGGATGAGTTGAAGATCTATATAGCGATCATGACACATCACGTAGGGATATTACATATGTTGTAAATAAACATATTATTTTGTAAATATGATTATTGCAGCGAAATTGCTACGCGAAATTATTGTTTCGCAAGCGAGGCTTGAATGTAATCTTCCGATTGTCAAACATTGTTTAAATATTAGTTAACCAACATTTAAAATTTAATTAATCAAAAAGGCTGCCAAATTAGTCATAATATTTAAATCATTGAATCACAAAATCAAACCGAAAACTGAAGCCAATAAGTTTTATTTAAATGATACTACCTGAATCTGATTGATGAGTTTGGATTTTGTGGCCAATCATATTTATTTAATTTTATGTATTTGAAGTCACAGATATTATTTTTTTAAGATTTACTTAAGTTAATTTAAATAAATAAACCTTTGTTTTTTTTCTAATTAAAATCATGTTTAAAACACTTGTTTAAAACAAAATGTTTAAAACATACCGCTTTGTTTAAAACATGTTTAAAACATTCGTTTTAAACATTTTGTTTAAAACATTGCAACCCTGTTTACAACAATTTCCAGATCGGCACACTGGACGGAATTTGTCACTTAGTACTAAACACTCCAATATATTTTTATATATACCAAGTTTTAGGAGTAAAAAATCTCGGCTTGGTTTGAAATTTTAGCCTCAAATTCGAAATCGAATGCACAAAACCACTAGGCGAAGGCAAACAATAGCTTTGTTTCAACCAACAATCTTGAAGGCTTAAAATCGTATCATTATCAGTTATACAACAGATATAGGACAGAAAATTTTAAATTTAAGAAAATCCTTTGACTACACTAAAGCTAATTTCTTGAACGTTAACACCGCCCTACACAACGACGATAGTTGGATGAATATTTCCCCAGAAGAATTTGACGAAATGTTAAAATCTCATCATGGAATGGAATTGAAATTCAATTTGAATTTTTGACTTATAGATGGCTAATACGTAAGAAATAGACCAATATACGGAACAATCACAATACACCATTACAAATTGAAAAAATCAAAGTGAAATTGAATGCTTAACTTTTATCTTCATTGCAAAAATTGAGAAAGCTCCAACTGAAGCTGCCATACTTCCGGTACACAGATTTCCACCAATTTTGCAAGGATCATCCAATAAATGGAAAAAGTTCAAGTATGAAGTTTCATTGCGAATAGTCAATTCGCCTGGACTGTAAGGATGCCGTGAAATTGGTAGGTTTAAGTTTTTTTTTATGAAAATTTATCATTTCCGGTAAAATTTAAAAACTGATCCGAACTAATTTGCAAAAATGAAAAACGGTCTATGGAAGTTGTCACATTCGGTGGACTGATTTGGCCAAACAACACTGAGACCTCCCAATTTAAGGTAAAAGCTAAGTATGAAGTTACACTCCATGTTTTGTTGCAAAATAATTGTCATTTCCGCTTAAATTTTGGAAACTGGTCAGGGACGATATTGTAGTAAAATAAAATTAGAAACTTTTAGTTCTTAATCGATTTTCTATGGCGTTAATCAGCAAGACACAACACATCATGACAGCAAAAAAGGTGAATTAAACGAGCGTGCGCAATTATTGCATTTCATCTAAATTCTTTATTATTTGTGACGAAATTGTATTTGCCATATTACTTTGCATGTGTGGCACATGTAATTTCATAATGCAGTTTGTGTAAAGTGTATTTTACACATGATATGTAAAATGCTGTCCCAAACTACAAACAGTCTACAAAATAATGCAATTTCGGCAGAAACTCGTTGAAATGAGTGTTGTGCTCAATATACGTGTGGAAAGGCCCATTTACAATTGCAATATAGAATAATCTCGAACAGCGATGCACAAGTATATAGGCGCGAGCAAGTTGTCATGCAGACACAGTTGTAATTTAACCGTGAACAATAGAAATTAAGAAGTAAAAAGTGAACAGTGTAAAGTAAAAGTGAAATAACAAACAATGATACAAAGTGATAAATTATGATATAGCGAAGAATTTGTTGAAGAAGTTAAAGGTGTTGGGAAATAAATTTTGTAACTTTAGTCCGTGAGTGCTTTATTTACCAAATTCATTACAAATCCATATCGAACGTTCGGAATCTTAACAATACCTTTTAAAATAGTGTTTGGAAAAAACCGACACACCTAGTTTCGATTAGCCGATTTGTGACAAAACGAGTTGGTTTATCTTTATTTAAGTAAAATGATTGTAAGTTTTCATATACAAATCGGCTTATTTGTGACGCTAACACAGGAGTATACCGTAATCAATATGGCATTTTAAATACTCATGATTTAGTCTGGCAAGATGCATTAAAGATAATATTCCGGTAGCCGACCAAACGGGATCTCTCATTTTCGTTACCACTTAATGGTATGGTAATAGACTGTTGTGATGTGCATTTGTGACTTAACGACAATACATAATCTTTATCGGAAATAAATCATAAATCATATTGACATAAAATTAAACCCATGTTGCCGCCAAACGAAAAATTTAACCAAAATGACTCACAACTTTATCTAGAATTAGAATTTTACTTAGGGATTGAGGTCTTTTGCCCACTATTCAAAATCCGGAAACCAAAAGTCCGAATCCCGTTTTCCTAATTATTTAAAGCATTTAGTAAATGCTTAAAATAATTGTTGGTTCCGAATCAACCTGGATTAGAATTCTACATAAGTGGTTAAGAAATTTAGAAGTTTCATTCTATATAAAGACTAAATGGACTAGTTCAATTAAGCAATATCAAATTCCTTAAATGTGTTCAGAATTCATGTTAGCCAAAACTACATAGCCAAGATTCCATAAAATGTCAAGGTAAATTATACCATGATTGATGGTCTAATGGTCTAAATGGTCTAATTATAGAGCTTCCTCTAACGTAAATTCACGTTAAATCCCAATACAGTTGTACATACCAAGTTTGACCATACTTTGTTAAGAAATGGCCTAATTACATGCAGCATGGCCAAATTCCGGAAAAAACAGAATTTTTATAATTTATCAAGAGTAAGAGAGATAAATATTAAACTATCAATAAGTACATTGACCCGGAAAAAATAAATAAATAAATTTTAGTATTTACATTGCATATTGAAATAATCGGTTAGGAAATTACCGAGTTCCGCCCCAGGTGGCCATATTAGAGAACTTCTTCCAAAAATAATTTAAAAATACCATTTCTATCCAACAAACCCAATCCCATCATAATCAGTTAAGGAATTATCGAGTTCCGCGCCAGGTAGCCATATTCCAGAACTTCTTCCAAAAATAATTTAAGAATTCAATTTCGACCCATCATAACCAATCCCATCATAATCGGTTAAGAAAATACAGAGTTTCGCCCCAGGTGGCCATATTCCAGAACTTCTTCAAAAAATAATTTAAGAATCCCATTTCCGGGTTTATGGATTATGGATTCCCATAATCGGTTAAGAAATGGCCGAGTTCTGTCCCAGGTGACCATATTCCAGAACTTCTTCCAAAAATCATTTATGAATCTCATTTCCGACCAACATGTTCAATCCCATTATAATCGGTTAAGAAATGGGTTTCCACCCAACATGCAAAATCCCATCATAATCGGTTAAGAAATTACCTAGTTTCGTCCCAGCCCAGGTAGCGAGTGGATATTAGAGAACTTCTTCCAAAAATCATTTAAGAATGCCATACCTAACCTAATAGGCCAATACCACCATAATCGGTTAGGGAATGGTCGAGTTCCTTGCCAGGTGGCTATATTCCAGAACTTCTTCCAAAAATCATTTCAGAATCCCATTTCCATCCAACATACCCAATCCCATCATAATTGGCTAAGAAAATACAGAGTTCAATACAAACAGCGAAAATTAAAATGGCGGTGCTTCCCTCTACACCGCATGCGATACACCAGAGTCCCCACCCAACGTAACGAATTCTTTGATCCTTTAGCTATCGAACGGTGTAATCAAATGTTGGATGTAGATGATAGATATATAGCTGCAGCTCAAACTGTATCTACTGATTTCGTTAACATCAGTTTTTTGAATTGCCTCCCTATGAAAGCAAATTGATGTATTCACACCAAAATATTTAAATGTCTTTAAAAAAATCCGGTTTTTGGATTTTTTAAGATTTTAGGAAAATCAAGATTTTAAAAAGCGGTTAAAATTCCGCTGCGGCATTTTGTAAAGCGGGATATTGAAAATCCAAATTTTAAAAGGTCGGGATTTTGATAATTCGAGATTTTGTAATTCGGACTCTCGTACCGATCCCTTTTACTACACTAATCACTTAGGTTGTTGGCACAACAATGCTAGCCAAAGTAAGAAACCAACCCTTCCTCCCACTTCTACAAGTTTAACAAAATCAGGCAGGTACTAAACAAAACATATATACAACCGGTATAAATGATTCCATAAAACTTATAACATTCGTGTATAGAAATAATTTAAATTACTTTATACAGAAATATTATATGGGCGTGTAAATTCTTTAAGATTTGACCAACATTGTAATCCGCTGCCATAAAAATCTAAAGACGAAAAAAAAACATATTAGTATGCGCCAACATTATGAGATTTTTAAAATCGATTTTCAGATGCTTGCAGATACCCGTATTATATTATATGCCCTATTTCTCAAAATGAAATGACTAGCCAAATAAATTTGTTTCGATGTTGGTACCCGTAAATCAATATTAATTATTTTATTTATACATTGAAAGAATAAATGTATGGTATTTCGCCAAAAAAAAATATATAGTGCGTGATTAGTTTTACATAAGTATTTTTATCGTCAGATTAATCAAAGTCGTGTTGTCGTTCGCAAGTTATTAACTAAATTGTAACCTGTGCGACCACTCAGAAGTGGTATATCGATCTGTGTGTATCATAATTATAGGCTGTCTAAAATAGATTTAAATATTAACCTTGGGTCAAATCACTAAATTAGTGATATTACTTTTAATAGTAATCATACAATAATAAAACTTTAATGACCTTTAATTTATTTTATATATGAGTGTATTACACTTTCTTTTCGCGGTTTAGCCTACATATACTCTATATATAATCTCTCTATATGTTATATTATACAACAAGATAATCTAACCGGTATATCATCACAAACTATAATAATTTAAACAGCCGTTGCTGTTTTCTTTCTTAATTTTAATCATTTTAATCAAATTAATCAATTTAAAGTAATTGTTTATTTAAAATAAAAACATTAGATTAATAAATATAAAATTTAAATTATTTTGCGCGACTTGTATGAAACAAAAACACCAACATTTTAATTTAAAACAATAACTTTAAATAAAATATATTAGCGTACGAGACGTAATGATGTTTTCATTATTACTATCTTTTTATTAAGTTTTATACTTTACAGTTTAACGAAACACACAACACATCATAAAAACACAATCTATTCGCGTACACTCAATGATGTCACTTAAAATCAATAAAAAAATATGTTTTTTTTATTCATATTATAGTTATTATATTTACAAACCAACCAACCAAAAAAACTACATATATACAACTAACAAAAAAAAAACCGACTCTATAGTGATTTTTGCTACAACATTTTTCGTGTATAGAATCAAAATCACACTGCGCGTTTTACACAAAAAAAAATCTCAAAATAATATTTTTCAAATATTCATATGTCGAAAAAGATTAGAAATAATTGAAATCACTTTTAATTTATTATTATTTATAACTTTTCTCTTTTTATTCTTTTACGAAATTTCACTTTTGCACTTTAAACAAAAAGACATCAAAGACATAATGACGACAATTACGTATGTAGTACTACATAGTTTTTTTTAACATTCTTTCACTCTGACGATCTCTTACACACCAAATATATGACTAAATTGTGTATTAAAAACAACATAAAACTCAATAATATAGATTTTTATAAATAATGAATGTACTGTATAAATCCAACCTCGGTAGAATAAGCCAGTAAAAAATTATTCTGCAGGTAAATAAACTATAAATAACTAAGTTTTTGACAAACAAACGACACTCACAAGACGTATCGGCATAATGAAGATGTAAAAAGATAAAAATCAAGATTTCTTTCGAAATTATTATTCGAGTTTTTTTTGGAAATATTCGTATCTGACCGTTTAAATTTCAACCAAGTTTATAATTCTTTTAGATTTTCATTTTCTATATACGATTTTTTTTATGTTTCTACATATTTAATGTATGTAATGTATTGAGAATATTAAAAGTTCGTTTGTTAGTGGTTTGCTGAATAGTTTTTTAGTTTATAAATAGGAATATTAAAACTAGCAAGAAATAATTTAAATGTTATTATCAACTTTTAAAAGTTATTACTTTTTATAAGACGAGTTAAGAAAGTAATAATTGCTTTAAGTGCATAAGGCTATTACGTTAATTGTAATCCAAAAAAAAAATATACTAGAACGGTTCGACGTCATAGAATATTGAAAATTGGATGTTACCCAATCGGAAAACGTTTAAAATGGGGTACCATCGTATCCCCAACAATATTTATTCAAAAACGTGTTTCTGACCACAACGTTTATATTTAAAACGAAATACTGCTGGCACTACTCCCAAAATTATTTTGATAATTAAATATTGATAATATAAACATGCAAGTAAATAAAACCACCAGTTTAAAATAAAAATAGTTTAAAATAAAATTCTATTCGCTCGCTATTAAAACAAATTAGTAAAAAATGGCAAAATTTGTTTTATGGGGAACACGATAAATAAATCAATTCTACCATTAAATAAAACAATAAAATGGACTATTATTTGATTCCGTTTATAAATTCGATTAATGCACCAAATTTTATGTTATCGAAATGTTGGACGAAAAACCATGCCAGCGTATACGTTTTGACTGGCAATTCACGAGTTTGCAGCACGGGCATTATGTAGAGGAACATTATCCTGCTGGAAAATCCACTGAAGAAACCCAAACACCATATTCTTATTGGATACAAAATTCAATTAAATAACACCCCAATATGAAATTGCACCCCATCCCATACCATTACTCCCCATGAATAGATCAAGAAAATAATAATTATAGCCCTCAGATTCTTCTAAGTAAAAATTTTTTCATCCGAAAATACCGAATATTCTTGTTGTTACTTGCGTACAGGGTTTTGTGTTGGTTTCTTTTTTAAATTTGTTGAATTTTAAAAATGAAGCACTTGAAATTGCTCTACGAACTGTCGATTTGCTGGCAATAAGTCCAGCTGTCATTCTGATTTTGTTGGTGGAAACGGCTGAATTGGACGCTAGGCGTTTTGATTTTTATATGATTCTCTTTCGTACACGATTTGTATCACACAATTTTGATCGCAGGCCGGAAAAGGGATATTCCAAGAAAAAAAAACAAAGAAAAGTGAAGTTAGATTGCTATGTTTAAATTTCTATTCATTACTTTTTTACTGAGTACTAATTCCTGTCTCTTCTCAATAAAAATAAAGTAAAATAAAAAGTAAAACAGTAAAATTTACGGTTAAAAGTAAAATTGCAAGTGCCACTAATCAAGGAAACCGCAATGTAATTGTGGATATGTGTGTTAAGTGATATCCCTTTTTCAAACAAGAAGAAAATAAATTGGCTCAACATAAATCCAAACCACACAAATGTGTGAGTAAAAATCATAGTATGTAATGGTGTTGTTATTAAAACATTTCGCTTCATTTGAAGTACAACCAAAACAATTGTGGGTATAGTTATAGTGTTTTTTTCGGGCAAAAATAAGTTAAAAAGGAATGCACAAATGTGTAAGTTGGTTCAAAAAACATACAAAAATAAATTTTTGACATAGTACTTTTGCCGTGCCCGCACAATTTTGTAACCGGGCAGCAAAAGGGATATACATATAACATAAATATGGATGCGAAATCTAATTTATGTACATAATTTATATCCCTTTTCCGCCCAGACAAACTCTTTTTCTACTTCATTATAAGTCCAGCACGCACAAATGTGTATTAAAAAATAACAGGTTGCAATGTCTTCCGGAATTTAACGGATCTCAGTTAAATCGTAATTTTTTTTGAAAAAAGAATTATAATTTGATAACATAACATATAAATTATATAAGATATTAATTATTAGTTTTTGATAACATATTAATTATTTTATTATTATTATAGTTATAGTGTTATTTTTCGGACGAAAACAATTTAAGCAGCATGCACAAATGTGTATGTTGGTCCAAAGCCATACAAAAATAAATTTTTGACATGATTCTTTTTCGCTACCAACACAATGGTGATGGCAGGGACGTTGTTTGATGTTTTAGGGTGCACTTCTTTTTTTTCATATCTCTAATATATATTTTTAAATTTTAGCGACTACAATTCTGCATGTCTAAATGTTTTGATGCGTAAATATCTGGTCTTAGAAAAAATAAAAATGAAAATAACAACAAAAATTAACGTTGCGCTGTTTTTTTATTTTCTAAGAGAAAGTTACGGGTTGCTTATGTCTTTACCTTTTGAAATTACCTTTTGAAATCAATGTGGATTTTATGTTTCATATAGAACAAAATTGATGTGTTTTATGTATGTACTAGAGATATGAAACAGGATTGTATTGTTTATTTGAAGTTTAGAAATGTCATGTCATGCAACATCAGTGTTGTGAACTTCATTATAAGAAATTTTATGTACATACACTGAGCGAAATAGCTGTATGGGACAATTTAATTTAATTTGAATATTTGCCAATGCAGATTGCATATACCATATCGTCGTCCCAGAATTACAGGGTCCTAATCGGCATTTTTTGAAAAAACGAGATTTTGATGTTAAAAAGTTCTATATTATCATATGTATGTATAGTAATCGTATTATGACTTTAAATAACAACAAATCGAAGATATTAGCAAAATTACAAAATCCTATGCGACTTTTGAACAAAACTTGTAGCACAAGCTTCTATGTGATTATAGAACTTTCAAAAACTTTACTATATTTATAGTTTAGACGAAATATAAGGGCAAATATTGTAAAATTCTACAGAACTTCCACATCAAAAGTTAAAATCGTTTTCGACAATGTTAAAATTTATGCCGGTTGTGGACCAAGAATATTTCAAAAATTTGATTGATCGAAAATCAAAATCGAACTAAAACTTTTTAAACCTATGTTCCTAGTCTACGAGTAATATGAAGTATTGTGATTTTAATTTAAAATTAATGACTGAATTTTTATATAAATACATACATACGAGTATGTTAAAGAAAATGAATATTTTATTCTTTGTTTTTTTTTTTACTTATTTTAATAAATTAGAATGTTTCTGTCTTTTAATAAACAAACATAAAATACATATTGTCCAATTTTTCCAACCATTTTCCCAAAACTATATAAATATTTTGAAGACTCTCTTTGAAATGAAAATTTTAAATGGACAATGAACCTATTTCTATATATTAAAATTAATTTTACAAAGTTTTATGTGCGCTTAGAACTTTGTTCAACAGAAAAAAACAATTCCTTTTAGTAACATAGTTCTATCATAAAATTGAAAAGTGTTTTCTTTAATGAAAAAAAAAATTATATCACGAAAAGTTTTGAATTTTCCATAAATATATGATTACAGATTTTACAAAAACTAAATATATTGCTTTGAAATTTATTGAACTAAAAATAAAGCAATTGAAAATATTCAATCAGTGATATCTCAAAACCACTCTTATATAACATAGAACTCTATAATCCTAGGACGACGATATGTAGATTTCAATTCGGTTAGTTTGCATTGTACCTACATCGTTATGTATAGCAGTTTATTTTGATTGGTCGAAGGAAATAGCTATATAGGACAAAACTTAGAATTCATTTATTTTATTCACTAATAACAAACATATTAACAAAAAGTGCCCTTTAGTAGTTTGTATAGAGAACAGAAATATCAATTTTTGAACATTCCTCTTGAATGACTGTCTTATAAAGTAGTAAATTGACGTCTATTTTTGAAGACTCGCCGAATAAGAATTCTCCACAGATTTTCCTTTGGATTTAAGTTCGGACTATTAGCAGGTCACTGCAGCACTGGTATATTTCGTGACAAAGAAAAATCCTTCCTGTACTTAGCAGCGTGTATATGCGCATTATACTGCCGAAATGCCAAAATTTATGAAAACCAAAACACATTCAATTTATGAAAAACAAAACAAATTGGGGATTTGCCTCAATAGCAGAAACCACTCCATGCAATAAGTAACCCTTCTTGAAAGTTGCGCGAATGACATGATTGAGGTGACTCACGAACATCTCGCCAATAATTCTGGCATCCATATGGTTCGGCAAAATAAAATTGTTTTTCATCCGAAAAAATTATTGATCGCTACTCTTTCACATCATCAATTTCTCAGCAAATTCCATTCTCGCTGATTTATGGCGTGGCAGAAGTTAAGGTTTACGAACCGTACCCATTTAATATTTCAGATTAACATCCTCATTTAAAATATGTCCTATTCTTCGTTTAATGACATTCAAATGCAGGTCACGCTTTATTTGGGATGGTCTGATATTTTCCTGACTGCAATATGCCTTATTTCCCTTTTACTTCTTCCTTCAACTACAGGCTTTGGTCCTTGCCTTTTTATTGTGGCATAGGTTTGGGGATTTTTATAAGTTTTAGGTTGTGTTTTTATTTCTCCGTAGTTTTGTGGCTATCTGGACGAATGGTAGCGTCAGATTCCCAAAAGTATTCGATCCTTGCTAGTTCATCGGTCGATAGTTTTATTCCTCGCGGCATAATTCTTTAACAATTACTTTTGAGTAACAAAAATTCAACAATTCGCTTCCGAATATTCTTTTTTTTTTTGCTACACAATATTAAAATTAGCAATAAATCACGTTTAAAAATGTACTTGTCCCACATAGCTATTTCCTTACAAGTTACTTTGTCCCATATAGCTATTTCGCATAGTGTATTTCCGAACGAATGAATAATCGTCACATGAATGATTAAAATATATTTCACTTAAATTTAAAACACATGCTTTAATTTATTGATAATTTAACACCCCAATTATCATTCCTACAAAAATATACGTTTCTTTTCGATTTGGTATAAGTACATCAACAAAACAATGTACGAAAAACTGAATTTATTTAAAATGATGTATGTAGCCCTCCTATAACACGGTAGATAGGTTCCCATAATATGGCGTGTTATGTGAAACCGTGTTATAAGAGACTAGAAGCTAGTATAAAAAGGGAGGTTAAGTTCTATAATATACTAAAACAAGATTTTCTCTTTTTAATTTCGTATAAGACACTTTATCATTCGCAAAAAAAAACAAAAAATTAAATACATATCAAAATTTCACTACAATTAATCTAACCATTATTATATAATTCTCTTCATCATCACTGTCTTCAATAACAATAAACGAGAACGTTTATTTGGTTAACCGATGATGTCAGTTTACTTTCTGAATTTTGTTCGGTATTTAGATTTTGCGCACCTTCTGCAATCTTTAATTAAACTGTAATCTGTCCGTCTATATCCACGATAACTTGAGAACGGATCAAGATATCAATTTAATTTCTTCACTTAAAGTTCAAGCAATTCATGGGATAGAGTCCTATTGATTTGGACATTTGTGTTTAGTGTGTTCGGAGATATGTAGGGTTTTGTTAACCCCCTTCTTTAAAATTGATAGAACTTTTCTTTATTTTCTATTCTATTTTCGTTCCATAGAGCATGTGAATGTGGAATAAAAATATATCTCGTGTGGATGTGAGTTTGTGCGGGTGGTGTGGTTATGGGGCGGTAGAAGTGATGGTATGGGAGATGGTAAAATCTTGTTTTAGTATCTTTTAGAACTTAACCTGCCTTATTATACTAGCTTCTAGTCTCTTATAACACGGTTTCATATAACCCTTTTGTGATTTACTAATACAATTTTGCGGGTAGGGCAAAAGTACCTATACATACTATGGTTTTATACTTACACATTTGTGTGGGTTGGACTAAAACTGAGCCAATTTTTTTGTTTTCTTGGTTGAAAAAGGGATAACACGCCATACTATGGGAACTTATCTACCGTGTTATAAGAGGGCTACCTACATCATTTTAAAAAAATCAGTTTTTCGTAATTGTATATCTCTTAATATTATATCTACTTAGTTCTTTATAGACAACAAAAATGCTTATAGAGTTCGGCTCCGAACCTTTCCCGTCTTTTGCTCTATGTCCTTACAAGGCCGTTGTAGATTTCATGATATGATGATAAGCACTTTTGTATTTCCGATTTGAATTTTCAACTTCTATCAGTAGAAGGGTCTGTATTTAAGAAAAATGATTCCAACTTTTCGGCTAAGTTTAAACCTTCTTATACCTCCTTGGGATACCATTTCTACCAAATCTATGCTTCTTTGTCTTCTTTTTTCACTAATAAATCTTACACGCCCCCATTAGCCATATCAACAAAACCTTCTTGCACGTTTCCTGTTTCAACTGATGTTGGCTATAACTTCTTTCAACATGCATCTAATGTTGTAATTTTCAAGTGTTTTAGCGATAAGGATATGATATAGAGTGCCTAATTGAAAATTATTTCCAAGCTTCAGTTACATGAATAGTCTTAAACGTATAAAAAATACCTTGATCCAATGAAGGATCAATGATGTAAATTAGGAGGTAAAACTACTATTTGGACGTTAGAATTACTTAAGATTTGTGTATGATGACCTGGAGTTATCTAATAGAAATAGTTAGCTTTGAAGTCTAATTTTTTTTTGTTTTAAAAAGTTTCTACCTCTGGTACAAAACAATTTAGAAACCAATTTCTAAATAAATCAGCGGTTACCCCAAGCTTTTGAATTCGCTGCTCAATATGCCGGCAATGTATTTTTATTTCTTTTAGTTTTTTACGCCAAGACCACTTTTCATAGATAACTCATAGAAAACCCTGACTATACTCTTTTAGCGCTCGCTCTTGCGAGCAAGCTTATACAAAGACTTAGGCCGTCTGTCTGTTGGCACTATCACAGCAAAAACTGTACATACCAGAGAGCTCAAAATTTGCACACAGATAAATACTACTCTAAAAAGGTCACATTTAAAATTTGAGAAAACTAGGTCAAGTAGTTTTCGAGATATTCAACTTTTTCTAAAAATAGAGGTCACACAGATGCGGGTGTCTACTTTTTTTTATAAATTTTCAATTATTATTCTAGGCATACTTTTATCTATAATAAATAGAGTGTTATTTCAAAACTAGTTTCTGTAATTTTTTTTTGATTTGCTTAAGATTCTATTCATTTTTTGTCTATTGGGCTAATTTGTTGTATTAGCACCTTAGTTGTTTCAGAGGTTTTACACCTATGTCCGTCTGTCTGTTGCATTTTTCCTATTTTATCGAGCGCTTGTCGGACAATTTCAATTGTCCGCTTCTACTAGTTTTATAGTAATAAAATTTTCCGCGAGACCACAGGGGGTCCAAGTCTTTGTAGAGATATGTAGGTTTATAGTTACCTGACATAAAAAAAATGATTTTTTCTGTCAAATAGAACAATTTTTTCATCTATATCAACTTTTTGCTGTTTATTGGCAAATAGAATATATCACATTAAACATAAATAATACTAAATATAATCTTTTGTAGTGAATATTGGATTGAGCTTTTATGATAAAGGATTGAATTGCGTCGACCAAGTCTGCGATTTGTTTCGAGGTGTAGACGTGCACATACTTCATGATGATGGGGGCGTCTGTGATGTGGTTACAGTACTATTGCTTTCAGTCAAATATGATTGAAACGATATAGAATTGAAGGGATAATTTGTGGTTGAATTTGAATAATTTTATTTGATACTTGTTAGGAGAATCTGATTGGATTAGTTAATCATTGCATTAAACTGTTTTAATTTTATTATTTATACTGCAAGATTACACATTATTATTATTATTGCAAATAGTAAAAAAAACTGATAACAATAGTTATATTATAAAGAAATTATTATACTTTTTTTAGGGTCCTGATTACTGGACATTATACCATAATAGATTAAACAATTGTGTTTTTTTGTGCTAACCGTCATTTAAACTAACAATTTACTATTTAGGTGTCTGAAACCGGGTCAATTCTGTAATATTTAATATACATTTTCTACACCTCCATCTTGTAATATGTAAAAGAGTGAACGGATGGTGGTCGCGCACTTCAATCAATCAAAAACCTATAATTTGTTTGTTTCAGATTTGAAACAATTTTTAACATATTTGAATTCAGAAAATACCTTTTTTCATATTTTATCAGTAGGCAATCGCAACTACTGCGATTCACTTTTCGTGTTTTCCTAACGCCATAGGCACTCAAATCGGAGACGTACAGGTATAGGATAATTTTAAGAAATCTCGTATTTCGTCAAACGGTCATAGTTGGAGTCATTACGTTACCAATCGAAATTAAATATTTTCATTATTATTTGGCATTTCCAAATTGTATAAGTTGTGGCGCGCCAACTAAAATTTTATATTATGTTATTGTTGACAGTCAGGTACAGAAAAGGCCAACCAAATTGGTGGTAAATTACGAATTCGAATAAACTTGATGAATAATTTTGAAATGTAATCTTCGAGACATATTAATATTTTATTAATACGCGGCATTAGACAATTACTTTTCATTTCAGTCAAGAATTTTAAAATTTAACCCAAACAGTTCGAGAGAGTATTTAAAGTTCAGGTTATGTGCTGAATATACTAACAACTAACATTTGACTTATACAATTGAGGTTTCGATGTTTATTGACAGTAAAATAATTATTTATCAGATTTCAAAAAATCTACGAGTATGTAGGTGTGACACCCACATATTAGATTGAAATGGGTAAAAAACAGGTCATTTTTAATTACAATTACTATAAACAAAACAATGATCATAATAATATGTATTAATTATTTTAGTATAAATGCCACAGACTGCAATCTCAGTTCACAGAAAATAAAAGAGGATCGATTGTGTCGATCGGTTTTAAAATATAAATTGGATGAAATTACAAACATATGTTTTACAGCATCATATCAACAAAAAAAATAATAAGAAATTTGAAAAATCAAAACGAACAAATCCAACTTCAATTAATATAAAAATTGTTTGTTTCTAAAATAAAATTGTGCACTGTACTAAAAAAATTTGAATAGACAACAACGAAGTAAAAAACTAATAAAACAGTCGCGTCGATTCATACAAGTATTTTTGATTTCTGTATTTTCTTTTAAAATGTGTAAGAATAAAAATAAAAAAAGTTAAGAACAAGTCGAAAACGAAAAACTTACATCGTCATATTTTATAAACAAATAAGAATACTAAAGGTGTATATTGTGTAGTAAATAAAAATAAAAGCTCGTGCTTATTTTATTTTTCAAATACAGTAGAACGTAAGAAACAAGTACGAAAATTAAAATTTTTTATTGTGCGGTTTAACACAAAAAACAAAATATTTTTAGCCTGTCTTTAAATGTTTAGCCATAATGTTTTTTTTTTATTTATGTTAAACCGCAATTAGAAAAAACTTAAAAATATACATTTAAAAACGAAATATCTATTTTTATTTGATTTCACAAGGTACTATACTAAAAATGAAAAACTAAATTAGTTAGAAGTAATTAATGCCGAAATAATATATAATATTAATTGCTTACAAACACAGTCTGTATAAAAACATAAATTCGCAAAAATTTAAAATATTTACTGCAATAAAAATAGTTGGCAATGCTATATTGTAAAAATATACCAATTATTACCAATTATTACTACCAAGTAGTACTTGATTATCATCGGTATAATTGCAAAATATTTATCATTAGTCATGTTTATGTCAACTATCGCTTATACTCGACAAAAATATATAGCATGTATAAATTACAATAATACTATAACAAATTACTAGTAATTTTTATTACAAGATTAAACGTACGATAAGAATCGATAACAATTTATCATTTTATCTATAAATCGACCA
Organism: Nephrotoma appendiculata; assembly: GCA_947310385.1. Classification (NCBI taxonomy): domain Eukaryota; kingdom Metazoa; phylum Arthropoda; class Insecta; order Diptera; family Tipulidae; genus Nephrotoma; species Nephrotoma appendiculata. The sequence goes on from OX371223.1 coordinate 32,357,681, forward strand.
ATATTCCAGTTTATTGATATTATTATACTTATGTACTTAATAATTACAACTTTAATATTCGCATCAATAAAAAACAATAAATTAATTTTTTTGACATTCAGTGCAACAATAATTATGAGAAAATGAGGTGAGTAAATAACCGAGCCGATTGGGTACCTGAAATGTTAATAATATGTTTCCAAATGTTTTTGATAGCATACTAAATTTCTTCTAATATTATATGTACGTCTGATATGTTTTGGGGAAGAATTGTTTGACAGATGCTATGTGACCAACGGAAAGGACTGTTTCAAGCAAAAAATTTAGGGCAGAGAATAAGAGTGTGACGACTTTGAGAAAATTGAAATCGTTAAGCCCATTCATCGGCAAAAAAGATAAGGTAAACTTGCCATTTGCCAATACCAACACCGCTTGCGACGTTAAATACCTTATAACCTATAATTCTACCGTAAGAATCAATAATTTCACTTTGAATAGTTGTGCTGCTTCAACTGAAGTACAAAGGCTTAACACTGTCGGTAAGAGCTTAAGTTAGATAAAAAATTAATGTGCTTTTCGTCATATTAAAATCAATTAAGGAGCAGTTTTGATTAGCCTCGCGGAGCATTCTAGTGACAGGCTCATTCTTATTGTAATCAGTTCTATGATGGTAGATTCGAAAGTTAGGTACCGTTCTCAAATCTCACGAGTTTACATTTAGATTGATCTTTTGTAATAGAACAGGAGAATCGTTAGCGCATAAGTTACCAAAATATTTTTAGCATGTTAGTAATTGAAAACCATGTCTGCAATAACTATTTATTTATTTAAAGAAATCTATTCTGTGATTTATATAACGCTAATTGTTTAATATATTATTCTCTGTGCTTTTTTATGTCAAAATTGGAAATTTGCTTAAGTTCAAATACAATTAGAGTTTTGTGTAAGTCCAAAGTGCAACACAGAGTTAGGTATCTTAGTGAGTAGTTGGGTATTAAAATTACGTGCAATTACTAATTTGGTAAGTTATAATATAAGTTCTTGCTCTAATTTGTTAAATGTCATATTTTTTATGTTTCTTATATATTTTTTATAAATTAAAATAAACGATTAGTTGCTAAATGTACATTATCAATTTCTAATGGAATAAGGCAATATGCGACTTTATTTATAACATTATAATTTTGGACTTACGGATTTTTCTATATTTTAAAAAAAATTATTTTCATCTCATTAAACGGTCCTATCCTCTTCATTAAACGGTTTTAAAGCGAACTAACAATGAAATCTTATACTTCAATGAAAATAGTCACGTGTTTTGAAAATGATGAACATGGCCCTGGGACGAAAATTAACCATCGAAAATTTAATACAGCTCGATTTTAACAAGCACCGTTCATGAAGATGGATCGTTGGCAATCGCAAATACCACTCAGCTAAGTAATAATTCTCAAATATTAGAAACACATGAGACATTACAGAACCGCGATAACGAAACGTTCGAACAAATAACATCTTTGCCTATTCAGTGACGTTCAAATTGACCACCACGTTGAAAATTCATCCATTTATAAAGATATTTCCATACACGTAAACCAGGAAACAGCCTGTACTCCAATGGACCACATCGAAGAACATGCGTCCTAGCCAAATATACAACTTATTTCGTCAGGTTTGTACTAAAATACAATTTTGTTTCAAAACGTTTAAATATGTATTATGTTAAACCTTTTAACAATACTCTCTTAAATGCGGCAATATTATGGACCCCAGAAAAAACAAAATCCAAAAGATTTAATGTAAATAAAAATGAGTGGAAAATAAAACGCAATGCTAAGCGCAGAGAGAAGGAACTGCCTATAATAAATCGAAACAAAACACCAACGGCGGATGGAAATATGGCATAACTACACCAACTAAATCTCTAGAGCCTCGGTGCAACTGTTCGATGTCAGAAAAGTCAAGTTCTATTTTTAATTGTTTCGAAATTACCGAGGACGATCAATTTTCAATATTTAAAGAATTTTGGGTTGTCTTGGGGTGATAAAACTATTAGTAAAGATAGTAATATAGATAGCAGTAAAGCAAAGGTTCTGATTGCGGTGAAATAATGAGGATGGGATTTCGCGGCGAACAAATTAGCTCAGATATTTTTTTACGAAAATCCAATAATACAAAACATAGGGTGTGCAAAAATTTGTTTGTTGGTACCCTTGGTATTAGCCATAGCACCATTCTAAACTGGATTAATTGCAAAAACGAAGAAGTATGTGAGCCTATTAGCTGAAATAATCATTGAGCCTACTATGTTCCAAGCACGATCGAAACTTATAAAAGATTGTTTACGATGTTTTTTCGACTGTTTGGTAAAAATGGAATCACACTATTACCAAACATCAACCAGCAAGATGTATTTAGAACCGGAATGGACTAGTAAAAGAGCCGGATAGAGCCGGATCAAGAGTACAACAATAACTGGTGTTCAAAAAACAATATCGCGCTAGCTTCAATAGCAGCATTTTGCAATTTATTTGACCGGCTTAATTTATGTTTACATCAGCCAAAAACGGACGAATGCGACATTTGCGTGGACCACAAAACTAAAAATGTTAAAGATGCTATTTATAAAAAGCAAAAAATAAAAAAAAATTAGCTAGAACCGAAAAGATAAAGCACAATGAAAGTAATATTGAAAATTTGTTCACCATGAGCTTACAGAGTGTTTTATAAATCCAACATTTAACGCATACTCACAAAAATTGTCAAAATACCAGTTTATAAGTAATTCTCTCTTTAACAACCTGCCCCGTTAAACAACCTGCCCCGGCATCCCCTACATTTATTTTATTTCATGTTTTGCTCACTTTGCTTAATTCAATTTCAAAATGAATAGAAGATTATTAGGCTAAAGTTTACTTTACGTATACTAGAGGGGGAAGCTAAATTTTTACGGAAAATTTTTTTGATTTTCCGGAAAATTTTTCACTTTTTTTTATTTTTTCAATATTTTTTTTTTTATTTTATTTATTTCCATTAAAAATAATTGCTTCGTCAACCTTGCAGACACAGATCAAAGAGTTTTTATCGCTCTTATTGCTTGTTCTGATATGCAACAAATGTTAAAAAAATCAACTTTTGTAAAAATAATTTTTTTTAATGTAATTTTAATTCGTTGTATACCTTAGAAGATGAAGGCTGCCGCCCCAAACCCCAGCTTTTCCAGAATTTGTACAATTCTTCAAGTGTCAAATTTTATTTATAATTTTAAACTAAGTAAAAAAAATTGAAAAAATTCAAAATTTTCCTGGAAAAATTTAATTACATATGTTTTTAATAGTTTTGTAAAATCATTTCGTAAATAATTTAAAAAAACATTTTATTTCAGTTTTTTACTTTTCTTAAAATATTTTGAAAATGAATTAAAAAGTGCACATATTAAATCAACTGTTATTATTTCATTTCTATCAACTTTTTCAAATCATTTTCATAATGAATTAAAAACACTTCTTTAAATTCAGAAAAAACACTTTTCTTAATTCAACTTATCTTAATTCGGGTAGCCGTTCACACTTTTTAATTTGCGGCGAAAATGTTATCGCCGAACGCGTTCGGCACAAATTTTTGTAAATGTGAAGCACCTTTATATTTAAAAATTTTAAAAATAATTTTTCAGGATATTTTTAAAGCTGTCCTTTGATAAATTAAAGTCAAATAGGTCGTCGATGATGCTGAATGATTTAGAGTTAGAAAACCTATTAACCGGTTTCAAATTTAAATTAAAAGTGAGAGTGTTCTTTTTTAAGTGATAATTTTTATTTTTTTTTGGACTAGTTTCGAGAGTTCTCTCTTCGTCAGCTATATCTTTTATTCTCAGAGAATACAGAAAAAACTGACGAACAGAGAACTCTCGAAACTAGTCCAAAATAAAAAAAAAATGATCACTTAAACAAAAAAATATTCTCCTTTTTAATTAAATTTGAAATCTCGTGATAAAGTGCACAACAAAACAATGGCTATTAATGGGGTTATATTTTCTCCATTGCTTGTGGAATGGTGTTCTAGTGCTAAAAACTAATGGTTTCGAAATGTTCTGCAAGGTATATAAATTGATATGTTTTTCGAAATTTAAGCCGAATCAACGTGACCAAGCAAAACGTTACCAATAAAGACGGACCTAAGAGAAGTCGTCTATTTTCAAGCGTGTATATTTTATAATCCGTACTCGACGCTTGCTGAACTGCTTCAATCATCTTTATGTGAACCACACTTGACTATTATATCGAGCAGGGGTCTAACGAAAATGGAATAGAGAGCCTTCGTGACATATAAGGATCATCGAATTCTTTCGACCAAAATGATGACTGAAACCAAATCACGAACAGAACTGGCTCAGGTAACGGCATTGGGACTGCGCATTTTTTCGTAAGTAGGGGATTGCTTGCCATTTGCCCACATTCAAGTCAAGGCTGCTTTTGGCACACAATGTGAAGAAGCGGTTGAGTTAGAGATAGAGCCCGTCCAACGGAGATTTTACGGAATTTAGTACTGGGTGTGTTGAATAAGTTCGGTAAATCTATATGAAATAACGGTAATACAAAATTTCATTTTGGAAAATTTCATAAGCCTTTTTATTCTATAGAAAAAAATTCATCCAAATCAATTGTTTCATTTAATTTCTGTATGTGATTGGGAAGGAACACCTGGAAAATATTGAACATCATGTTGTGATCTTAATTTTAAAGAAAAACGCGATCTTGCGGGTCGAAATTACTACGTCTAATGCGCACGTGCTCATTAAATCACTCAAAAAAATTAAATGAAACAGTTGATTTGCTTGTAATTTTTTCGGTAGACTAGAGGAATAGAAAAAGAAAATAAAAAATTTCTTCTTTCTTGCCATCAAGTCATATAGATTTATCGAATTTATTGAACACCCCGCGGTTCGTTTCCGTTGTAAATTTCCAACAAACGGTAGAAATATCCGTCGCTGAAATTATGACAATCCATTGGGAACAGAAATTTTAACAGCTAAATAATGCTCCTGCAGAATCGAATTCAAATCATTTTCGTCAAACTACATTCATCGATATGCGTAACGATATCTTTATCCCACGGTCAGTCATGTCATGAAATTCATGGCTGACGGAAGCACTACCCCGGAAATTAATAACCCAGAAATAACTCTCCGATTATGATTATTATTGAGTTAGGTCCTTCATAAACACTATTGTTCCTTATGTTTTTTGTGAGCAGACTACTGTACAGACCGCCAATGTGTGAGAGCAAACAATAACGACAAATTTTCTAAAAATGCAATATCATATCTCAATTGTCATCCATTGCGTCCAAGACGACTCCAGTATATCTATACTGGAGATAGATATAGATATATACTTTCTAATGCTACTAATTTTTCTTCATAGCGAACTATTGCTATTTAAATTAGTTAAATATTTTAGAATATGTACTCCAATTAAGTACATATTGTGTTTTTTGCATGTACTAATAAAAGGAATTTTTTAAAACAAAGCTTATTTCAAAATAACCTCTAGTTTGTGCAATCAAGTTAAATGTGTTCCAAAACACGATCCGTCGGGTTTTAAAAGGTGTCGAGCACCTAAATTACACGAAAATGAAACATGTACTAAAATTATTGACAAGACATAAAGCTGCACGACGTGAATTTGTTAAGGCAAATATGAGACAGGACTGGTAGGTAATTGAAAAAATTTAGTAACTATTATTAATAGTTTAATTATTAGTTTAATTTTAGAAACCATTATTAATTAATAGGTGATTTTTTCCGATGAAAATAATGTTTTATCTGGATGGGCTAGATGGTATTCAGTACTATTGGAGGGATCTTATCTTACATAAGAATGGAAAGTATGCCTGACAGGATTCTGGCGTTGACCGAGAAGAAAAGGGAGCCGTCAGCATATTAATTTTTTTTATTTTTTATTTAATTTATTGTAGTTTGAACGTCTAATAAAAACTGATTATGTTGTGTTAATGAAGTTTTCGGCGTTGTGTTTCGCTGAGAAAAAAATTGGTCGATTTACAACGATAATCGTTCCACTAGTAAATTTTAATGTTTCACATTCATGTAATGTTTCTGGATTATTAAATTCTTCGATTAATATTTTCGTTGTATGCCTGCACAAACTTAATTATAAATTATTATTAGCTACCCGCCTTTCGTGATGGACAATAACAAATCAAAATTCTGACAAATTTCTCACATTAAATAAAATATTTAATGTGAGACGGCACAACACTTTCCGTTTACTATATTACTTACAATGGTTTAGATTTAATTAAATATTCTAATTTAGTACGTGAATGTTGCGGTAAGAACAAGACGATTCGAAAAATTCGAAGAATTTTCGAATGATTTAAATACTGTCCTTACTGCCTAATTGGAAAGTAATAACTGAATAATTGATGAAAAACAAATCTAAATAGCCGTCACTGAATATGCTTAACTCTGGACTAAAATTCGATTATATATTATAAAGGTTAAATACTGCCTTAGACAACAATATAAACTAATATTAATAATTTACTCGATTTGTTTCGACACAAAATCAAATCAACATTGATTTAAAAATCGACTGTTGACGTGACACGAACATGTACGTAAACTTTACTTAGAATAATCATGTCTATTTGCAAAGCGGCGCCCTAATTCTCTAAGCAGCAAGATAATTTGTAAACGTGTAAACGTTGAATTGCAGACCAATATAAAATTTAAAACGGTTACGATAAATAAATATCAAAACTTAGCACATTCTTATGATTTAAGTAGATTCAAATTTAGAATTTGTGGTCCCCATATTTTTCGTTCCCACTTTAAATTCAACATTAATTTTATGGATACGAGTTATTCTAAATAGCATTTATTCGCAAACAATAGTTCAAGTTATTATGGGTTGTGGTTTGGGTAATTTTACAGGCAAAAATTTTATACAATAAACATTTGAATGAGAACTATTGACATCAAGTGAACAAGATAACTTTAAACGTCAAAACGAAACTTTAATTAATTTTTGTTCTTAATAACTCAAAAAATACAATCTCTAGGAATGTAAATTATTGAACATATAATGGAACTAAATCGTGAACATTTTCGTGCGATTATTTTTTACAATGCTGCGTAGATGGACATTTGGCCGTCAAAAAATGTGTTCTTGTTGGATCCCACATAATTTGTCAAATGTTCAAAAAAGACTTGTGTCAACTGGTCGAAATAAATGCTCAAAAAATATGATCGCGGTGCTTCAAAACATGCCTATAAGCAGTCGACGGTATGGGTGTTCCAATATGAAAAAAACCCAACAAAATTTGTTCGCGCACGCAGCACTTCGCCTGTTTTTTCGGAAAACTGGACATGTCGCAACCGTACAATTGGTGCAACCGTCAATTCTGAATAATACACAACCATTTCTTGGCCAGAAGAGTCTTCGGCGAAATAAGAAAAACCGACCAACCGCCGACGTCGGAACATTCTTCACCAGGACAATGCGGGCTCTCACACATCGGCACAAACTACTGTATATTTGAGTGAAAACATCGAATAATGGGTCATTATTCACGCAAACCAAAAATAAATTGCGAGGCCTGTGAAGAAGGTTAATGCGTTCAAAATGCATGTTTCGGAGGTACCTCAATTGAAATGAAAAAATTTGCATCGGAAGTTGGTTCAAATGAATGCAAAAGTGTATTGATCTTCTTGAAGAATATTTTGAAAAACAATAAAGCCTTTTTTGATAAATAAATATTTGTTTTGTTCTCTAATCCCAAAATATCATAGGCAAACCTTGTATTAAAATCGTACGGTTAGATAGATATAAAACAAATCAAATGTTTAAAAAGCGCATTATAACAGTCAAATATTTCTTTACTTCGTAAAGTAGACTCGTATGGGAAAAATATGTACAATAAAGGCGGTGATACATGTACAGATTTTGCCTTAAAGGCAAAAAAATTTAACTTATACAAAATTCAGAAATGTTCAATTTAAAATTTTTGCCTATAAGGCGATTCAAGATGGTCGACTTTCAACCAATCAGCGCGCATAATTTTTATGCCTTAAAGGCAAAATCTGTACATGTATCACCGCCTTAAAAGTTTTTTAAAATTCATCCGTTGAATTTTGATAAAATAATATTCCCTAGTAAACCCTCTAAATTCTATTCTTTATTCTAATTTTGATTTCGATTAATATTTTCCTACTCTAAAAATAGTACCCTAATTTTGTATCAACGGAACAGATATGAACAACACTGCTTTTAAATGTCAAAACAATATATTTGTATCATTTTTACGATGAATAACGAATTAACATTGCTTGAAACTATTTTGTTTTGACAAGTATAAAAAAATGGCGTATGACAACAACAAAAAATGGTTTAATCGACCAAAAAACCTGGAGTAGAGAAAATTACCCTGGGTGTAGCAAAATATTATCTTTGTGGTATTTTTACCCTCAGTGTAACACTTTCCTTCAATTGAAATCAACATAAGTAAAAAATCACATTATTCTGGAATTATTATTTACGATATGTTTTTGAAATCCAATAAAATCTGTGAACATTAATTTCAGTGTATTTCATTGTTGAAGACGCCTCTTATATTTTTTGTAATCTCGGGATTGTCTTACTAGAATTTTATAATCTAAAAATTTATAATACAATTATATAATAATTATATAATATATAATATACCCCATTTGGCCATCAAATTTAGTTAGTCACTGCGAGTTTTTCGATCTCCACGAGCTCCTCATCAAATAATTTGTTTATGTGCCTGTGACTAAGTCATCAATAGCACCGAAAATTTATTAATCTAAACCGTTTCTAGTTATTTGATTTAGGTCTAATTATGGAGTGACGTTCTTGTTTTTAACTTCAGTAAATTTTTAATTTTTGTAAAATGTATGGGTTGAACCGATCCTAAAGGTAACGAGTATGAGGTGAGACTTGGATCAATTAACTGTTTTTTTAGAAATCGTTTTTATGAAATAGATATCATGTTTGAGCTGCGCAATTTAAAAGTTATTTTTAATGCAAATAATATGCTTAGATTTTGTACTCGTTCACTTTTTCTCTAAATTTGTCCTAATTATCAATTTCTCAAACAAGGGATTAATAAATAGTCTAGAATTAAAGCATCATACGATCTTAAGCTTTGTTGCGAGCTAATAGTGCCTCTAACTGAAATAATAAACATTTTCACTTTCTGAAATTTACTAACTATTTTAGATTTTTTACAGCCCGTCATATTTATTGTAGTTGTCGCTTTTTTTAATTGTGAATGGTCTGTAGTGTGATTATCTAGAGACACTTGACTTTTATACATACGAGGGTATATCAAAAAGTCTTGCAATATCATATGAAAAAAAAGAGTGAGTGAGACAACAATATATTTTTCAAACCCATTTTTTGTCGCGATGAAACTTCTAGAAGAACATTTCGATGTAAATTTTACAGTTCGTTTGTTTTTGTCAATTTAGTAACACGTGTTTTGAATTTTTCTTAAAATGAATGAAATTGAATATCGCAACGTTATTAAATTTTTCAGTAAAGATGGATGAAATGCAATTTATATATTCAACTACATATCAAAAGTTTACGGCAAATCTGCACCATCATATGCCACAGTAACAAGGTGGGTAAAATTATTCAAAAGTGGTCGGGAGTAATTAGAAGACGACAACCGCTCGGGTCGGCCAGCAGATGCTATTAGCCATGAAAACGTAATTTTGGCCGAATCTATTGTATTGAAGGATCGGCGTATTTCTGTTCCGCGGTTAGCGTGGAGACTTTCTCTTTCATACGGTACCACATATACTATATTACATGACCACCTTCACATGTCGAAAGTAAGTGCGCGATGGGTTCCGCGTTTGTTGAATGAAGAACAAAAAAAAAATGCGTATTCAAACTTCAAAGGCGATTTTAGATATGCACAAAGAAGAACCAGAAAATTTCTTGGATACCATAATAACAGGCGATGAAACATGGCTTCATCACTGGGATCCGAAATCCAAACAAGAATCGATGCAATGGATTAAACGTAGTGAACCACCACCAAAGAAATTCAAAACTCAACCGTCTGCTGGTAAGGTTTTGGCAACAATTTTTTGGGATGCTGAAAGAATTTTGATAATCGATTATATGCTACCGAAAACCACAATCACAGGCATATATTACGCAGAGGTTTTGCGAAAATTGAAAAAAGCGATCCGGGAAAAACGGCCAAGGAAAGTTAGGAAAAAAATCTTGTTTCTTCACGACAATGCACCAGTGCACAATGCTAATATTGCTCAAGCTGCATTAAAGGACTGCGGCTTCGTGGAAATTCCGCATCCACCGTACAGTCCAGACTTGGCACCCAGTGACTACTTTCTGTTTCCCAATTTGAAAAAAACACTAAGGGACCGGAAATTTTCCAGTGACTATGAAGTACAGTCTGTTGTAAATGAATATTTTATGGAGCAAAAGAAATCTTTTTTTTTAGAGGGTTTAGGCAAGTTAATTGATCGATGTGACAAATGTATAAACCTTAAAGGAGATTATGTCGAAAAATAAAAATATTGCTGTCTCACTCACTCTTTTTTTTCATATGATATTGCAAGACTTTTTGATTTGCCCTCGTAAGTAACAGGAATTCTATTGGGGATGCGCATTTATTTGTCTATTGTATTTGTGGAAAAACTGGAGATAAAACTAAGCAAAAGGATATGGGTAGAAATGAAGTGGATCGAGTAAAATATTCGATTGTTTAACTAGACTTGAACGAATATTTTAGCTAATTAAATTGTTACAACTTCAGCTTAATTAATTCAAAAATATAATTATAAACTAACATATCAAAAATTGTAATTAATGATTAGCAATATCCAAACTACTCTTTTGCATAAATTTATCTTTGCACTTACATTTTACCTTGAATAAAATTTAGAGAATGCGAATTTGCTAAAAGTTTTCACTTTTACACTTTGCAATTTATCTTGATTTTTACAGTTATCAGCTAACAAGCTGTAAAATAGCAAAAAACTTCATTGATAAGAGCAACAATAAACCAGCACCAACTGTGTAAATTTATCAATAAAGTCGCTCATTGGCTTTCGACCGACTACTACCGTCACGATACAACAAAATGTAATTTATAAACTCGCAAATATCCAACATAATATAAAATTATTTCTTATTACCCCACAAAAAAGATGCAAGTTGTAACGCTATGTCTTTCTTATCTTATAACACAAACAATCAACTAAAAAGAAAATATTAAATCACACATCATCTAATCACATATACATCAATTAATTGTGAACGTAATCTAAGTCTCCCGTTAACTTGTATACGTGTAACCGCGACATACGAGAAGTATAGCGTAGAAAAACCATTAAATTTTCTAACCGAAAAGTCAATAAATCTAATTTTAGATACGCGATATTGCTTTGTACGAACATAAAAACCCTGACCAAGCTAATCAAACAATAATTGAACTTTTCCAGAGCGTGCAGCCAATCCATACACATAAAGTTCGAATAGCACAACACACCTATTCTCATAGGAAATTATTACCGTATATATTTACATTACACTACATTTCAAAACTATTTTATACAATTATAAAAATTGTATCATATTCATATCTAGGAGTAATTAAATATTTCAAAATAAATAAATAGTCATATACCCGAGACCGTTATCATATAAATACAAAAATATTAAGCACTCACCTTCATATTCATCTTTCTTTCTTTTTAAATAAGATGATCGTAACGTTGGCACTTCGTCACGATTTATACGTGAAAACCAAACTCGCTTCCCATCACTGTTGCGACGGGCCCCATCAATATATTCCGAAATGGAACTTTTCGAACTTCGCGACGATGACCAACGGCGAAGTTTTTTCGGTTGTGGCTTACCAGTATTTGGCGTGTGATTGCCACCTTGAAACCGTACACTCAACGATGGTGATGGCGAACGCGGTTGGCTACTAGTCGGTGATAATTGAAAATCACTAATTATTGATAAACGATTTTGATTATTATGATTTGATTGATCGGTTTCATCAATTTCTAAATTCATTGGTAAATTTTGATTTATTTTACGATCGGACATTATTTTAATATAATATTTATAACTTTTCACAAATATTTTATATGATATACTGTTAAGGCACAAAATCACAGATTACGAGTAAACATGAAAACTGAAAATTTTTATTCATTTTTTAACATTTAGCAACATTATTATTATCCTTAATATTGAAGGGTGTTATTCGGATTAGAAACATCTCTGACATTTAAGGAAAATGTCAAATATATTTTTTGCACACAATATTATTTTATAACATTAGCAATAATAATTTGTACATATACAAAAAAAAAATATTTTTATATGTGACAATCTGTTGACATACAGTATCAGTACAAAAAAAACGCGCTAAAATTAATAAATTTATTAGAACATCGCGACGATCCAACCGTTTCAACAAATCGAACTAAACTAAATTAAAAAGAATCGTTTTTTATGTGACTTTTATAGAAGCAAAAAACCAACACCACCACAACACAACGACCAAAATTAAAAACTAAGCTCTATCCTTATTTTTTATATCAAATACAATCAGGCAACAACAATCCACCTCCCTTGAGAGATGTCTCACTGTTTAATGATTTGAACTTTTGGTGTATTGTTATACAGCACTACATCAACGACCCATCCCAGTTTCATGTTCATCAAATAAAATAAAAAAGACTTTGATAATGATCCTAAATAATTTGCCCATCACGTTAACTTTTTTCACTTTATAAGCTTTTCCCTTTTTGGTTGGTGGATATCTTTTTTCCTATATATACACGGTTATAATGCGTACCGTACACATTATGAAAGTAAAAACTAAAAAACGGTAATAAAAAAGAAATAAATAAAAATATCATAGGTTTTTCTAATCTATCACCGGCATTTCAAAATTCTACATGTAATTTATTTAAAACGATGTGAAAAATATGTCAGTAGCGTAGTTATATTTGATAACAACAGTCTGTATACAAATTTTTAGTTCATTTCAATTCAAATTGATTTATCAATTCTCGTGATAATAAGTTCAAGAGGTTATAGGAAGAACTAGGTACTATAAATTCAATATTCTGTAATTTTTCTAAATTAATTATGTTCGAACGTAATGTGCGAATAAAATAAAGTAGGGCAAATATTTCATAGTCACGGGAAGAAATTAAAGTATTAAATCAATTATAGTTAATTAGTCAATGTCAATTGCATGGTTGATAATAAAGCAACTGCAACACAACATGCATAAGAAGCATCTATAGTCAACATTTTCAAATTTCACTTTTATCTGAAATCTTGGGTTAAATAATCTAAAGATATAATTATGCGATAAGCAGAATTCGTTTAAATACAATAATTTCCATGTTTAAAAGATAAACTTATCAAATCAAGAACAGACTAAACTGGGTTTTCGAAAACTGTTTGAAATTAATTACTCAAAAAAAATTACCCAGCAGCTTGAAATCTTGCAACAGCCATCAGAGCCTAAATTGGTTTTCTTAGTGTGTTTCAATTGGTTAAAAATCGAATAAAAAATTGAAAAGTTAAAAATCGAGGTGACTAAAAATGTTAAATTTTTCATCTGCTTCAAGAGCTGATAAAATTTGTATATGAAACATTTGGCTGACACAAGATATTTGTGTACATACAGAAGTTATTCATGCACAAAATTTGACATTTGATTTTGCATGCGATCACAATAACGTAAACTAACCAATTATACAATTGTCAACAAATTTTAACCAATTGAAACCGATAAAACGTTAAAAAGTCACAATATTTTTAATTTTTTTATCCAAATACCCATTGCTACGAAGTCAAATCACTAAGTTGTTTGAAGACAGGTGGCGTTGCTGAGTGAAAATATTATTACCATCGTGTACCGCCATCTTTGAAATAACGCCATTCAAACTTTCAGAAGAAATAAAAGTGAAGATACGAGGGCAAATCAAAAAGTCTTGCAATATCATATGAAAAAAAAGAATGAGTGAGACAGCAATATTTTTATTTTTTGACATAATCTTCTTTAAGATTTATACATTTGTCACATCGATCAATTCATTTGCCTAAACCCTCTAAAAAAAAAGATTTCTTTTGCTCCATAAAATATTCATTTACAACAGACTGTACTTCATAGTCACTGGAAAATTTCCGGCCCCTTAGTGTTTTTTTCAAATTGGGAAACAGAAAGTAGTCACTGGGTGCCAAATCTGGACTGTACAGTGGATGCGGAATTTCCACGAAGCCGCAGTTCTTTAATGCAGCTTGAGCAATATTAGCCTTGTGCACTGGTGCATTGTCGTGAAGAAGCAAGATTTTTTTCCTAACTTTCCTTGGCCGTTATTCCCGGATCGCTTTTTTAAATTTTCGCAAAACCTCTGCGTAATATATGCCTGTGACTGTGGTTTTCGGTGGCATATAATCGATTATCAAAATTCCTTCAGCATCCCAAAAAATTGTTGCCAAAACCTTACCAGCAGACGGTTGAGTTTTGAATTTCTTTGGTGGTGGTTCACTACGTTTAATCCATTGCCTCGATTCTTGTTTGGATTCCGGATCCCAGTGATGAAGCCATGTTTCATCGCCTGTTATTATGTTATCCAAGAAATTTTCTAGATCTTCTTTGTACATATCTAAAATCGCCTTTGAAGTTTGAACACGCATTTTTGTTTTGTTCTGCATTCAACAAACGGGGAACCCATCGCGCATTTACTTTCGACATGTGAAGGTGGTCATGTAATATAGTAAATGTGGTACCGTATGAAAGAAAAAGTCTCCACGCTAACAGCGGAACAGAAACACGCCAGTCCTCCCATACAATAGATTCGGCCAAAATTACGTTTTCATGGCTAATAGCATCTGCTGGCCGACCCGAACGGTTGTCGTCTTCTAATGACTCCCGACCACTTTTGAATAATTTTACCCACCTTGTTACTGTGGCATATGATGGTGCAGATTCACCGTAAACTTTTGATATATAGTTGAATATATAAATTGCATTTCGTCCATCTTTAAAGAAAAATTTAATAACGGCGCGATATTCAATTTCATTCATTTTAAGAAAAATTCAAAACACGTGTTACTAAATTGACAAAAACAAACGAACTGTAAAATTTACATCGAAATGTTCTTCTAGAAGTCTCATCGCGACAAAAAATGGTTTTGAAAAATATATTGTTGTCTCACTCACTCCTTTTTTTCATATGATATTGCAAGACTTTTTGATATACCCTCGTAGATGTTGCTTATATGGGACACTTAATTATCTATGACAATCGTGATATATTGCTTCAACGAAATTAAACGTGGCCGTACATCTGTTTTTGATTAGGAGCACCCAGAGCCATCTGGCAAATGTGCTTACTGAGGAAACTATCGCGAAGGTTCATGGCAAGATTCTTAGTGATTGTCGTATGAAAGTGTTCGGTTTGAACATCATTAAGCGAAATCCGAAACAGATGTTGCAGAAATAAAACAAAATAGCAGTAATTGGAATCTCGGGTCTTGGGATTTTATGCAGCTTCGTCTAATTTATAAAAAAAATAATTAGTAATCATACAGAGTTGCTTTGCTCATCTTTAACATACATAATGAACGACCGGTAACTTAACAACCATTTAAAGCACATTACTAATATTGTTGAGAATACAAAATGCAGAATAATCCGTCTGTAATATTTCCAGACACCAAACACCAATCCAACATTAATTTTAAACATTTTTTTGTATTTTTTCTATTCCCCGTAACGTTTAGAAGTAGAAATTTTAAGTATAAATAAGACGTTTTAGGTAAAAAATAAAGCAGAATGAAGAAAAGTTCCAACGACGCCACAAAACAACAGACTTCAGTCGAATAAGATGGATTTGGTCACGCTATTGAAACAACAAGAAGCTAAACTGGGGCCTATTATCATTTTTTCGAAAGTGTTTTTTTTCTCGATATTATCGAAAATGAGCAATTATGAAATTTTTCGGTATTGTTTTTTCGCGATTCAGTCGATTATAGAATCCGCGGGAGCGCATTGAATGCCGATTGAAAAATGCATATAAATATTAGGTGTAATATTAAGTAGAAACTGCTTTTTTTCGTCAAATCAACTTTATTGGAAATATAATTGTTATGGTATTATGACACTGGCTTGAAACAAGTGCAGTAAAAAAAGTAAACGGTGACTAGGACAGAAACAACTAAAACGAATGAGACAACACAATTTTTGAAATGTCATGTTCATTTTGTTGGTACCAACAAACATTTTGTGTACCAATAAAAATATTAAAAATTATCTGAAACGGTTATCAAATCAGAATGCATAAAAATATGCGTTTTGACTGTATTTGATAAAAAAAAGTCGGAGATGTCAAAAAAAGAATCAATATTGAATTCTTCTTGCTCGATTAACTGCTAGAAAATATTGAGCAACACCTTTTTTCTGACATTTCATTTTTTTTGTCATGGCTACTGCGTATACACTCACTTTCATTAAAATTATGTATGTATACCTATTATTTTACTCCCTTCAATTGGATTTTTCAGCGGCTGAAAAAGTTGGGAAAAAAGCCAGTATCATAATACCATTACAAAAACTAACAATCGAAATATTCGATATTACTTTCTATGGTCCTTCCCTTTCTAACTCCTTCGTGATAGAAACTTCGGGGTTATGAAGCAAAAAATGCATCAAGCGTTACTTCTTTTTCTGAGTCACCATTCCTTTTATTTATAAAAATTCCGATGCTAGATTTCATTATTATAACAAAATTAGAAATAAATTTCATTTAATAAATTCCAATTTTAAAATTTTGATTGTTTTTCTTTGACATATAAACAAAACTGCATCTTAAATAATATGACTCGATATTATCGAGAAAAAAACACTATCGAAAAAATCATAATAGGCCCCCTGAGGATTGAAATTAATTATTTGGAGGAGTTTACATAGCCCTTTTTTAGGGAGAGCTTTTATTATTTGTTATGTAATTAAGTCATGTCCTGGAGATTTCTTTGCACTTAGGGTAAGCTTGATTTCCTCTTTAAATTCTTGTAATGTAACAGGTGATATATTCTACAGTTATTCACTTTATTTACTGGTGGTATCTTTTCCTCTGCTGTTTGTCTATTTAGAGAGGGAGTGGGGTGGGGGAGGTATTGCAAATAAAGAAGCTTTTTGCTTTGCACTAATAACCCATATTCCATCCTCATTTTTAACTGGTGGAATTTAAAATTTAGCTCGATTTAAACTTTTTGTTACTGTCTAAAGGGAATACTCGATATACAGCCTTGGCCAAAAGTATTGAGCACCCTATAAATTTCGGGCGTACACGATAAGTATAACTGAAAACAACTCCTTTTGTTTATTATTTTTTCGACATCTAAAAAGGACTAAAAACAGTAACTCACACCGCAGGTGTGGCAATAAACCATCTTGTGCAATAAAATTTGTTATTTTTCCATTTTGTATTTATTCGTTAGTTCGCTACTTTCGCTCATTGTGTACACATCCAGTGATCTAGTCCGCTTTTGGTGTTTTGATTTGTTAAATTTAGTGATATTATTGCAATATGTTGAAAAAAAAGTTTAGAACAACGTGTGCAGATAACACCTTCTGCATGAGCAAGGGAAATCACAATTAGAGATTTCTAAAACTGTCAAATGTTCACGCCGATCTGTGCAATATAATATTGAGCGATTCACCGCTAGTGGATCACACAATAATAGATACAAAACCGGGCACAAACGTATCACCACATACCGTGACGACCGAAAGTTAATGAAAGAAGCTTTAAAAAATAAGAAAAAAAACTTCTTCAAACCTCGCTGCTGAGTTGTCAGTAGAAATTAAGAAACCAATCTCTGCTTGCACCACTCGCAGAAGGCTTCTGGAAGCTGGTGTGAAAGGCTGTAAAGAAAGGAAGAAACCCTGGCTCTCCGAAAAAACAAGAAGGCTCGGTATAAATGGGCCTTAAAATACCAAAGTCTGGCCGATGAAGATTGGTCAACTACATTTTCTTTATTTCAGATTTTTGGTATACCTGTGCCCTAATTCTCTAAGCAGTAAGATAATTTGTAAACGTGTAAACGATAATTTATCTTGCCTTTTTACAATATTTGCATTCTGTAATTGCACTCCAACATAAAATTTAATACGGTTACAATAAATAAATGTCAAAACTTAACACACTCTTATGATGTATGTAGGTCCATATTTAGACTTTGAGGGCCTATAACTACCGTTCCCATTTAAATTTCAACATTATTCTTATGGATATAAGTTATTCTAAATAGCATTTGTTCACAATCTATAGTTCAAGTTGTTACGGGTTGTGGTAAGGGTAATTTAACAGGTGAAAATTTTATACAATATATTATCTTGGCATTTTTAAATCGCATTCTCTAAACAGTTTTTTTACCCAAGATAAACCTATTGACAGCAAGCGAGCATGATAACATTAAACGTCAAAACGAAATTTTAATTATTTTATATCCTTAATAACTCAAAAAATATAATCTCTAGAAACGTAAATTGTTGCATATACATCAAAGCCATCTAGAATCACCCATAGCCCCTAAAAATTATACTGAAAAATAATCGGGGTCGGGAGTCATTTGAAATTCAAATCAAGATACGGTTAGATAGACTTATAAAACAAACCAAATGTTTCACGAGAACATTACAACAGTCAAAAAATTCTTTACTTCGTATGGCAAAGACGTGTACAATATAAGTCTTGTTTACAATTGATCGATCCGTTGAATTTTGGTTAATGTTGTGTATTCTGATCTGTTTAAAGGTTATTCTTTATACTAAGTACAAAATCGCATTATTATGTAATTATTATTTGCGATACGTTTTTGAAATCCAATCGAATCTGTCTTAAGCAGATCATAATTTCAGTGTATTTCGTTAATGAAGACCCATTTAGCTCTTTCCAATGCCCTATTTAGCTCTTTCCGCACATGCGGATCTCGAAAAGTTCGGGATTGTCTTATTAAAATTTCGAGTAAACTACAAAAAGCTATGCGTTTTAAGCAACGAAGCTCATTTAAAGATCAAATTTAGTTAGCCAAGCACCGAAAATTTGTTAATCGAAACCATTTCTAGTAGTTGATGTAGGTCTAGTTATGGAGGGACGTTTTAGTGTTACGATTTGTTATTTTACCATGAGTTGATTTTTAATCTTTGGGAAATGTTTGCGTTAATCTTAAGGATCGGTAACGAGTAGGAGGTGAGACTTTGATGAATTACCTGCACTTTAGAAATCGATTTTATGCAATATAATATTCTTAATTGTGCATGTGTAATCAAGTAAAATATTGCAAGGGCCACATATTAGCAGATAACTAACGGGATAACCATTAAATGAAGGATATGGCTGTATTTGGAATTTTAATAAACTGTACATTTGACAACAAATGAGCTCGAAAGCTCAACGTTTTACGTGTACGGTTTTATTCTAAATTGTAATGTTAATAAATAAATAAATAAATAAGTGTACACCAAGTTGAAAGCTTTGCTTGCTATGTGGAGAGCGGGTCCATTTTAGATGTTGTCAAATCAGACACTTGAAACACTTGACATTTATATTTGAAAATTGACCAACTAAAATTGCTTTTTCTGTAATCCACAGATCATCTCGTTCTAGGATATTCTACCCCTTAAGTCTTTTTTTTTCTAATATAAATAGGTACATTATTTATTCTCTATTTTAAACATAAAATTATAAATAATAAATTTATTTGTTTTATTGTTTTTGTGGAAATACTGGAGCTAACCTAAGCAAAAGTATACATAGGTGAAGGCGATCGATTAAAATATTCAAATGTTTGATTTACTGAAATAATATTTTAATTCCATCGATAACAATCCACTTTTACATTCAAAATGGAAAGAATTTTATAACTTTTTATGTAAAGTATCGCAGTTATTTAAATTGTTAGAACTTGGCTTGTTTAATTCCAAAATGAAATTATAAACTGAAATATCAAAAATTGCAATTAATTATTAATAATATCCGAACGAAAGCGTTTTACACATTCAAGCAAAGTTATTCCGCGATAAATTACTTGTGTTACTTTTTGACATAAACTTATCTTGCCACTTTACATTTTATCTTGAAAAAAAATTTAGAGAATGCGAATTTACTAAAATATCACGATATCCAATATAAATCTAGACTTCTACGATAATTTTTTTCGTGTGTAAAAGTTATCACTTTTACATTTTACAATTTATCTTGGTTTTTAGAGAATTAGGGCACTGAGAGTCAATTCGCGTTCCGTGAAATAATGAAAATGAAAAGTTGTTTTCATTAGTAATCGAGTAGGTTTGCATTCCCCATAAGAAATTTTGATTTCACACAGTAAAATTTAAAATTACGTGCAAATAATTCAAACTACTAGATTGCCAATGAAAAAAACTTTTCATTTTCATTATTTCACGGAATGCGAATTGACCCCCTGGTGTGCCTTTTGTGCGTCGCTGGGTAGGCGAAGCATTTAGTCCAGAATGTGTGGTACCAACCGTAAAACACAGCGGGGACAGCATAATGGTCAGAGGCTGCATGACGAATTCTGGAGTTGGCGAAATGTTCGTGTATGAGGGCCACATGAACTCTTCAAAATACATAAACGTCCTAGAATCTGCGTTGCTGCCCTCATTTTTAACACGTGTTGGTGATACAAACATGGATAGCATTAAATTCCAGCAGGATAACGCGCCATGTTATAAATCTGGCCGCACAATGGCATGGTTTCGGGAAAATGGCATTGAGGTTCTGGAGTGGCCTGCCCAGTCCCCGGACCTGAACTCCATATAACATGGGGATAGAATAGAGCGCCATACGTCCTGCAGAATGTAAAAAACTTGTAAGCTTTCTACCCAAAAGAATTTCTGCCAAAATTAAGGCAAAGGGTGGACCCACAAAATATTAATTTTATATAAATAAATAGTAATGTGAACCTATAAAAATTGTTTCAATTTATTTCAAATTGATACTCCCAAAAAAATTGTAAGCTATCATGGGTGCTCAATACTTTTAGCCAAGACTGTATTTTTCAAGTATGGCCAATTAGGTATTTATTATTGATTTTTTAATTAGCAATTTTAGTTTATTAGACGAAAAAATTAGAGTTGTTTTATATTCTGGTGCTCATCTACTTTGCCATGAGTTTTTTTTTTCATTTTGCTTTAACCAGTTCTCTTACTTCCAAAGGATACATAACATTTCGGCACATTTGCCTTGAACTTGAAAGGGTGCCACTCCACGCCGCCCTTTGTATGCTGTTGTTGAATTGTTCTAGTTCTGCTTCTAGCTGTATTGGATTTTTAAATGGCCACTGAAGATTTTTAAAAATCTAAACTAGTTTCTGGAATTGCTCCCAGCAGGTTATGTCATTGGTTAGCCAAGGTGAACTAGTTGTTTCTTGATGTTTAACTTGATGTTTAACTGTCTTCTAGAAACTTCATTTGAAGTAGATGGTAACGTTTCTACTATTTCTGGTGAGTGTCGAGCCTTCCTTTTCTTACTTGATCTTATTCAGATTCACCATTCAATTTGTTTCTCTTTTTAATTCTATTTTATCCGTATGGAATGGATTAATGCTGAACGTGTTTGAACTGCTATTTTGAATTCTTCATTCTTTCTTTAAAATTGAAATCCTACTCTTAACGTAGCTGTAAATTCCTTTATTTCCCTTAATTGGTCACGGTGTTCGGCGTTTTCCTTCTTGTACTCAAAGATATTGAAGATTGACACAGTTGACGATCTTGGTGATCTTGATAATTGGGTGCTTCGCCTAAATGTATAGTCTTTTGATTTTTCGTATTGCTCTCAGTTGTAAAGGCTACCAAAATTAAGTTTTGCGGGGTGGTCAAACATTTAAATTTCCGCATTGCAGATAAGACATGATTTTTTACATAGATGTTTCAAACTTGTAACAAGTTGAGGCGATTTTCCGACATTGATTTGTAATACTCATAAAAACTCGATACATGTAAGAAACCTTGATATAATCGCAATAAGCATACAAATTAATTTTACAGCCTGATAAAAAATACTAAGCATATCAAATTTAAATATGGTTTGAAGAATTTAATTTAAATTTGTTTGTTCCACCTCGTCACTGTGTAATCTCCCTCAGCAGTAATTTACATACCCAAACACATTAAGAGAAACAAAAAAATTATAAAAATCACTGTATGAAAATATTTCGCCTTTTTTCACCAAATCATCGTTAACATCATTATTTTAATTAGTACATTTCTTTAATATTATAATTAGCACACATAATAATGTAATGTAATGTAATCTCC
This sequence comes from Nephrotoma appendiculata, assembly GCA_947310385.1. Classification (NCBI taxonomy): domain Eukaryota; kingdom Metazoa; phylum Arthropoda; class Insecta; order Diptera; family Tipulidae; genus Nephrotoma; species Nephrotoma appendiculata. The sequence continues at coordinate 32,380,058 of OX371223.1, forward strand.
ACATCTATTTTCAGATGTACAGAATTTTAGAAATTTGTCAATGGCATATATGGACGATGATAACAAGTTAAATATTGTTGACCTTTTTTTAGTATATTTTGTTGGTGTACGTAACAATCATAATATAATATGAATGTAACTAAAATATAAAGTTTAACTTTAAGTGCGTTTACTTTTGATAGGATAACTAAACTAAATAAGCAACATAATATATTAATTTAAAAAGGCCTTATCATGCGAAAATTGGGCGCGGCCAAATAGAATGAATTTATTCGAGAGCGAAAATAGAAATTTATATTCTTAACAATATTATAGAAATTAAATGTTTTTGTTTAAATAAAATTGTTGTAAAGATGCTTTTGAATGCAAATTTATATCAATTTTAAACATTTACGATCGCTATATCTTCATTATTTTCAAGGTTAAATATTCGCCACAATTTGAATCTAAACACGAGGTTCTAACCATCCGTCCATTTTTGATAAACGATAAACGAAACGTAAATTGACCAAATGAAATAAAAATAAAATTGTAATCAGATTTTTTTTTTTGTTATATTATATTGATTCCGGAAATCTGTGGTGAAAAGTGATTTCCATTAATTTGTTTTTTTTTTGTATAAAGGTGTGTTGCCCACATTTTTTATGAGTTTCATTAATTTTAGTTTCAACGAGGTGTGACCATTTGCAGACACAAAATACGAAGAAAACAAGAAAAACAAATGCGATACAAAGAACTGAACTAAGTTTAATTACAGAAAAACAACATTTTTTCCAAATTATTTATAAATAACACTTTCAGTAGTCATTTCTATAAATTATTTTCATTTGGAAAATGATAAAAAGCTATGTCTATAAAAAATACAATAAGACTTTAACATCATGTAATCCGCAAATTTTACGTCACTCTCACAAAATATTTATGTCATCCACACGAAATTGAAACGGTTTTGTTTTATTGTAACAAAGTGGGTTTAGCGGTGATGCGGGGGCAGATTTGTTTGCGGAAAGAGAAATCTAAATTTATTTTAACTAAATATACACTAAACCATATAGGAAGGAAAATCAGTTTAGTTGATTACCTAAACAGTTAAGTATTATAAACAACAGGAAGCCTTTTAAATCCTATTATGTTACTAAAATAGAAATGTTTGACTCCAGAAACCAACTTTGATTACGATAAACAATTCGACGATTCAACGATACTGTCGCGTATGTACAGTGCCTGGCCATATTAGTATGAATGTTTCTTTTTTTATAAATTGTTAATGACACATTATAGAAACTCAGAATATATAATATAAATATGAAAGTTATTTATTTATATATAGTTTATTACAACATTTATTTTTTTTTTAATTAAATTCAGGACTTTATATAATATTTAATTGACCCTAGTCAAATTTTAATATTTTGTTATATTGTCTTTTTTCCTTTATAAGTGCTTCCACATTTCGGGGCATGCTCTTTACACACTCTCCAGCGGCTTCAGCGATATCTTGGTCATGGTGTCATATCGAAATAAGCCGTTCAATGAATCTGATCAACAAAAAGTGTTTTCAGGGATTCCCCTTTTAACCATCCGTATAGATGCACTGTAAATGTCAAAATGTGAAACCTGAAAGTGGTATGTCGCCATCTATGGAATAAAACATAATTGCATTTTATTTTCAGTCATAGATGGCATTTTAAGAATCAATAAACCCAAAAATTATAAAATATAAGTGAAACATTCATACTAATAGCCAGGCACTGTATATTCAATCTAATAGATTTTTCAGTAAAATTTGTAAAAAAAAGTTCATAACTTATTCTATTTGAGTTGACGACACCTGCAAATCTTATATTAACGTAACTAATCGTATCGCACTGTCAAGATTATACATAGATCGACAGTTCAACTACTTGACACTAGGTGTTTCTAATACTAATAAAGCAATGGTGTAATTTTTCATTTTTGAAGTATTAATGACCAGAAAGAAAGCTTAAAAAAATATTTTTGTTAAATCATTGTACGATCTGTTCGAGCTCTCTTCTTCGAGGCATTCTGAACTCAATGCAACGCAACTGGAAGAATTGCTACTAGAATCATTTGATAATAATCGTGATGCAGCACAACAAATGTCTGGACTAATATAGGATCTTAGGGTTAACGAGGTTCAATAGGTCTCAATTCGTACGCTAGGCGTACCAAATTACGTGTCAGAGTTATCGAAAAACCAATAATATTTATTGAATCTATCAACAATATTTTCCAGATAATACTACATAATAGGCTGAAATACCTTAGGATCAGTATCATCCGATCTATCAGCTTTCGGTATGAAATTACTTTTTTTTTAGTTTTTTTAGAACAGAACTTCAAAAAAGGTTTCTTGCGTGTTTGTATAGGTGACATAAGAAGAGAGAATGTTTCGCAAACATTTCAGATTGATTTAGATAAGGATGATGCTTGTAATTCGTTATCCATAAGCGCCAAGGACTTTCCCTATTGGTACTACGAGACTGAAGACTAGACTTTGGGAGAAATTAATTCCCAATTGGTTAACTTCCTATATTGTTAAAGTGGTGGTATCTTACAGAAGAGGAAATTTCATAATTTCAAATTTTGACAAGCTTAATAAATTAATCAGAGAGGACTTCTATTATTAATGTCAAAACTGCTTTACAAAAAGTGATGGGAAATTGCGTTACAGCCATAACTTAAAATATTTATTTATAAGGGCTTCTTGGTGGGGGAAAAGTAGTGTTATAGGGAAATAAACTGATGCAAAAATTAACGACACGCTCGAATTCGGAGAAGCGAGTATAATGGGGATTTCTTTCGTCGTATTCTCACAATTAGTTTTGGTGATAAAAAGTGACTACTAATTTGATCGACAATGTTTTCATTATATAAAAAACAGTTTACAGAATTTAGATCCAGGAATAAAGAAGCACTTTGAAAAATTAACTGTAACCATTTTACAGTTTATAAAAATGTATAGTTATATCGAAGCTTTAATTAAGTCGTGGAAACGTCCTTTCCATAAGATTAAATGGTCATTTACGGAAAGTTACACCAATAAAATAGAAGAAAAATGAAGAGATGTTCATTTATATCAGATATAATAGTAGTTTGGCCGCACAGTACTATATATCAAGAAAATCAAAGATCAATTCAAACGATGAATATAGTCTACTCGAGTAACTGTAGTTCAGAATCCAGCCGCAACGCGATTAAATATACGTTTTGCAATATAATAGTTCAACCAGTTCAATAGGATGAGATTGTCTCAGTTCGATAACAAATTCGATGAATTTAGGCTGTATATATGATAATAATGATATTTGTTTATAACGAAGCTGTTAAAATATTTCATTGCCTGAAAATTAAAACATAATTATTTAAATATCTTGCCTATTTATAAAATGTTACAAAGCATTTGCTTGAGTGGATTTAAAACCAAATTTCATATGCGGGCCAAAATACGGAGTATACACAAAAATCGTATTCAATAAGGTAAATCGAAGTGGCGTGGTCATATTTCAATTGGACAGCATCATAATAAAGTGCTCGTATGTCGTTACTCGCATTACGAAGGTGTGTCCTTACGATTAAATCTTCGCGATGATGTGTTGGATATCAATATTAATTGCTCATTTATATTTAAAATGTAAAACTAATTTTCTACTTGATATAATTAAAAATTACTTAACGGCTCTTTTTTTTCATTTTCTTTGAAGTTCGAATATATTCAAGTTTACTTAAATATTCAAATTTCTTGTAGTGTATTAATATTTGCATATTTCTTAGCTGAAAATAATATAAAGACCATGTTAGTTAAATCAAACAATACAACTTGCTTGTTCCATAATATGATAAATCATTTCCAACACAAATAATTGATTTATCAATTTATCATATTTAGAAAAACAAAAATTAATATTTAAATTATTTTTTTCCTGAATCATTTCCTCAGCTAAATGAAAAATAGCAACAAAACAAAACAAATTATTTAGTTCATAATTCAATTAATAAACAACAAAAAAAATTCTTTTTCGTAGGAGGATGTTTTAATTACAGTTTTGTCTTGTGGTAAAATTGGTAAAGTATCTTTCTCGTATGTTGTACTGTACAGCATTTGTTGTAAACAAGTCTGTTTCCTCGTCCGGATATTTCACAAAGTTTAATGATTTTATATAATTTATGAAGACTATAAAAAAGAATTATATTTTGAACAAACTTTAAAATGTAATATTCTGGGGATGCAATGGTACCGCCACAGTTTCGATCAAAAGGTTTTGATTTAAGTTTAGGTCCCAAAGGAATATAAAAAAGTATTAGCAATAGACAGGTTGAAGGATAATCGGGAAAGAATCTAAACTTAGCACAGTTAAGCCGATATAAATATTGTCCCGTTCGTAACTCGTATTATGTCTAAAGCATTTATTCATTAATCATATAATCAATCATGTTCTATTAAGGCATGTCATATCGAATTATATAATCCTAATTTTATTTAAATAATACGCAATTGAAAAATGACTCTAAAACTTAACTTTTAGTTCATCGATTATGACAATTTTGTACTTATGCAAGCAAAAACAATTAGATTTTTGACCAAGAGTTATCAAAAAGAGTATTTTTCGAGCAAACTGTAACCAGTCCAGTTGAATCGAATTGAGTGATTAAATCATTCTAGAAAACTGTTTTTAACCGACACAGGACCAAATCGGTTTTTAGAAGAAGGTGCGACTTACCGGCGTTTTAATCACGTGTTAAGAAAATGTATTTCCGGTAGGTGATGCTCATTAGAAATGTTATGTAAGGTTCCTGCAATTTGAAGAGGTTAAGAAGTGCATGGGTTCCAAAGCCTACATTAGATAAATCAAATTGATCAAATTCAGTTAAAAAATTATTATTATTTGCTGGTGAACAACGTTGCCTTATTCCAGAACGTCATCCATAAAATTAATTATAGAATCCATATAACTCGATTCATTATTTTGGATATTAATGTTAAAAAATATTTAATTTGTTTGCAAAATACACATATAATTTGCCTGCAAAATAAAATCATTTCTATTCTATTCAACATTATTTGATTTCTTTGGAAATAAACGTGTACTTCAAATTAATAAAATCAAACATAACGAAATAAAAGATTTACATTCAATACACCACTCCACAAAAGAATAGAAAGTTTACATACCAAAAATCATTATTTTAGGAAGTTCAACAGTATATCTGCACAATAAACCTTTACAACAAACAAAATCAAACTCCTTTATTTCAGATCCTCCTTATATCCTTACTCATATACAATGGTAATAGGCAGATAATTCGAAGGGTCTCATTTGCCGAGAAAATAACAAATTAAAATTTCAAATTTCGCTTATAATGCGGACAGACATCGCTATCGCAATTATTTCCAATAGCGATTGCTCACCAAATAAATAAAATCGCGATTTAATAATTATGGTGACACACACAAACACAGTTTTATATTCCTGCCAATCGTGCAAATGTATATTTTATTATTGAATTAATAAAATTTTAATCTGTACTTGTCCATTTTGGATCATGTCGAAATAATTACGATTACATAATTTAAACTAAATTGAATATATAGTTCTTGCTGATGAAATGATTATTTATAAATTTTTTACTTTTTTCTACTATTTTCCTGTACATTCAATAATAAAAATGACATTCATATTCCCTTCCGACCCCCTCCCCCTCTTCCCTCCCCCCCCCTCCCCCTCTTCCCTCCCCCCCCCCCTCCCCCAGCACTTCTCATTTTACATTCCTATCAGTAATGCTCATTAACATCCGAAAAACATAGGGAGTGAATTTGTTGTGCTAATCCAGAATTGGCCCAAATCTACTGAACAAAAAAGACGATTGAATGAAGAAATTTCTGATATTAAGTGTTCAGAGCTTAGCACTAATGATTACATATTACTGTTAGAATAGTTCATTGGCATACGAAAAATGTAAGGGCCGTATTCTTTCTAATCCAGAATTGGCCCAAGTTCATTAGTCAACAAAATCCACAAATTTCTGACATACATTGTTCTATAAACCAACGAACTTTGCATTTCAGATTACATATTCCTATCAGGAAAATTCATTGCCATCCGAAAAATTGACTGAATTTGTGCTAAACTAATAAAGTTTGTCTTCTTTGACTTATTAAGGAGTGACGACCATAGGACGCATATATACGTCCTATGGTCGTCAATGTGTTAAGTATACTAAAGTGAAAGAAGAACTGATTCCATTTATTTTTATTTCTCGTTACAATGAAACAATGTTTGAAAAAGTGAAAATTCTTTTGCTTTAATGCAGATATTTCTGCTCATATCTCTGGAATCAGACACTTAACGAAAAAAATTTATGTACAAAAGGAATTTATTTATTTACACTCAAAAGTATAGGTTCTAATTAAAAAAAAAATTAATTTTCGCCATCTCCCAAATTAATGAGATTCAAGTTCATTCAAGATCACTACTAAACGTCCCCCTCGACACTGAACAATTTTATTATAAGTAATTTTCTACTATCTTGTTTCCAAGTAAAAATCCTGGAATTTATTTTAAAAAAACTCACACTGTATAAGAAATTCGTTCATTCAACCGTCTTTTTCGATCAACACAAATATTATTGAACATCATGTATTTCGTTTAGTAAGTTTTAGGAATTTATATGTTTTTCGTCAACTTATGAATGGAAAATATGTTTCTATGATAAGGACCCTTTGAAAATGTTAACGTTGGGTTTAAATGATTTCTGGTTTTCCCTAGAAATCGGGTTTTATTTTTATCGTCTTTATGCGAAACTTAAAATTGTCAATGCCTGCTTATTCAGCTTTTGGACCAGCAATAATTTTGCTCGAGAGCACTAATTACCACAAATTGGACTTTATCGGTATTCAAAGTTTCACAAATTCGAAAGTTTATATGCTGCAGTTACTGACAAATTTTAAGGGTATTTCGTGCAATACAGCAAGGGTTGTTCGAGGATTGTTCTTTAGTCAAGGAACCAAAAAAATAAAACAAGTTTTATTGTACAATCGTCTAAAGAAACTCGAAAATTACAAAAATTAACCTTGGAAAGATCAGTTTGATAGAGAAACCATTCAAAATTATAGGTAACTGACATCTTGAAAATAATAAATATAAGTGAATACAAATAATTATTTTTGGAATAGATATTGATTAAAAAATACATTCAAAACATAAATTATCCAAACTAACATACAAATGACAAATTTTTCGGAATTTTATCAAATCTGTGTTACTAGCCTAATTTTATACATGCCTGACACGCATTACGCAAAGCTAAAATAATTTATGAAGTTTATTAATGCTATTTGCAAATTCCATCTTTCATTGTCACGTACATGAAGGTGGAAACGATATTATTTAATAGGTACAAAGATAAATATCTTTATTTGTAGTGCAGTTTACTGTACCACAGTTTATTAAACAAGCTTATTCTTTAAGCCGTATTGAGCTAAATATTGGTATACTACCGAATCGCTAACAACGAATAGTATGACAATAGCTGCGTTTTTTTGAAAACAATCGAGTAGAGTAACACATAAGTATAAATAGGACAAATTTGAAAATAGCTATCGCGAACTCTACTCGATTGTTATACCGAATAACATTTTTCATAAAATTTATTTGAAGTAGAAACTCACAACGAATCAAAAATTGAATCGAATGGAGATTTGTTTAGAAAAGTTTCTGCTTAATCCAAAAAAAATAATTTCGTTTTCAGCAATGGATAACAAATGGGTAATTCTGGCGGGTTTGCTAAATCGAAGAAGACCAAAACGCTTCTTAGCTGGGAAGATGATAGCGTCCGTTATTTTAAATGCTTGCAGCATAATTTTTATTGGTTACTTTCAATAGTTAAAACAATTATAAAATATGTTACACAAATGTACTGCAGGGATAAGTGATGAAGAACAAAAACAACTCCACTTAGCGAATATAATGATCAATATCACAATTGTGATGGCTTCCTGAATAGCAATTTAAATTGCTGCCCATATCCAAAAATGCTGCCAAGTGACTACCACCTTATTCCTAAGCTTAACTATATTAAAAAATAAAAATTTTAATGAACATTACAATGTTTTTTTTCAACATTTAGATATTTTTGTTTTCATTAACGGAATTGCTGATATCATAAGTACATTCTAATGTGTACAAATATAGACAGATGACATTAAAATGTTCCATATCATCAAAAGCACCATTCTAAACGGGTTCATAAGGCATTGCAACCTTAGTGAATGGTCTGTTTTAATAAATTGCACTTGATATATCCCTTTTTATATAAGTTCAAACCACCATAATGATATAAGTCCTAAGCACACAAATGTGTGAGTAAAAAACCATAGTATGTAATGGCGTTTTTGATATGAAAATTTCGCTTGATTTGAAGTACAACCAACAAAATTGTGTGTATAGTTATAGTGTTTTTTTCAGACGCAAATAAGTTTAAAAAAATGCACAAATGTGTAAGATGGTTCAAAACACATAGAAAAATAAATTTTTGAGATGGTACTTTTGCCGTACCAACAAAATTGTGTTACCGGGCAGTTCACCATGCGTTTTGACAAGGTTTATTTTCAATCGTTTGTTGGTAATGAATCATAACAGAAATGGTGAAAATCGAGACCAACTTTTTTGCAGAATGACTGGTTGAGCGTTTAAGGATTTCAATTTTACCCTTACGAAGATTTGGCCTCGCTCTTCAATCTAAAGAAGCATTGGGACATTTTATTTTCTTAGAATCCGTGATAATACAAAAAGAATTGTGAAAACCTGCTGCCCTATTCCTGAATACGATTCGAAAACGAAAGTACAAGATTCCTATTCATTTTCAAATAAGAATCGTACGAATCTGATTCAATTCAAATACGAATTTTGTATTTTCGTTTTCGTATCGTATTCAGGAATAGGGCTGCTGTTCAACATTAAATTTAAATTTACGAAGTTTCTAAAATCTAGAATCTTAAAGCGATCACCACCAAGTACATTCAATGATTCGAATCACTCCAAATAATTTTAGATAAGCTAAATAAATAATCAATTATTGAATTGAGAGCAAGATTCATATAAGTTCAAAGCACTTCATTCTAAATATGAACCGTTATCTTTAAACTCTCTGGTTTAATAAACAACTAGTATGTATTTCTTATCAATGTACAATTTGAAAGTTAATCTGTTCACAAAGACAAGCAGCCCTATTCCTGAATACGATACGAAAAAGAAAATACAAAATTCATATTTGAATTGAATCAGATTCGTACGATTCTTATATGAAATTGAATATGAATCTTGTACATTCGTTTTCGTATCGTATTCAGGATTAGGCAAGATTTTCTAATTCCAAAAAATTTCTAAAAAATCCAACAAATTTGTTGGATTTTTTATGGATTTTTTTCAAAAAGAAACAGACAAAAAATGTAAACAAATCCAATTCAAATCAGAAAAAAATGTAGATTTTTGTGCCACAGAAAACAGTATAAATGAACGTTTGGAAGCTTTCACTGGATAATTTAAATTCCTATTTTTCCTAATAGGATTCTAGTTGAACTATTATTATAGAGATGTCACCAAAAGTTGTTGCAAACAAAACAATAACCCACCTATAAATTTTTAATCTAATTAAATTGCACACTGCACAGTTTTCTGACAAATTCATAGCTCAATTTGATGATTAATTAAATTACGGTTTTTCTCTAGAAAGAGGGAATCGTAATAACATTGAAAATGATAATGTTTTATATAGATTATGGCTAATCATATTAGCATTACAGAACTTAAATTCTACATAAAATTGATAAAGAATTTTATACATTTATACTGATAAAATATATTATAATGTAGAACCGCAATCAAAATACTAATAATTAGTAAATCCAAATATGTAAAATTGATAAAATTTCTTACTTTGTGGAAGTAATCCTTCATACTCTTGTGATTGTCTCACGTCGGTTCTTAACAGCGGTGTCACCATTTTCTTATTCAATTCTTAAATTATTCACTTATTTATCACGTACACCATAGTTTTGTATGTTTAATTTATAATTGAATATAATTTTTATATTAAAATAACACAAATTTTACACAAAACTATTTAATTAGTCAGAGAGCATCCAAATAACCAAACACGACCAAAAAAAAATTACACACTTTTGTTGATTCATAAATGTCAAAATTTGTTTTTGTTTTGTTATTTTACTCTGTGGGTAAAATATAGAATTTTTTTTTAAATTTAAATGACAAGATTACGCTATAATTCATAATGAATTTATATCATTAAAACACAGTTCTGTATGAACAAAATAGTAATTATAAATAAATTTAATTAATAATTGGCAAATTGAAATTTTTTGAAATAATGTGTAGTTTTAGTTCTCTCTTCAATCAACAGGTTGAAATTTTTTGTAAACATGTAGTTTGACATTTTGTAAACGAAAAAAAAAGTTTGACAGCAGTCGGTATAACCAAACTAATTTTTTTTAAATTAATGATTTTTAATAATTTACTGTATATAATACATAAATTTACATATATAACATATATAATATGGAATCTAGCGTTGATTTAGTAAGTGAAGGTGAAGAGGATGATTCATTTACGCAAACACATCCAGATGAGCCGCCGTTCAAGAAGCGTAATCTTTATTTCACGACACCGGAACAGTCCATATCTTTTATGAGCGTGTTTCAGAAATATGAGGCATTGTACGGCAAAACATTTGACCAGTCGAAGACTGTCCGTGATCATGCATGGTTTTGTATATCTGATGAACTTGATGTACCAATAAATGCTCTAAAAGCCCGATGGCGATGTATTAAGGATACACATACGAAAGTTAAACGTAAGAAAGTTGGCACTGGATGGTATCTGATGCCGTACCTAGGATTTCTGGATGGCATTAAGTAACCGAATATAAATAATTTTGGTTGCAAATTTTATTAACAATTCATGTTTATAGAAATGAGACGAATCCTAACAGTGACACATTCGATGGATTTCCAGACGATGTGGTAATAAATCCAAATTTAACACAAGGTGAGGATATTAATGCTGAAACGGATGATAATTCACAGAGTCATAAAACACCGCCTGATAAATTAGAAGAAACTTTAACGCCCAAAATTACTTTAAAACAAATTAAAGTTGTAAAAGTCCCAGTAAAATCAGAAACTAACCAGCAATCTGGTATTAATTTGGTATCTAAACCACCCCCGCTGCGCCTGATCAAAACAGCAGAATTAATTCCGGAAACGGTAGAATTTACAAATGACATACCCGACTATAATTGCGAGGATGATGATCCGCTTGATGTTGATGAGAAGCAACTAGAGGATCGACAGATAAACCCAATCGTTTCATTAGAGGAGGAGGAGGCAGCTTATGGGTTTCATATTGGACGTCAGCTGCGCCAATTTCCAATATATGAACGCGAAATTTTACGTTACAAAATTAATAGTTTAATTTATCAAGCATTTATGAACCTTAAATCTAATTAAATTTTATTTATATGTATTTATACACATTACTTTAGTTTATCATATTTTTTCTATATTTAAGTGTAATTTATTTAAAAAATAAAATTTTAAATTTTGAAATTATACCATTTTTATACCAATGAAAAATTAAATTCACCCCTGTGCAAATTTGACAAGTTTGCAGTTTCAAAAGTCGTCATTTCGTTGTGAATTGAATCGAGTATTTTGTGTTAAATGTTTGTATAAATGATTATAAATTTTGATAATTTGTAAAAAAAAAAGAATTAAAATAACATTAAACTAAAGACATTTCTATAGTTATATCTAGAAAGCGTTAAATACATAAAAAAAATCGTACCAAAGAAGTGGTTCGCGCTTAAATCATGTCGGGCAGGTCCAAAGCTTTGGAATCAAAAATTATTTCATTTGGTGATAAGCGGCAGCTCGATGACTTAGAAAAACTTATTCAAGACACAAGTGAAGCACAACTTACCAAATTAATTATCGATCGGCTCGATCATGCGAATTCAAAAACGTTATGGAACTTCATGTTGATGGGCCTATTCGCTTGTGATGATGCGGTCGAGAAGCGTTTTAACATAGTTATGGCCGTTTTTCGTAAACTTTCCGAGGTTGAGCTTAGCATTCGCCAGAGTTTTGACATTGTAACTAGAATATTTACTTATTTTCCACTATTCACTACGGCTCAATTGATCGAGTTGTGTGAATTTTGCGTGGAGTCCATACGTGGTGGAGATCCAAATTTCATTGGTTGGAAGGATTTACTCCCTGAAATCATGATCATTTTGTTGAACAGCGACAGTTTTGATGTCAATGGAGTGGAATCGTCAGGTGAAGAGTATCGTTCGACTTTGGTGCGAAATTTGTATTCTATGAAGTGGGCTAAACCACTGCTGACTCCACTAGCCATAATGTTTTCGTAAGTATTATTTAAATCGTTTGCCATGCTCGGCACTTTATAGTTTATATAGCCATATATATGTGTATATTCTTTTAGAACACTTACGATCACACCAGAGGAGCGAAACACTATTCTTGTAAAATTCTGTGAAAGTTTACAGAAAATGGAACCGCTTGAACTTCCCCCACTAGCATTCCAGTTATTCTCATTATGTACTAATGCATCTCAAATTCTAATACCAATCATGGCGCTCGAGAAGTATTTCCATAAACATTACTACAAAAAGTTATATATCGAAATGCATAGCGATACAACGGATTTCGATAGCATCGATAATCATGCGGAAAAAGAATTCCGAGAAGCGGAAGAAACCGTCCTATTTCATTTGGCCAACTGTACGGAAGATCGGATGAACGAAACCGACATTACGAATGCATTTAAAGTACTTGCTGCAACACCAAATTTTATCCTAACCCCGTTTATAATGAGCGCCCTACTTACCATGTGTAATGTAAATCGATATCCCGAAACTACACGGTTATCGAGTTCAATAGTGTTGCCGTTTATTCGAAATGTAATCAAGCATAATGAGGACGAAAGGGAAATGTTAAAATCTTCAGCTTGGTGTCGAGATGTTATTTCGAATGAGTGTGTCGACGTCGATAAAGTTTTAAATGTATTGATTGATCAGAATCGTGAGGGAAATGACGTTGTCACACCAGGAGCTGTGGGACTTTCTTTTATGTTACTGAAGGCAAAGAATTTTTCGATCATAAATACAATGGCGGTTAACTTTCTTAAACATTTTCTAAAGAGGCGATACATTTTTGGTCAAGGCATTGTTAAACATTTGTCAGAATTCTTGTTTGCAGATCAGGATGCGGCTCAGTATGCAGAATGCTTAGCAACCTTAAGTTTATCGAATACTTTAACCGTTTCTGAATGCGTTGAGACAATTAAAAGTATTCTAGAACATTTTCTATTTGTGAGTAAAACATTTCAAGTGATCATATTCATTAAAACTAAGAACTAATTATTTTTAGATACCCGGCGAAACTGCCATGTTTATGATGACGTTCGTATTTCATTTGGCTAAGGTTTCACATACGATTCGTGATGCTTTGATTGAAAATCTTAGGAAAGCTATGTATCACAGGTAGATGAAGCCACTATAGAATAATATTATAGTATTTCAATTATTCTTTATTATTTAGGAACAATTCTACACGTAAGATGGGTGTATACGGATTTTGTAATCTCTTAAAATATCTGCGAGTGAATAATTCACGTCGTGGGTCAGGAATATCGAGCGGAGGGTCAACATCTTTTAGTCAATCGACAAGTATTTCTGGATTTTCTTTGATGTCTCAGTCGTTGGGTAATACCGACAATCCACAAAGGCATTTAGACATTTTAACTCTAGAAATAATTGGAATTTTGCGTAAAGCGTTCAATCACCCGAAGGATATGAAAGAAATTCTTTACGAAAGTTTAACAGATGCAATAGAATTCAATCCAATTATAATTCCGCACATACTGGCGTTTTTAGATCTGCATTTCCGATCGTATTTCAATGTCGATGAAATTACATTTGAGATTAATTTCAATATGATCATAAAGGAAACGACGAATGGAAATGTAGATGAATTGGAATCTCTCGGACGTTTAATAGCGCTAGTCGGACATGCTGTATATTTATGCGAACATCATTGCTTAAATTACAATAATCCGTTCATCAGAAAATTACTCGATTCTTTAGTTGATCGGATAGATGTTATTTCATTGGAACACCTTGGACTCGTAAGTAAACTTGAAAAACTGTGCTTTCTGGATAGAATTTTTATTATTGTTTGTCTTCATCAGATGGGGGCATTCGACCTTAAAATGAATTTAACGGGATGTCAATTTTTAAATTGTCTTGAGGCGCTTATGAGTTTCTGTGTTTGGATGGCTCGACCAAACACCAAAACAAATTACATTAAAAAATGTCTAAAACTTTTTAGATTCCATCAGCAATGGTTCGAAAATATGAAAAATTTGAGTTCAAATAAAAAATCAGCAAAGAAAGGACCGACCGCTCGTAAACCTAGCGACGATACAGAACCAACAACCTCGACTCAAAATAAAAGTTTAACACGACAACCGACTGTAATTTTTAAACCTCAAAATATTTGGGAACTTGTGACACTAGAACGATTCTTGCGTATAATCCACGACGATGATTGCCAGTTTGGTACAATTGAAGAAAGAATTCCAATGCAACAAAATATAGAATTTGGTCAATATGTACTCCAGAGCGCCATCAACAAAATCTCAAATTTGGAAACTGAACCCGAGTACAAACATATTTCACATAATCGACATATCATTAAATTATTGGGTCAGATATCGTGTTTGCTATTTAAAAACTGCTTGTCGCGTTTGGAAGATTTATGTGCGAATTATGATGTTGTAACTGGGCAGCTCAGTGTCGAGTGCTTCTATAAAATCATGTACAGTATAAACGAGCTGTTTAAACATAAGAGCAAAGAATTCTTTAAAACAACCGTTTCGCAAAATGACCCAACTGAAATAGAACGTGAAAACTGTTATAAAATTATTTGCGTTTTACAAGAAATTCTCGAACGATGTTTAATCCATGATAGTGATTTAGATAACGACAAAACTATATCTCGATTATTGGAATGTCTTGAAATTCTTTACAGTTACATTCCAGGTGGAGACGAATATTCCCGCAAAATATATACTTGGTTATATAAATTCTGTGAATCAGAAAAGGTCGAACTTAAACATTTCTATTTGATAAATAAATTGCTATTTAAACAGAATGTTAAAACGGAAACCGGACCATTCTTTAATGCTGTGGCAATTCAAATACAAAAAGAAATGGGGCAAATCGAAGAGGAATCGTTCAAGCCCGAATTTCGTTTAAAATCGATCAATCATTTTACTGCTGAATCATGTGCCAATTACCTTTGTTGTATACTGAAGGACGAAATCGAGAATGCTGAATATTTTATAAACAAAGCGAAAGGATATTTTTTGCGATACAAAATCACTTCTTCAAGCAGTCCTAATGCCCAAGAGTGTAAGTAGCGACATTTTAAATCAATTCTTTTTATTATACATATTATTATTGTTTTACTAGATTTACATTCGATGAAATCTATTGAGCGGTCTATTTGTTCGCAACTTATTCATGTGACGAAAACATTAATTCCATTGGCCAATGCACAGTTGCCTCCTGGTACGTCTGCCAACAACTTAATCAAAGTCATAACGCAATTTTACATATGCTTAACAAATTTAACAAAACATTTTGTTGCCCGTCATCCAATAGTCCCGGTCGTATATCATAACTCGAGATTTGATCAACTGGTTAAATACGCGGGTAAACCATTGGCCGTAAAAATATACGCCCTAATAACATATGTCGATGAAAATATACTTCCCGAAAATGAAAACGAAACGAAAAATAATAAAAATCCAAATGCGAATAAAATTAAAATTATATCCGGTACGAAATTTTTACCACGCCTAATTTTATGTTTGGAAAATTTCAATAAATTTATTTTGAATCTCGGTAAAAAAACTAAAAATGATCTATCTTCGCTTTTGCATATTGGTACGGTACGCGACTTTCGTATTAAAACCTCTGAGCTACGGGAAGCTATCACAAAAATTAATAGCGAAGAACAAATCGAAAGTGAACTATTGTTCGACGAGAATAATGAAGAGAATGACGAGACAACGGAGCCTGAGCCCGAGGAACCACCACCAACACAACCAAATCAAGCGACGGTTATTATGGAGAATATTCATAAAATTAATAAATCGGCCGGGAAAAAAGCTCGAGGGAAAGAAATTGCATTGCCGAAAGTTCATGAGGACGTGGCTGAACCAAGCAAAGGAAAGAAGGGTAAGGGAAGGAAACGAAAAACCGATGAGGCGGAAATGAATGAAAATGAGCCGAAAACAAAGGCGAGTCGTGCTTCTAATCGAGATAAAAAAAAGAAATAGCCTAACCTTGCGAGTTGGGGCTTTTATATCTTTCATTAATAAACTTTATTTCTTATAACTTTGTTGTATTATTGAAATCATTTGTTTTGCGCGATAACGGGAAATTTTGGTTGACAACCAATATTTAAATCTAGCGAGAATTATGAAGGCGGGCCCAACTTTATTCGCCTTTGCCTAGGTATTGAAATCGATCTAGAACAAAAAAAAAGGTAAATACATTTTTACGACAAGGATATCTTTAAAAATATTTAGTTAAAATTAATATTTTTATTCTTGTTTAATTAACTTATTAAAAAAGTAAAAGCTGCACAATTTCAATAGAAACTTCTCTAGTTTAAAGTTTGCTTAGTCAACATTTGGCGGTCATCACAATAATTGATAATGGATTTTGAAACTATGACAAAAATGTTCATTGAAGCCAAAGCAAAAATTAGTTTCGACACAACTGAATTTCGTCAGATTATAAGAAAGACTGGGTCAAAAGTGATGAAAGTACATAAAAAGTGGAAAACTATTAGGGTTGGGGATTCCTCAGTAGGATAGATAAGGGAGTTTTGAGCATATAGTGCGTGAGTTTGAGATAATCTCACATCAACGTCCTTATGTGAGCTTCACTTTTTCCAATATTTAATGGAGGAAAACGGATTAGCTCATACATTGGCCTGTTCAAACTAGGGGATTATTAATCTAGTTTTGATTAATCTTTAGTATAAATCACCCTCACTAGTGGTGACTTCATTGCTAAATATTCATCAAAGCAAACCCCTGAATTTATACAAGATTAGCTCAAATTAAGTATTCTCTCTCTCTGGCTTTCACATCCCATGAAGGGATTTCGCCGCCTGCACTAAAATAAGTATTAGGTACTTGTAGTAAACTTTTACGTAATTCTGAAAAATAATCGCTAAAAGAAGTGTTGATCGCTAAAACAAAATGACGAGTTAGCGATTAGCCGCGAATTGTGTTGAACATAATATTAAGGCCACTAATATTTTGGCCACCAGAAGGATGATGGCTACATTCACATTCAAAGACACAAAGGTCTCACAACGCAGGAAATGATTTGTTTCTTGGTACTTGGTTTTCCAAGTTAGAAGAAAGGCACTGATCTTCATTGAAAGATGAAGTACATAATTTGAAAAGCAACCTAGCTATATATAATCCTACAGTGGATTATATAGCAACGTTTAGAATTCAACAACTGGTACACCGTCAAGTCATCCTAGGCAGAAATATTATATATACCATTACTTTGTTCTTCTTAGGTTGCGGGCCAATAGTCGGCAGCGATTCGGGCTTTTATTTCATTCAACTGCATATCATTCAACGATGTTTTAACTGAGCCGAGGTATTTAAAGTATTCGACGCTATCAAAATTATGATCGCCAATTTCGAGATTTGCCATGGAGATGTTCCTGGGTGTAGTTAATAATTTGGTTTTACTACTGTTCACCTCCAAACAGCCTTCTTGCGTGGCGATTGAGCGGTATGAAACTGTCCTTGTTGTCGCTAGGTCTTCGGCCAAGAAGCACGATATCATCTGCATATACTCAAGGGCCAAATTGAACAGCACAAGCGCGAGTACATCTCCCTGTAGAGCACCAGATGTTATTTCAAAGGAGGCTGATACAGTTCCTTCAATTACAATTCTACATACAGATCCAGACGTTGTTAATTTATACAGGGAAACGAGTATCTCTGGAATTCCTAGGCATATGAGCGCAGCCCGTATGTTGCCGCAGTTTATACTGTCATATGCCTGCCGGAAGTCTATATAGTTAATGTATGGTTAGGTTGTACTCCCAACATTTTTCCAAGATCATCCTCATGGTAAAACACTGGTCAGTGGTCGATCGGTTGGTACGAAAACCACATTGATAGTTGCAAATGGTTTCCGGCGAAGAGAATGAGTGTCGCAAATACAGCCAACACTTTGTAAGCACTACAACTACGTTGGGCAAAAATGTTTATCAAAAGTTTACATATGGATTCCCAAAAGCAACCATAGAAAAGGATTATTAATATTAATTTTTGTAAAGTAAATTCCATTTAAATTGAATTTGAAATTAAATTTATTATTATCGTTTTTTCTATCAAATAGGTACAATTTTTTAAATGGCTAGATAAAATTAAACATATAAAATTAATTAAACAATATTATTAATAATACATTTTTTTGGATATTCAAAATTTACATACGTCTTTTGTTTTGGTAGTCAAACAAACAAATTACAAAAAGTGTTCAAAAACAAAACTTAATTCTTAAAATCTACAAATTAATGATTTATTCAAAAGTTAAATGATTATTGATTATAATATGTAATAGAAATATTAATTTAATGAAATGAATATGACCATTTTATATGATGAAGGTATTATTGTCAATCATATAAGAAATGGTATCTTAAGAGCTAGCCCTGCAATTATAACATTTTTTTCTGGTTCTTTGATTTTAACAAGTAAAAAATAAATCAACAATTATTTATTTAAAAAAAAGTTTAAAATAAAATGAGGTATATTTGCATTCTATTTTGTATGTGTATATAAAATCTCTGTGTGAATCTATTGTAAATATATGGAGGATAAAGGGGTAAATATTGTATATAACTATTGCCTATTGTAAATTTTTTAATGGTTTAAAAGGAGTAGCAAGTACTCCTTTTAAAAAGTATCCCTGATTTATTTTGATTTATATCACAAAATATGAAATTCGCGAATCTCATATTTCATGATACGTGTTTTTTAACTATTGTACTATTGTTTATTGTATGTGTATGTGATTTGAGGTGAGAGGTGTGTGTGTGTATGTAAACCCGTTCTATTGCAATTAACTATTGTACCTGATGCTATGTTCAGTTATGTATTTTTGATTAGAAATTTAAAATATACCCGCTGTTTGTGTATGCTGCATATTTTGTGAATTCATTTTTCATAAAATTGCAGGAATTTGTTTTGTTTGTCGTCTTGCGTATATAATAAGAAAAAAAATGTAAAACTTAAAGAATAATAAGAAAGTAATTAGTAGTATATCTATAGTAAAACTTAAGCAACAAAATCGAGGGGTCGATTGAATCCACCCTTTCGATTCATGTACTGGCGATATTTTCGTTTTAATATAACATGTACATCACCAACGTCGTTTCCTTCTACTTTTTTACCTTTGGTCGTATCAAATCCACAGAATCCCATCAAACGCATCATTTCCTGTTCTTCGGGTGTTTTACCCTCGAGATCCGCTTCCGTAATATGTGGACGTTCGGGTGCACGTGATTTAGATGATGATGGTCCACTTCGGTCTCGTTCGCGTTCATATTCTCTATCAAATGAACGGGATCTAAAATTATTTCGAAATGTAGAGATTAGAATTACAGTTTAAAACATTATTTTACACTGATATGAAGAACCTCATCATGGTTTAAACACTGTGCCGGTTAGTATTAAAATGACTGACCTGATTTAAATGTTAGTCATTTTAATAGATATTAGATCAAAGGGATATAAATATATAAATTGCTAATCTAATTATTATAGTTAATAGTTCAAATAAATTTTCAATACGCTACACTTATTATTGTTCACCTCGAACGTCTTGTTCTTTCTCGTTCACGATGCCTTCGATGTTCTCGTTCTCTATCACGTTCGCTACCACTTCCTCCTGCTCTTTCACGTGAACGGTCCTTTGAACGTTTTCTACGTTTTTCCCGTTCCCTATCCTTGTCGCGTTTTCTACGTGATGGTGGAGATGGCGTTCGCCCCATTCCTAATTTTGATTCTTGTGAGGCAAAAATAAAATAAGTTGTTAATTAATAATAACTATAATTTATAAATACTAATTCACTTAATTAATAAATTAATCTATACTTACATTCTGCAATTTGATACTAAACTTATACATTAAACCAAAAAATTAAAGAAAAATCTAAATTTTTCTCATCGTGCACCCATCCAAACTCTTGAAAATAAAGTTTTGCAATGAAAACAATTGAAAACGTCGTGTTTTTGTTGTGAATTATTTTTTGTTGTAGTACCCTAGAAACCAGAAAACGTAGTCCCAAAACAAATTGCCATTTTCTCGACAAATTACACTGCATCCCCAATAGAATTCCTTATGACTTTTTACTTACAGAAAAGTATGAAAAAAAAACTTGACAAAAAAAATATTTTTTTGTCAAGTTTTTTTTTCATACTTTTCTGTAAGTAAAAAGTCATAAGGAATTCTATTGGGGATGCAGTGTTAGATTCTTATGTACAACACCCGAAATTAAATAATTTTATGAATGCAATTTTTATATTGCTGTCAGTACCATTTTGGATACAATTGTATGGATACATTTTGTTATTAAATTTAAGATTTGGATACATGGATACGGAGCGTACTGTTTTGGATACATTTTGTTATGGATGGATACAATTGGATACAAGTTCTACAATTGAATATCATTTTATTTCACCTGTACTTTGACAGGTTGCAGTATAGTAGTTACAGGACAGTCATTTTAAAGAAATTTTTAACTCGTATAAATAAATAGAACAAATTTAATTACAACGACATGAATTGTCATGTTGGAGTGTTGGACTATTAATCTATGCGTCCACACGGGATGACAAAGCAGCGACACCATCTTTCTCCCTTTCCTTATTAAACTGGTTTTAATGCGGCGCAAAAAACGGTTTTGTTTGTAAGGGAAAGAAATGAAGACGAAGCAGCTTTTTGAAATCCCATGTGGACGCATAGAATAAATGTATATATTCCTTTTCCGGCAAAAAAAAAATTATTTTGCTTCAATTTAAAGTATATTAATTTGATAACATATAAATTATTTTATTATTATAGTTATAGCATATATTAAATAACTATGTATATAATATTTGGTTATAGTGTTATTTTTCGCCAAACTTAAATGGCATGCACAAATTTGTATGTTGGTCCAAAGACCAAAATACATACATAAATATTTTTTTTTAAATGAATACATGATCCTATTTGGTACACGAGATTTACATACACAATTGTGTATGCCGGACAAAAAATGTATTTTTTTAGTTTTTTTGTAATAATTACAATGGATACATATGGATACATTTTCGTTTAATAAATGGATACATTTGATTTTTTTCGATTAGTAACACTGATTGCTGTAGCACAAACAAATATAGTTTTTGCTTAGAGTTTTTGACGAATACCGCCTTTATGGTGAAAACAACGCGGCTCTACCATCGCCATGATATACAAAACAATAATTTTCGAGGTTAAAGTTACTATGACACGAGGTTAAAGTTACTATGTAATATGACACGATATTACTTTTTCTTATAAGAAAATGTTTCGTTTAATGCAGTGCTGTGAAACTTTATTGTAACGTAACGCAAAACCGGAAAACCGGAATTTAATTTTCGTATCATAACGAAAAACCGAAACGGAAAATTTATTTCAACTGTAACGCAAAACGTAACAAAAACCCGAATTATTTTAAAAGTTATTAAGTTACATATTTATTATTTATTCTCGTATTATATTGGCTTTTTCTTTTCTTGAAACAAAATTATTCCAATACAGACTTAAAAAATATATTTAGTATTAATCTATATCTACCCGGTAACACAATTGTGTAGGTACGGCAAAAGAACCATGTCAAAAATTTATTTTTGTATGGTTTTTGAACCAACTTACACATTTGTGAATACCTTTTTAACTTATTTTCGTCCAAAAAAAACACTATAACTCTACACAAAATTGTGTTGGTTGTACTGCAAATCATTGTTATTGAATACCTGTGATAGTACTAAGTACAAAAAATGGAGTGTAAAAATAATATTTTTCTTATATGTTTTATTTATTTAATTTAATCATTTATAAATAATTAATTTTTTTTTAAATTTTAAACAATAATGAAATAAATTAAATTTATATTATTTCAATAACTCCTACACATTTGTGTATGTTGGTCCAAAATTCATACCAAAATTATTTTCGTCTGAAAAATAATACTATCCCTTTCGAGTTCAAAAAACATTTTTTTTTGGTTCAATTTAAGTTCACCATACACAAATGTGTATGTAAATTATGACAGGTTGTAATGTCTTCCGTATTTTAACGGATCTTAGTTAAATCGGAATTCTTTTTGAAAAAAGCATAATAATTTGTAAACAAATTAATTATATAACATATAATTTATTTGTTCTTGATAACATATTAATTATTTTATCATTATTATAGTTACTGTTATTTTTCGGACGAAAACAAAATTAAGTGGTTTACACAAATGTGTACACTGGTCTTCAATTACCACCTAATCTATGTTTGACATTTTCATTTGTTGTAATCGAAATTTACATACACAATTGTGTATGCGGGTCAGGAAAGGGCTATAACTATGATAATAATAAAATAATTAATATGTTATCAAAAACAAATAATTAATATTTTGATTGATTGATTGGAATCCAAACCTAAGTAAGATTCCCGGTTGACGCTGGGCCCATCCGCACACTCGTTTACTATATGTTGTTATATACAAGATTGAGGGATAGGAAAGGTTTGTTAATTATTAGGGAAATTGGCCCGGTTTCAGACACCTAAGTAGTCAATAGTTAGTAAATTGTTAGTTGAAATGTAATAAAAGACGGTTAGCACAAGACAACACAATTATTTTTAATTTTTTTGAATATAAATATTCAGCAATCAGCATCCTAAAAAAATGTATAATTATAATTAAAATTTATAATTAATTAAGTTGCAGTAAATTTCCTGAAATAAAATGTCATTATTATGAGTTAAATCATACTTGAATAAAATAAATGTAATGTTATGATTAGTATTAACTAAATCAGTTTGGTTCTCTTAAAAGAAATTAAATCAAAATAAAATAAAATAAATCGAATCCAGAAATCACCAAATATTGTAGCACTCGCATCAAAGCAGGAAAGTCACGATCTTTTTATCTTCAACGGATAGAATCTTTCTGAATCTGTTGATTTAATGGGTTTATTGATAAAAAATAGTTAAATAAAAAAAATTATTTAACACATTAAGGTTGTCCTTGCCATCCCTAATCTAATACAAATATTTTTATTTATAAAAAAAAATGACCAAATAAAATCTGGTTTCACAAACAGCTAATCTGAAATATGTAAGGTAATATATCAATATCGGATGTATGGCACAGTTTCAGAACCCTAATCAGAAATAAGACTTTAAAAGCAATCAGGAATCTGTTAGATGACAGAATTAATAATAAGTAGCTAGCTGTAGGACCCTTTATAACCAAATAACCCAACCGTATTAAATAAATCATATCCATTGAAATATCAAATTTATTAGAAACCCGATAGCCATTATAATTCCTACCGTTTTTTGACTTTTAAATTAAAATTTTATTATTTTTAAATAGAAAGTATTACGACTTCAAAGATCTTCTGTAATCAAAAATTTTCATGAGAACTAAATAAATTAGCTTAATCAGGAACTGCATATAATAGTATTAATTATAAACACCTGATAAACCTCGATAAATCTAAATTGCTCATCAAATTAAAATATAATAATTTAATACTCAAACGCTGAATAATTGGATGAAGGAATATTAGTAAAATTAGTTAATCTCTGAGATCACATTGTGAAAAAAATCATTTTTATAAATAATCATAGCAAAATGTATCAAAAAACATGTAATGTTTATCCAGGAGTACTAGAACCCGCCCACTCCAGAACAAAATCCAAACACACTGCAACACACAAAGGTATTTCCAAAACAATCCCAATAGACGGTTGGAATCCCCTCTCCGTGAAACTTTTACCATTCACCAAGCAATCTAGTACCAACATCACTAATCAACAACAACCATGCTTCACAAAGCCGTGACGAATCCATGATAAATTATAAAAGTATCGTGGCAATCCTACAGCTCAAAAACCCCAGCTTACGACCGATCATCCTAAAAGTTCAAAAACGACTCCACTCCCGCGAAACTGACGGCAAACTTCAACAAAAACATCTATAATATTCAGCAAAAAGACCAACCTGGACACACAAATCCAAACCTCAGACAAGGGTTTCATGCAAAACTGCAAATTAACCTTCTTATACCAACAATTGATAACCCTTAAACAAAAAAATTTTAAAAAGCCAAAAATAGCTTACAAATACAGGTAACGACAGAGCATATTATATGAATACAAACCTCCGTAAGTTAAGAAACACAATGTTCAATGATCAACCATCACAAACCGACCAACCACTCATCATGAACGAAACCCATTCAAAGCACTCTACCACAAATATCAAAAAATTTGTTGCAATACAGTTCCACCATATCCTCGCTGCCTCTGTAAATCATCACACAAATGAAATCAATTCTATCTCTCTCTCTCTCTCTCTGGCACTATATCCCATCAAGGGATTTGGCCTTGGATGAGGTTTCATAATCATATTTTCATTTCGGATAAAGAGTAATTAATTCATTGATCCTAAACCAGCCATGAAATTTTTTCCATGTCACCACCGGGAATCGAACCCGGGAACTCCGGTCGCTGGACAAGCATGCTGGCCACTTACCACCGGGGCGGCAAAAATGAAATGAAATCAATGAAAAGGCGAATTAAAAAACAAGAGAAACAACAACAAAAATCTATGATTTGATCGTTCAAATTTTTTGTGTCTTTTCATATAGAAAAACATTTACACACACAAGTACAAAAAGTAAATAGCTATGTATATAATAAATTTGTAATAATTATGTAATGACATAAATAAAATAAAATGAAAACAAAAACTCCCCTCATCTTGTAAATTGTTTCCTCGTAACCAACACATACATAGTCAACATAGCACAGCTAAAAGCATCTAACAAGCTATATACATACATCACAAAACCACATTTACGGTGGTTATTGAAATGTATATTTCGCTACATACACCTTCAATGCTAATCTCTATTCAAAATATATTGTACGAGTAAATATGTATACAAAACAGAACCCAAGTATAACAAAATGGAACTCATTTTGACAGTTCCAATTTTCGTTACATTATTGAGATACATATTTCATGGAAGACATGGAACTCGCGTAATATCCAGTTCGTTGAGTTACGAGTTTTTGTTCTGCAGTTCATAGTAAAACTTGTAATAAAATGGAACTTGACCGTGGAACTTAGTTCCAACAATTGTTCCATAAAAGTCGAAATAAGTTGGAAGTAGTGATACTTGGGAAGGTAGAATTCAAAATTACCAGCAAAAAAACGAAAATTTATCGTTCAAATCAATGCCTTCTAAACTACAGTCCTCTTACTACTCTCATTATTCGCACATGACGTCAATTTATGGCTAATTGTTGGTTCACGTATGCGATCAAAAAATGATTCGAAAATCAAGCCAATCTTTGAGCGTCATTATTTCGCATTATAACACTGCATCCCCAATAGAATTTCTTATGACTTTTTTACTTACAGAAAAGTATGAAAAAAAACTTGACAAAAAAAATATTTTTTTGTCAAGTTTTTTTTTTCATACTTTTCTGTAAGTAAAAAGTCATAAGGAATTCTATTGGGGATGCAGTTTACTCATATTTTTTTTTTTATTATGTTGGATGCTTGCGATCAAAATTTTCCCAAAGTTAAAATTATTTTATCTCGGGCGGGAAAATTTGTATGTATATGTTTTCAATGATTTAATTTTCCTTTGATTCGCGAATCATTTTTTGATCGCATACGTGAACCAACCATAACCGAGACTGCGCAATATTAATGCTAAGATATTTACACTAACAAAACAACTAGAGAAAGCAACAAAAACGTCGACATAGCGTGTCGTCATCATTTGGTGTAAGCGGCCTGTAGTTTAGGAGGTATTTTTCAAATAGACCAATATACGGAACAATCACAAACACCATTACTATCGACAACCTAAAGTAAAAAAAATCGTCACAAAACAATAACAAAAATTGTTAAGCGAGTGTAACATAAAAATAACGGAATTACAAAACTCTTTCTCACGCAAACAATACTCGAATGGTCGACTAGATGAGAATTCTAAGTAACTCTACACCTTTATGAGTTATAAAATATAGTTAAAAAGTTTAAATACTTAAAATTTATTTGGACAAAGTATGAATTAATAATTGAAATATATGTAAAAACAATGAATAAATGAAAAACACTTATCTTATGCATCCTTTGGAATAAAAAAAATCATACATATTGAAGGTTTACATATAATTAATGTATATGATGCATTCATGCAACGGTATTAAAAAACATATAAGTAAATATTGTTACGTATATATTCTTCCCCAATGCAAGCGCACCATACATAAATTAATATAAATATACAATATGTAAAACTTTTCACTTTTCATATCACATTACACAAATTATAATTTATATATTTATTCAACACTTATATAATTATTGGTTAATTAATTAATTAATTAACCACAACACATCTAAATTAAATTATTTGTTTATTTCGAGGAGAGACAAAAACACGTCTTTCCTCGACGACGATCAATCGCCAACTGCCCTCAAAAACAAATAATTAATATGTTATATAATTTATATATTATAAAACTATTTTGTTTATTTTTTATTAAATAATTCCGATTTAACTAAGATCCGTTAAAATCCGAAAGACATTACAACCTGTCAGTTTTCTTCACACACATTTGTGTGGATGGATATCAATTGAAGCAAAAAAAAAAATTGTCTTGCAAGAAAAAGGGATATACCCCTTTCGAGTTCAAAAAACAAATTTTTTTTGGTTCAATTTAAGTTCACCATACACAAATGTGTATGTAAATTATGACAGGTTGTAATGTCTTCCGTATTTTAACGGATCTTAGTTAAATCGGAATTCTTTTTGTAAAAAGCATAATAATTTGTTAAAAAAATAATTATATAACATATAATTTATTTGTTCTTGATAACATATTAATTATTTTATCATTATTATAGTTACTGTTATTTTTCGGACGAACACAAAATTAAGTGGTTTACACAAATGTGTACACTGGTCTTCAATTACCACCTAATTCTATGTTTGACATCTTCCTTTGTTGTAATCGAAAGTTACATTCACAATTGTGTATGCGGGTCAGGAAAGGGATACTACAGATATATCAGAGAATGTTTTTATTACAAACAGCTAGAACACACACTTTTTGTCAACAAATTGTGCATTGTTACTTTTTGGTATTACGGGTTATTTTGAACAATAAACATAACACGAATGTCTAAAGTTGTATCGTACACACCGAGAAACACCGACAAACTGTCAAAAAAATTCCCTCGTTTTCTCATAAACTGGTAATTTAAGTATTTATACAAAATTTAATCTTATTTAATTTAACGATTATAAAATGAATCATAATTTTTAAATAAATTATTAAATTTCATTCTGGAAATTAAGGAAAAACTTATTAAAACATGTAATAAAATGCCCATCGATAGGTGTCGCCAACGGTAATGGGAAATTTTATTGCCAAAGAAGAAAATTGAAAAGAGACGCTATAATTTTTTTTTTTACGTTCGGTCGGTACCGAAGAAAAGTCAGACATTTTAAATTATTCTTACTGGATCGAACGATTATTAAATTTATCCAAGTTTTTTTTGATTTTTTTTTGTATATTTTTACTAAAAAATAAAATAAATAAAAGTTTTAATTGTAATAAATACTAAGTTATCAAAAAAAAACAATTATAAAGTGAATATTTAATTAATAAGGTGATTGTTTGATATTTATTATTATTTAACAAAAGTACCTATACATTTTTGAGTGAAAGAAAAATGTTAACGTAAAAGAAATTTTTTCTTGTCTCATATTTTATTTTTGTAAAGTTCTCTTGATTTTGCTTGTAATAAAATATATAAATACGTTCATGGGCGTATGCTCACCATTTAATATTATTGTTAAAAAAATATTTTTTTTTGTACATTTTTGAATTCAAAATTGGATTATAATAGAGTTTCTGTGTTAAAAATCATACAAAAAACGGGATCGTAATAGAAAATCAATATAATAAAAGGTTTGTGATTTATTTTGTTGTAATTATTACATTTTTTCAATTTTTCTAGTCTGGCGCGACTAGAAATGAGATAATCGCAAGACAAAATTAAAACTGTACACAATCCTCGTTATCAATATTACCGGTTAATTTTATAATTTTTATTGTATATAAGTACATACGAATTAAAAAAAAATACAATTATCTTGTTCAATTTTTTTTTTGTTTGGGTGTGGTGTGAATCTGATTTTTCTGTTCGTCTTTTTCGTTAGTTTTTACGTTTATTTTAATATGTATTTTTTGAGAAAGAGAACGAATAGCTATGTTAAATTTAAAAATGTATGAAATGAACATCATTTTGAATTTTATTGACGACTTTAGTTTTGACCGCTACGTAATTTTTTATTGTTTCCTTTTTCAATTTAAATTTTGTATTTTTTCGTTATTCTCGTTCGTTTGAATTGCATACAGATCCGCTAAGCTGATGATTCTGCAAAAAAAAGTACTCACTATAAGTATGATGGGCCAAAAACTTGCTCTCTTTATTATCAAAAATACGTCTGTATGGGTGTCGTATATATAAAGAATCTGATTGGAACCAAAAAGTAATCAATAAAACTTGTTTCCTAAGAAATTACTTTATATAAGTTTCCAGTGCAATGTGTAAGAATTTTATGTATAAATAAAACAAAATTATATCTACCCATATACCTACCTACCTACATTGATAAGAAATAAATAATTTACGAACAAAACTAAATTAAATCAATTTCTTATCACAAAGAAAATTTTTTTATGAGTTAACGGTGGTGTTTGCGCAAGATTTAAGTGTACAGGTTGTCATCATTTTTTTTTTCACACACACTAACCATAAATCATATGATATCCTGACGCACTGGTACGAAATTAACCATATAATTATTTCCTCTAACGGTTAACTTTTCTGGGATTTGTTAGTAGTCGGCAGTAACGTTAAGACGTGTAATAGCGAAATACCACCATTTCAATTAATTATAAGTAACAATTTTTAACTTACAGTTTGTCACAAAATTATTAGGAAATATATAAATGTGTTAATTAATAATCTTGTTACGTTCTCCCCCGTTCAGTGGGTTAAAATGTTAAAAAAATACTTTCGTAATTTTTTGTGATGAAAATTTATATTTTGTGGTCGTCGTCATTAATTTAATTTTGTTTAGTCTTTAATTCTCTGCTTCCCCAAACTTCCCATTATGCAATACGTTTTTATTCACATGCGGTTCATTATTTTAATCTTGATAAATGTATTAGAACCCAAAAATGTCAACTTTTAAATCGATTCCAACTAAAAATAAATGTGTTGCACCGCGTTTATCACAGCGGTATTTGCATTTCTGGTACTCCACGAATTTGTTTGTTACTAATTTCCTAGTAAGAAGGACCGTTCGGTAAAAGAAATGGTTTAGTTTTTAATTTTGTAACTGTGCGAATCGATTCTTTCAACAAGTTTTGATATCTTATTTACATTACATTTATGTTGCGTTTGATAAGAGCCACACCTTTTGCAGTTCTTTAAATACATAGTTGTTTTTATAGGTCTTATTTCTAGAATATTTTGAGTAAATTCTAATTAGCAATTTGAATTTGCTTTACTTTACTAATTTTAGATAATATTCTTTGTTTAATTAAACTTAAACTTTGTCCGATAAGGTTTCCAATTCGAGCTAAGAACATCCTGGAAATCTTGTTATCTTATGAGGTTAATTATCACACCATCAAATTTGGTAAGGAGCAGTTTAAACATCATAACAATTAGTCGCGTGAAATATGCATTGTCAAGATTTGTCACAATAATAATGATTGTAGGGGCAAAAATGGAAAGCGGTTAATTAAATTTTGTGAGGTGATAACATAAAAGTCATTAACATTGATATGTTACTTGGAAATAATTCCTCTATCCCTCTCAGATACAATTTTGATTGCTAATGACTTCTGTGTTGTTTTCGGCATACATTGTAATCTTAAGAGCCAACTTTTTGCCCCCGAGTTTCTAAGCCGTGCAATTTGTAAACTTTCTTCTTTTAGGTGTTGCATCTGGCACTTAAAACTTCGTTACTTGTTCCGATTTTTATTTGGCTGATCATGGAATAATAACACGACCATCGCATATAGTGGTGCTAATGCTTAAGGAAATCAGGATAAAACACGCTAGAAAAATAGACGACTATTACACTCGTCTGTAACAACACTAGCAGCGTGTTTTGATTGTTGTGGAAGAGATTTAAGAGAGATTAAAGTTTAAAAATGTTTGGCCTTATTGAATAATGATCGAACAAGATTCTTTTTCTCCCAAAATTAATACAGAAGGTTGGCCTCTAAATAAAACAATCAGATTATGGTCCTATTTCACTCTATTATTTTTTCTTTGATCTCTCCGATTTTGCAGATTTCAAATAACACATCCTAGATATGGCTCTTCAAGGAACTTTAATAGTCCCACTATTGTGAATATGTCAAAACGACTTCCTAATATGTTTTGGAAATAGAAATAATTTTTTGTTTTGTTTGTGGAAGCCGTTGTTTTAATTAAGGAAATAGAGCCTTCTGAGAGTTCGGCGAAAACGTAAAATGTAGATCCTTATTCTCGTTTGCTGATCCCATCGGACCAACTTCCACACACATTAACTGATTCTACATGCAATATAACGAAATTAGAGGTACCCTCCGCGTTTAATGAAATATAAACAGCCTCTCTTGAGAGGCTATTTGGGAATTCGATTCGAAATCGAGCGAACTAGATTCCTATATAATTTTAAATAAGAATCGTTCCAATCCCATTCAAATCCAATATGAATCTAGTACTCTCGTTATCGAATCGAGTTCCCAAATAGCCCCCAGCAGTTCTCGAATTATCATCTCGTTTGATATCAATTGGTTAAGTTGAAAGTTTGAAATTTTTTTAGATTGGTTTTATGTACTATACAAAAAAATAACTATTTATAATAACAACGATCAGCCAAAATAAATCTAAAGCAATTTGATAGGAAGTAAATTGATCGAAAAAAAGAACAAAAATACGAGGGGCAGAAATGAAATCGCACACAATGCGACATGTT
The DNA here is from genome assembly GCA_947310385.1 of Nephrotoma appendiculata. NCBI lineage: Eukaryota > Metazoa > Arthropoda > Insecta > Diptera > Tipulidae > Nephrotoma > Nephrotoma appendiculata. The sequence goes on from OX371223.1 coordinate 32,411,617, forward strand.
CTGCAGCAGTAACATTTTTCTTCTCGAAAGGTTGAATTTTTCTTCTCGAAAGAGAAGGGGGGGGGGGGGGGGGGGAATTGACTGATTTGGATTAAACTTCATATTTATTACTTATGATTTTTTCGTAAATTGAGGAAAACGATTATATTTGCAACAAAACCGGTTCAGATATTTTGTCCAAATTTAAGCGGAAATGATAATTTTTGAGAAAAACTGCTTTTACCAAAATTTGGCTTCCTTACAGTCTAAACTGGTTGACCGATCATACTTTCCATAAATTGAGTGATCCAATCGGAAGTGGCAAGTTGCTTAGGATCTTTTTTGCAAATGAAAAATTCGAATAATGGCAAGGTTTGTGAACTAAATATGAAAAATATTGGTCTAGAGCTCTTTTCCAAAATTTAAGCGGAAACGACGATGTTTGACTAAAACTATTTTTTTACCAAAGTTTGATCTATCAAAACGATTGATTGCCCAAAATGAAATTTCGTACTTAAGTTTTTTTCAAAAATTGGGAGATCCCAATTTGGTGGAAATCGGGGTACCGGATTTTTCAGATAAGTGCTTTTTCAATTACGAAAAGTATAATACTAAATTATATTTGCAGCAAAATTAGCTTAGTTAATTTTAAAAATTGAAGCTTAAATGATTACATATTTACAAAAAGACGAGTAAAAAAGATTAAGATTAAGAAAATGGAGATGAAATCGTATTGAATTTTGCCATGCCACCTTTTAGTTCATAAGAACAGTAGTTTTCTTCTAATCGAATTAGTTTTGCTTAAGTTGGAGCATTTTCTTGCTGGAACTAGTAATATTGATTTCCATACATCGCCCGGACATGGGCAATCAAATTTTCAATATAATGAGGTCGATTCCGGGATCTAACATTTTATGTTAGGTTATGTTATTTTTGTTTTTTCAATACAAATTCCAATTGAGAACTATAAATGTCCGGGGTAGTGACATCTGGTGCATTAAAAATAAGCTGATTGGGTCTTTTTTTACATGAAATATTAGCACGGCATACTTTATAAAAATAAAAATTAACATACAAAAAAAGACCCAATCGGGTTAATTTTTTTTGCCGTCAGATCTACAAACAGTTCTCTATAGAAAGCGGGGAAATAAAATAACAACATGAAATTTTAGATCCCAGAATCGACCTCCCAACACTTGGTTTGATTTTGACATTCCTTCGATAAAAAGTATAAATTCACTTTTTCTGAAATTGCTCTTAAATTATCACACTGAAACATTTTGAAACCTTTTGGACGGTCAATTTATTTGGTGCTGTGCTTCTCAGTCACCATACACGATCATTTTGGTTTTTATGAGGGTCTTCTAGTAAGAAGATTTTTTCGTCTGAAAATAGAATTTCCTCACTATCATCGTGTCAACATGTTAGATTTGGCAATCCTAGATTTCTCTTGAGCTTCAGTTAATCCAAATTTTTTTTTATTTTTTATAGGCTTTTAAGTGTATGTAATTGGTGAGTACGCAATGCATTGATGAAGGTTCAACGTTCAGACTGGCAACGAGCTTTTTCATATGAACCATAAGATTTCCTCGTATTCGCCCTCGTACCGTTCTCACAAATTTTCTATTTATTCATTCTATATATTTTCTAATTCTATTTATAATCTAATTGGTCGAAATTTTAATAGTGGTGATTTTACTTTTATGTTTTCAAATTCTTCTTTCGAAAAGTAATTATAAGACCAACCCCTAACATCTAATGTAACGCATTTAGGAAAAAATTTAATAAGTACTACGTCACCAAAATAACTTGAAATAATAACTCAATGCAAACGTTCCTTTAAACTAAGGCAGCAGTAGCGTGAACGGGCAGCAAGATTTTGTATTTTCCAAACGTTTACCGTAGACAGACATAAACTAGATAACCTCGTTATTTAGATTATTAAGTTATTTCTGCTTATCTGCATACGATTTTTTCAAAACAGAGTTATTAAGTTTTCGTAACTAGATAAATGCAATCTATCCCGATAAATAAGGCACACTCGCAAAAATTGGGTTTCTGTCTGTCACCACAATTTTTTTGTCACGATTATTATAATTTAATTTTCAATCTAGATAACTGAAAATTGCGATAAATTTGTGTCTGTCTACGGTATTAGATTCATATTTAATTATTGAAATAATTCAATTTCAATCTGGATTAGTCGATTTTTAATTAACTAATTACGATTACTTAATAACTGGACTTATAATCTGGCTCATAATTTACAAAATTTAAAACTTTAATGCATTCAAATAAAAAATACATTTGGAATGTATGTGGCAAATATCCCAGTTACTATCGTTTTAAACCTGTTTTGGCAAAATATTTAACCTAGAGATTTTTGAATTCCTGGAAAAGATATCCGGCTTTGTGCAGGTGGTATTTCATGAACAATGTCGAAGTGCATTTATTCCCATAAAAATACTGATTAACGAAATTATGTTGTTTGTCTTTGATTTACTAAATACTGTACCATCAAAATAATAGATACCATTAACATGCTAATATGTAGTAGCCGTATTTACTGATGCTTGATCCAGTTGAGTTGAAGTACAGGAAACGATCCAAGAACACGATTAATTCGCCCCGTGTTATTTAAAACCGTGTAGTTCGAGACTACGAAAATTAAAATAAAAAAAACACGTTACATTTTATAGACGTCATTCTTTTTCGTTACCCACACAATTGTGATGGCAGGCAAGAAAAGGGATATACAGAAAACAAAATAAAAGAGAATAACGAAAATCGCGTTGTTTAAAACCGTGTAATTTGAGGAAATGGATATCCGTGTTCTTCGAATACCGTGTTCTTGGAGGGTGACATGTATTTTTTTGTTAAATTTTTTATCTTTGCAATCTTTTCTTCTTTTTATGTCCTTATTTACGCCTGTCAAATTGAGGGCGTAGGTCCGATTTTATCACCATCTGCACATTGCATAACTCCATGCTAGGATATACTGGCACGGAAGATGGGTCGGCCTATAACTTTTGCACTGCGGCAGGGGGTCATATTTTCCATCAAAATTTTTGGATTAAAATAAAATTTGAATCAAGTTTTTCAAAATATGAATTGATTCGGATGTTATGAAACGTGGTAAAATACAAGGTTATCCAATTCGAGGTTGATAAAGTAGAAATCTGTATACCGACATCTGTCAAAGATAAACGTCAAGTACGCTGTCATTTATTTAGTTGACATTCTGCCATTTAAGAATATGGAGCATTTAAGAATATGGAGCATGGTGTTGGAAAAACAGGCCGTCGATGCTGATTTTTCGAACAAAATTTTCTTCAGTGATGGAGCTCATTTTTCGCTTGGTGGATACGTTAATAAGCAAAACTGTAGAATTTGGGGCTCAGAAAATCCACAATTGATTGGAGAGAAGCCATTACACCCGGAAAAAGTCACTGTTTGGTGCGCATTGTGGTCTGGTGGTGTGATTGGGCCGTATTTTTTTGAGAACAACCATGGACGAACCGTTACCGTCAATTCTGAGCGCTATGGCCGCATGTTAACCGATTATTTTTTTACGAAAATCGAAGATTATGATCTTGACGATATGTGGTTCCAGCAGGATGGAGCAACCAGTCACGTAACACGAGCAAATCGAGATCTTTTGCAAGAGAAATTTCCTGGACGTTTGATTTCGCGATTGGCTGATGTCAATTGGCCTCCAAGATCCTGTGATTTAACGCCTTTGGATTTCTTTTTGTGGGGCTACGCGAAAGATCGTGTTTACGCAAACAATCCTCAAACTCTTGACGAATTGAAAACTAATATTCGTAAGGTAATGGCCGAGATACCGCCCGAAATGTGCCGAAAAGTCATTGAAAATTACCTCAAAAGAATCAAGGCCTGTAAGAAGTCCCGTGGAGGACATTTGAATGATATCTTGTTTAACTAAAAATGGCAAGGATCAATCTGTAAAATGAAATAAAAATTACAATATATTCCGAATATTTTGTGTGTTTTTTTTAAGTTTACTTTATCAAGCTTGAATTGGATAACCCTATATCTCTACAAAATTTTGCAACTATATTGTATTTTTAAAATTTTTACCTGCTTTGTACGACCTTGATTTGAGATACTTGCTGTGTTTTTTTATTAGCGCCCGATAGCTGTATCCGGAGCAGCCAATTTTCTATGTCAAAACTTATATTTAGCGCGCTATTATTGCATATAATTAATTTATTTAACTCTAAACTAAGATTTTTCATTCAACTTTTTAGGTAAAAATCGATAAAAAAAATATCTTGCTCTCTTATTTATCGGGAGCCGCTATCGGGAGCGCTATCCATTTCAATGGGAAATTTGAAAAGGCTTTAATTTTGTAAACCCCTGAAACCATTAGAAACTAAATCATACAATAAAAATTTAAAACGCAGCAAAATGAATTCTTGTTTATAACGTCATGTCAAAATAAATGTCAATTAATATATTTCAGGTGATAAATGTTTGTTTTATTGATGAATTTAGTTTTAATTTTTATAGTACAGCGACACCAGTGAATAATAGTTGCAGTTTCAATAGAAAATTGCCATTTGGCTCCGGATAGTGCTCCAATATTAAAACACAGCAACTAGCAATCTGTACAGAGGGCCGATGTGATATGAGTGTTTGATTTGATCGTTATAAACGATTGTGTTTCGTTTTTTATTCCGTAAAGATTTGATTGTATCCCGTCTATCATATTGTTGATTTCATGGAATTGTTTTGTTGCTTATTGCTTGTTTTTATTAGGGCTGTTATTCAAAATAGAAATAACGGTCTAAATTTTGCTATATTAGTCATGAATAGATTGAAATATGCTTCATAACCCAGGGCTTATCTTTACGCACTATCCTGAATAAAAAAGCAATTGCAATATGAGCCAATGATATATTTTTTACAGTCACTACAGTGCAGAACTTATAAAAATTGGCCAACTGCCAAACAAATCATGACTTTTAATTTGTTGATCATAAAATTTGTTTGGCTACCAACATTGCTGCGCACTAGTTCAAATATTGAAGCGTGTACGACCTAATTATCATTATGTAAATATTTATCAATCACACAAATGATATCATTTGATATACTGTTGTTATCTTTATTATACCTTTTGTCATCATAAAATACTTTTTTGCAGTTCATATCACTATGACACACAATAATAGTTATTAATTTATTGTGTCGTGATTGTTTTTATTAATTAAAATCCGTTAATGGCAACGATCTAGTTCTTGAAGCATTTAAATTTATTTAGAAAAGCAGAAAAGTGTATCCCAATTTTATATTGTATCGTCCGTGATTCGTAATCTTATCATGGAAATTAGTGGCGATTACACACTACATACTTTGTTGCCATCTAAAAAAAATGTATATCGATTTGTTTGTAGAACACCATGTTGACCAGTTAAAAACATAAGATTACCATAGCAAATTCATTTATTCCATTTGAAAAATGAAATAAAAAACCAAATTGTATGTAGATGTACGTGAAACACGTTTTAATTCGTAAAAAATAGCTTTTATGTTAAAATCGTATTTCTTAAGATTTTATAGCTTTTATAAGTTTTATTGCAATGAATAATAAAAACTTGAAATCTTAAATCATGTCAATATACCTTAGTATATTTTTTCGTGGTAGGCAGTGGGATTAGAGAAGGCAACGTGTAGTGCAGCTTCGGAATATATTTGAGATTGACTGTAACTTTTTTTCTTCTTTATATAAAAATACATTTATATATGATTTTAAAATACATGACATCATTTTAGCGGTGAATATTTCAGTTGTAGTGTCTTATTTTTTTTTATAGAGGAACGAAAATGAAGGAGGCGACGGAAGAGAAAATTTATATAGAAAAAAGTAATGATTGCGCGCGCATCATCATAATCTATTTTTGTTTCTTCTTGTATTAAATAAAAATTGTTTGAAAAATGTTGTATAAATTGTTTATACGTACTACTATACGATTTTCTAATCTGAAGTGGAAATAGGCAGACGAACATATTAGAGTCAGTCGTGGAAAAACTATAAACATTTCTATAATCTTTGTCACTACTTACTTACAACGGTAACGATTAAATTTTATAATGTGTATGTGTGAGTGTAATGAATTATATAGAATTGCTTACTTATTTTCTTGCCCTTCCTTTATTATTGTTTTGGTTATTATTGTCAAATTGTTTATTCTATAATACAAACATCTAACAGCTAAGTATTTTGTCTTCAACACAAACTACGGTTTATATTAATTTTTCGTTCCGTATATATACATAACTCGAGTAGTATGCATTTCATTAAAATTTTATGTTACGAAAGTGAAATGATATGATGATCATGTTTTATTCAATGTTTGAATACATATATTGAAATTGTATAACTTATTTGAATGTGAAATGGATTTATGTTTAAAACATAAGTTCGTTTGGTAATTTACATAATACAATCAGATTGGTAGCGCCTAATATTAGGGGTTGCTATGTTTCAGTTTACCCCGTAATTTGTGTCGTAGTCTTGCGTCATTTTGCGTTCAATTTTTTTTAGGTCAAGGTTTTTATTTTTTTTATGCAGAGATATAGGAAATTTTATTAAATTTCCTTCGGTCTTCCAAGCACTACTAAAATGTTAGACTTTATGGCAACTGGTTACAAAATGACATCCAATTATGGTTTTTCCTATTTTTATGATATTTTATAACAGTAATTTGTACGTGCAATGTTATTACATTCTTACCTTACATGTTTCAAAGGTTTTTATAGATAAGTTGCTATTCACAAAACAACGTTGCTTAGGCGTTTAACTGTATTTGTGGACTAATAATAATTGACAATAATACTTAATTGTAAACGATATATTTTTCAAGTGCATTATTATTATAAATTGAATGGCATCTTAAATGGAACGGAAAGTAAGATTTTTTTTTTATTTAACAGAGACGATACGCCCTCTGATTAGTATGTGATGTGTCGATACGGTATTGTTAACAGGCGTGTAAAATTATGAAACATAATAAAAGAGCGGCAGATAACATCAGTTCTTTTAGCTTCAGGGTGCTCGTATTTGCATATCTAGTACCCTTATTATATAATAATATATTATTACCTATATTATGTTTATATATTGTATCATTTCATGTAGAAGAACGGTTTATTATATGATAAATGGCGTTTATCTTATTTACGTTGATCATGAACAGAAATAGATAATTTTAAATTCTGAAGTCTGGCTCAATCCCAATTTACGTTTTTCGAAATCTGTCCAATAATTTTGATTTAATGGTTGTATTAATTTGAATTTTGTACGCTTAAGGCCAATTAAATAGTTTTGGCTGTAAAATAATAAACGAACGAAACTCCGCGAGCCTCTACTTTATTTTCAATTCACGAAAATACGTCCCAATCAGTATGAACCAGAACTATGGTTTAGAAAATGTGTCTCAAGTATATCCAGGGTGGTTTCCTGCGGGCTATGTCTCGCTTTTATTAGGTTATTCGCAAAGTTTCCAACTGATTCCATCACTAATATATGGAGCAAACGGGATTGTGTGTTCTACAAGGTTTAACAACCATGTAATCTATCCTTATTAGCACAGTGCTGTCATCAGAAACACTTGAAAAATCGATATTAGCGAATTATGTGGCCTTCTAAACATGATTACTTTTTGAGATATCAATTATTAAAAATTCTGTGGTGGGAAGTATGTATAACATATAAATAATCTTTCAAAAGTCATGCTTAGATTTCAGTAGTATAGAAATTATTTCTAAACGCAACCTTTTTTTATGTCATCTTTGACATTTGTGAAGTAGACAGCGGATGTACAATTTTAACGATGAAAACTTATATGCTAGAAGAACGCAATAAAGTTATTCAAACTTATTAAGACAATCATCGATCTTTAATGAATTCGTATCGTAAAATTCGTGATTTTTTTGGTGTAAATAATCGTCCAAATGAGTCCACAATTCAAAGTTAGTGAACAAAAAAAATGAAGAAACTGGTTCTGTGGAGGATCGAAAAAGATCTGACAGACCAAAAAGTGGACGTTCTAGTGAGAACATTGCTGCTGTGGCCGAAAGTGTCGCGGAGGAACCTTCAACATCGATATCACGACTTTCTCAAGAATTATGCATTCATCTATCGACTGTTTGGTGAATTTTATATAAGATTTGGCATTTGCATCATTACAAAATTCAATTATCACAAAAACTAAAACAAACAGATTATTATCAAGGCAGAACTTTCGTCAATTTGTTGTTAGAACATGGTACTGTTGTTTCACACAAAATCATTTTTAGTGATGAAGCTCATTTCACATTGGATGGTTTCGTCAACAAACAAAATTGTCGTATCTGGGGAGAAGACAATCATCGAATAATTTCAGAAAAATCTTTACATCCACAAAAATGTACTGTTTGGTGTGAATTTTGTGCAGAATCATTGGTCCATTTTTCTTCGAAGATGCAAATACAAGAATTGTTACTGTCAATGGAGAGCGCTAGAGACAAATTATTGAAGATTTTTATGGCCTCAACTTCAACAAAGAGACACAGAGTATTGTTTTTTTCAACAGGATTTAGCTACGAGTCACACACTCGTGAAACATCCAGCTATTGCTGTCTTAAGTTTCCAGGTCGATTAATTTCACGTAATGGTGACATAAACTGGCCCCTAGATTATGTGATTTAACGCCATTAGATTACTTTCTTTGGGGTTTCTTGAACATTAAAGTTTATGTGAATAAACTAACAACAATTGCACAGTTGAAAAAAATAATTTAGGCGCGACTTTTGAAAGACCCTTTACATAATTCATACATATAGCATATAATTAAAATAAAAATGGTTTCCGCATAAAACCCAAAATATTCATTTTAAACTGTTTTCACAAAATTTCCTAAAGAGCTACCTAAAGCAAAGTAAAAAATGTGCAAGTAGGATAAAGTTTCAATGTTTTTTTGTGTAATGGAATCCTATTCGAAAAACCCTACGATCTAGGTACATATTTTAAAAAAATGTTTGGTAAAATAAATTAGATTTTAATTACGAATTACAAATTTTAATTACGAGAAACGAATGCGTCAGAATAGAATTATGTTTAAACTGAAGACCGATATACACATTTGTGCATACTGTTTAATTTGGTTTGTTCAGAAAAATAACACTAACTATAATAATAATAAAATAATTAATGTTATCAAAAACAAATATTTAGTATTTTATATAATTTATGTGTTATCAAATTATTATGCTCTTTTTTAAGAATTAACATTTAACTAAGATCCGTTAAAATACGGAAGACATTACAACTTGTCATTACTTACATACCCATTTGTGTATGTTGAACTTAAATTGAAGCAAAAAAAATTGATCTCGAAAGGAATAACTCAAAAAGTAAGCGGCATCTATCAATGATCACAGTACTAAATGGCATTGTCCTATTTATAAATTTTAACCTTCATTGTTAGATGGCGCTCTCGCGAAATCCATTTTTATGCGATAAACTTCAAAATATTGAGAGATTAGTGCACTAAACGAGTTAATCTCGAAGTTGACACATTAAGAGATAAACTCAAAAAAATGATTAAACGCGTTTAGCTAATCGCTAGTCTGTCAAGGGTATTACTTTTGGCCACCTACCATGATGTTAATTGGACACTTTCAAACCTGTACAAAAGCCCGTTTACCTTGGCTCACGATTTCAAGCATCGTTATTACAAATTTTTATTTTTCGTTGAATTTGACAAAAAATTCAATTTGTATTTAAATATTAAACATATTTAAAAAATACTAAAAATTAAACAAAGTCAATAATTATTAATAAATTTAAGGAATATGTACTTGAAATGAATAAATCAGACCGGTAAGAATTTTATGTTATAAATTTTAACATTTCCATTAGAACTACATTCTTTAATAATGTAAGCAGATTGTTCCAAGTGACAATCCATCGACGCCACTACCTTGAAGTGCAACACCATCAAATGAAAAATAATAGGTTTCACAACTAACATAATTAAAAGTAAAACACTTAGAAAATTTTGAAGATCACTGATCTCAGCCAAAATATCATTAGTTGAAATTGTTTTTCACAACTATAGTTGATTTACAAAAATACTTAAACCTCTTAAATTATTCTAAATTGCTTTGACTTTGCGAATGTTCCCGAATTAAAGCACTTTTAAGCTTGATTGATACGAGTACTAGTTTTATTTCTGAAATATTTAAGATATAATAATATATAAAGATTTCTTTCCTCCATCAATATTAGCATGGATGAGTAGATGGCATTATTACAAGTGTAAAAGATATTTTTTCATTTGGTCTCGATGGTCTGCCTTCAATACTTTAACAGTTCTTATTCAAACTAGAGGCCAATACCTATACTACCCTGCATTCTTAAATTATTAAAATATTGTGTTTTGTACTTTTATAGTTGATTTCGTCCAGCATAGTGTTTTCAAAGGACATTCTACAATTACTAACCTTGTAGAGGTTGATGTTACTGCCATCGACTGTAGCAAGGAATTTGATAGAATCTTACACAATAGCATCGTATAAAAATAAGAGGTTTTTCATTTCGATTCTCAGGTCTCATTGTGTGTGGACTCGTACTAAAAGACCATAATGGAGAATTTTGTATCTATGGTTGAAAACGATGATGATATGGAAATCTCAACTACTCCAAAAATTTTGTTGATCTGTGGCCCTATTCTGGTAATTCCCGGGGAATGGAAATTTTAAATTTTGTAGCAGTTTTATTCCCTTTTCCCCAAAAGTGTATTCTGGCTTTTGGGGAAAATTTTTTTTGGGAAAAAATTATTCCTCATTATAGCAGTTTTGACGTTTATTATTCCATACCTATTTTAGGAAAGAATTAACTGGGAATAGAATTTAACGGAAATTTATTGTATTTTATACGTATAGCAATTCTATGGCTGTAAATTTACACTGAAAACTGGTAATATTAATTGGAAATATTAATATCCAATTTTTTACTTTAATAAACAAATTAATTTTTTAAGTAAAATTCGATTAAAATATCAATAAAAACCAGTTAAACGTAGTAAATTATTTTTAGACTTTTGTTTTCTTGTTTTATTGCGATCGTGTGTCGACCCGCAAATAATTAAATTATTTTCCCGTAAATTAATTCCCCAATCGCCAGAATTAACTTTTGGAAAACGGGGAATTGGGAAAAATGTCTGGGGAATAGCTGCTACAAAAAGAAATGATTCCCTATTCCCGGGGAATTACCAGAATAGGGCCACTGGTGTGAAATGAACCATGAGTGATTAATTCATTGTACTTAAACCAGCCGTGAAATCTTTTCCTTGTAACCACCGGGAATCGAACCCGGAATCTCCTGTCGCTGGAGCAAGCATGCTAATCACTTTGCCACTGGGGCGGCAAAGTTGTCAGGTCGCTACCAAGATTCTTTCCACGACCTTCTTGGATACGCCAGTGAAATATTGCCTCTACAAACAATTAACATTTATCACCTTAGCTTAATCTCATTAAGCTTTAACCACTCAAAATGCACTGTTTTGTGGCAAAATCATGATTTTATCAAAAGGGGTAATAAAGGGGTTTTAATAATTACGAATGTGATTTTAATGAGTCACATTATTTTTCCATATCCGACCTAACTTGTTTTACGGAGTTGAATCTGTGGAAAATTCAATCACCAATGCATCAGCATCATAATCTTGTTTTCTTATTAAACTGTATGTTTCAAGTATTATATTGATCTCGTGAGGCCATCAGACATCAAAACAAATAAAAATATGTTGAGTATATTTGAAAAATCCATTTATTTTATCTTAGATCAATTTTTAAAATTTATATCGTGATTTGATTACAACGATACGTTCGGCGAAAAGTTATTCACATGTATTTATTTTACTTAGTTAGGTTGTCGGTTTTAGTTGCAATAATTCACGAGTCATGCGTAGAGCATAAATTGCAGTCTAGGATTGTTGAGAAATCAATAATTTACCATTTTTCGTTATTCAGGAAAACTCACTTTGTTTTGTTATTTATTCCCCGGAAATATATTATTTTTTGTTATTACATTATATATTTATAAATAAAGTTTTGTATAAATGGAAATTATTTTCCTGAACGAAAAGAAAAATGTTTGGTAATAGGATTTTTTTTTCAATTTTCAACGGTATCGCGTATTTTTAAACCAGAGTAACAAAAATATTTCTCCGTTGGTTGTTAATGCTTCATGGAATTTAATTCTTGTTAAGTGAATCTTCAAAACAGCATGCTTTACATTTCTCAGATATTACTGTCCGTTGTTGAGGTTCCGACCAGAGCTATGAAATTGCTTAAAAATCTCAAGGAATCCTTATTCTCGTTTTCGTTAATTTTACAGCTGTAAACGATATAAGCTGATTTCGGCACATCAACATTTTTGTAGGAAATGCAGAAAATGAATGAGAGACTGATAAGATGCCTGATTGATTGAAATGATAAAGTTTTTCTTGTTTGACAATTTTTTTTTATAAATCAAAACTATTCATTATTTTCTGTAATTTAAAAAAATTATAATTTATTCAATCGAAACAATTCTTTTTCAGTTCTTCCAACCACCTGTATTGTACCGTTTCCAAAATAATTTCTGTCGTAGATTGAAATTAATAAAGCTTTGGGTCTATCTAAATAATTTCGTTGAAAATGGCCAATTTGTGTTATTCTATATCCCTTTCATTTTATATGTGTTGCTTGCCAAAGTTAAGATGCATTCACTCTGTGTTGCCGTACTGAGCATTTCCGAAAGATAAAGCTAAATCCTCTAGAGGCGATTGAGCTGTCTTGTTGATGTTACGAAAAATGTGAATCGACTGGTTCCTGGAAACCATTGATTTTAAATAATGGATAAGTCATCCAAAGATTTAAGTCGAAATATAACACTTTAGCAAGAGTATTTTTTTTAACGTAAAATTCTACTGTCATACATTTTTTTACTGGTGATTCGACCACACAGTTGTTAGGTAGTAAGGGCCGAAAACTATCTGAGTGTTCTATATTTCAATGCTTTAATTTATGATTAATATGCAAATTATTTACATTTCGTGTTGGTTGCACTTGGTTTACACTTTAATATTCCAAACAATTAAATTAATAAATGCATAAAGGCATTTGGTCTTCCTGTTTTTCACGGCGGGTTCGAGATTTAGTGTGTTTCAGTAATTCAAGGTTTGCAGTTTTCTGCTCTGTTGTCGAATAGACGACGAAATGCGCGTTCGTAAAATTATAATTAAGTGTTTTAATCTTACGGATATTGCTTACTTATTCCTAAATTACGTAATCGCTGAACGCTTATTTACCTACAAAAAATTCAAACGATGAAAAAGCACGTTCTGTAATTTGTATTTTTGTTTCTCTAGGAAAAGTAGCACATGAAGTTAATAAACTCTATATGACAAACGTAAAACTATTCCAAATTATGAAAATATTTCATAAGCCTCTCGTTAAAGCACATTAACATGTAATCATTAAAATATAAAATAATAACGAAAACCACAATAATCGTGTAATGTACAAAAAAAAAAAAAAAAAAATAAGCACAAATAGTATGACCTTATATATTATGCTGAATGTTCTAATTAATATATCATTGGCAAAAAAACTGTACGATCCACTAAACTAAACTACATATTCACACTAACTATACAATAAATAACATTATGAATGATGATGTAGTATTTCAATTTCAACACACAAAAATTATAGTTAATATTTTCCATTAAATAATTTAATTTTTATTAATATGTAGTGTAAAGCGTTATGACTGCTGCTGTAGTTGTCTTTTTTCTAAATAATTTGCTCATTTTACTTATATTCAATTCGAATAAGATATCGCAAATAAAATCGAATTTATCAGAATTAGTAAACAGGCTAGGTAGCTTTAAGAGGAATCCTTGACCTTTTCATTTCGATTGTATAAACAAAACAAATTGTTATAATATTGGACTGTATTTATTTTTGTGGTACCCTATCACATAGTCACTCAACTATAAAACATATGACATGTCCAATGACGTAATGTTTTGTATTTTATTTTTTGTTTATATAAGAGATGTGTACAATTATAAAAACCATATAAGCATAATTGGGCGTGTGCGAGTGCGCGATTTTGATGAATTCCAGTAAGAAATATTTTTTTTTTATAAATTATTAGCTACAAAAGTATTTATACAAGTGAAAAATAATACCGTTAATATTTTTCTTAATTATTTTTCACAAATGCATGAGAAAAACTGTTTTTAGTTATTAAATAAATATAAAAAACATTTAAATGATAATATTTGTTACCCATTTACTGCGGTAGTTTCACTCAAAACTAAAGGTAATCATAAACAAGCTTATTAGATAAGCGGATATAAGGTTTGCGGTTCGAAGTTAAACGTGTAAATGAATTAAATTTATAAACAATAAAAAAATTTAAATAAAAATTTAGTGTAGAACTATTTGATAAAAATAATAAATTCTATTCCAGGTTTTATCATGAGGAAATTGCTTGTTGTTTTTGTATTTTGAAAAGTATTTTCTCTTGGTACAAATTCATAGCAGCCGGTATACTATGTTATCACGAAATTATAGGTCTTACACACTATTTATATACCCGTATATTAATACATATACGTATGAGCTACATAATTCAATAGTGTTGAGCTAAACTATTCGATTTGCTTGTTTTGTTTCTCTCTATAAAAAAGTAAAAAATAAACCTATAAGAAACTTGCTAAAAATAAATATGAATTCTTTTCAAAAATATTAATTTGATTCATATAGCGTCTATATGTTAATGATATAATCACATAAGTTACAATACGTACAATGCTAAATTTTTGGTTATTGCTTCTAGTTATAGGAAAATACTAGAAATTAGAAAGATTTTAGATTATTTATAATAGGTTACAAGGTCAATAAAATTTAGAATTTTAATTAAGTATACAGAAAACAATATTACTACTATCTTTCAATAACTATGATTGGGCTTAACATTACCGTCCTAATTTATACTGTTCTCTATATAATTGGAATGTACAAAGCTAAGTAAATGGTTTTCATTTACTCCAAATTGTTTGTGTGAAAAAATTAGGTCGGGTTTGCAAACCGTAGGACAACCCGAATATAGATATGTAACTCTTCATAAACTCGATTTTTATTGTATTTAACGCATACTTTGTGCCTTTCAGACGCCACTCTAGTCAGACGGTGGTAGGTTTCCTGATCTTCTGAAGAAAGGAAAACGAATGATTTTTCTGAAGCTTGAATGAATTTTGTCAGAAGCAGAAGAAATGTTAGAAGTAAACAAATTCAAATTCAAAAAAACGAAGTGATTTTTTCGAGATTAGTCCGAGAAGTACACACACAAGACAAAGAAAACAAAAAATTGGAAATATCTTGAATTTTCAACATAGCCTCCTTTTGGCTTGATTTTCTTTGCGATGGTCAATAGCTTCGATACCCAGTTTATAGTGAGAACCGTCGAGCTCATCAAGAAAACCATCATCCACAGAATCCGCCTCTTGATTGTTGACAAATCTTTTGCCACCAAGTCATTTTTAAAGATTGGAATAGAAAATAATCCGGGGGTAGTAAATCTTGCGAATATTGTGTATGAGGAAGCAATGTGAACTGCAATTCTTTGATTTTGGCCATCGTGATCGTTTTGTCAAACGTTGCCGTTTTTTATTGATCGCATCACCCAAAAGCTGTAATCCATTTACTTAGCATAATATTCGCCAAAAAATGGAACCAATGCTTTGGAAGCAGATGGAATTGTTTCGGTCTCTTTCATACCGATTCTCCCTTAATAGTTCATTGTTTTGGTTGTTCTTTCGTCTCATAGTCAGGTGTGAAGTAATGGACTCGTGTTTCATCGCAAGATTCCAATGTACGAACATAATTACTTAAATGATAATGACGTTATGTAAACAGTATGTCAAACTCAAGTTCAATATTGTTGGATATTCAATTTCACATAATTATATAAACAAGTTACACAAATTACAGTAACTTCCTGTGAATGTGTAATGCAATGATATTGACAGGTAAAAGAATAAATTAAGTTAATGCACGACTTGCCTGCATTATTTTTGCAGCACATTTGATAAAAATTGTATGTTCTTTTAACTATGTATGATATATACATTTATTAAGTACATAAATCAACATACTACACATTTTTGTACGTAGACAGACAGCCAGTAATAAATTTTATTCATAATTTCATTTTATCTAATAAATTACTTGCATAACAGTTAATTTCCAAACATAATAGAATCGAGTAAGATATTCTTGTTATATGCAATATAGAAGCGTATTCGTAAGTAACATATCAATAATTTCTAAAGGCGTTTTTCATCACATACTATATATGTGAATAGAATGATGATTATATATACTGGCATAAATAGAACCAGCACAGAGTGACTACATTATTACCATATACAACAAAAATAAAGAATATGCTCCATAGCAATAGAATTCAGTATAGATAATCCCAATTGATTGACATTAAAAAACACATAACATGTAAGAGGCATATAAAGCTATTAATATATTTATATCTACGTACATACAACATAAAAAAGTTTGCACATAATATAAGCACAATTATATTATGTAACAAACAAAAACAGCAAACACAAAAGACTTGGCTTAATTTTAAATTACATAATTAATTCGGCTTCTTTCACTTTTACCTAATTGTGTATTACCATTTACCAACACATTCAAATTGAAATAACAAAAATGAAATCATTGTGTGTTATTAGAGCTTAGATTTTTTAGATACTTATCTATAAAGTTTTGCTGCATTCTCATTGGGTGCGGTCTTTTGTGTAAACATTAAAAATTGGTCAATTTATGAAACGATCGCACCAAAAATTGTGATGATTTCGTATTAAATTATAGGGCGATTCGGTTGAGATGATGTTTGTGAATCAGCATGTAATTCAAAACAGATCTTTAAGATTAAAAAATGCTTAATGTCAAGTGAATGTAAAAACACAAATGTACATTATTTATAATGATATTAAGTATGTATATGCATTCTATTGAATTGGTTTATTCCGTTTTAAATAATTTAGGAATTTGTCTAAGAAGTTTGGGTAACAAACGGATATCGGTTTATCTAACTTTCTTATTTTATCTATCGGAATTTTTTTGTACAATTGTCTTTGACATACATATTTCAATTTTTTCTGATAACGTCTGTGATAAAATTTAAGGTCAAGGCATTTAATCACTTTTCAATATTTTAAGAAATTTGAGAAGTTTTCACTTTTATCATAATTCTGAGAAACAAATTTTTTTATATTAGAATTGAATATTATGTTATGAGATAGTAGAATTTTTTTTTTATCTAAAGTTGATATTTAAGTATTTATTTAACAAGATACTAATCCTAGGAGTTTGAACAAGTAATTCACACTGTAAAATGTTTTGAAAATAAAACAGTCAACAATTACTAGAAACTAGCTGTACCTGCAGGTTTGAATTAAAGACATACATAAAACCTGTTAAAAGGTTTGTCAAAAGAAGTCGGGCTTGATTAAAGGTCAACTTTCCAAATCTCACTTTATGAGGTGGTTTTTATCACTTTATATGTATTGTGCACATTATACGATGTACATTTAATTTTTTCTGGTGCATCCCGAACGAACGCTTTATGAATATTGTCTAAAACACATTTTGATTGCTAACGGTGTATTTACTGGACCACTTCTCCGTTCACTTCCAGATTTTCTAGCTGCTGTAAAATATTATTCAAACCTGAAGATAAAATATCGAACGGAATGTCTAACATTTTAGCTCTGTAACAATAAAAGAATAAGTATTATTTGAGTTTTTATGGTAATTGTGCAAAATTATTTTACGTAACTCCAATTCCTTCAAAACCATTTTAAAAAGTTTAAATCTGACAAAAATTAAGTTTAACAAACGACGATATAAACGATAAGCTTCATCCAGTCACTATTCGCAACGAATCTGAAGAGTTGCAAATTGACACTAACATAGTTCTAACAGTGTAGCGAACTATTTCATGTCCTAAACTGACATATACGTTATCCTTAGCGAGCTACTAACATCTTTGCATCAGACCGATAAGAATGTAGAAATTACGCCACCAGCCACTCTATTTTACAGAAGTGCGAAATGTGGTGAGTATGATATCTGCAACGAAATGCTCAAGAGTGACGATGCTCTTTTACCTCATGTATGAGCTACATTCAACGATTTGGTTCGCAGAGAAAAACCTAGAAGAGTGGAAAATACTTCTGACCAACCATCTCTTGTGAAAAAATGCAGAACGCCATTTTGAAGCAATATGATTGGTCGAAAAAATTGTTTGAATGAATAAACGAAGAAGTATGAATCCGTCCTAACAGTTTGTTTTTTAAATTATTTCTGTTTGCTCTGATGTAATAAAGTAAAACACCAATGAATAATTGAATCATTAAGGCTTATATGACTTGAACACGTTATCTGTTATCTATGACTAGATTCGGCACGCCCTTACAATACATTGACAACGTTGAACAAGATCATGAAACACTTGGTTATCTACAGCGCCTTCTTGTGTTGAATCGAGTTGGAAAGAATACTGTGCGGCTAGATTTCGTGGGATATCGTGCTGGTAGGGTTCCTAACCTCATTATTTGTATTTTAGTTTTTAGGTAACACATCCACAGAAACTATTAGTGCCTCTGATTTGATCCCAATTTGATAGTGGCGACTAATTCACGATTGAAATTTTTGTTCCATAAACGATTTCGGGATAGCATGAAGTGTATCTAAAATGAAGTTCAGAATCGGGAAAAACGCGGCTTATACAACAAAAGTAGTTATGCTTCTTATTAGAAAACTTTCTGGCCAACCGAATATAAACTATGAACTTCTATTAGAAACGAATACAAACGCAGCAGCGACCTTACTTTTGCTGTATGTAACATTCATGGTTGAGTAATAATTGAGTGTGCTCAAATTTAGTTTGTAGGTTTTTTTTTAATTCAAGCTCTGTACAAATGATGATGATAAATGGTATACGAGTTTTGCAATTGCCTCGAAGCTTTTTTAAAGTCATTTCTTTATAAAAAAAATATATTTATTTTTTTTAGGTGGGTTATCGAACTTTTCTTTGTTTTATATGTATTATTTTTTTTTTTTTTTTTTGTAAAAACGAGCAACAACATAAAATCAACATAATTATGCTTAGATTAAATGTAGCATTTGTTGTTTTACCGTTGTACAAAACGAATAATTTCCGGACATTATTTTTTATTATACCAAAATACCCAATAATCGAGATACAACAAAAATCTTCCAAGTCACTTTAAATTAGATTTCCTTAAAAACGACAAAGATCTAAATTTGTTAAATCAATTTAGAGATATGTATATAACATTTTATTTGAAACTGATCTCTATGTGCTAGGGTTAAGAGATGTTTTTTGATAATTTAATTATAATTGATTTTCAATAAAAAAAAGTAACATTATATCTAAAAAATTTTAGATTAGTTTATCAACTATGTGGGTTATTAAAGTAATTTTTTCACACTTTGGTGATTTTTATAATTTGATTTTAAATTATACGTGATTAAATTATGTTTTTTTTATTTGTTGTGTTTGCCATAAAATAATTGTGTAACCGTCACGATTCTTATGTAATAAGTACAAATCAAAAATTAATTAACGTAACCAGATATTTTCTGAATATGTTGGTTAGAAAATGTTGATGAGAATATGGTTAACCAATTATTCGTAAAGCTGTTAGTTATATGCGTTAATTCGTTTTTCAACAAATCAGAAACTAATTAGTGGGAAGCTTGAACTATTTGTCACTGCGAATATTCTTATTTTACTGATGAACAGACTGTTGTTAGTTTCAACTCTATTAAGTTTAATACCGCTTTATTTACAGCGATGAGGTCACGATTAAAGGAATGCTATAAAATAAGAGAGTAGTTTGTTTAAAATATTTAGTAAAAGGTGGTGTAATTCAGGTAAACTCAGTTTGCTTACCTTGGTGTAGTCCCAATGGAGCAGTATGATTGTACATCGAAGTTTTTTTTACCAATCTTTTTAAAACACCCTCTTATTTGAACTATGTACGTCTTTATTTAATTACGGTGCCAGATCAAAAGTCGCAAATTTGTATTACCTTGCGTTAGAGAAATCAATCGTTCTCTGTTTCTGACTAAAAATAATTTCATACTTTTATTTGTTGACACAATGCAGAGATTAACAAATGTTTTATCTTCAAGGTGATACAGTTTGTTGATTTTAGACTCATAATTTGTGAACTTCTCGATTGAAATTTTAGTTTATCCAACTTGTTTTTTTTTGCGTATTCCTTTGACTTCTGTTATAATTTGATAATTTTGTTGCGCTTGTGATTTAACTGCCAGTCTCGTAACTTCATATTTAAAATTATTTTGCATTAATTAAATCATCTAATTTAGTTAATTGAAGATGTACTATTAACTAAATGGAGAAAAAATTTAATTCGTCAAAAGTATTTGGCAATTTCTTTTAAAAATATTTGTGTGAGTCAAGCACTTTTTGGTATAATCATTTCAAGTTTCTCTAAATTTACACGACTATTCGTACGCGTGTTCTAACGGAGACAATTGGGTCGTCTTAATTAAATTGTCCTGTAGTTTATGGTTAGCCCACTCGAATTTTGTGCTAATCCCTAATTGACAATGCCAGCTCGAGTGCTCACTTCGCTCTATGCAAATATTCCTCGGGTAACGTAAGGGAAGAAACCTCCGTTTCTTAAATTAGTGACATTTGGATGCCAAGAAAATTTCCCTTCATTAATTATTTTAAACTACTCATTCGCGTACACCATTTTTCGTTCATAGATGACAAAATACGAAGACCCGAAGAATTAAATGGACAGTTCCGAAAGCATCGAAAGATAAAATGTCGAAAAAATATTTTCTATCGAATTTCGAGTAAGTTGCTATATTATTAAGGTTATTTTAGAGCATGGGGTGGGGCTGTTCCAAATCGCCTTCCAATCGCCAAAAATTTACTCTAAAGTTTGTTGTTGGATTTGTTTTGGGCAGATTTTCTAAGTTTAATTTTATTTGAATTTAATTTTATGGAGCAAAATTTTATTGATCGTTGTCCACATGTGCTAAATTAGGTTTGCGTCCGCTTTATGAAGCGGCCAATGTATTAGCCTAAAATGACGAATCCGAATATTCCGCACCAGATCTGTCTCATTAGGTTAGACAAACAAAGGGGGAACTCGGAAATCGGATTGAAGTATATTGTTTCGATTCTGATGAATGCAATATTAAAGTAAGTCATTAAATATTGACAATTCAATTTAAAGCGGTCTACGAATTATAGCTTTAGTACCATCAAATAAATTAATAAAAATAACCTAATTGGACTAATCAGTCAAACATTTAGCAGGGTCTGTAAGCTATCTACTCGATAATGTTGATGTTATATTTACTAAAATTTAATTTATTTTCAACACATTTGTTGTAATGTGCATCGATTGTGCATCTTTGTATCCTGTATTTTTACTAATTGAGACTAAATCGAATCCGATATGTATGTACATTACTGAGTACTACAGACTACTTTGTCTAAATACGTAACCGTTGGAGTTAAATATGTAATTCTAAATCAAAGGGTGGCGACATATTCACTGCTGTCCTATCGTTACCTATCGTTACTGATACAGTTGATTGTGAGTATTGTATCACTGAAGTATTTTATAATATTTTATCCAATGGCATAGATTGGTTCCAATTTCTATTATGAAAGTGGATTACAATAACTGTCCGTGATTTAATAAACGCTTAATCAATTTATAAAAATCGACAATTTTTCCATTGCCAATCATCAAATGTTTTGTAAATTTGGCCTTATCCGACCTTATCTAAAGAGTTTAATTACATGCGTAGCATCGCTTATATCAACAAGGTAGAAGATGATGGAAATTATGAAACTAATGAAACTACTTATAGACTAATGATGTTAAAAACATAATAGTAATTCACCATCTTGCATATACTTTGAATCACACCAAAGGAGATTGTTAAATAACTGCATTAAATTTAAAGATAGTATGACCGAGATGGTGTTCCTTCAAGCTTCCTGAAAAAACTTGGTTATGAGCTAGCATTTTACTTTTCAATTTTAGTCACTTTCATAGGAAATATTTCCAGTTGTTCGGAAAATCTAACATTGTTACAATCGTCAAAACGACAATACCTATATCTGTCCTATAAGTATAGGACACCTATTGGCGATTTTCATCGAATGTCGATAGCGTTTGTTTCTAAGTCTACAAGAGGGACGAGAATTGACAGTTGCAAATTGTCTTGTTGATGTTTCCTTGTTTGACAATATCATCTAAATTAGTTTGTCCATGATTTCTAAATCCAATTACGACGAAATGAAAATTCAAGTCGAGGTCATTGTTCGTACATTTATGCTTTTTTGTTTACAATTTGGATTTAGTTTCCTGCTGCTTAAATTTAGAGCAGGTTTCAATTTACTGCATATCTAGATATATAGTACAGCACAATGTAATCAACAATGTAGTCAAAATTAAATTAACTTCAGAAAATTAATATTGTAATAATTAGTTAGACAGCGCCGCTGCGATAATTCATACATTATTAAATTATTAGTCATAAAATTAATTTACATCAAATTTTACTAGTAAACAAAAACCCATAAAACTGCCAAAAAGGGTTGACCATGTATCGTCAAACACCGGAAACGAACAATCAATAAGCAACTTAAATGCAATTTTCGTTATTTCTAAAAATATACATAAATAGAATTTTCCTCGATATTATTATTATGTGCACACGTTTTACCGCAAATAATTGTTTTTGCAGTATACGATCGTCTCTTTCATGAGACTGAGCGCATTTTCCACACGGTTGTAATATAATCAAAATTGTGTTTTTTTTATTTGCACGGAGATTTGATTTTACATGGTCGATAAATTTTTTCATTCATTGTTTGTAATACTATGCATGTGTAGCGATTGCATAATTTTTGCCACTAGTTTTTGTTTTGTTTATTTACGCTATTTTTATATGATCTTTACTCTCAATTATGTTGTTTCATACATAATTTTTGTTTAATTTGTTATTGTTGTACGTAGTTGAATTGGAATTTCATGAACTAATTTTTTTCGATGACCGTTCAACTTGATGATTGGTTGTGGTGGTATATAAATAATAATAATAAATATATTAAATTACAGCCGATAACAGAAAATCTGAATACATTATAGGTTTATTTTTGTATACCAAGAACTCAATTATATTTTGTCTATGCACAAACATGACGACACCCCAAAATGTATATCGGCAGTATCAATTACATGTATTAATATTATCAAAAAGGAAAAATTGCAAGAGGGCTAAAAATCAATAATCCACAATATGCCCGTCTAAAAATCAAAATATTTATTTGACACGCCTAAAACCACACACAAAGAATTTTTTAAATTTATCGAGTTTACCAAATACAAAACATTTCGTGACCAAAAAATGGATGTCTATTTGGTATTTTTAATAATAATTATGTATAATAAAATGTATATATTACATCAAACAGCGCGCACACATAGGATGTGTATAATTTTCTAGTTTTTATATGAAGCACACATATTTTTGGGCAGCCCTGTGGGAAAATAAAACAATGGAGGTATTGATTCGGATCGCGACGGTAAAAATGAGTAATTCATAGACATACTATAAATGTGTGTAATTATGACAGACACTGTAATGTCATATACGTAAATATCGATAAAATAAAAGTATATTGACCTTATTACATAAACATTATGTATAAACAAATATAATTCATTCATGTAGTATATTTATATATTTGTATAAATAATGAAAAGTAAATATCCGTATGCACACTGTAATAGTTTTTCTTTTTTGATAAGAACCAAATTTTTGAAATTTTTCCTTACATCCATATGTACATACATTCATCGTATTAAATTTTCCATTGAAATCATAAGGATTCGTCATACATGAAAATTTACAAATTTTACTTTTATTTTCTTTTTAAAATGTATTTTTAGTCAACTTTTCTTTTATGTGTGTGTGTGTGTGTGTTATGTAGTGAGAAAAAGCTGAGTATATACTCATAAAAAAATAAACTTATGAGTAAGAGATTTCCCTGCTGCAATTATATTTTATTACAAAATATTTTATTCGTCGACTCAGAGATTCGTAATCAATCGACAACAATAAGACTTTTTTCTACTGTTGTAACGATGAAAACTGTTTTCAGACAATTTCATTGATTTTTATTGGGCGCTGGTGTTTCTTTCACACAAAATTATTTATGTTGTTTGTGCGTGACAAATGTACATACGGGTGTCTTTTGAATAAAAGCGATCAATTTTCTGTAAATGTACTTTTCTTTAACATGGTACTGATGATCTAATATGTGTTTGACCTTGAGGAAACACTATTTTTGAGATGTGGTTTTTCGAAAATTGCAATAGTAATACATACACAGTTTAAGAACTTGTAACACTAACTGAATAATTATTTAACCATTTTATTAAACTATTTAAAAACTGAGTTTTCCTTAATTCTTCATAATTAATATACATATGTATGTGCATTATTATGCATATGTATATGTATTATTTTTTTTCCCTTAAATAGAATTGCATTTTAAATCAACACATTTGAATCTATAATTAAATCTCTTGACATAGAATGTATAATTATTTTAACGCATTATTTGTAAAAGTAGGTTGATCCTATGTAAAGAAGCAGATGGTAGCTTAGCGCAGAGATACTCAAACGATTTGTTGCGATTTCCCGTAAATTGGTAATTACATAACAAATATTGCAAAAAGATTTGTATTTTCTATCGCTTACTGCTTGATATGATGCGATTGCGTTGTATTTCGCTCTTAATTACTACATAATTGGCTAAAATAAATTATAGATTTGTCGAGTTAAAAACTATCATAAAAAATATAATTTTCAGTCTATGGAAATTAAATTTTGTTCATCTTATTCAGGCTACCATGGTACATTTGTTTCAACATATGTTTTTTGGTTGATATGAGCTCTTACTTTTCTTGAGACTATGTAGAATCTGCACATATGTTCAACAGTTTAATCATCATGGAAGGACTTGGTTCAACAAATAAGTTTATAATTGGAGCTGCTGATCATTGACTATATAAAACGAAGCATGTTGGACGTTTTTTTATGGTAGTTGACTACTTGAGTACTTGAGTTTCCCATTAATCATGCATGTTGCCCTTTGAGATTCGCAAATTTGCTAATGGTTTGGCAGCGTCGAACTTTTAATCCAAAAAAAAAAAATTATGTATGGATATGTAAATTGAGATATTATCGCGTCTTTTTCAATATTTATTGGATAGAGGCTTACACCTAAGTGACGGCTTTTTTCGAGAAAGTGTGTCCATAAATTGTCAGGTTTTTTTACATTTCTTTAGAAAATAATTACCAAGTAATCTCAATACAATGTTTTTTTTCAAGTCACAAAACAAGCTTTGCCCGAGCTAGACTCTGGTATTCCCCAAATGTTGTTTGTTCGTCGATGATCAAAGTTTTGGTGAAGCCAGTCGGTCGGAAATGAAATCTCTTTCTTGATTATAGAATTTTACAGCCTGGCCCGATTGCAATTTCGTAAACGATTTTTTGCAAAATTTCTTTAAGTAGTGTCCTGTGACAAACTTGAATTTCCTAGTTGTTTTTTAAATTTTTCGTTGTGTGTCGAACTATGCCGATTATGTAACCTTTAATGTAATTCGAAGTCGTAATGGCTTCATATTCGATCCCTTGAATAGGATTTTATTTACTAGAGTACTTGATCGAGTATTGCACTGGGGTGAGGTTTTTTGAAATAGGAAACTACAAAAATTTCATTAGTATGATTTTACAATAAATACAAATAGCAAGCTATAAAAATTATAATTCATTCGTTAGCTTTAAGGCCTGTTCCGTGTTTAACCTAAGCTAAGCTATCTGATGCAAGCTAGAGTAAGGAGGGGGGGGGGGGGGGGGGGGGCTTGCTTTATCCCCGTTGCACACTCGAGTTAAATTTTTTTTTACTGAGGCTCGGAGCTGTCACACTATCTAGCGCAGCAGGAAAATCATCGAAGACATACTAATGACTCATCAGCGAGCATGACACGTATATAGTCATTTATCAGCAAATGGGCCTAGTTTTCGTTTGTGACGTGTCTGAGATGTCATAGGCGAATCTTGCGCGACAAGTCTGAGATGAATTGAATGTGAAATATCTGCGATGTATTGCATATGACATGTCTGATTGTACAGTAAATGTCGAAACCAAATCGCGTTAAGTGTAAAGCATTTTTAATAAAAAAAAAGTTTTTTGAGAATGAGTGTTTCTTGGATATTGCGGGGCTTTGACAGTACCTCTTTTCTATAATTTATTGTCGGTGTCACATTGTGTGCGATCGTTTGAGTTCCAGCCGATTTTATGGCCAAATTAGATTCATAGTTGAAGAAGCTCAATCAAGGCTTCGTGGAAAACTTCATTTGCAATAGAGTAAAACTAAAGCTTATTTTCACTACCTAGCCGAACTATTTTATCGCTGACCCATATCTAAGAGTAAGCAAATAGCCCATGACGTTGAAGAAGAAACAACGATAATCATGCTTATTTTAAAGATTTTCGCGGCTGGCACAAATGCCTCAAAAACGGTAACGATTTAGGTCGCTTATTCATATCGCAATTTAACTTTAGTTCTCTGAGTGCAGGTCAGTTTCTTCTGTGCCTTGGTTTTAAATTTTTTAATTTACTAAGCGTGTCTGTTAAAAAAACATTAGCAATATCACTTAAACCGAGAATGCGTTTCCTATAACATTCTCATATTTTTATTAAGGGGAAGGTAACATTTTCTTTACAGATTAACTCTATATTATTTCTTGAATTTTTCCGCTTTAAAGTGGTTTACTAAAGTAGGATTGGGCTATATCCGATCAATTCTTTTTTTTTGGCTAGTTAAGGGAATCGATGTATGCCAGCAAATACGAAAAGTATAACCGATCAAACATTTTTAGTACAGTACATTTTTAGTTTATAGGATTGTACTAATAAATAAAGTGAACTTTTTTGCGAATTTTCCTAACCAAAATCTTGTTATTCGGTCTGATCAATTCGGGTCAATATTTTGAATATTAGTAAAAGATGTAGTCTCTAAGTTCTCAGTGCAGTAAAAGTTTGAGAACAAAACAAAATGAAAGAAAACCTTAATTTCGGTTGAAATGTGAACTTAAAGGTTTCGTATTAAATCCGATCTTGGTGTGATACCTAAGATAAAATTAAAGTGCTGTTCTCTTCTGGATCGCGTGGCCTAGTTTAAGAATATCTGACTTGTCACTTTATGCTAGAAAAATTCATATCGATCATCTTGCATAATTTTTCTTTCTATCGGTAGTATACAATAAATTTGCTTGATTTTCTGGAATGAAGCCAATTTTTATTTTTTATTGAATAATGTCTGGACATTGAAATTGGGACTAAGTAAGCATTATATTTTCTGAATCAATATGATTTTTTCATTTTCTGCAAAAGAATCAGTAAAATATTTTATGAACATTATTTTAAAAATTATCTGGGTTTTGAAAAAGTTCACAGAGGAAATTGTATGTGTCTCTCCACTCAAATAGATCTTTTTTTTTTTATTAACGCGTGTAATAAAAGTTATTACAATTTTATTACTATGTACTTAATAAAATGTATACACCAAACTATGCAACCAAAATCATTACTGAACGAAAATTAAATTTGTTACACCATTAGTTTACATGCCCGATAAAACACACATTTAACTATTAAGGTTTCTAATTATAAAATTTTATTAAATAGACGATCGTAAATATGTAGTACTTATTATCGTTTCTATTAAATTTCTTTGCTGATCTATCCCACTATCGCATACTACTAATAAGTAAAATATTTGTTTATGTATTGCCATCATGTTTTTATATTTGTTTAGATGTTTATGTTATAAAACTGCTTGTTGATTAACTAATAAAACAAAATCTACAAGTTATTTGAAATATTCGTAAATGATTAGTTCACTCGTGGTTCTATTTTTAACTATCTGAACTTTGATCTCGGCTGATTTAAAATCTATTGACATACTAAATGCAAATTAATCACAAATTTATCGATCGAATTTCTTAGTTTTTCGAACCCCTAAAAATTATGTGTGAATTATATTTATATGAAAAACACTTGTTTCTTTTAAGTTAGATAAGAACGCATTACATAAAAAAAAGTATTTTAAGTAAAAGAGATTGTATTGTTTGTGTAGCCCGCAATATTTTCACATTGCAATTTTATTTATGAACAAAGTCGTATGAAAAGATAAGATGAGATATGACAATATGCCTTAGTATTGGTAAATTTGTTTAATTAGAAAGGGCGTTATTTTTTTGTAAATAGAATGACATAATTATAATTGCGGCTAATTAATTGCGATATTCTGAATGAGCTTTGCTGTCTGACGTGTATACAATTTATACTAACATTTTGCACTTAATGTATGATTTATTTTCTTTTATATCTTATCTATTATGATACTTCATTACTGGTTATTTAATAAATTATTTGTTTATTTTATATTTATACATTTTTCTTATTGATTCAATCGATAAATTTAGTTTTTATGTACAACAAAACTTACATATGTATGAGTTTTGAGAATGAATTCTTGTTATGAGATCATTCCCTTTTATTTAATTCAAAATAATTATCTTTTTCTGTCGCAATTAATTATTTTTGTCGCAAACTAAAGAGAAATGCTTTCTTCAATAAATTGCTTTTATACAAGACTGACGGAAATGATTATTTTTTAAACGAATGTTCGACTAGAACTATTCTCACTTAAAATATTACACGATGGTCGCGTCAGTTCCAGAATGAAATTGTAAATATCTTGCACAAATATTACGGTCTTAAAATAAACTTTTATATTTTTTTTTGTCTATTTTCAGATAAGATATTTTAATTTATTAACGCCTGGTTACAAAAAAATACAAAAATTTTTAAGACATGACTGAAGTAGAGCAGCAGCCCCAAACAAATGGGATAGATAAACCAGATGACGAAGAAAAAATTCGGCCAGCTGATATAGAAGCGGTAAATTGTACACACTTTTTTGTATTTTTTTTGTAACCAAATATTTATTTACTTTAGGATATGAGGGAGATGGATCGACGTAAACGGGTGGAAGCGATAATGAGTTCCCGATTGTTTCGCGAGGAACTCGAACGAATTGTTGACAGTCAAATAAAAGAAGGACCCGGCGGGCTATTACAACAGCTATCCGATATGGTTGGTATTCCAGCAGCACGTGTAGGCAGCATTTTTAAAAGTTCAAATTGTGTCGTACCAATCAATGATATTCGCGGTGTTGAATCGATGGGTTATGGTAAAGGTGAAAAAATTTTACGTTGTAAAATGGCAGCTACATTTAGGTTATTAGATTTATATGGATGGACGCATGGGCTATCTTCACAAATAACAGCAAGATTAAACGCCGAACAAGAGGAATTTCTTGTAAATCCTTATGGACTTTTATATCATGAAGTGACAGCTTCATCGCTAAATAAAGTTAATATGCAAGGAAATATAATCGAACAAGGAACTACGAATTTTGGCATTAACACTAGTCAATTCACATTACATTCGGCTGTGCATGCCGCTCGGCCAGATATTCGCTGTGCTATTTATGTTAGCTGTAATCCAGTAGTGGCAGTTTCGGCATTAAAAGTTGGATTGCTTCCATTAACAAAGGATACGGTTGTTCTTGGTGAGGTCGCAACACATTGGTACACTGGAGCGCTAAATGAACCGGAAGAACGTGAAAAATTAGTGCGCAGCTTGGGACCAGTATCGAAAGTTTTGTTGTTGACAAACCATGGTGCTTTATGTTGTGGTGAAACAATTGAGGAGGCATTTTTTGCTGCTTATCACATTGTTCAGGTATGTAGATTTTATCATTAGAAATTTTGTTTTTGTTGATCTGTTACATGAACTACATTATTTAATACTGCAAACTCCATCGACTATGGAATGGAATTCAACGCTATGAAAATGGGTAGCAATATAAATTTTCAAATCATATTGGCGATGATTTCACTAATCATTATAGGGGACCTGAATGCGCACAATGGCCGTCATTTTTTTGCATGCTTTCTACCGGGTTTCTGGCCGTTTCGATCAGAATAACGTGATACATTTTCAATTGATTATTATGTAATGCTAATAATTAAAAATTGGTTATTGACTTAATATTCGGAATTTTATTTCCGAATTAAAAACGTAAACTTTAAAAAGGAAGTTTAATTTTAATTTGGTATAATAAAATATGTATTAGCGTCCATAAATTTCTGATCAATTAAGAGTGTCACTGTGTAGGTATGTAGTTAGTTATTTATTGCTTAAATTTATATTTTGATGATTTCCATTATCCTTTCACATTTGGATAGACACATGTCCAGTTACTTAAAAAATAATAATATTTTTTTTTTAATATTTAAGAAAATACCAAAGCACAAACCAACGGATTTAATGTCCCTTTAAGGTCAACAAATTAACATCTCAATAAACAGTCAACTCCGTCTGTGGCCAAATTCGTATTCTCTCCCCTATAGTTGAGCTCTTTCGAAACAGGCAACCAAACCAAACAGGTCAAACAAGTTGTAGAGATAGGATTTTAATAGTAATTTTAAAAAAGTCGGCTCGATAATGATAAATTAAATAGCATGCGTAACAATGGTTGAACATTAAAAATATTCTGATCTGTTTCCACGTTAAGCGAGCTACAAAAAGAGACTAAAGTGGATGGAGTACATTGCGATTTATTTTTTTCCGGTAATGACTATCGGGTTGGCATATGGTCATTATTTTATCATGTCTAGAGAAATTTGGAACATCCAAACACTCAACGATGTTCCATTTGCAATGAAATTAAAGCTAATGTGGAACCGAGATGTTTTTATTTGTGGAAACACAGTCTCTCCAGTCTGCAAAAATTATTTGTATTTAGAATATCAGGAATGATTGATTTTGACAAGAAATTCAAAGTACGGAATTTTTTATGAACAGTAATAAATATAGCATGAAAGTATTTCTTTCAATCTATAACTGTACTTTTCCCTCTGGCTAATGATCTTAACTTAATCTCTTAAACAACAATCTTATTTCAAATGCTGCTTCTAGGGACTGTAAAGAGTGGTGCACGTATTCGTTAACCACATTGAAAATGTATTTACTGCATTTTTTGCATTTAGTTCGGGAAGCCCTAGGTTAGCATGGGATTGCTTTAACCCTAAAACCGTTCTATTGCGGTATACATTTTTTAATACTAATAATTAATCGAAAGAATTTAAAAGTTCTTTTCATGGAGCCAAAGTAGTACGAACTATAATATCGACAATTGATTCATATTCCTTCTTCGTATATTTCATTTCTGTATTCTAATCTGCATTACGTCGCTTGTGCGACGACGTTATGTGGAATCTCCCGTCGTTTATTCTTTTAGAGTGGTTTAGTGTCCGATGTCCAGGTGATCTCGTTTTATTTGTTCATTAGTGATTAAGCGCGCCACTAATCTCAATATTTTGACATTTATCTCGAAGTACATAATGTATTTTGTGAAATCGACATACTTTCCATGTAATTTTAATATTGTACTGCGCAATTAAAAAATTTAGTCAACATTAATTTAATCTTAAACTAAGGTCGTGTTTCAATTGGATTAAATACCGCATAAAAAGTTAAAAAGTTAAAAATTTATTTGTGGTAATTTTTTTTTAATTTTTTAACTTTTTATCTGTTTCAACTGGTTAAAAATTTTGACAATAACATGGTTGCTTATTTTATGTGTAATTGCGAACATATATAGCAAATTTAAATATGAAAACATGTAAAATAAATACTTTTTAAATATATATTAGTCAATTATGGTCAGTTTACACATATATCATTGCAATTTTTCTCAAAATTGTTACATGGAAAATTTTTGTTTACAAACAAATATTTTTGTCAGCCAAATGTTTTCTATATAAAAATTTTATCAGCTCTTGAAGCGGATAAAAAGTTTGACATTTTTATTCACCACAATTTTTAACTTTTTAACTTTTTATGCGGCATTTAAACCAATTGAAACACGCTCTAAATCATTGGCAATGTTCGTATTAAGTTTGGAACTACATTACTGTATTCATCTGAC
Source organism: Nephrotoma appendiculata (assembly GCA_947310385.1). Classification (NCBI taxonomy): domain Eukaryota; kingdom Metazoa; phylum Arthropoda; class Insecta; order Diptera; family Tipulidae; genus Nephrotoma; species Nephrotoma appendiculata. The sequence continues at coordinate 32,443,914 of OX371223.1, forward strand.
ACAGAAGCTTACCTCTAAGCTTGTTCGAATTGTTTAAGGTAGCTTTCGATGATATTCGACTATCTATCTATAAAGATGTTAGCTAACATGGTAGTGACCTTTTTTAAAAATCCTTACGTCAACACGAACGCTTTATGAAGTAGCTCTTTATCATATTATGGGAGTGAAAAACGCCTGGAAGGTTTTTAATTGATTGTTGTTTTGTGCTTGTTAATCATTTTTCAGATCATGTTCAATAGTGTTGGGCTTGTCGTGTCCGACCATGCTGCGGGACCTACTAGAAATCTTCACAGATCGTCCCTCTCTCGAGTAATACCTGTAAAAAATAGCGAAATTTAAGAAGAATAAGAGTGATTCTGGCCTTGATTAATCGTGCTCTATGTAACATGATCAAGCCCATACTGTTCTAAATTCGTCAGGCGTTTTGTGAAATTTTGATTTGCTTTCTATCTTAAGACTAAGAAACAGGATCGAATAATAATTGATTGAGGACGTATTGCCTGAGCAGTTGATAACTATTAATCAGCACATTTTGAAGGCTGGTTAGTCTCGTAGTTTGGTTGTTGAGCCACTGTTAGGAACAGTTAGCGTCTTTTCTTCCCTGAATTAGTTGTTGATTTGTTAAGGTAAATCTGTTTAAACTGAAGTGACACAGTAAGACATCATTTTTAGCGAATCCAAAACCCAGTGTACATGCAATAATTGCGATGGAGAACATTATTCTTTTTTCATTCAAAGTTGCAATTTAACAATGGTTTTCAAGAACTTAAATTATACAATTACATATAAAACATTTGCTTGAATTTATTTTCTTTAAGGCTTGTGAAACGCAATTGAAACTACTGCCTGTTGGATTGGAAAATTTAACGTTAATCCCAGAGGAAGCACGTAAATCAATTTATGAAGCATCACGACGGCCACCAGAATGGCTTGAAAAGCGCAACCAAGATAATAAGGAACGTCCAAATCAACAAACACCAAAATGGCGTATTGGTGGCGCCGAATATGAAGCTCTTATGCGAATGCTTGATAATGCTGGCTTCCGTACCGGATACATTTATCGTAATCCTCTTATCAAGGGTGAATTACAAAAACCGAAAAATGATGTGGAATGTCCTCCAGCTGTATCCTCATTGGGATACTTACTTGAAGAGGAAGAATTATATCGTCAAGGGTAAACAAATTGTTATTCAATTTTAAATAGATATTTAATAATTTTTATTATAGCATTTGGAAGAAAGGAGACCATTTACGGCAACGAGGTGATCGTACTCGATGGTTAAATTCACCAAACGTTTATCAAAAAGTCGAAGTTTTGGAAACTGGAACGCCAGATCCCAAGAAAATCACTAAGGTAGAAATAATCAAATTTGAAGATAAATAAAGGATAAAGTTTAAACGTAATTCCGTAACCAAAAATATCCTGCCAATATATGCAGATTATAATATATATATCTATTTTATTATGTAGGGTTTATGTTGAACTGTTTTTAATTTTATTTAAATTAATCGCGATTGATATTTTATGACTTAGTTAGTGCCATTATTTTATGATACGCATTCCAAAGATATTTCAAATTATAATTACCTATGTTTATCATTCCTTTTAAATACCAAAAATTATGTACTCTATAAACACACAGACGCCGTTTTACATGCGGTTGTCTTTTTATGTTTTTGAAGCACAAATTAGAATAAATAAGAATTTATAATGTGTAAAACAATAAACGGATTTCCTAGATAAGACTCGTCCAAAATCGTATATTGGTTAGAGAGAGTTTATTATATGCAGCTTTTAGCTTTTATTATTATTATACATAATAATATATAATATAATAATCAGTTTAAATTAAATAATAAAAAATAATTGAAATTTAAATTAAATGTTTTTAAGAAAATACGCTTCATCCTGATTTTATGTAATTTTTCCGATTAATTATTTTTTTATAACCACTAACAAACAAACCAATTTACTTATGTTGTTTTTATTTTTTAATTTAATTTTCGATTTTTTTCGTTTTTTTATATTTATAGTGGGTTGACTCTCATGCTGAAGAGGTAAATCCCTAAACTTATTATTTTTCATATTTTTACTAATTTAGATCGTTTAATATATAAATTGGGATTTCTTCAGCACCATTATATATATTTTCTATATAATACAATTAAATATTTTAGTAGTTTTTTTTTTACTAACCAACCATTTTAATTAAAATTATGTAGTTTATTTGTTCCGTATATATTTTGTGCCTACGGTAATGTGATTGTCTCTAATTTGGTCTAATATTTTGTGGTCTAAAAGTTTTGTTGTTTTACTCAAAATAATGAATGCAAATAATTAGCGACAAAATTAATACTTAATTTTTGATATAATTTTTTTAATTAATTAATTTTTTAACTTATCTTAGGCACAATAAAACTAATTTTCTGTTAATCCATATATCTAATCTTCTTTCTAAACAAACTAACATTTTCTTCGTGATTCGGATATAACACATATTGATATAAAAACAAACTAATATTTTTTTAGTAAAGAAGATATCTCGTTTATTGTAGATAATTAAATTATATAAATTTTTCTATTATATATTTTCTTTAGTTTTGTTGATTTTCTTAAAATTTTAAATTCAAAACATCCAAAAAAATTTTGTCGCTAATTCTTTGCTTTTATTACTTTGGCAGTGGGTAGCGGATAGTTCCCCGGCTCATTCAACACCAGTTAAAATAGAAAATGCATTACAATTTGTTCCACCAGGAACAAATCCAAAAGAATTTAAACGAATTCAACAACAAGTAAGTAGCTGTGTGATGATGAAATAATGTGAAGTATTTTCGCCCGGTGAAAATTGTTTATTTACGTTTTACTAAATTATATTTTATTGTTTTCGTTTTTCTCTAATCAAAGATAAAAGACAACCGACGAGCTGATAAAATATCTGCTGGTCCACAGTCACATATATTAGAAGGTGTCACATGGGACGAGGCAAATAGAATTAAAGATGCTACCGTTTCGGCGACCGGTGATCAAGTTGTACTAATGGGTGCAGCATCTAAAGGTATTATTCAACGTGGCTATCAACATAATGCAACCGTGTACAAAGCACCATATGCTAAAAATCCGTTCGATTCAGTAACAGATGACGATATTAATGAATATAAAAAGAATATATCGAAAAAATCTCAGGGCGATTGTAAGAAGCTAATTGTCTTTATAAAAATATCGGTCCAATAAAAAAATATTTTTATTTACAGATACCGACACAGATTTTTCAGAATCCGAAGCATTAAGTTCACTGCAAATTTCAAATCAAATGAAAAGTCCGCCAAGTCAATCAGAACCCGAAGAAGGTTATCATCAAATTGGTAAATTGCAAAATCGTATATTATTTAATAATTTCGTTGGATCAATTATTACAATAAATATTATTTTCCTAACATTTTTTAGAACCCCAAGCCCAAGTATTAAGAATAGAAACAAAACAAGCCCCAGTCCCTAGCCAACCCGAAGTTGTTCTTAGTGATGGTAAGTTATTATTTTAATTTTCCGCTTAAACTCACAACGAATTATAAAAATTATTTTGTGTCGAATAGATAAATTCAAAATTTTGTAAACCTTAAAATTGGCTTTTATCGTTTCATTTGTTAGTTTTATATATTATAAAAATTTTATCTCTTCACTTTAACTATTTTTACTATATTTATTACCTTTATACTATTAAATGTTATTTAAATCAAACAAACCCTTATTTAAAGCTGCTGGTACCATACGTACATATAATAAATCGAAACGAAAGTGAAGTGTACATATGTATGGTGAGTTGTATGATAATTGATTCGGTTTAAACCAAAACAACAAAATTTTGCTGTAGCTGTAGTGTTACTGCATAAAATATCAATCAATCATATTATCATAAAACTCATTGGTTTATTAGAAAAATCGAATCAAGAATTTGGTTTATGAGGATAACCGAATTTTACGTAGAATATTCACTTAACAGTTTAGTTACGGAATGCACCCCTTTATAGACACTGTCTAGTTATAACACTAGAATAATACATAATAGTCCTAGAAGTTTTTGCATGAAATTTTTAAAATTATTAGAATTAGTATATTATTTTGATTTGCAATTCCTTTCATTCTTATTTTTAGTATTGCACTTTTATAGTTTTCTTAATAAGCTTATTGTTGAATCTCGATCCTTCGTTAAAATTCGCCTTTCTAGTACCCTTACATACGGTGTGTCGTTTTAAGGCCAGATAATTGAGTAGCAATAGTATTTCTTTAACTTATCCCATTTTATTTGGTCTTCTGATCGCTGTTTTTTCAGCGTCGTGCATTCATGAAGTAGGTGGTCTTCCTCGAGGTCTCAAATCGGTGTCTATTCCAGGATCAACGTGTTGGGTTTTGCGATCGGAAAAGATTTCTCAATCTCTGTTTAAATGAATTTATGATTCGCAAACTGTACACATTGCATTGACGATCGAAAAAATGAACTTGCGGTCAGTCAAGCCATGATATCACGAGACTTAAGCGGGTAAGACTTGCAACTAAATGTAATTTCCAGTTTAGTTTCATGCAATATTTGATGAAACTTGAAGATTTTGTTATTGGTGTGGAATGCTCAAAATCCGGTTCCGACCGTCGTTAATATTATGTCTACGGGGACTGTTTGCTTTCTTGAAGTAAGCATGTACATATTTTATTGTATTTTGCTTCGTTGGTCTTGACCAATATTTTGACCATTTTTTTCTAACGGAAGGAGAACTTCTTTAAGGGAAATGATGTTGCGACCAGTTAGCCTAATTATCGGCGAAGGCTCGATTTGCAATTTTAACAACTGCGCTCAGCTGCTTAGCTAACGGATAACATACTTCAAAGACAGATTAAATCAGTTTTGAATAATTGGGTCGGTATTCTCGACTTTATTTCGAAGGTGGATGGATGTCCGCAACATTTCTACTATTCTCTACGACTACTGTCTCAATTAAACACCCGATGTTTGCCTTTTTGCATGGATCATTACAGTCGGCTTTTTTTCACTGGGAAAAGGACGGTTGTTCATTAAACTGATATTAAGACCTAGTATATAGCTGTGCTAGACTCTCAAATATTTCAAAGCATTTAGAATACCATACAAATAATTTTCTGTTTTTCTCATGTTCATGATTATTGTAAATTTCTTCCAAAAGAAGAAATAAGATTGATTTTGATACAAAATCATCACAGAACCTCTAAATTTTGGTTTTGAGTCGCAACTACTTTTGTTTTTGACACAGAAAAATTCCACAACTGCGATCGGTCCTACCTTTAAAATCTTAGCTGCCTAAATTGTATCTAGACGCTTCTAAGATCGGCCTTCGTTTCGTCTCAGTTCTGTGGAAAAAACTTAAAAGAAAATGTAATTCTGTGAAACCGGAAAAACGAGAATTTTGAGAAATTACAACTCAGAGAAGAACAATTCATCGGAAAGACAATCCAGAGAAATGAAAATTTGTCGAAATTATATTTAGAATTATTTTTTTCGCGCGATTGTAGAGGACATACAATTTGGAGGAATTTATTTCCTCATTGTTCGGAGTGTGTTTGTAAACGCTATCAAAATTATGATTCTCGATTCCGAGATTTTTCAGGCGAGTTGCTATGCATTTGGTTTTGCTTCTGTTCACCTCTAACTAAACCAGGACTTCTTGCGTTACGATTGAGCGGAATGAAACTGTTTTTGATATCGCTAGGCCTTCGGCCAAGAAGAACGATATCATCTGTATATCCAAAAATTTGATCTATTGAATATACACCGCGAAACGCCAAATTAAAGGTCACAGATGCGAGTGCATCTCTGTCGAACACGAGATGTTATTTCAAAGAAGTGTGATACAGTTCCTTCAATTACGATTCTATATACAGACCCAGACTTTGTTAATTTACACATACAAACGAGTTTCTCTGGCATTCCTAAACGTATGAGCGCGACCCTTATTTTTTCGCGTTTTTTTTACTGTCTTATGCCTGACAGAAGTCTATTTATAGTTGAAGTAAGGTTATTTTGTACTTCCAACATTTTTCCAAAATCAGCGTCATGATGAAACACTAGCCAGCGGTCGATTGGTTGGAACGACAACTAAAATGATAGTCATCAGTAATGTTTTCGGCGACAGTCCTGGCAAGTCCAACCTGAGCCTTGTAAGAACTTTCCTCAATTAATTTTGAGTTAACGAAAGCCTTTTAATTGTCAAATAATAAAATTGAAAATATTTTTTTCTACCGGAAACCCAGAAATTTGTATCGGTGCAATTAATCAATCTGAGGTTCTCATTCTCAGGCTTCACAAATGATAAATTGACTGAAAATTTCCAGACGGGAATTTTAAATGTTATTGGCTACTATTATAGTTTGTGTTTAATTCGTAAACACTTCTTCGAAATTTGATACGTATATATTTTGTAAAAAGTTCTATAACTGTAACATACTGAAAGAATATAGTTTGGCCTTATTAAAGGAAGTGCAATGTTATAAGCTGACAGAAATATAGAAATCCATCTTTAAAAACGACGATTGATGAAATTATAATATTAAGTTCACCAGTTGATAGCTGGAGCTCAATTTCATATTTATTATTTATAATTAGATGGTTTATTATTTTGTAAAATAAATGAGCGGGATTTGTGATTTCGCTATAAGCAAAGAAATCTAATAAGAGACTTCACAAATGAGCGAAATTAGTAAATTTTTAGAGTTTTCCTGTAGAATATCCAGTTTGATTTTGGAGTAATAAAAATTAGCTAATAATTATAGCCAAACTCTAAGAATTTACTAAACTCATTCAACTAATCCATAGCCTGTCAGAGGTAACGGCTTTAATCCTTAAACCTCCATTGAAAGGGATTCAACTCTTAATATCATAACACTTGCATCTGTGATTTTATTTTGTTTTTGTATTTTTGGAATTTTGTTTTTTTCTTAATTATAGTGAATACCGATTTTATGAGCATGGAGAGAGCACATTCAGGCAAACCGCCAACAGGCCGAGGTAATTTTATTATTTTGCATTTTAGTTGTTTATTATAATACATATACAAGACACACATACACACACGCTTATGTACAAATTTTATTTTATTATTTCATATTTTTTTAAATTATTTATTTGGGTGTTACACATTTATTTTATTCTATATAACTTTCACAGCTTGTACATTTAATTTACCCAATACTAATATTTATAAGGCTGAAAATTATCGAAGGGTTCCAAATTATACTACTAATCTTAACAAGAAAAACGAAAATCTTAATATAAACAATAATACCAGTATCAAAATGGAGCCATTCAAAATAACCGGAATCGAACCGTTCGACACTAATAATAACAGCAAATTTAACAATTTCAATAATTTAAATAATGCGATTTCGTCAAATGCTTTGAAAGAATTTACACAAAATATAAAATTTGCCAAAAATTGTTTCTCGGGTTCTGATGATTCGGATACGTCCGAATTACTATTACACTACGATCCGAATTCCGATAGTGATGATTCGGGTACAATCGAAAAATTTAAAAATCCTTATATAAATATTGAGATCGCTGGAAATCGCCAAAATCCTATTTTGTTCCGAAATTTTGTTGAGTATCCGACCAGTGTTCGCGAAGCAATCGCTCGATTTAATAATTTTGACGTTCTGTATCCAGAAATTAAAAATTGTTTATATTCGAATGAGAGTTACTTGAATAAGATGTTATGTATGCCTTATCGTACTACATCATATTTTGGTTTCAATTGCCCCGAATATACAGAACCAATGCATTTTCATTTTCCATACTATCAAACTGATTTTGTACCAAAGAAACGAGCTAATTCATTGTTTGAATTATTTTCTCAAAGGTGTTGGAGTTCTTCAACCGGAAAAAGCGAGGAAGCTAAAAATGTTGTTGAAAGTAATACGCTTATTCAAACTGAAAATGATGATACATATCAATCGTACGATATTGATGTTTACGATAATTTTCAAATCCCAGATTCTTCAAAAGAAATGGAAAATAATGATAATATTGATGCTCGTGTTAAGTGTTATGCTGTTGATAAAATTAGTTTTATTCCCACGCTGCACACTATAAACGAGGAACTTTCGTTAAATATAAGCTCACCGATAAATTCACCACGGTTTTTGGATGAATTAATCGATGAATTAATTTTCGAAATTATTGAGAAATTTGATACGACATTCTGTAAAAAGATTACTCAACTGTCGTACAGTACTGAGTCGCTGAACACAAATTTCTATAAAGATGTTGGCGTTAATACGGTTGACTCGTGTTTCTCCAGTATTCCAATGATTGAGTATAATTCGAATCATGCCGATGATGAGTTTATTAAAATATGGGATCAAATCGCTTACATAGATTTTAGTGAAATCTCTGATACGGCCGCTGGACTATCTGAGGTCCTTTCGGAGAAGTCATCGAATTCATGTGCGACCGTCACATTGGAAGATACGTTTTTAAATAAAGAAAGTGCTGAGTCAGACGATGATGATTTGGATGCGTTAAGTGATATCGATAAATTGATATTGTCTAAAATCGAGCGAAGTGGGCTGAAAAGAGAAGAAAAAATATTTGATAAAATTGAAGAATCGATTCGGGCTCAAGTAAGTTCGCCTTTCACGAAATTGGAGTGTTCCACTCCGCTCGGAGAAACCAAATTCATAAAACATAATTTCGATAATTATGAGCAAATGCCTAAATCTCCCGCATCATGTTCCAAGATACCGATATTTAAAAAATCACCACTTTTAAATTCCGCTCAATACAACTCAAATCAAACATTTCATCCAAAGCAAAAAATTAATTTAACGCGGCGAAGTACAGAAAGTATTAACAGTATTAATAAACAAACCAATAAAATACGACAAAATAAATCAAAACGGAATTTTATTCGCGAAAATGTTAAAAATGTAGTTTCGTATCGTAAAAGATCGCCTTCACCACGCATAAATCATGGTGCTATATTTGGTGGCAATCCATTTCGATCAACTGAGTCATCACCGCGAACTCCCAAAAGTAATAATATCACATCATTCCAAAACAAATCAAACGATCGTTCGGTAGGTTTGTGGGTTTCGATTCCAAGTGACGAGAAAAAATCTGGACGAAACGGTACTTTTCATAAAACCACGCCATTATTTAATGACCCCGTTTCCGATGATGTGTATCAACGAAATCCGGATAAACCACAAAATAGAGATCTTCGCCGATGTTTATATGTAGAGGATACAAACGAAGCGACAGATCGAGTTTGGACCGCAGTCGATAATTTAGCTATTATTAGCCGTTGTTCTATTAATTTTGCTGAAATAATGGTAGATACTGCGTGCATTATAAATTCCCAAGATCCACTGGATCGGCTTGAAACCATAAACCTCTCGGAATTATCGGACAATGAAAATTGAATTCTCAATAATTATAAATATAAAGCTTTATAAATATTTATTTATTTATTAGATTATATCTTGTATGTTCCTTCAAAGCATTTTATATATATGGATTATCTAAGGATGCGCAAACAAAAAACAAATATTGTATTTTGAACTAATTTAATTTTATATAATTTTTTGAATTAAAGCAATTATTTTTAATTTCGTATTATACAAAATAGCATGCTAGTTTTTATTTTTTATATTTTTGATCAAATTACATTCTATAATAATTACACAAATAAGAGGTAAATATTTTACGAGTCATATATTAAGTTTGAAAGTAGATTATTTTAGGACAATAATAGTAAAAGTTGGTAGTATTTATGCATGATTTTAGTGTGCGTTACTAATTTGAATACATCGTAGTGTAATATAGGACAGAGACGGGAGCCAAAATGGTTATCAAATATCTCATATCTGTCACATACAAAACTCATTCGTTAATACATCCTCATTAACTTTCATCGTTCAACAAAACTACTAATATAAAAACCAAACAAAATGATCAAGGTTTTGGCTTTCATAAAATTGCATTCTAATTTATTTTTTATATAATTTTCAGGCGAAAATGTCCAAAACGGTGATCATTCGGATGCTCATGTGAGCACATTTTCGCATAGTAGTAAAGAAGTAAGTATACATTTTGTTAAATAGTAATATTAACTAGGTATATACAATATTACATACATGAATTACCATAATATGATTAGTAACTGTTAAATAGTGGTAGGCTCTTACGTATTAAGATCAATCATCGTATGTAAATTGGATAACAGAGGCAAAAATGCATGCAAAATTTTAACGTTATAATCCTGTCGTTATTTAGTTATGAAATTTGAGGTTCGTTTGTTATCGGAATTAACCATTAAAATCGGGAACTATCAGTTAGTGGTTTTCTGATAATTTGATTCGTTGGTAAAGTGACAATAGGTAAATTTTATGACAGTTAGGATTTTAACATAGGCCTATGTTCGCCCAATTGATAAAAGACGAAAAGAGGCACATTCTGTCCTAGCCTTCATAAGCACTTACAAGAACTTGTAACCACTTAAAATGCTTCTTAAGTATTTTTTTAACTAATGTACGCAACGAATGCATTTCAGCAGTAATGTTGAAGATTTTATTGTTTTATTACTTTACCGTTTACTAATTATTTTAAATTTCAAATGAGTAGGAACATGGAATAATTTAATAATGAGGGCGACCGCATCCCATAAATTCATAGTTTTTTCGGTCTGTACTACAACCTAACAAAGTTAAATTTTTGCATCTCATAGATAATTTTTTTGAAGACGTACCAACTTTATATATTTTTTAAAAATAGAAAACAAAAAACCAGGGATGGCATGTACCATCACTTCGATTCGAATCGCCTTTGAGACATCGGCGTACATGACATCGGGAGTTATTTCGGAAAAAATACCATGGTATTACACAAAATGTATTAAAACAACAACAAAGTTAAAAAATTGTCAATTCGAGTATGGAACTAGTAGGCGGGGAACAAAGCATTTCACGAAATCTGATTGGTTTTGAGTTCGGGAGCGAATATGATGCTTTTTATTTCTGATCTCATGTACGCAGCTGAATCTTTTCATCCTTTGAATCTTTTCTCTACGGATTAGATATAACCAAAAATATGTATATGTACTTGTGAAGTGAGAATCATTTTACTATGCTTACTATTTGTCCAAAATTTAAGTTAAAATATTTAAAATGACATACCAAATTCACAAAACGCATAAATATTCATTTGCCGCATAATTTTTGAGAAAATAGATTCAGAAAAATGCGATATGTGAATATTTACTGTATCGTTTTTTTAATCTTGCAATACTTTTTCGAGAATGGAATGTCTCAGCTACATTTAATATTACTTTTGTTTTAAATGATGAAACTTTTGTGGTTTTTCTTTCGTAAATTTACAACACTCCCATATATGTAATTCCAAATTTGAATAGTTTTAAACCAACTGTTTTGCTGGTATAGAATAATTCTATTCTACCTGTAGTTTTTTCACCACCAGTGGCCCTATTCTGTCTTTCCCTGGGAATAGGGAATTGGGAAAAATATTTTCATAGCATTTTTGTCTAAATTGTGTTTTTCTGGCCTACTGAGGGAACATGTTTGGTGTTAATATTTTTGAAACAAAGTTAAATGGGAAAATATTTTTCCCAATAAAAATTTTGTGGAACAAAAGTTTCCCAATTCACTTTGTTTTGAAAATTTTTGCACTAAACTTATTCTTTCAGTAGGCCAGAAAAATGTAATTTGAACAAAAATGCTATGAAAATATTTTTCCCAATTCCCTATTCCCAGGGAAAGACAGAATAGGGCCACAGTGGCCCTATTCTTACATTCCCCGGGAATTATTCCCAATTTAGTTTTGTTTTCAAAATATTTAACACTAGCTACAAAGCTAGTATTAAATATTTTGAAAACAAAACTAAATTGAGAATAATTCGTACCTCAGTATGCCGGAAAAAAATATTTAAACAGAAATTACATATACACTTGAACCTCGATTATCCGGGATGAGTGGGACTTCCCAGATAATCAAAGATCCCGGTTAATCGAATGATTTTTATTAGAACTAAAAAAAATCCCGGTTAATCAGATGAAATTCACATTAACAAAGACACAAAAAAATCCCAGATAATCGAGGTTCACGGATAATCGGATCCCGGATAATCGAGATTCAAGTGTAAATTCTTTTCCCAGTTTCATATTCCCGGGGAATTACCAGAATAGTGCCACAGGGCAGTTTTAGTAAATACTTTTATTTTTAATTGTTGGCAATAGAAATATATAAAACTGATTTTTGTTAAATATATAAAACTGATTTTTGAATATATAAAACTGATTTTTGTTTGTGTTCGACTTTTTTTTCGAATTTCGAACACACAACCGCCCCAGGTAATATTCGAGCACAAAAAAATGACACGAGTACAGACGAAAAATAACGAAAGATAAAAATTTAACATTGTAAGGTTCAGATAAAGACGTAAATATTATATATATTTTTGGGATGCGGCGCCTATAAAGTGCGAGTGACTCTCTCAGTCTCTCTCTTTGGCACTATATCCCATCAAGGAGTTTGGCCGCCTCAAATGAGGTTCCCTAATCATATTTTTATTTCGGATAATGAGTGATTAATTCATTGATCCTAAACCAGCAGTGAAATTTTTTCCTTGTCACCACCGGGAATCGAACCCGGGACCTCCGGTCGCTGGAGCAAGCATGCTGACCACTTTGCCACCGGTGCGGCGAGGAGGCGGGAGTACGGGTGTCAGGGGGAAAATATGTGAATAATTCATTACTAACCACGTCAAGCAACTATTGATACAATTAATACAAATTTTGCTAAATCCTTGGGAACACAAATAAAAATTTAACGAAATGAAACTTCATAAAAATAATGTAGTTGTATGTTGAAGAAAATATTTAATTGGAGAGTGATTGAAATTGATGATTTTTGTTCATGGACGGAAAATAAATGTAAGCAATTTGTCTTTTTAAAACGAAATAAGAAATTAGGGTCGAATTGGGAACCTAACCGAATCTTTTCAAATTTTTCTAGTTTCTTTTAGAAAATTTTACTTTTCAAAAATTACGAAGTTAAAAATACGTTTAAATATTTTAAACAACTTGTTTAAAAATACCACAATTTTTTTTATTAGTTGTCGACTTTAATAATTAGGACAAATTTTATAAATAATTAAATATATGTTAAATTTCTAGTTAAATGTTTTATTCTTTTATCTCAATAAAGGATGTATCAACAGAAGGATCACCGAAAAAGGATAAGAAAAAGAAGAAAGGATTACGAACGCCATCATTCTTAAAAAAGAAAAAGGATAAGAAACGTGTTGAAGCTTAAATTAATATAAATTAATTATTAAAATAAAAAATTTATATGGAAAAAAATATAAAACTATTATTATATTTCAAAAGATTTAAAAAAAAAACTATTTTATTTTTTATTATTATTTTATTATTATAATTTTTTATTATAATCAATATTTTAATTTAAAGTAAAGATTGATATTTTATTTTACATAAAATGGGTGCATATAAAAACTCTAAAGTAAGAAAATCGCAAAGTTTAATTTTTAAAAAAATGAGCTAAGAATATTTTTTTAGGATTGCAAAGCAATAAAGTGTAACGGATATTATAAATACTATAGATTGTCGTCACCTTAAATTAAACAACATAAAACATGTTATAAATAAATAAAATAGCCCTGATTTTTATGTTACAAAATCATCTGAGTGATTTGCACAAAATCCGTGGATCAAAAACAAAAATCCCCTGTAAATGAGGCAGCATATTAAAAAATCCGGTGCAACACAACTCTTTTATTAAAAATAAATCAGCTTTTTTATTCAATAAAATGTAAAATTAATTAATATATTATAATTATTATGATTATTTATTGTTAAATTAAACAAACAAAATTCGTTCAAAATTTTTTGTAAGAAAATAATTTTTTTTTATAAAAAAATATTCATTAAAATTTAAAAAAAAAACAATAAATAAAACTGCCATCTTTTAGTGTATTAAAAAAATAATTAAAACAAAAAGAAAAATACTGTTTATTATAATTATTATTAAATTATAGAGCAGAGCCTAATTTAAATTAAATTTAATATTAAAATATTATTCAACCGTCGCCGTCGCAACATGATGCAACAATAATATACATAAAATGTCGTGATAGTTGCACATGATATGGTTCAAAGTTTTTCTTCTTTTTAAAGCATCACACACACACACCAGCATAATCAAACAATTTTATGCAGTGCAACCGCTACCTGTTGTACATCGCCGTCTTGGTTAACGTTTTGTTCTCTATAAAATCTTTTTTGAACTTTCAATGCATTATACAACTAGCTAATTTTTATATAACTAAAATACATTTTTATTTTTGATCTATATTATTATTATTATATATAGTTAAGATAATAAAATAATAATAATAATTAAAATTAGTGGTTAAATGTCATAATAAAAGTAAAAGAAAAAATATAAATAAAAATTAATATTTAAAAAAATAAAATGAAGAATTCTGTGAACACAAAAAAATTTATATTTTTGATGTTTTTTATTTTTATGATTATTATTATTACAACATTTTATTATTATTATTTTTTAGGATTAATAATTATGAAAAAAAGATATGCTTAAATAAATTGCAAATATAAATAATAAAAATTTATAAATATAGAAAATAAAATTAAAAAAAAAAAAAAATATTGAAACATCACGCGATTTAAAAATAAAAATAAACTAAACCTATCTTTTATTTTCTTAAAATATTTTCTGTACTATTTTAGTTCCTTTTCATTTTTTTGTTATTTTATTATTTTCTTTTTTTTTATTTGTTTTATTTTACTTAAAAAATAAATTTATTATATAAATAAATATTGCATTTTATTATTCTTACTATTAAAATAGAAATTTAAAAAGAATGCATTTTATTTTCCTTTTTATTTTATTTTTTATTAAGTTTATTTTTATTATTATTTTATTTCTTGCCGGCGAAAAAAAACTACAAATTCCATAAGTAAATTATAAAAAAAATTTGTTGAACAAAATCTATATATAAATATATACATAAAGATTATATTTTATTAATATATAAAAACAACTTATTATATATATTTAATATATAATTTTTGTCTTATTAATTATTTTATTTTCTATAAAAAAACGAAAAAATCTTATTAATTTGTTGCTTTCATTGTACAGCCTATAAAAATATATAGAGTTGCGAATTTTTTTCATTATAAATAAAGAAAAAAAAATAATGTATGTGTTTTAATTAAATGGCTTCAGAAGTCACAACGGCCATAAGGGAATATTACTGGTAGTCGGAAATCGTTTTATAATTGGACAATTCATCGAATAAAGCTCACAAAACTGTAGAATAAGCAACTTAATCGATTTCTTCAAAGCGGAGGCGTTGTTCGAAACGGATATGTAATTTATCTCAAAAGCAGAATGATTAATAAAATACTAATAGGGAGACAGATTACAATGTTTACTTAACGAGTAGTCTTAAAAGTAAGATACGTCAACATTATGCAATTCCAAATGAATATTTCCTTATTGTCAGTTGACTAATCTTCTAGAATAAAACCGAAATTTCGTTACAATAACACGCTAAAATTTGATTGATTCCACTTAGCTTCAAGCAGTAATAATTTCTACGAAATAACATATATTTTTGTTCCTGATATTTTGTGTGAATTCACAATAACATTTAAAATTTAATTAAACATCTTCCTGAGAGTCTATTTAATCTATTTATATTTTGTGAGCTTGAGAATACCAATTAAAATCTTTACTACAAAATAGCAAAATATTAAGATAACGACTAACAGAACTTGAAAAGCTGGCTAGTGTAGGTATGATGGTTGTTCTTTTTTACACAGGCCTTGGTGCTTTATTTTTGTTTCAAACATAGCGTTGATATGTTGTATGCTAGATGCACTGCCATTTAGATAACAGCACATGACATGTCACAAACAGGTTGTATCGTTAGTAAATTTATTATTTTCTTTTTCGTTTGATCGTTTGCTTACGCCGGTTTAAAAATTTGTTGCTAAAATTACCTAACCGTGTGCAGAGCTCTTAAATTGTGAGCAGGAGTAGGGAATTATAAATGTATTTAAATGAGGACTGAAATCGGGACTTTTTTTTGATGAAACTTTATTATAACAGTAAATTAAGATCCGGTAGCCCTTAATAGACATATGTAGTTAATATTCCGTTTCCTAATTATTATTTTTCATTTTAAAAGTAACCCCTAAAGGTATTTAAGAAACCCAACAACACAATATTATAAAACTTCAACAACATTTCTTTTTTATTGCATCTTACTCAAGAACCACTTTACGGCGGTACTCAAATAATACTTGATCCGATCAACAGATGGCACTTACAATTGATTGCCTCAATTCTCTCCTGGGGAGGAATCATCAAGATCGTTGTCATCTGGACTGACAATTTTTTTCATACTATATCCAATGCAAAAGTCCCGTTGAATCTTCTACCAGGTTCTGGATTTTGATCTGTCAAAAGATATCGTTATAAGTATTGAATATGGATTCTAAATAGGTACTATTTAATATGTGAGTTCCGAACAAATTAGGATCTGTTCAAGCTGTACCCAACTTCGCCATTTCTATTCATTCTAAGATGCATTTTGAAAAGAGTTCTTATATTTGGCTATACTGGACAGAACTCGGCTAATTTTTAATCAATAATTGTGAAATTTGCATCGTATATTGTATGAAAATGAAATGAGCCAATGATGATTGCTTCTCGTTCACTTATTTACAAATAAATATTAAACTAGTTGTGCAGCGTTGTATATAAATTTTGGATTGGAAATTTGTGAATCTAAATGGAAAATTAAAGGAGGTTATCGTTTAGATTTTGCTAAGTACGATTTTTTCATCGGTAACCAATATAACCCCTTTATTTTTCTAATAGTAAACGTCATACTTCAGATTTATCGTCTCACTATAATTGTTTTGGTTTTTTTTGTGGCCAAATAAGTTATTTTCGGTTTCTCAAAAACTCCCAAAGGGAACTAATACGTATAGGTTGTTTTTCTAATACTTAAGGTTATACGATCTCTAGGATCGGTGAAATAAATTTCTTAAATTTATTCAAATCCATAAAACTTCTAATTTATGTATGGCACAGTAAATAACATCAGAACCGAACCCCGTTCATTTTACCAAAGTCATCTTTACTACTGACCAGTAACAACAACAAATACCTACTCGATTTTGTTCGTTGAAAATTGAGCTCATTAAAACAGTAGAGAAGAGTAAAATCCACATCACGTTACGTCATCGTTTTAGGTAATAGGCCAGTAGTAAAGATGGCTTTGATTTTACCACTACAACTTTGAACAGGCTGTCCTAATTAAACTACATCAATGCGCATGTGAACATTTCGAGGATTGGCAATAGAACATTTTGAAATAGTTAAAAGTCGTATGTTTTTCTTAATTCTTGTAAAAATAGTCGAAAGAGAATTTAAAGTTCTGTTCAAGCAGCAGTAAAGCACAATAATTGGGCCGCAGTGGAGCAGCTTAACTCGCTCATTTCGGCTCTCAACGAGCTATGAGCGATTCATGACTGAGATGGAACTAAGAAATGGGCAGTCACACGTAAGGGAATTGGCCAAGATTTAATTTCAAAGCAAGCGGCAACTACGTGGGAAGGGCTTGCAAGACCTCTACAGAGTTATAACGAAATTGGCGAGTCAAACTTACTGTAATGTACCTGCAAATGTATTGAATGGACTAACAGTGGACACGTTTTTCAGAGGCATCAAGGATGACTATCTGAAACTTCATGAAAAAGAAGATAGATCACTATGTCCGAGATTGTACGCAACGATGAAAACTGGCGGGAAGAGTAGAGATAGGGAATACAGAGAATCCCAATGTGTTCAAGTTTCAAGAAACGACTAAGGCTAGAGGAAAGATTCCAGTAGCTAGGAAACCACGTCTACGTCGCGGGCGGATACTGCTTCGAAAAGAGTATTATCGAAAGTACTATCAAGGACCAAATGCCAGAGGTATATGCTGCCAAATCCACAGCCAACTAAGGCTGGTCCAATGGATTGCGGAGTGTGCCATTCATTTCTTAACCCATTTGGACGAAGTTCTAAATTGTCAAGATCACCTTCAACTGAAAGTACTTTTCAGAACGAGAAAAAACACTGAAGTCTGGGATAAATTATGGGGAAAAAAAGTTTACAGCAAAGTTGGAACAAGAATTTGCAATTTTCAAGAAAGAGCATGCAGAACTAAAAAATCAGTTCAAACACGTGCATATCTTGGGGCCTAAATCTGCTATCGATGATGACGTTAATCCATTCTATAAGGATGAAGAAGAATTAAAAAGAAAAACGAATTTGTAAAACACCAAGCAAGAAAAGGAGAACTTAACAATCACCAGAAATCACAGAAACTTCACCATCAAGTTCAAAAAAGGTTTTTTTGGATTCAGCTAAACATCATGAAACTTCTAGCTCAACAACAACCAATTAAACCAAAAGAGAAATCACCTCCATCGATAAAACTTGTTGGAATATCAAATTATTACACTACACAATCGATTTTGAAATCGGTTACGGTAGCCGATTGCAAACTCGTTTCTTTAAACAACGGGGTCTAGAAAATTAATATTGCTGACTCAACTGCGCCAAAGTGTTATTTATCCTCTGGAATTAGGAAACTGGGTTGTAGTAAAAGGAAAAGCAAGAAAGGCTTGGCAAAGAAATCGAGCGCCAGAATATACGAGGGCAAATCAAAAAGTCTTGCAATATCATATGAAAAAAAAGAGTGAGTGAGACAGCCATATTTTTATTTTTCGACATCATCTCCTTTAAGGTTTATACATTTGTCATATCGATCAATTAACTTGCCTAAACCCTCTAAAAAAAAAGATTTCTTTTGCTCCATAAAATATTAATTTACAACAGACTGTACTTCATAGTCACTGGAAAATTTCCGGCCCCCTAGTATTTTTTTCAAATTGGGAAACAGAAACTAGTCACTGGGTGCCAAGTCTAGATTGTACGGTGGATGCGGAATTTCCACGAAGCCGCAGTCTTTTAATGCAGCTTGAGCAATATTAACCTTGTGCACTGGTGCATTGTCGTGAAGAAGCAAGATTTTTTTCCTAACTTTCCTTGGCCGTTTTTCCCGGATCGCTTTTTTCAATTTTCGGAAAACCTCTGCGTAATATATGCCTATGATTGTGGTTTTCGGTGGCATATAATCGATTATCAAAATTCCTTCAGAATCCCAAAAAATTGTTGCCAAAACCTTAACAGCAGACGGTTGAGTTCTGAATTTCTTTGGTGGTGGTTCACTACGTTTAATCCATTGCATCGATTCTTGTTTGGATTCCGGATCCCAGTGATGAAGCCATGTTTCATCGCCTGTTATTATGTTATCCAAGAAATTTTCTGGATCTTCTTTGTACATATCTAAAATCGCCTTTGAAGTTTGAACACGCATTTTTTTTTGTTCTGCATTCAACAAACGGGGAACCCATCGCGCACTTACTTTCGACATGTGAAGGTGGTCATGTAATATAGTATATGTGGTACCGTTTGAAAGGGAAAGTCTCCACGCTAACCCTGGAACAGAAATACGCCGGTCCTCCAATACAATAGATTCGGCCAAAATTACGTTTTCATGGCTAATAGCATCTGCTGGCCGACCCGAGGGGTTGTCGTCTACTAATGACTCCCGACCACTTTTGAATAATTTTACCCACCTTGTTACTGTGGCATATGATGGTGCAGATTCGCCGTAAACTTTTGATATATAGTTGAATATATAAATTGCATTTCGTCCATCTTTACAGAAAAATTTAATAATGGCGCGATATTCAATTTCATTCATTTTAAGAAAAATTCAAAACACGTGTTACTAAATTGACGAAAACAAACGAACTGTAAAATTTACATCGAAATGTTCTTCTAGAAGTTTCATCGCGACAAAAAATGGTTTTGAAAAATATATTGTTGTCTCACTCACTCTTTTTTTTCATATGATATTGCAAGACTTTTTGATATACCCTCGTAAAACAACTCTAAGATACTGAGTATTCACTTGGGCGGCACATAGATTAAACCAACCTAAATTTCAACTTCTACCAGCTGAAAATGAAGATGGAAAATGGGCTTCAAGTGCAAAGCAAAAAGCTTCTTTGTTTGCAATCCACCTTGAGAACATGTTCCAGGATATGACTTAATTAGGATTACGTAAACTCCTCCAAATAATTAATGCAAAATTCAGACTTAAACACGTTCCAAATCAATGGGAATTCCCTGAAGTAATAATGTACCTTAACCCAAGAAACTGCATAACCGATACTTTCATCCTAAATTAGATGGCGAATACTCAGAAATAAAGAAAATATCAGCAGAAATACCACAAGGTAGCGGTCAGGGACCAACCTAATATGTTCTATACATCTCGAACTTGCCAAAAAAGAAGAGACAAATATAGAAAGGTTTGTGGG
Source organism: Nephrotoma appendiculata (assembly GCA_947310385.1). Lineage (NCBI taxonomy): Eukaryota > Metazoa > Arthropoda > Insecta > Diptera > Tipulidae > Nephrotoma > Nephrotoma appendiculata. The sequence continues at coordinate 32,464,447 of OX371223.1, forward strand.
TGATATACGTTTAACTTAGCAGAATCCACAATCAAATTGCAAAGAGCTACGATATTGTCAGTATCTGGACGAAGAGATGACGGATAAAACTTAATGGAACAAAATCTGTTCACGTGAAGTGTCAGCAAATTCCCTATGTAAATACGTCAAAATATATAGGCATGATTCTAGTCGCGAGACTAAAATGGAATGGAAAGAACATGTCAAAAAGAAAAAAGAAGAATTAAACACGTAAATGCAGATCGATGGATTAGTCCTTAGGGCAAAATTCTGAGCTAAATTTACATAATACGATATTCAGCTCTGAGACTGTATATAAAGAAAAGGAATGCAAATATAACCAGTCATTTCAAAGTAAAGTGGTACGTGGAATAGTTAATGCACTGTGGAACATAAGAAATCACAACTTTCATAGAGATCTGAAGATGGATTTAGTCAGTGAAGAAATGAGCAAACGCGCTAGAAAACACATACAACGTATTAGTCTACCCCAAAATGCTGGGAAACATCAAATGTTGGATGACACAAACCGAGTAAGATGGTTGCGGAGAAAAAATTCACTTGATCTCCTAGATCCAACCTGGAAAAATTTGGCACAATTAATTTCTGATAATAAAAATCATAGGCGTATATTTACTCGTTTAGTTCCAGAGAGTCGTGTGATATATCATTTGAATGGAACTTCCAGCCGCTTGCAACGGTATGTGGTCTTAAATAAACGAAAATGTGCGAAAATTATTCCATTATACGAGACAAAAGTTCTATTTAAAACGAGGGCGAATTGTCCCATCCAAAATTATGTTGGGGAGTTAGGGCTTTCTTCACAAAATTACTATTTTGGAAGTTATTCGTGGTGTTTTATCAAACAGTATACAGTCATGTAAAGAGTACGTTCTATTTTTATATATAAGTAACCACAAGGTTGCAAAATGATAACTATTTATTGTTTGAGGCATATTAGTTTGAGGTATAATAATTTTGATACAGAAATCGAAAAAAATTACTCAATACAATAATAGCTCAATATCTAAGAAACGAACCATTTGCCATAAAATTACATTCAATTTTTTTTATTCAACAAGTGTTTCATAATCATGAAGCATTTAAAATGCGTCTCAATTACAATAAATCAAATTATTAATTTAAATATTTACGACATATACATTTTGCAATTTGCTTATTATCATTTTTCCGCCAGTTTAAAGTATACAATTGATTACAACAATTCATTAAAAATAAATCGAAACCGAAGATGAAAATGAAAAATCGAAAATTTATTCATCGATTAATTTTTGGTATGCTTGTGTGTTGTGTTAAATTAGAAAAATTGAAAACCAAATGAAAATAAAAAAAAAAATCTCTTGAATATTTCATTTATTTATATTATATTCATTTGTGTTATTTGAGCTATCAGCAGCTATCTGCTACTACTTGTTCGAGGTACGAGTATTCAGAGAGATAAATAGTCAAGTCAATATTATTATGTACGAGTATATAGACATGCAAACAGTACAGCAGGGAAAATATTTGAAAAAAAATCCTATTTCTCGTCTCTATTATTGAAAATGTCAGAAACAGAGTGGAAATAAATATAAAAGTTTTCGGTTTTTTTTTTTATAAAAAAAAAAGTTTAAATTAAAATGAACTTGGGATAATTTTCAGTCGTTTAAAATAAAACATACAAATTATTATTAACATTACATATGTATATCAAACCCCGCTAACCATTTAACATTCACCCTAAAGTCAAAATATTTTATTTGGCTTTTCTTTATATTCCACTCAATGCTCATCGTAAGTTTTTCTTACACGTAATTCGTTTTAGTTTTTGATACGAGTGCTCCACACACTCACACCCAGTTTTCCTTTTTGGTTCCGCTTTTTATGATTGATTGAGCTTTTATTCTTTTCTTACGCATAAAGTGATTGTGAAAATGTTTTTTTCTTGTTCTTTTGACTGATGTAATTGTAAATGTTGATGGAAAGTGACCGCAATATTGATGGGGGAGAATAGATAAAAAAAAACAAAAATTAATTAATAGACTTGTAAATAAATTAACCCCCATGTATAGTTGAATTGTCAGGACTCGTTAAAAAGTATTGTTTTTTGCTTTAAATGGCATTAAAGTTTTATAGTACAGGAAGTTAATTTAATGAAGATATGTGTGTGTGTGTGTTACTTTAAAAGATACTGCCTCTGATTGTGCAATGAAGTTCATCCTATATTATCTAACTGTATTTCTAGAATATTTAAGATTGTAGGTGGTGTAGAAAATTTCAATTTCAACATCTGAATTCTACGAGGACTATAAGTTTTTAAAGCTGTAATTTTAGTGCAGTGTTCTTAAGGTAACTTGTTCGGACTATTCTCGAAGCAGATTTAGCAACTGTTACTATTGTTACTGATGGTGTCATTATATTCAAGAGCAGTAGTGATGAGATTGATAAAATTATAGAATCTGAAAAGCTTTAGCTAATTAATCATTGGTGGACCTCCAAAATTAGTTTTGTTACACACTTAAGCGTTCTGGTCGTCAATAACTTATCGTCTTAACGTGCCGTTTATTTTTAATTCGCAATACGCTTAAACATTTTTGATCCTTCGAGCTGGAAATTCAGCTGACCAAATCGCCGAAGTTACACTATCTACAGGCGAATTTAACTGGAGACGCTCAGCCGTGTTGCTCAAGTCTGTGAGCTTCTCCAACGATAATACATTATTCTCATCTTCGAAAATTTAGAAACTACCCTGTACTACAAATTGAATCATCTGCGTGATTACGCAAGATCTTTGATACAATAACCGACACCGTTCGCTGTCTGAAAGTTTTAGGAGTGCCAGAAACCCATCGGCAATGGGATATGTTATTAATCCGATTAATCATGACAATAACTTATTGGTTACCTGTACACCTTGGCAACCACGGAAGATGATTTTCGCGACCAGAACAAAATCGAATTTTTCACATTCGCAAAAGGAAGCTCCGTCATCATCGTAATCGTCACACACTCGTGCAGAAGAGAGAAAAAAGGTACTCCTACAACTGTCTACGGAAAGGCCGCTACTATATACACAATTCGAACCTGAATACGAATCATCATTTCAAACTCAGTTGCCACATCAAAATCGAGTTCTGTTGGATTTGAGATCACAAGTCAGTTTCATATCGAACAGTGCCACAAATCGCTTCGGAATAGTGAGAAGACCAGCCGCAGTGCATCGTAATCAGTAGAATCTGTGCAAATGAGGCGCCTATACGTCGTGTTGAATTTTTTATTTTGTTTTAGGCCCGCGAATCGATTCAATATTGTCCATCTTGGTTACAGCGCTCGTCGTCAAGAGGATCACAAGCAGACTGCCATCCAAACCAATTGATACGCAGCAATGGTAACACTTGGACCAGTTGGAACTTGCCCATTGTCATTATTATGGTTGGTGTTAGTGGTTCACCTTTCGCCCAAAATACGAAACTTAGTAACATCCTCTTTGGCAAGCTGGAGCGCAGGACAACCAATCATCTGTCTCGTTTAACGGGAACTATAGAAGATTGTGACACCATCGACAACTCGCTCAGGTCATTATTAGAAATCAAAGATGTTTACTCCAACCTAGGATGAGTCAAAATGCGAACGGCACTACGAATCGATACATTATCGCAACGATTCCAGCCGTCACAATTTACACTCCAATTTCACACCCCTTGGAAGGTCACGAGAGGATACTGCTCTTTGACTACAACATATGGAGCATCGGTTATCGGTTTATGCAAAACTATACCTGGAATTGGGTCGTATGGAGTAGGTACTAAAAGACCACGAAGGCTCACCAGACCCGACATACTATCTTCCTCATCATGGTCGCATCGCACAAAACAACAACCGGCGTCAGCGAATCATATGGCTACCTTTTGGAGATGAACCGGTTCGAAATTAGGATTTGTGCACTGTCACTTACGGTAATGCCAGTGCTTTGTATTTCGCGATTCGTTTTTTCTAAGAGCTAGTACGAGACGAACAGGAGAAATTCACATGTGCAGAAAAAGGCGCATCGAAAGACTTCTTGTGTACGATTTGTTGGCCCACTCAGTCAACATCGTTATTTTAATTGAAGTCCAGAAACAGCTCCCACGTGGTGGTTTTCAACTGAGAAAGTGGTCCTCGAACAGCCAACAGCTTCTCAATGAGATACAAGAGATTCAGTTGAAACACTTTGACTACATTGGTCTCTTTCGGTCATTTGTTGTGGATTCAACATCGGATGGACCACAATTATCGCCAAATTCATACTTGAAGAATTATGGATAGGTATCGGGTGATGAAGCGGTCCCAAAATCAATCGCTCAAATATGGCTTAGAGGCTCGCAGAGTCGATCGCAGGATAAATCATTCGGCAAATCGCAGTACTCTTCAAATTCACGGCTTGGTCGTGTAAGCTCTTACAGCGTTATAGTTATCCGTTTTGGTGGTCAGGTTTTGGTTTGCTACGAGAAAATTCCAGTCAATAGCGACGTCAAAGAACGAGCGAGGCCTACACTAACATCGACGAACAAAAAATAAAAACAATAATCGGAACGCATGCAGAAACCGTGACGTGTTATACCGACCCTCATACACTACTTACTCGCTCGATGGTCATTGTTCGGAAATACATCGTAGCACGGCTTTTTGTAGACCCTTTATCACACATCGACTTCTCGGCACAGTAACGTGCTTGAAAGGCTTCATTAGCGTACCCGAGCTCAGTTTCGCGGTTTCGCTAATCGAATTTCCAATACACAAAAAAGCATTTGATTATTCTTCTACAAGGTGGTCCAGAGTTGATCTTGGCTCATCTAAGAAAGCATTATTGAATTCTAAGCATCAAACAGTTGGTGCGCTCGCACTTTGATCGCTCAACTTTGAGCCAGCAACTGATGGCCAATCTTCCATCGCATTGTGTTACTCCTTCGAGACCGTTCCTTCACAGTGGTGTTGATTATACAGGCTCAATATTTATTGAACGACACAAGGCGGTTCATCTACAAACGGTTACATCTGCATTTCCGTCTACTGACCTATGAAAGCTCATTTAGTGCATGGTGTCCGATTGAGATACTTGAATCATCAGAACACGAGAGATGTAAATTCTGAGATCGCAGTATTATTGGCTCAGGATGGTACCACCTGCAATTTCATTCCTCCTGCTTCGCAGCGTGATATGGGAAGCAGCATAATGTAGGTACAGAAACTTTTCATAAAATAAATAAATAATTGTTCACATCTTGGCGTTTGGCTATCTACGAGTATGTGTATTATTTCACTAAAATCAGGTTATTTCCTCATTTGGAAATTTCATTTTACAAAGTTAGCAATAAATCCAATTTGAATATACATTTGGGCAAAAATATATCTTTTATCAAAAAATTGTATCTAAAGTAGAAGACATAAAGTTAAAGTCAATTAAATTGTTTGGTTGTTCATATCTCGACAACAAATAAATCCAAAACGTTATTAAGAATAATTGCGGGGACGCAATATGACAAATATTTTACTTTGGATATAATACATATTATCACAAATTCAAAGATCGGAATCGTTTGGTAATCTGTCATTGGTCGGACTACTAGCTGTTTTCGTTTGGCCATCGCCTACGTAATGATTTTTTGCGAAAATTTATAAAAACTCATATTTCGGCTTGATTCGAAGTATTCGGGTCTAACCAATATAAAATATTTTGTAAATTTAAAGATCAGTATCGTTTGGTCAACTGTCACAAAATTAAGAATTTGTCACTTATTGTTTTCGTTTGGTCAACAAAACGCAACGATTTATGGCGAAAATTCGTTAAAAACTCATTTTTCACACGAATCGGAGTATTCTGGGGCCGTATTCTTGAAATCGGTGGAAATTCCCCCAATCGGAATACAATTTGCTTTAAAAATCTCTATATTATTCGAGCAAGCATTTTTTCAAATTTACCAATATTCGTCTCCCTAAGGGAATAATTTCGAATCGATTTACATAGTCGGAAATTTTCCTTTCCCTTAGTAGGGGGGAAAAATTATGTTTCTTAATTTAAAAAAAAGAAAGAATACGGTCACTGATCTGGAAAAATGATGAATATAATTTTATGGCCAACAATAATTGAGGATAGGTTGTTTCCGTTTGGTTATCCCAACATAACAATTTCCAAGAGACTAGATGCCCAAAATTAATATTTTGTTCATTGATGTAAATAATAATTAAATTTTATATTTGCACTAGCTGAGTTACCCGGCGTTGCACGGGAGGTATATAAGCATGAGTTGTATTTTCGAATATTTTGTAGAAAATGTCTGGATAACTCAGTAGTTCCGGAGACGTAAGCTAGAAGAGGTTCAGGTGGATCATTCAGAGGAGGCAAATTCACTTTTCCATTTGAACAACACATTCCAGGCGATTCATTGTGAAACTTTAAAGCATGACAATACAAAGAAATGTTTTCCATTTGCCCAATTGAAACATTGTAATCATAGTCTTTTTCGTAATTGAATGCTGCTAACTTTAAATCACCTCTAAAACTTTCTATTAATCGTCCATATCGTAACCGTTCGACTTCCAGCCGGGCCTCACGAAGTTCAATGGTTTCAGTAGCTCTAGAAGAAGACATCCTGCTTCGAACATTTTCAAGTCGTGTTTCATACTGTTTGCTTAAATCAGCCACCCTTGCGGCCCTAATTTTCTTCGACTTTGCAGTTACTTGCCCAATTGATCTTTTTTTCGGTGGCATTTTTAAGCAAAACTGAAACCTGTAGCTAATTAATCAGGAATGACGGGCATTCAAAACAGAAATTAGTTAATTAAAGAAATTAGAAATTAATTTATCAAAACGATTTTAATGTTCCCTTCGATACGTTTCACCGCGAACTGTGTTTGAAAATGTCTTTACGGATTTTTTTTAAGCAAAATCAAATGTTATCTACAATCAAAAAGTAATCGTAGATTAACACGATTATAAACTGAAAACTTAAATCTAATAAGAATGTATATTCACTTGAAATAATATTTAATACCTGGAAAATAATCACCAGCAATTATTTTATTGCAATATAGTTAACTAATCGAGAACAACAGCATCCGAAACACAAATTAATATTAATTTATTCAAAACGATTAAAACTACGTCCACTTCGATACGTTTTACCGCGAACTGTGGTTGAAAATGACATTTCGAAAAACAAAAGAAGTTTTTTCAAACTAAGGCAATTTTACACATACAATAATTTGAATCCGAGGATGTTTCTTGTAGAAGATGCTATTTTCAAATATGAAACGCTAGTACTTACAAAGTAAATTAGTTTATACGTACAATATTTTTTAGTACCTTTCCTAGAATTGATTTTATGAAACAATCATTGATTATTTAAGTAATAAACTAAATAAAGAAATAAACTATTGGCGTTTAGTATGAAACTACTATTTTCATTAAAAGCCGCCGGTTGCAATAGTGGATTAAAATAGAATGTTAATTATTTCTGAGGTTATGTGGAAATTAGAACTCTCTGACTATGGTACATTTCAAAACAGGATATGATAAATAGGATATCACTAAACAGTACATGTCAAACCAGTAAAAATGGATTATTAGTATGGATAACATAAGTGTTCAGAGATTTGTCTTCAGTTAAAGTGATGAAAGATTGTCTTAAATTTAAATTAATAAAATTAATTTAAATAATTAAATCAATTATAGTAGAGGTATGATTTGTGTATAACAATTGCACGCTGAATATCGTTTTTGGTGTCTAAATTTGCGGCTAAGGCGCTATTTCGGAACATTTAAATAATTGTATCTATACATGTAAAAATGAATTCTTGATCCAGGGTAGACTTTCGGGTTGGAGCATGTCACTAATTTCATATAACCTCTTTCCTAAAGTCATTCCCGTTAAAAAATCTTAAAAAAATTGAAATTTGAGAAAAAACTTGTACCACAGCCCCTAGACCCCGGGGTCCAGCCCCTTCAAAAGTATCGTGTGCTTGGTTCTGAACATGCAACATGTACATGGTAAAAATTTCATGGCGATCCGTAAAGCGGCTAAGGCGTTATTTCAGAACAATCAAATAATTGTATCTTTACATGTAAAAATTAATTTTTGATCCAGAGGCGGACCCCCCGAATTCGAACATGTCTCTTATTTCATATAACCCCTTTCCAAAACTCATTCTCATAAAAAAATTTAAATTTTTGAAAAAAATTGTACCATGGCCCCTAGACTCCGGAATCCAGCCCCTTTCACAATATCGTAAGATTGATCCTGAACATGCCACATTTGCATGGTAAACATTTCATGGCGATCGGTTGAGCGACTGAGAAGTCATTTTGGAATAATCAAATATTTGTATCTATACATGTAAAAATTAATTTTTAATCCAGGTCTGGGCCCCTCGGATTCAAACATGTCAGTAATTTTATATAACCAGCCCCATAAACTCATTTTCGTGGAAAAATTTAAAGAAAATTATAATTTTCGGAAAAATTTGCACCGCAGCTCCTAGACCCCGGGGTCCAGCCTCTTTCACAATATCGTAAGATTGGTCCTGAACATGCAACATTTACATGGTAAACATTTCATGGCGATCGGTTGAGCGGCTGAGAAGTCATTTTGGAATAATCAAATATTTGTATCTTTACATGTAAAAATTAATTTTTGATCCAGGGCTGGGCCCCTCGGATTCGAACATATCAGTAATTTCATATAACCAGCCCCATAAACTCATTTTCGTGGAAAAATTTAAAGAAAATTATAATTTTCGGAAAAATTTGTACCATGGCCCCCAGGCCCCGGGGTCCAGCCCCTTTCAAAATATCGTAAGATTGGTCCTAAGCATGCAACATTTGCAGGGTAAACATTTCATGGCGATCGGTTGAGCGACTGAGAAGTAATTTTGAAATAATCAAATATTTGTATCTATACATGTAAAAATTAATTTTTGATCCAGGGCTGGGCCCCTCAGATTCGAACATGTCAGTAATTTCATATAACCAGCCCCATAAACTCATTTTCGTGGAAACATTTAAAGAAAATTATAATTTTCGGAAAAATTTGTACCGCAGCCCCTTGACCCCGGGGTTCAGCCCCTTCTAAAATATCGTAAGGTTGGTTCTGGATATGCAACTTGTACATGGTAAAAATTTCATGGCGATCGGTTGAACGGTGTTGGAGTGAAACGGTAACATATATAAATATACATATATACAAACATCCATTTTTATATAAATATATAGATCTAGTGTGCTGATGAAACAACAGAAAAAGTCTCAATTCTCAAGTCGTGGTTGTCGAACAAAATTTGTCTACAGATTCGGAATGTTAGGGTCTGGAAAGTTTACTACTAATTTCATAAATTCGACGATCGAAATCGTTTGGCCGAGTATCATTGAGGATGGCCCAATAGTTGTTTTCGTTTGGTCAACACTACGTAACAATTTATTGAGAAAATTCGTTAAAAATTCAATTTTTCCATCAGACTCGGGCTGTTCGGGTCTGGTAAATTTACTAATACTACTATTTTCATAAATCCAAACGACTAAGTGACCAATTCTCAATGACAATTAACCAAACGACCGATCGTTGGATTTATCATTGTATTGGTAAAGTTTCCACACCCGAACAGTCCGATTTTGATGGAAAGACAGGAATTTTCGCAATAAACCGTTACGAAGGGTTGACCAAACGGAAACAATTAGTGTTCAATCAATGGCAGTTGTCAAAATGGTATATTTAATTTTGTAAAATGGAATTCCTAAATGAGAAACGAATCTGATTTTATTGAAATAATACAATTTTGATTTCGTTTTTCGAGATTTTTTTTCAAATTTTCATTATTTTTTTACCGTTTAATGATAAGTGACCTAACGATGAAAACTAGTGACCAATTCTGAATAAGAAGCGATGAACAAACCATTATAATCATCATTTGTATCAAAATCTCTGGATGAGGTGCTAAAAATTCGGAGCTTAAGCTGTAACTTCAATTCGCCTACATCTATGCAATTCCATGAACGATAGTACCAACTAAATGATTACGAATTTTAAGTTTATTGATTATTATAATTAAGCTCTAAAAGAATCATTTTGCATTGTCATTATTAGCAATGTCACTATTATTAACTAATAAGTCTATTCTGAAAGTTTTAGTTCGCTAGGAAAGATGTCAGACTAATTCGATTCTTTGTGTTTCAGCGTATAGATCGCCTACTTCTAGTCAACTGCCTTCCTTACCATGGAAGATTGAGTCTGTTTATTAGAATTGGAATAGTACTCGTAGTGAAGAATTTTCTAAACTTTCCTAAAATTTAAATCCACCATTTTTGTCTCAATGTATGCGTAAAACTTCGTATAAACGAGTATATTATATTAGGTGTGCAAGTAGAAACTCCGCTTTTTTTGCCAAATTCGAATTTATTGAAAATATAATTGTTACAAATATTAATTATCAAAATATTCGCCATTACTGTCTAAGGATTTTTGATATTTATCAGGTAGATGTTAAATGCCTTCGCGATATTTCTATGATGGTTTCGAAGCAAAATATTCATCGAACCATTTTTGCACATCATCAACTTTTGTGAATCGCTGGTCTTTCAAATATGATGACATCGATCTGAATACGTGGTACTCAGAGCGAGCCACGATATTGTGCATTCTCGATATTGTGCATCAGCTTGACAAAAATTCAAATGGCTTTACCACCTGAATATAATTATTTTAGAACCTAGAATGAAAGTACAAGGTGACAATACTGAAAAAGTTGAGGTTAAAAAAATAGGATATTCCAATTTAAAAAAAAAAAAACAAATGGCGAAAAACTAATAAAAATAGAGGATGTTTTAAGTGTGGATCCAGTGATCATTGGCAAAAAGATTGCAAAAAATCCAAATTAACAATATCCAGAATTACAAAATGTTGCAAGTACCAAAACTTGCAATTAAAAAACTTTATTAATTATTTTGTCAATTAGAACTAGAAGAAAAGAAAATCGAGATTTTGAAAACCGAGATTTTGAAAACCAAGATTTCGTAGTACACCCGTGGAACAAGTGGCGGTGATTGCATTGCATATTGAACCTGAAACATATGAAGGAGCAATCCAAGTGACTGTAGTGACTGTTAGCAATGGAAAAATGCAATGGACGATGAGTACGAATCGTTAATATCGAATCGTATTTGGTGGTTGATAAACCCGATGATAAAAAAGTTATATAGACAATCGATGGGTATTCAAAATCAAATAAAAAATCGACGGTTCCATTGATCGCTATATAAGGCTCGTTTGGTAGCACGGGGTTTTACGCAAGAATATGGAGTGGAGACTATCAAGAAACATTTAGTCCTGTAGTAAAATTTACAGCTGTTCGAGCAATAGTGACAGGAAAGAAATTGGAACTTAAGCAGTTTGACGTAATAACGGCTTTTCTTTATGGTAACCTGAACGAAATAGTTTTTATGAAACAGCCAATTGGATATGAAGATGGTAGTGCTCGAGTTTGCAAGTTATCGAAAAGCTTATATGGTTTAAAGCAAGCTTCTCGCTGTTGGAATAAAAAGATAACCGATTTCATTTTACGTTTCAAATTTAAAATGTGTGAAACTATTCCATGTGTTGTTTTCGTGCGTCCGTACAACAGCAGTGAAATGATATTTATATAGACAACGGTAGACGATAGGTAGATGACATATCGCGAGGCTATCGGTAGTATCTGGCAATTTGTACAAGACCAGATATTTGTTTTGCCGTTAATAATGCAAGTCAATATATGGATACGTTGATTCATGTCAATGCAGTCAAAAGAGTACTTTAGTACATAGAAACCTCTTTTATCCGGAAATCTATTATCCGGAATAAGTTTTTTCGTATTCTTTCATTTTCTCTTTTATTTACCTTATTTTCCAAAAATGAAATAATTCTTTTACTATGTAATTAACTAAAATAAATTTAAAATCTTAATAAATGACAATGAAGTTTAAAAAATATAAAAATATGCTGTTGTACTATGAAATTTAAAAAAAAAATCTTTTATCCGGAATTGTTTGTCTCAGTCGTTCCGGATACAAGAGGTTGCACTGTATATCAAAGGGACGATCAACATGGGCATCTGGTACCAGGGTAGTGAGACATCGAAGTTGTATGGTTACAGCGATGCGGACTATGCTGGTGATGTTGATACAAGACTATCGAAGGTGTTGTGAGCTGGTGTTCTGAAAGACGAAAGTCAGTTAGTCTGCCAACAACAGAAAGCGAATACGTTGCAGCTTCACACGCAGTGCACGAGATGGTTTTGTTGAAGCGAATAAAGTCGGAATTAAAACCAAATGAAATGAGTGAAATTTTGTGGAAAACCGTTTACAAAGTACATGAATCGTATTGCGAATTGTGCATACTAAACCTCTAAGCCGCTATAACTTTCCAAGGGATGGTTATTTTCAGTTAGTTTGGATCATTACTATCCCGAATGTATGAAGTGTTTGGTGAGGGTTTTCCTAGGAGGAATTTTGAAGAGATGGTGATTTTCGGTTAGTTTAGATTCTTATTAACCTTAAAGGACAGTAAGTATTTGGTGGAGGTTTTCCTAACAAGTCGGAAAATTATAATGGAAAACCTCTTACAACGCACATTTCTCGTAATGCGAATTGAGCATACTAAACACCTTTAGCTTCTATAACTTTTCAAGGGATGAAGATCACATTCAGTTAGTTTTGGTAAACTTTTAGCAAAGTTTAGGAAATTCTTCACTGTCATGTACAGAAGTGGTAAGTTTGTCCTAAACCTTCCTAAATTTATTGTTTAGGATAGTTTAGGAAATAGTTCATGCGGAAATGAATAAAATCCTTCTAGTTTGTATCATGGAGCAGATTGGCATTCAGTCGAACAACAAAAATACAAATTGTTTAATCTTTATTCTTATATAACGAATTCTGCCAAGGCTCTAGTCTTTATTTTATTCGATTATAAGACGCATAATAAATTTAACAATGTGTGGAAAATAGGTAAAGACGAATTTTAATATTTATATATGTAAATAAGTATGAAATTGATCAATCCCCTGATGATTAATTTCAAACGTAATATATTTACTTAATCAGATACATTAAATCGAAGAGTACATTAAGAAGATACGACACTTGTCAGCGTTAACGACATTTCGAGGTCAAAAAATTCATAAATATGATATTGTTGAAGCGCGTATTTATGACTCTAATAAATATTGATTTGATGATTCATATAAATGGACATTGTAAATAGTAAATTGATAGTTAGATCCATTTACAGATTAACTGTTGATAGCAATTGAAATGTACACACTCTAAAACCCTCGTTTGACTTACTGCGCGACAGGGGACAGACAGTGTCTATGTGTTATGTATATAAACCAAACTCAAATAACAATAAAAAAATACTTTCTCCAAAAGTAAACCGAAAATCTACAATTCATTTTCAATTTTCCACAATGTTTTTCATATGTACGAGTCGTATTGTGTGTGTATATAGATATACAAAATCAACAAGTTATTAACGTGAAAAATGGATATACATGAACAGAGTGTTAACAACATAATCACCATGAATCATTTTAAATCACCAACCGAATTTTTTATTTTAGTATACCCTCATTCCTCATATTCGGATCGTATCGTCATCTTAAGTAAAGCCAACAATATTTTTATCCTTTACCGTCCCCTATATACCCCCTGTACTTACAGGCACATGCCAGCCATCGACCACCACATTATTCATTTGACTTGGCATTTCACAATTTTTTTTGAATTCATGGCACGCGATGGTTATAATTTTTATTTTATTTCCCAACAATTTTATTCGTTTTCCTCATTTTCGTCATCTCGGTTTTTTGCGTGATGATAAAAATTCCTCATTTAATTTCACCGCAACCGTATACCACCCCCCACCACTCACACATAAATTTTCACCACTTACTGTAACCTCAATAGAATTTTTTTTTTCTTCTATTGATATGATTTTTCCTGTGTGTTTTTATTTTTTTGTGGTTCGGAGGCAGCAACAGGAGCAGGATAAATGTATATGCGATGTATTTTGTTAGGAATCTACACATATTTTATTCTTAATTTTCTCGTGTATTAGTTTGAGACTAAATTGAATAGAATCTTATACACGAGAGAAGAATAAAAAAATAAGAATTTTACGTTTTTGTTGTTGTTCTATTCCAATTCCAAATAAGGAAAAAAAAAAACAAATAAAAAAGTTGTGCAGAAAGCTGAAATGAAGAAGTGTAACGGGGAAAAAGGACAAGTTAATGGTGTGGAAAATTTTTAAGTGATTATTTTCTGGTATAGATTTTCTTCACACAATAGATTCTTATTTTTTGTCCTTAAGACACTCACAAGTTCCATACCACCAGGCGAATAATCTTGAATAAATTTATTCAATTGTTTTAATGTTAAGTTACATTTTATGTATTATGATTATGTTGATGTTATAAATGTAAATTATTGGACAACAATAAAGTGTTTGATGGCCAAGTAATCAAACAGCAAAGATCTTATAAAATTTAATGATCGGTTTACGGTCAATGAAAAAGCGGTATACAGATTTGGTTTATTCGAACTAATAAGCACCAACCATTTCGAACAGAAATAACCCTTACTATTCTTTTTAAATAAAATTATTGTTATGGCCATTTAACACAGTCCAGTTTCATCAGGTACTAAAATCTGACATCGCTAACCAACACTTTCCGAGTCAAATTTTAAAACGAATATGTAGTCTGAAAATAAAACAACATTTTTTTACGATTTCGCCTATCCCTTTTTCAACCAATAAAACAAAAAAATTGGCTCAGTTTTAGTCCAACCCACACAAATGTGTGAGTAAAAACCATAGTATGTAATGGCGTTGTTGATAAAAAATTTCGCTTGATTTGAAGTAAAACCAACACAATTGTGTGTATAGGTATAGTGTTTTTTTTCGGACGAAAACAAGTTAAAAAGGAATTCACAAATGTGTAAGTTGGTACCCGCACAATTGTGTTAGTAAAACACAAAAGGGCTATTGGAAAATATGACCGATTGGGCTTTTTTTCGGTTAAATATCAAATTATTGTTAATTGGTCTTTTGGACTATTGACTGACATCTATGTTTAGATAATAGAACATTTCCTTCTGTATAAATCCAGGTGAATCTAGAACGATGAAGGCAACATTTTGTTTATTTACATTTTTGGTTTTAACAGTTAGGGAGATACTGTTAAAGTTAGCCGGAAGTTTCCTGCCGAAAAATGGTAATGCAGATAGTGTCTTCGATATCTCAGCCGAAAGATAGTAACCCAATATGCAATGCCGACGGAATTCCATTTACATTCGCGTTCTAAAACCACACTGCTTCTATGGAAAGAACCATGTGTATCACGCGGAAATTCGTACTCCCCGCCAAAGAAAAGTGTCACAAAAATTCCGGTGTCGGTGTGAATCCCAACTAAAAAGAGAAATAAACCACAGAAACAAAAAGCACGTGTTTGTATATATTTTCGAATTGGAATAAATAATAATTCTTATCCGAAATAAAACAAAATTTTCCATTTATAATAAAATAAATATTAATTTTTTATTCACATTATTTTTTATTTGTGTACAAAAAAACATAGAAAATTTATTTACATATTTAAATTTCATAAATTGAGTTTTGTATTGCATCCGCCACGTTGTATTGCATCCGCCAGCATATTGAGATCTTGTGAGAAAAAAATTCTTTGAAAATTTACTACGTAAATGTATTTCGCGACGACGCCATTTTGAGACCGATCTCTATTACCTTTTTAGTCCAAATTTGTACATCGCGATCACTTAACAAGTTAATAATTATTATTATACACTTAAATTTAAAATTATTTACTCTAACAAATCAAAAAACATTATAATGAAACACAACACTTTAAAGAAAAAAAAAACTAATTATGTAGTGTAATCGTGCACGTTGACTTGAAACAGAAAGAGAAAGACAATTATTTTTCTCCAAAATCGATATTTTTGTGTCTTTGATATTTTGTAGTACGGAATTTAGAATGGAATTACAACAGTTTTTTCCACACAGTGGAAAAATTGCATACTGGGAATGTAGATATTAATTTTGTTATGTTAGCCGAAAATATTTTAAAATGTCGATAATGTAGATAACATCGATAATGAAGACTAACTTCAATATTCAAACCGCAAATTGCCAGCAATTCTGATTTAAAATTTAAAAATGAATATCAATTTTCTAAAAGAAAATGTCAATAACAGGCATCTATACAATAGCCACGAGACGCAGTCACGTTTAGCTGATGAATGGTTTATATATCAAGATTTTGACAGATGAACTATTAAATGTAACAAATAGATGAACCATGACATAGGGTTGGGGTGGGTCTGATGGGGTTATAAGGGTGAAATTTTGATTTTTCTTATGTTTTATCGATGAAAACATTTGTCTTTCGAGATTTTCAGAGATACACACCAACATGACTATACCAATTCGAGGGGCCATGGCTAGAGGTATTTTGCAGTTTTAGGGTGTCAAAAAATTGTAACTTTTCATATTTAACTGCCTGATTCATTTAGAGCGACCCGGTGTAGCTCCATTAAATTAAAACACAATGAGCGGGTGAAAAATGGGGAAAATCTAAATTTCACCCCTATAACCCCATCAGATTCACCCCTAACCTATACTCAAAATCTACCTATGTTCATGGGCTATTGAATCGGCATAGTCAGATTGTTGCCCATCTGGCAAAATCTCGAATGATAAACGGTTGTATTGGCAGGATAAAGGAAAAACAAAATTTCACAATTGATATGAAACAATAAATTAATATCGGTTAAATTGAAGATTTTAATTGTTGTTTGTTTTAATATGTGATTTCGACTGATTTTGTAGGTTAGTCACTTTCGGCTGGGCTACATCAATTTAATATATAATTTGTTTAACTTTCGGCTGAACTAGTCAAGACACTATCTGCATTACCAATTTTTTCACTTTCTGCTGGCACCCTTTCGCCTAACTTTAACAAGGTAGGGTGGTCAAAATATGATCATATTTTGCACCAAATACCTAGAACAAAACTTGGAAAAACTAAATAGAACGCAATTTAAAATGAGGGCAAAAAGAGGACACTCGTGTTGACTGATGTTTGTTTGCGGGGTGCCCACCAATAGGTGTCACCTCTGACTGTCGTGGAGACGTTTAATGTCATCATCAGTGATAAGCTTTCCTTTTTGATAAGGACTAGTTGGCCGATAGCGAGGGGTTCGTTGACTCTCATCCACTTTGGTCATTGCTGTAGACGAGAAAGGTATTCCGTCGACCAAATTTTACATGCTACAGTTTCTGAAATTGCTGGTAGCGATTGAAGCGGTTCATTTTCACACCGAGAATAATGGTTCAGGTGTCGCGATTGGCACTTATCCGATTAACAAATGCCCTGTGAGTGAAGATCGTACAGTCATTAGGGTTATCCGTCGTAGAACGCAATGGTTGCAAGTTTAGACACGCCTCGATCTGTCACAGCATAGCATCGTCAACTCTTCAAAAGTGAATAATAACATTTCGCCCATAATAAGCCGTAAATGATGTTTCACCGATTTTACGCCTGCATGCGACAAACTGCCAAAATGTGGTGAAGCAGTAGGAATGCAGTTCCAAGTCATGCCATCTTGAGCCCAAAAGTGCGCGATTTCCGGAGTGTCATCTTTCGTTCTCCGCTGATACAGGAAACGCTAGTTGACGACTAGCTCCGACAAACTTGGTTACAATTACTGTACAGTGATACCCTGTACAGATTTCGGATTTTGCCTCTTTACGAAGTGAACCTTTCAAATGACATGATGAATGCGTTTGTTATAAGTTTGGACACCAGTTCCAAAGTAGTGCCTTTGCAAATAGGCAGACAATAATACAAATGTTGACACACCACCACGGCCTTTGCATTGCTTGATGAGCATTGGGCAGAAACGGTCTCGAAAGTGTAAGACGATGCGATGGAAGATTGGCCATCAGTTGCTGACTCGTCTTTGCCGATGGCGAAAGTACACGAAACATTTATGTACGTGTGAGCGCACCAAGGTTTTGGTACCTATAATCCAGTAGTGCATCCGTAAGTGTGTCAGTGTGGACCATAATGTTGGGCGATGTGCTTGCGAAAGCGAAATGAGTCGGTTAGTATGCTGGTTATCTTTAACAAGAATGATCGGATGCTTCCGTGTATATGGCAGGCTCGATTCGTTGACGCGACCCAGCCAATGGCAGGGTTCAGAGACATATTAATAAGTCTCTCGAATGTGTTGTTATGCTGAGATGTCGATATTAGATTTTGGTAGGCGCTGCGATGATTGATTTTATTTTTCGATCGTCGATGTCCGTGTAAGCCTCGCCCGTTCTTCGGCGTGGCCATTCACCTTCATCTTCTCGTAGTCAAGTAGGCATAATTTTGTAATAATGTTGTATATCTTTCAAAATTCTAATCGGTAGGTTGAGCATAATCCAAGATTTGCGAGTACTCTGGTAACAAGCGCCAGACGTGACAGACTGACCGTTTTCAGTAGTGTAATCTTGGTCTTTCTTTGATGCCAGCATTATGATTTTGGCTGATCCATCTGACACCAACGCTGTGTCACTCAGAGGCGTGGCTGACCCCTTAACTTGAAGATGATTGCGTGTTATAGAATGTGTATCCAGTGATAAATTCTGCGAACCTCCAATGATTTCAAACTATCTCGTTAAGTGAGCCATCTTTGAGCGATTGATTGTTTGGTTGTGTATTTCTTCTCTACGTCTCGTGCTGAAGGATAGTTTGAATTGCGAGGTACGGAGCGTTGGCAATACAGTAGGTAACAGTGTGCAAACGATAGTCTCGATCTGGCTCATTTGGAAAAACCAGATGTATCTGCCGATACATCTGCTTGATGTCTGAAGCGAAAACAAATTAGGACTGCATCCTCTCGTAATTTTTCAATGGGTGATTATTTCTCATTCGTAGTGCCGTTCATATTCTGGCTCAATGCCAAAATGAGGAGCTTGTTGTCGATGGTGTCATAGTCCTCGATGGTTGCGGTTAAACTAGAAAGCTGATTGGTTGTTCTGTACTCCACCTTGCTGAAGAGGATGTAACCAAGTTTCGTATTTTGTGCGTTGTCAGAGTGATGTCAATTGGTTGAGATGGCAGCGTGCCTGTGATCTTCTCAATGGCGAGAACTGTGAAAGAGATAGAAAATGGTGAATCGATTTGGGAGTGTAATACAAATACGACAATTGAATGTGTTGTGGGTGTTTCGTTCGCAAAGATTCAACCAGATTTCCAGATCGTAATTGCGGCTGATCTTCTCGCTAATCCGATACGATTTGCTCTACTCTCCGATATGAAACTGACCTGCGACCCCAAATCCAATAAAACCCGAATGACGAAGTTTTGGTTTGAGTGCGATACGATGGATGGCGATTGTTGTTGGGAGCAGTACATCTATGTGAAGGGTGGGCGATGGAACATGATTCGTAGTGACCAGAGTTTGTGATGATTCGATGGATGATGATCCAATATTTGCATTCGAGTTGTGTAATGGCGTGTGAGATTTGCAATTCGAACTGGTGCGGCCTTTGCACAGGCAGTTGAAACACAACCTCTTTTCTCGGACGAGATTTGACTCTTCTTCGAATTTTAGAGGTTTGAATTGATCGCACTGGAATACGTTGTGATTTCCAGCAAAAACTTGACACGTGAAGATGCGAGAGTCCGAAGTGACGACTAGTGAGTGAGTTGATTTTGTGACAGGTTTGCGAGGTACTCGAGTACGCGGGAAGGCGATGATGACGGAACCTCTTATTAAGCGATGTGGTGGATTCTAAAACTTTCAGAGTGCGAACAGTGTCGGTTGTAATGTTAAGAACCTTACGCAATCCCACGGCTGATTCGATTTATAATGCATGCATGGTTCTATATTTCGAAGATGGCTATCGATGATAATCCGACGGATAGTGTAGATGTAGTGTAGCTTTTGCCAAATGGTCAGTTGTTTGGATGTCAAATTGGTCAGTTGTTGTCAGGATTGTGAATGAAGTCGATTAATATATTCTCAAATTCGGTCCAGTTCGTGTAGTCGCCGTCAAAGACTGATACCGTAATTCGAGGCAGCTTTCTATCAACCGACTGCTGGACGTGAGTTAGCATAGCGTTATGGTTCTGCCTTTGTATGGTTTGCAAATTTGACACTGCAACGAGGTATAATAGTCATCCGGTTGATCACGGTTACCATATGCTCCCCTCGAGTTCCTCTTCAACGCACACAGCCTTGATCGGGTCCTGGATCGGATATATTTACTTAAAATTGACTTTTACCCGACTAGCCGACTAGTGGCCCGCAGCCTTCGTAACATAATGCTCGGTATTCAATCGCCTAATTTTGCCATGACCCTAGAATGTCATGACAAAATATATATTTGTATGGAATATGCTCATGCGCATTACACCTTCACAAAGAGAAAACTTATTCAAATTGCTGATCTTTTTCTCATGACACTGTGACAAAATGAGTAGAAAATTGTGTTTTACTCTCAAATAAACAAAAAAGAGAGTATACATTTTGGTGTTAATAGTTTGTGATACCTACGTTCTCTCAGATAAGAGTCCACCCATAGTAAGAGTTGAGGTGCGAAAAGCAACCTAGCCAACACTTAGGCGCAATGCATTTTTACTACAGCTGGATTTTGTTTAACGTGCATGCGACTTTTGCCAGATTTACAATCGAGAGGATAGGGTTATGATCTGTAAAACCCAGAATTAAATTATCGTGTTGTAAAGTAAAATGGGGTTGTGATGAGTCTAAAAATACACAATCAAGGCAAGTGTTGGAGCAGAGTCTAGTTGCATCATTAAATTGAGATTCAAGGCCAAACGAAATCATCTTACATTTGCGTATCTTTAATGAGGTCGATGTTTAATCCCCCAAGACAATAAATTATTACAAATTAATTACGGGTTTTTATAATTATTTAATTTTGTGTCCTTTAATAACTGATTACACCAGACCGCCACCAGATTTTGTAATGATACTAAGTGCACTTTGTGAAATGCAGGTCAACCTTATTCAGGGGTGTAATAAATCATATTAGACGAAATTGGCTTCAGACGGTTAAAGGCTTCAAATATGTAATTTAATGGTTGATTTTACGCACCTTCAGTAATTTATTGGACTAGACTTCCACTAGGTATTGGGTCAAGTGATAGATACTCCATCGACCTTCTGAGGGCAGATTAAACTTATCCAGGTGTAACTTAAATATTTGAAGCCATTACCGTCGGAAGCCAATTCAGTCTAACCTGATACAAAAATAATTTATTACACAGCTGGATAAGGTTGACGGAAGTGGTTCATGGAGTAACATTTGAGATCCAATATTTGGTGGCGGTCTGGTGTAATAAATTATTGGATGTGGTACATTTGACGTTTAAGATCACCCCAAAAAGACCACGCCTCCAAAAACGACCTAAATTTTGGTATAGGTTTCAATGAGGTGGGATAATTTGGTCGGTGTTGAACGCAATTATATGAAATGAACCGAAGAGGAGAGTTATTTTTTATTGTTCAGATGCTGCTGTGTTGTGTGCTGTAGCTATTGAATGGGAATTTTGCGCTAGTGTGGTTTTGGTGCGGTTACACTGAACATTTTTTTGTCAATATAGTCGATGAATCAGTTTCTTTGAGTTTCATTAACTTCTTTCCTATTCTTCGATATTTTTACATGTAAAAGGAGCATGCGATGCATTTCAGCCTTCTGGGAGATCTTTATAATTTGCAAAAAATAGTTTTTTAAATCATATTGGGGTAGATACTCGATCGGCTAGCAAGCAAGCAATTTGCTAGCCGAAATCCTGACCACTCAATCAATTATATCAAGAAAATTTGAATTTCAAATTATATTTTTTATAAAGTTTTTGTTTATTTTTGCAATTGCACAGTAAAACAACACAAAAATTTGCTGTTCATTTTTTTAAACCGCAAAATTTACTGTGCAATCGCCAAATAAAACAAAATTTTTTGAAAAACATATTTTGAAATTCAAATATCCTCGGTGAAATTGATTGAGTAGCCAGGATTTCGGCTTACAAATTGCTTGCTTGCTAGCCGATCGAGTATCTACCCCATTATATATCCCTCAAGAACTTGATTACAAGAGTTTATAAAGGAGTCGACAACGTTGTTAAAATATTCAATGTTCAATGTATACTGCTAACCTACGTAAAATCATTACCATTACTTCTATTATATATAGTTAGAAAATTTATCTAGTTGACGTCATTATGGCCAAGCCAGTAAATACAACTAAAAATTAAATTCATTCAACAAGTAAACTGTCCTGAGACGATTGTCGTACGACATATTTAAAACTCCATCAAAAATCATTTATGCACATCACCATCGTCTGACTTCAATCTTTTTTATTTTATGAATCATTTAACCCCCTTTTTCTTGATTTTCCATCACTTTTCTTTATTAATGGCAGCAAAAAAACATAAAAAAAAAAAAATTTTAAATACCAAAAGAATTTCCATTTTCTTTCTTATGTCTACATATACGTATTTATATATGTCTACCATTAATTTTTTTGTACATGAACGTACATATTTTACCAACATTTAAAAACTATAAACTCGTCTCAATCTTTATACGTTTATTAGAAATATTTTCCAAATGACGATGTAGAAAATTTTTCTTTTTATATCAACAGGAGAATGAATTAAGAACTACGAGTTTATGAACTGGGATGGGTGTACATCTCTATATCTGGATATTTATTTTATTAAAATAATTTAATTTAGTTTATAACCGGAAAACTTAACTACTGTACAACTATGTGTACTAATGAAAAACTGTGGTAGAACAACACATGACCATTCGATTACTTCTATTGCAACCCGTAAATTTCTCGAATACATATTCTGGATAAATGAAATACTTTCCTTATTTTGATATGGGATCCGTAAGACCATTTTTTGTGGTAAATTAACACGATGATTAAGAAACGTTGCGGGTGCACTCCGCAATCCAATCTAATTTATTTTATTATAAAATAAAACTGATTTTATTTAAAAATAGATTTGCCGTCATGACGTTATAGATAGACCATAATAGTTATACATATATAGGGGAGAACGCCTAGTACCTGACACACTTATCAAATATAAATCAATACTTTGTGGTATGATATAAATGTTTAGTCATGAAATGGAAAACTAAATAGCACATTAATGATTGCGGGGATATATAGAACATTTTGAAATAGTTGTGGCGCCACATTGTTATCCTTATTGTGGTATTTTTAGTACTGTTAAGCCATTGAATAAATACTCATAAGGTTTATGGTAACAATTTCATTTTAACGCACATTCAAGGATCTAAGTGGATTTAATACGCAGTGCTGTTCTATAGAATTTCAGGGTTGGATTGTTATTTGCGCGCATCTAAACCACTGATCACAAATGCGTGGCACACGTGCCAAACTTGGCACGTTTAACAATTCTGGCGGCACGCCACAAAATTATTCATAGAAAAAAAGAAAATACCCAAATAAAGTAACAAATGAAAAAACCTCACTTTTAAAACTTTACTCCACCTCGGGATTGTGAAATACCTAAATATGGAAAGGCATTTGGTGACGGGGAATTAATTAAAACCGCTCTTATAAACTACGCTAACTTTCGAGGATTTTGACTTTCGTGGCGAACGGTATTGTTTGTTTTTTTTGTATTTTTTGAAATATGTAATGTTAAAATTTTTATATTTTATATTGCACCACGGATATTAACCCATTTATGTTGGAAGTTTTACATTCCATTTCCAGTTGACGTCTAAGCTAAAATATTGGTAAGGTTTAGATGGCTGGATAAATTAAAGTGGGACTATTAGGCCGAAAAATAAAACAAAAGCTAAACCTAACACAACACAACGCATATTTTAACAGAAGAAGATGTTCGATAGTTATCACCACGACCACGAGAGGAAAAGACAAAATTATTGGATTTTTCATAGATTGCAAATAGCATTACAACCGAGCTTTGAAGCTCGATATGTGTGCAATTTATAGCTACATTTTATTAATTAAATAAATGAAATTTAAATTAAATGAAATGAAAATTTGGACAACAAAGATAAAATATTTACACAGTGCAAATACGGTAAAAGACCGGATTTTAAAATGAACAAAAACTTAGTGATTGGTTAATATCAATAACGATCTCAATAACTTCTCAACTTGGTGTACTAAAAATAATCTTGATCTGAATGTGAGTAAATGCCAATTCATAACAGATTCAAGAAAACGCGCAAATTCCATTAGTCGAGAGTATACCATCAACAGCGTTGTTGTTGTAAACGTTTTAACCATACGGGACCTAGGGGTAGTTTGTGACCACGAACTTAACTTTAGGGATCACATCGATTATATTGTCAATAGAGCAAACTCATTGCTTGGATTTGTGAAACGTTGGTCTAAAGAATTTTTGAACCCTTATGTTACGAGGGCTCTATATATGACATTTGTTCAACCCCTGCTCGAGTATGCCAGTCAGGTTTTTTCCCCTTACCATGGAGTACACATACGAAGAATTGAAGCGGTTCAACGTAGATTTTTGCGCTTTGCTCTGCGTGGACTACCTTGGGTGGACGTCTATAATTTGCCTCCTTATCTCGTCCGCTTGGAGCTTATTAACTTGAAGCCACTAAGTAAGCGACGATCTGTTGCCGACATCGTTTTCATACATCAACTCTTATCTGGCGGTGTAGATTCTTCAGCTCTGCTCGATAAGGTAAATCTTAATGTAAATGCTCGCGGTTTGAGAACGACACCAGCTTTCAGAATTGCCCCTCACAGAACGACCTACGGCCAGAGCGAGCCTATGACAAGAAGGCTGCGTGAGACTAATAAATATTTCGAACTTTTCGACTACCACATTAGCAAAGTCGCTATTAAGAGATTACTGTTTTCCACCGATCGATAAAGCAATTTTTATTTTATTTTTAGATTAATTTTATTTCTTTTATCTATTTGACTTAAATACTCTATCGAGTATTTATAATTTCTAACATTTGTTTTTTTTTGCGTCTCTTTTAATTTTATTTTTGCTTAACTTTGTTTTTATTTTTTTTATTTTTTTATTTTCTCTATTTTCCGCTTTTTTCCCCAGTTTAAAATTTGCTTGCTCTAAGCAAACCAGCGGTTGGTCTCTCCTTTTTTGCGGCGGGGTATCATTCTCCTAAATTCAGTATAAATAGATTCATCCATTTCAATTTCCTAACCATAACTCTTTAAATACATTTTTTATTTCGATTAAATAATTTTATTTTTCCCGTTTTCTTTCTTTTTTTAAATTTTTAATTTAGTAGAATGATATCCTTGTTTATAATTTCCCCGGAATTATATTCAAAAAATAATAATAATATTGATGGTGACTCCCCGCGTGCGGTCAGGGAGGGGAGATTGGTCGTTGGGAATTATTATTATTATTAATTAATTATTATCTGATTTCGGTGTAGGTGAAATGTTTGTATTGACAGTTGATGAAAGTACTGACATAAACTCCGATGCCAGACTAGTAATTACGGTACGTTATGTGGCAAGTAGAATAATGCGGGAGGAATTGTTGAAACTGGGAACATTACCAGAACGAACAAGAGGTGTTAATATCCTAGAGTTGTCAAAAAAGCTTTAATTTATTCGAATGTCAGTATTGAAAAATGTGTTCAATTTCTATTGATGGATGTCCTAGCATGATCGGTAAAGAGTCTGAATTTAAAATTTCGTTGGGAAAAGAAATAGGGCATCTATTAATGGGATTCCATTGTATGATCAATTTGGATGTTCTATGTGCAAAATATGGATTATTTAAATTAAATCATGTAATGAAAACTGTTGCTAAAGTTATAAATAATGTCGTTGCTATAGTGATTTATCGAAAAGACAATTTAAAGCAGATCAGTTGGC
Organism: Nephrotoma appendiculata; assembly: GCA_947310385.1. Taxonomy (NCBI): domain Eukaryota; kingdom Metazoa; phylum Arthropoda; class Insecta; order Diptera; family Tipulidae; genus Nephrotoma; species Nephrotoma appendiculata. The sequence continues at coordinate 32,490,450 of OX371223.1, forward strand.
CTAGTCAAGCTTTATCATGGGTTTGTTCACTCTTTGGACGTAATTCGTTTATTTCCGCTAGACAAGAAAAAAGTATTTCCAGAGTTAACCAATACCAATTGGTTCATGAAAATCAAAAAATGCATATGGAAACGGAAAATCGTTAGATATATTATTCGGTCGTATTATTGCTTTTGAGATGAAGCTGCAGTTACTTAAGAAATACCCTCGGTTCAAAGACGCCAACAAAATTAAAAACTTGATTAAATTTGTGCGCTACCGTGACAACTTTATTTCTGATGGTGATTTTCACGACTTTGCCTGCATAATTTTTTATGAGTTCGATTCTGAATTGCATAAATTTCAGTGTAGCCTAATGCGGTGTTAAAAATTTGAAAATTTAAAAACCACTATTGAAAATGGTTTGAGGAACGATTTACTAAATCGTTAAATATTGAGCATGAGGTATTGAAAGTGTGGCAAAGCATTCCAAACAATTTCACATCTCTAAGAAAAATGGCAATTGTTCCATCTACTTATTACTATGCGATTTCTATGTTCATAAATGAACGTCGTTTCAACAAAAACAAGGAATAGGATGACCAGAGACAATTCTGAGGCATGTGTTGCATTAAAATTAACAAAATATACTCCAAACGTAGATCACTTAGCATCAAAATACAAAAAAACATATCTACAGCTGGACAAAATACTTAAATATTTTCCCATTCTCACTTCCTATGGCAACGATAAATGTTCCATAATTTAAAATTTAATTACAGATTCATTTATAATTCTACATAGATTTAAATTTTGGTTCCTATATTAATTTTATTTTAAGTTATTCTTATAATTTATTTTATGTAATTATGAAATGAAAAACTTTATTTTTTACGGATTAAGACTAATAAAAATTGCCATTTTGATGTTCATGAATCTGCAATGTCGGAATGTGATTGACTGTACAGTGTACATAAATCTCGAACGCTTGTTTTATAAGGCAAAAAATACAACTTAATACAAAGTTTTGGTAAAACTGTCTTGTATAATCAAAAAACGTTATCCCTGTTTAAATTTCAGAAAAGTAACAAGGTCAACCCTTGTTGGGTTAAAATTTAACCATTACATTTATTTGAATCGAAATCACGAGTTCTCTAAACTTATGGGAATCCGTATGATTTGTTCTAAAAAATTCGAGCCCCTGGAATTTTTGCTGAAAAACAGTTTTTTGTTGTCAAGACGGCATATGGTTTCAGCAAAATGTTTATGTGAAGTGGGGTATACCGATTTAACGTTGGATCATAAACCAAAAGTTCAATTGTTGGTTATAGGAATACAGTGGTGAAATGGTTTAATCCATTTTATATACGCTGTTGTTAGATATTTGCCGTGCCAGTACAGATGTTGGAGATGTTCAAATGTAAAGGTTCGATGAGTCCAGTCATACTTACCTACTATAAAATCTCTACCTACACCTACTCTATCTACACCAACTTTCAATACCAGCCAGATTCACCACCAGCCAGATCCAATGAGTTTAAAAATTCAGTTGGACAGTTGGTTGATTCGTCTTTGTTTGTCGCACAGTCGATAAATTTGAAGGAATGAAGTGGACCGACGATTAGATTTTGAATTGTGAAATTTAAGTGATCCCCATTTTTGTTCTTTGCCGCAAGAATTACTCGCCCCTAAAACAATTTTAGGATTTATGACCATAAAAAGACCGAAAATTGACCATTCGTCCATAAGAGACGAAATAAGTCAACTGTCGGTCAATTGGTCAGTCATTTGTGCGTCTAATCCTTGCCAGAAAAGGGACGAACATTTAAAGACATTTCTGTCGCAGCTGATTCGGCTCACTTTTGACCAATGCAATTGACTAACAATTTACGGACGAATAAGTTTGGTAAAATCAGACCGGTTTTTGTAGGTCAAAATTGACGGCCAAAAGACATTAAAACGGTAGGTCTTTCGACGGTTATTTATCATAACAATAGAGAGACGAAATTGATTAACATTTGCTAAACTGCTTTGGGGCGCATTTGTAAGCCAATTTTTAATGGTTTTCGGGTTGTGATTTATTAAAATAAATTATTACATAAAAATTCAAAACATTGCAATTATTTTATTTATTTTTTATTTTGCATTTTATAAATTTGAATACATTATTCATAAAAATAAAAATGTTTTTAATTATTTTAAGTAAATTTAAGTATATGTGATTCTTTTGTTCCTTATGGTTACGTTCCATATTGTTTTATCCTGTACTAAAAGAAGCTTTTTTATGGTGATAATTACAATTTTGGATCTACAACTAAATGATCTATAAACACAAAATATTACGAATCGAAATAAAAAATCACGATAAAAATATAATATGAATAAATTTACATAACCTGTTTTAATTAAATTAGAACACGTTTTATTATTCGATTTTTTACAATATTAATTTAAATTGTAGAAGTTATTACAATACAAGTACGAGTAAACACTGCACAATTTATTTTAATAATAATTTTTCTCGAGCAAAAATTATTCACTTCTTGTTCCGCGCACGACGAATACTTTGTAATTGAGGAAAAAATTTGAAACGTGGCGATGAACAATTTTAAGTCGAAAATGTCTTTAATTTGTAAGTTGTATTTATTCCAAACGGTCGAATTCGTCTTATTTGACTTGCAAAAGTCTGTCTCGTCTCTCTTTCGTATTTAACATTTCTATTGTCAGTCTGTTTCGTCTCTATTTTGTATTTAACATTTCGATTATTAGTCGTTTTCGTCTCTATTTTGTACTTAGTATTTCAATTGATAGTCGCATTCGTCTTTAATTTTTTTGGTTCCTAATTTAACTCAAATTTTATTTTTCATTTACAAATTGATTTTTATTTTGATTCTGGTTTCCAATAACATGGTAATTTCTATTATTTTATTACGAATTTCATTTTTTTAAATTTAAGCGTTGGACAATTCCGTCTCTAACACGATATTTCGTCTCTTCTTGAGACGGAAACGTCGCAATGGACGAAAATTGTTTTACGGGGTTCACTCACCCAATTGTGATTTTTGTGGTTAGTAATATTGTTCGGGAATACTTTGTTGATGAGCTCGTCCTTCGTTGAGACAAAATTGCAAAAGTTCTGAGGAAAAGAAATCAATCTGTTCGATTCGTTGACCGGAACACGGCCATTACCGGTAGTCAGCAATTGCTTGGAGAAATCTTCGGCAGATGGATCGTTTAACCACAGACAATCAAATCAAATTTTTCGTTCGAGCTAAAAAATGAAAACAAAATATATTTCTGACAATTCCAATGTCATCGTTGTATCTGTCATTTTTCGTTAAACTGCGTATACGTTTACGCAAAAAAACAAAATATTTTTGGTTGTTTGCGGCTATTTACAGAAAATGAACTCGCAGTTTAAATTTTTACGTTTACATAGAATGAAATATCTCTGTTAGGTTGTCTCTGGTTTAACAATGCAACTCGCATGTTTGTCGTCAGCTGAAGTTTCATCACATAGCGCCACGCAGAGTCGATGATTTGAGGCAAGCGTTTATTTCATCGACAGCGGTCAATCTTGGAATCACTGGTATTTTTTGACGGAAATCGCCGGACAGTTGAATCATTGCGCCTCCAAAACATCTTGAGTCATTGCGTAGATCTTTCATAGTTCGATTGAATGCTTCAAATGCGTATTTGTGCGCCATTGTACATTCATAAGCGATGATGATTTTACTTGCTACCAAAACTTTCGCCATTGCTGAATGTTTCGCAATGTTGCAAGTTGGGTTTTCAGCCGATTGAAGGTCTAACGACAATTTCAACGCTGAGCAACTGCTACAGCAATATTGGATCTCGCACGAACAGTGGCCAAAATCAATGATATGAGGAATGCCTTCCCAGTTCCACCGGGCGCATCGAAGAAAAATAATCCACCATTTCCATCATGAATTATATAGCTAAGTAGATAAAATAAAAAAAATTTGATAAAAAATAAAATAGAAATGTACATGCAGCCTGCTCGGATTCGTATCCAGTACCTTGCGGTCCAACCGCCGAAGCTTTAACCACTGCACCACTCGTCACATAGAAACTACACCTACAAAATTCATATAAAAAAAGTTTTTTTATTAGATTTTTGGGGCTTCCCTTTTAATATTTTCTGACTTTTATTTTTCCCTAAACCACCACTGTATTGAGACGAACAAGATAAAAAAAAACAAAATGTACTAAATGTATGAGAAAATGAATTTTCTTGATAAATTTTTATTTGGTAATTTTTCCGATGTTTTAATAGTTATTATGCTATTCGTAACGGAGTCAAATCCAACAAAACAAAGATCATAAAAATCGGTCTAGCCGTTCTTGAGTTATAAATGGTGTAACTAACCCGACTTTGTTTTATATGTATATAGATTTAAACCCTCCTACTGCATTAATCTGATATGACCAATATATTTCATTGTATCATATACTATATAAACAAAATAAATGCAAATTAATTTCAATTTAAATCCAAATCTCTCGAGCAAACAACACAAGTTTGTAATAATTAAATCTAGTCCGTTTAACAGTTTTATTAATATTTTTAAGAAAGTGCTACTAATGTTGATAAAATGGCAGCAAATTTACGGTCCACTACAGAAATTTATCTTCTTGCGCATGAGTACTGTCAAATTATTGGTGCTAAGTTATCATCAAAAACGCAAGTGTTGTGTCTTTTTTTTACAATCACCGTACTGTAAAATTAACTATTCGTAAAAGTGCAGCTTTGACAATCTAGGAAGTGTCTATTTTTTGTGCAAAAGCACGAATTTCAGTGAAAAAGGAACAACATTCTATAGAAAAATTGTAACAATTGCATGATCAGTGGAAAAATCTTCTAAAGAATAAAAATAAACCTTTAAAAGTTTACCGTGAAAGAGAAATTGCCTTTAATAGTACACTTGATGATATTTTCGATATCGCCTATACTAATGCCTTGTCCATGATGAATAGTGAAGACGACAAGCGATTCCTCTTGTCACAGCGTGAGAAAGGGCGCCCCGGATATTTGGCTGGAGTCAGACAATATGAAATTGAAAAAGAAAAGCGGAAATCGGAACGTCTGATGGCAGAAAAAATCGTAAACGAAAACATCTTGACATACACTGTCTTCCATATTAAAGTGCACAGCTATCACTTTGGCAGAAAAACAAAAATATTTTTGTACATTGCGTTGTAAATAAAGCTAGGGTAAAATATTTATGTGTGTATGTGATATTCGAAAACAAAAGAATGGATTCTTTTTTTGAATGCGTGAAACAATAATATATTTGGTGGTTTTTAGTCTTCTCTTGTTATTTGCGCCCGGTCATAATAAAGTGTACACGTAGTTTATATTGCCGAAAAACAATATTTTAATAAAACAACATTATTAATTTATTTTACGGTGAGTAATTCAAAATTTATTTTTCATAATAGGCTATATTCAGGTTAGCAAATTTCTTCTAAATTGAATAAATAGGGAAAAATGAAAAATTTACCGCTACATTCCAAACAGCTTCTTGTTGAAGCAAAATTATCGGGGAAAAGTTACCGTGACATAGCAAATATTTTTCATATTTCATCAAGTGGTGCTAAAAAAATTTTTGATCGGTACAAAACTACCGGAAGCCTCGAAAATATGAAGAAAAGTGGGCGGAAACGGATCCTAACCGAGAATGATAGGCATAAAATTAAGCGAGAGGTTAACAAGAATCTTAAAACTTCAGCCAGATGCATCCAGGAAGCATTGAATATGAATGTATCCGAGTCCACAGTGCGACGAGAAATACATTTCATGGGTTTGAACAGCTATATATGCAAAAAGAAACCATTGTTGCGGAAACAGAATATTTATAAAAGACTAACCTTCGCTAAGAAATATGTTCAAATGCCGTTAGAATTTTGGAGTCGTGTTGTATGGACTGATGAATCAAAATTTGAGATAAGGAATACGAAACGGGCCCAAAGAGTGTGGTGCAAGCCTTCTCAGCGCCTTGATTCAAAGTTTATTCAGCCCACCGTCAAGCACGGTGGAGGTAACGTTATGGTATGGGGTGCCTTCTGTGCTAAAGGAGTTGGAAACCTCGTCAGAATTGACGAAAATCTCACGGGAGCGGGCTACGTTAATATTCTAAAGGAAAATCTTCGCCTCTCCCTTAAAAAAATGCACATCCGTCGTTACATTTTTATGCAGGACAACGATCCCAAACACAAGTCGCGGATTGCTACAGAATACTTTGCTGAAAATGATATTGAAATGTTGGATTGGCCAGCTCAGTCGCCGCATATTAACCCGATTGAGAATCTGTGGACCATTCTGGATGCCAGAATTCCATTCGAGGATCGGTCAAACAAGAAGGAGTTATGGAATCGCCTTCAGAAGGAGTGGGATGCCATACCGTCAAATACTTTATTAAATTTAGTTAAAAGTATCCCGGAACGGTTGCAAATGATAATTAATAAAAAGGGCGGCCATATTCTATATTAATCTTGCAAATAATTGTGGTTTTATTATTTTATTTTTTAATTTGTATTGATTTGAAGTGTTGTGCACTTTATTTTGCCTAAGTGAAATCGGCGATTCCATAGCTAAAATGCTAAAAGTAATTATAAAATGAAATTGTGAATAATTATGTTTATTATTATTTATTCTATATAGTATTAAGAATTTATTAAAAAAGGTATTTTTGATTAAATTGAACTTTTTGCGTTTATATTTAAAGTAGTGTAGAGATATGATTACTGTGCACTTTAATATGGAAGACAGTGTAAATCAATTCCAATAGACACACAAACATTACTTTCATCATCGGAGAGTGACAGCGAAAATACATCTGATAACGTCATGAGCTTCGAATATATTGATTTGCCCGCGCTAAGCGCAGAAGGAGCCTCTATAGGAAACAAATGTGTCATTACTCCGAGAATATTGTCAGCTTTGGATAAGTGGAAGATTACAGATCGTGCAGCAATGCATTTAATCAGTGCCGTTGCCGAAAGTCTTGGACATTCTATTGATGAACTCGTTTTGAGTCGAACAGCACTGAGGCGTCTTCGAGAAACAAATAGAGTAGAAATAGCAGCATCAATTAAATCGACTTTCAAGTTTTCAACAGGCGTAGTAAATTGGGATGGAAAATTACTTCCGGAGTTATCTGGAACGGAGACCGTGGATCGTTTGCCGATGATTATTTCCCATATAGATGGAGAACGATTATTGGGCGTTCCCAAAATATCAAGAGCAACTGGTTTGGAAATGGCGGAGGCTATTTTCCAAAGCTTAATTGATTGGAGAATAGCTGACAATGTCGTGGCGGCTTGCTTCGATACAACATAGTCAAATACTGGAAGACTAAATGGAGCAGCTATTATTTTAGAGCAGAAACTGGAACGAAGTTTATTATATCTTCCTTGTCGACATCACATATGTGAAATTACATTGCGCGCTGCAATTGAATCGAAAATGGGCAATACATCAGGAGTAAATGTTCCATTATTTGTGAGATTCAAGAATGACTGGAATTCCTTGAATAAGAATAATTTTAAAGCAGGCATAGATGATTCCAAAGCTCATATACAATTAAATGATGTGAAAGCGGAATTAGCGAGTTTTTGTAACAAAGAATTGACAAAGGAAGATGCTCGTGATGATTAGGTACAAAGAATTATTGGATATCACTCTAATTTTTTTGGACATGATACCAACTGAAAATGTCAGTTTCCGCCTGCCGGGGTCTATACATCATGCTCGCTGGATGTCCAAAGCCATTTATGTATTGAAAGTATTTATCTTTCGGGAAGAATTTAAGTTAACAGCACAGGAACAGAAGAATTTAAAATTATTAATTATTTACTAAATAAAGTATGTGGCCAATTGTGGTATTTATCCGACGAAAGCATCGCATTCTCTTTTTTCGACGAAAACGTCTCTAGTGCAGAAAAAAGAAGAATGGTGCAACAGTTGGATATGAAGAGGGATGTAGAGGCCGAGTCAATTAAGCGCGTCGAGTTAAATTGATGATGTGAAAACATTCATTACGAAACAAATAGCAGATTTTGTTACACCAAACACTGGCGATTTTTTTAAAAGTTTCAATATTTCTACAGATTTCTTAAACAAAGATCCGGATATGTGGCCTCGGGATGATAATTTCAAGAACGGAATGAAGATTATCAGTCAAATAAAAGTCGTAAATGATATCGAATGTGGTGTTAAGTTAATACAAGAATATAATAAGAAATTTACAAGAAATGAAGATGACATGCAATATTTACTACAAGTCGTAAAGGACTACACACAGAAGTTTCCAACATACACCAAAACAGCCTTAATGGGTAGAATATCAACTTAGATTGATTATTTTAATACTAAAAATTAATTTATAATATCATTGTATAGAAGAAACATTATGCATTAGTAAAAAAATATAGTAATAATTTGACTTGGTTTTTGTATTTTGGAAATTTGACAATAATCTCGCTATTTGTTAACCGACTTTCGATATCTTTGATGTTTTGGAAAGCTAATTATCTCCTCTATTGACTGCGATTTTTATTTAGTCTGAGAAAATTTTTTAAATAATTTTTCTGTTCGTTTGAACGTGAAAAATTGAAAAGAAAACCGTTTTTATCGAAATTCGCGCTCAAGTCGCGACCTCTAAACGACCTTCGATCGACCCAATATTTTTTCTGTTTAAGTTTTTAGCATAACCTCACATTTCTAGGGGGTGTCCCGTTAGAAATTGGAACTTTCGAAAATTTGGTCCACCCTAGTGCAGATGGTTCTAAGTAACCGGACCTATAGACGAACAACCTCGATTTGCCTACTGCGTAAGGTAAAATGTTAAAAGCGAACGAAGAGTCAGTTGATCACTAATTTTTTACGTAGCTTTACGTAAGTTAGGCAACTTTAAACTCGAGACTATATGTTAGCCTGAACTTAATTGTTTAATATATCCACAAAAAAGGCGTCTGCACAAAGGAGAGTGGCATAACAAATACAATGATTCCTGGTTTTCCTGTACATATACTTTGGCAATACTAAAATACCGGAATTTGGGACATCTAAAAGCAGTATTTCCATTAAAAAAAATCGTTATTGCGGTATTCCGGTATCGCAAGCCCTAATGTGTACGTGTTATATGTTTTGTATGTTGACTCAAAAGCAGGCCGCGCATTTAGTCCACAAAAAGATAGTGAACCACACAGAAACTTGTGTGAACGCCGCAAATTGCTTATACGATCAATTGATCGTAAATTTATTATTAGTTATTATCGGTTATCACTACTGACTAATAAATTGGGTTGATTGGCCTATCAAATTATTATCGATCTGGAATTTATTAACTAATTGCGTAAACGGGTTTTTAACCAATTAAAATTCCTCTTAAACATGTTTTATGTAGTGTATTTGTTTATTTGCACAATCAATATTGAACTAGTTTTTACCATTCGACATTATTTTGTGTTTTGATAAAAATAAAAAAAATAATTAACACATCCGAAATATATATCAATTAGCTGGAATTGGAATTGTGTTACGTCATTATAAATTGTTAAAAATAATTTGTCATTTAAATAATACTCACCATATACGTTGCTGATTCTCAACATTTTAAATCTATAAATATCAGAGGTAGTAAACGTCAGTCAAAATTGATAATACGCTATTATCGCACGTCGTTTTAGTTATAATTTTATACGACACTGTAAAATTTTATGTTTATGACGCGTCCCAAAATATTTTTAACTGTCCAAGGTCTTAGTACAGTTATGTTGTTGTCATTTTTTATATTGCATAATATACGCTCCTGGTGTTTTGTATCTGTGTTCTGTTTTATATAATTTTATCCGCCATGACGCATCATGCCTATGCCTTGTATATACAGGCCATTAAGTGCGATGTTGCTACAAGGAGTGTTTGGTTAATTAATTAATTAATGATGATATAAAACAACGCCTCCGTTTATCTACGTTATGAAGCTGTGCTAATCTAAATATAAATTAGCGTTAAATAGCCATGCACGATAATTAGCTAATTTGCATGCTGCTTACATAACATATGCAAGCCTAATCTAACTTTTGGCAATATCGTAATTTAATTAATTAAATAGAAATGACATAAGGTGTTCACTGTCAACTGATATAATTAATCAATAAAAAGTAATCAATATTAATCAATAGTTAATTATTATTTTTCTTTTTTTATTATTATTATTACGTTTTTTTTGTGTTTTAACAATAATACAATAACAATGTCATATCGCAGCGCTTCAAGCGCTGCGTTTTGTTGTTTTTTTTTAAATTTTAACTGTGTTTGTTTGTGTGTGTGTAATGTGTAATAAAATATTTATTATATATTATTATTATATTATTAAATATATATATATTATATAAATTATTTTAATTAAAAAGTTAAAATTAAATAAAATTTATATACGAAAAAAATGTATAGTTCGTTTCAATTGCTTTTCTTCGTTCATTTTATAGGTTAGCAAAAAATTAAATAAAAAGATAATTAAAAAAAAATATTATTTGAAAATTATATATTTCCCGGCTTAAACTAAATTATAGCATGTGGTACACATCGGTAAATTATTTTCGACTCCAAAAGTATTCTCCGTAATTTGTCGTTTGCAATTTTGACATTTGAAACAATCACTATGCCATTTACGATCGAGCGCGACAATCGATCGGTCTGATATCGCGAAACCGCATCCCGAGCATCTTGATGCGAATAACATCTCATAATCAAGTTTACAATATGGTTTACCATCGCGTTCATAGAATGGTTGGCCACCCATGCCAAGACCGCATGGTCCACCACAAATGAAATGCTCTTCGTGCCACGTTTGTCCGAGGGCCTTTACAACTTTCTATATATATATATATATAACGGTAACGAAAAATGAATTAAAATTATTTTTTATATCGTTCTCCAAAATAACTTACGCCTGAAATTGGTTTTTTGCATTGGGCACAAGTTGCTGAATATTTGTAGAGGTAACAGTTTGTGCAGACGGGTTCACCATTTCGTTCATTGAATGTTTTCTCGACAATTGTGTTGCCACACTCTAAACAGGTAAAATGTTCAGGATGCCATTTCTTTCCAAGTGCGGATAATATCTAAAAACAGAAAAATGTAAATATACCGTGAAAATTAATATTTATTGCGTTTGAAAGAAAATCGACATGTTTGGTGCGCGATTCCGTGTGTGTATTTTGTATATATAGAAAACGATTTTCTCTCTCATGTCATGTGTTATTTTTAGCGTTTTTCTTTCGGTTTTTCATTTTTTTTTTTTTTTATAATTTTAATATTTGACATTTATTTGTTTTGACAATACACATTTAACGAATTTCCATAGCCCACGCGCTTCTCTACTCGGCGAGTAAACTAAATCTATTCGACCGTTACAAATTCACACACCGCTCATAAAATTTTATTTTATTAATAGAAAATCGCGAAAATTTACTTTTTACAAATACATAGATAAACAAAAAAAAATAAAAATAATAATTCGAAAAAACTAATTAATTCATTAAATCAAATTAATATAAATAAATAAATAAAATTAAATGTTTGCTGTTTTATGACCCAAATCCACTTTTCTTTACAATTTTCTCGATACGCTGCGCGATTTAACAAAAATTAAAATTTAGTTTATTAAATTACAAAATGTAAAATCACACATATTTTATTAATAATTTATTAAAAATGGTACAAGGTGACATAAACCGGCTGATGGTGATGATTTTTTTTTTGTTTATAGCGGGCATAATTTTTTTTGTTTTTCCGAGAAAATTTTCTTAAAACAATTGATATTTTTAAAACAAATTTCAAAGTCAATTGTAAATCTGCGTAGGCTGATTAAAAATTTTATAAAATATATTTATATTTTTACACCGATCGCGAGAACACAAAAATAATATTTTCCTAATTTTCGCGTCTCCATATCCAAAAAAAATAAACTAGAAAACACTCGCTCGCACTAATTAACTTACCCTTGAAGTAATTTCTTCATTGCACCGACTACAGAATGCTACGTTCGACTTAAATAAATCAAAAGTAAAAAAAAAAAAAACAAAAATTAAAAAAATTCACAATAAATTATTATAGAACTTAGTAGGCAGCGAACCAATTTTTGGTTTTTAAATCACGTACCATTTTGAAGAAAATTTATTTTATACAATAATTTCCACTCGAGACACAAGAATCTTCTATCCGTTATGAAGTGTGAATTGAAACTAAATAAAAACGATTATAATTAATAAGTGTATATGTTTTATTCTGTACTGAATATTTTTTTATTTTTTGCTTAAAAAAAAATTTTTTTTTAGTATTTAGTAACCGAACTTATCTTTTCGATACTAAGTAAGCTACTAAAACGTATAAAAAAATGATAATTTTTTTGTTTGTTTTGTTTGTAATTTTTTTTTTATTAATCTAGTATGCTAAAATTTTGCGGGTTTTCCATACAAATTCGATTTTATTTCATATTCGATAAATTTCTATTTAGATCGGTTTGATAAGCAGAGCGCTGGGTGGGAGTGTTACCGCATGATTACTCGTTGACATGCTATAAAAACAATGCGATTCGAAAACGGAAATTAATGTCAAAGTTATGCCATTTTAAAGTATGTGGACGCGCCATGTCCTAGTAAATTAAATTTTATAGGTTATTGATGGATTGGTTTGGGTGTACGGAATTTGTGTATACGCCTTAGTTTTGTGTCGCGCGCGCGATTTACTATTTATAGAGGTTACTAAGCGAAATTTTATTAATGACTGGAATGTAAGTGTGCATAGGGTTCATATACAAAATAATGCACAATATTTGCTCTAAATATACGTAAAACGTGTTTTCTCGGATCAAGGTCACGCTTTAACATTTTCGCTTTTCCAATGAACTGTATGTGTATATGTTTTCTATTTTTGATTACATTCTCGTATATACCTACATTATTTTGTAATGGAAATTGTTGTGTATTTATAATTTTCATCTGTGTCTTTTGTTGTTGTTGTTGCTGGGATAATACACTGAAGATATTGTTAAATAACCGATTTTTATTGTCGCCAGTCGGCTAACTTAGTATGTGTGGTAATTTGGCAACGACCACAGGACGAATGTCAGTTAGGTCATGTACTCATGTTTTGTTTTAATTTTGGAAAGATTAAAGAAAACATTTGGGGTTTGTTGACAGATGGGTATTTATAACACTGTCGGTAGATAATATGGTCTGATGGTAGGCGGAATTATTTGATATGTCAAAATGATGAATGTTCTGCTGGACTATAGACTCTTTAAAATATTTTGGCTTGAATTTCAAATGTGTTGGTTTCGTTATAATGTGTATCACCATGGAAATTAGATTGACAATTACGTGGAGTCAATCATCTACAGAATGTTCTTCTTTCATTTTTCTTGCTTAACTGCTGAACATTTTTAAACTATTATTGTTAGAATACTTTCCAAAAATTTGCCGTTGCCAGCGAATTCTATATTTTTACGTATGGAATACAAATAAATTGTTTACCAAATTCTCATCTAATTTAATTTCCGAAATGTATTTTTATCGATAGAGATGACATTTCCCGGTTAACCATTTTTCAATACATCCGTTAAAGAATGAGATGCAACATCCGGCAACCTCAAAATTTTTTCGGCTACCAAAAAGGCTGTGTTATTTTTACACGACTGTGGAACCCAAGAGTCATATAATTAAAATATCGGCCTGACCACATTTTTTATGATACTTCTAATCTGTACTGAAAATTCCATTTCACTAATTTTATACGCGGTGTGAAATTGTTAAATGCATCTCAAGAAATAAAGAACCCATTGGAGAACCTAACATTTTTTTAAAGCACCTTTCATTGAAACTAAATTTAGTATCATCTGTCACGAGTATACATTGTTAAACAGTGAGACTACGTCCTAATTTTAAATTTTATTTTTAAAATCTGAGGCGTTTTTTCAAAATAAGGAAATTCTTGATCCAATAGTTAAATTAACTTTGATCCGGGAAGTAATTATTGGTTTTTTAGGAACTCCTATTGTTTGACGGAAATGGAGTTCGTCCTAACTTTTCCTAAAACCAACAACAACGTTTATAATTTAATTTGACAGTGTATTTTGTATACCTCATGTTTTGTCCTAAGATATTTCTAAGAGGTTTATAATTGAATTTAACAGTATATTTTGTATACCTCAATATCTCATTAAAAAAGTTTTGTTCTAAGATATTTCTAAGAGGTTTATATTTAAATTTGACAGTGTATTTAGTATACCTCAGAATCTCATTAAAAGTGTTTTGTCCTAAGATAATTCTAAGAGGTTTATAATTAAATTTGACAGTGTATACCTCAACATCTCATTAAAAGTGTTTTGTCCTAAGATATTTCTAAGAGGTTTATAATTAAATTTGACAGTGTATTTTGTATACCTCAAAATCTCATTAAAAGTGTTTTGCCCTAAAATATTTCTAAGAGGTATAATTAAATTTAACAGTGTGTTTTGTATACCTGGAAATCTCATTAAATGTGTTTTGTTCTAAGATATTTCTAAGAGGTTTATAATTAAATTTGACATTGTATTTTGTATACCTGGAAATTTTAATAAAAGTGTTTTGTCCAAAGATATTTCTAAGAGGTTTATAATTAAATTTGACAGTGTATTTTGTATACCTCAAAATCTCTTTAAAAGTGTTTTGCCCTAAAATATTTCTAAGAGGTTTATAATTAAATTTGACAGTGTATACCTCAAAATCTCATTAAAAGTGTTTTGTCCTAAGATATTTCTAAGAGGTTTATAATTAAATTTGACAGTGTACATTGTATACCTCAAAATCTCATTAAAAGTGTTTTGTCCTAAGATATTTCTAAGAGGTTTATAATTAAATTTGACAGTGTATTTTGTATACCTCAACATCTCATTAAAAGTGTTTTGTCCTAAGATATTTCTAAGAGGTTTATAATTAAATTTGACAGTGTGTTTTGTATACCTCAAAATCTCATTAAAAGTGCTTTGTCCATGATATTTCTAAGAGGTTACAATTTTAAAACATGGATTATCCGAGAAATTATTGCCTTTTAATTGGATTGGGCCTATTAGAAAGTGAAAGCACTTAGAAATGTCTTAGGACTATGCTATTTTGAATATTACATCCAGTGTTTCCCTAGGTTTTCCGGAAAATTCATGTTTTTTATTTGGATTGGATCTAGTACAAAGTGAAAACACCTATCTTAGCCATAGTAGATCTTCTGGTTTTAAATTAAACTGATAATATAATTTAATAATAGTTTACACTGTTAAATTACGTTTATAAAGAAATTTTGTGTTTAAGACAGTTTAGGACAAACTTCACTAGATTATATAATCGTATGAAGTTTGTCCTAAATTTATTCTAAAATTTGTTACTTTAGGTCAATTTAGAATAAACTGCCCACAAATATTGTTTGGACGAAGTCTCCAGTGATAACACTGCACTAAGCCCGCTATCGAGTGACGCTAACTTCGCTCTTGTTGGGTTTTCTACCTAAATTACCTCTGTATAACTGTTACAAGTATTCCTTTCTGCAATAATTGCAGGTAATTTGTTTCACATTTTCAGTGGCTATAAATGATTATGCCTTTTTAGTAAAATTATACTAGTTGGGTTTGAAATTTTATGTCATGTGGTGATACCGCTTCCAGAATACGTGCCCTTTCAGACAAGATCTCAATAATTTCTTTTGTGAGAGGGTTTCGGTCTTTTGGCTTCATGGTTTTAATTCATAGGCGAAATGTCTTCTTTTAACGCGTTAGTTTTCTTTGCGTACGGGTTTTAGAAATCATACATTTTTTATGTGAACACACTTAATTCGAGGTTCATTCTCGCAGTGAAATCTTTTAAATGGTTAAATGGTATTTAGGACGTCAAAAACCGGTATTTCGGTATTGAAGAAATCATTTAATAAATTAGTAATCCGGTATTTCGGTATTCGGTATACCGGTATTGAACCTTGCAAGCCCTACTTCCGTTAAACCGATTTCGGAGAAACATCACAGGGTTTCCCCAATTTATGAAACATATTCTTAATTATTATTGTCCAAAAATTTAAAAATAAAACAAAGAATACAAAGGATAGATTGCAAAGTTCAAATACCAAAATTATTTAGCAATAAGAGCGCTAATCTTTCCGCTGTGGTGAAAATTGCACCACATCACCTTCAAAACACTTCGCTCGATGCACATTGGTTTAGATTAAGTTAAATAGGGAATATAGTTGAGCGTGCCATGATTCAAATTAAACCTAGCTAATGAACTAGACAACAAAAATTCCAAAAATCTGTTTGAATTTGAACACTGGATGCGCCCCACTTAGAGGATGCGCCCCAAAAAACTTATCTCTAGACACCAATATGGATTTAAAGATAGACACTTCATAACATAGCAAACATCAAAGAAAAGGAACAACCAACGGTAGAACAATTTAGAACCAATGGGGAGGGTTGATGGAGCATCCTAAATATGTAACTAATAAAATTAAACAAACAAATAAATTTGTCGATGCCGAGAGTGCTTTAAACAGTATTACAAGATAGCTTGTCTAAATAAAAGACCCAGACTACACCTAGGACATCTGCGTATTTGCCCTCCAATAACATTGAATGGAAGCTGGATTTACTGATCTGCAAATCATAGAAAGTTGGGCTGACGATGAATATACGGCGTGGCCCATTTCCAGGTCCCCCTCTAAGCCACATTCTATTCTGACACTGGTAGCCTCCTCCCGAAATGGCTAGCGATGGACTATACTTTGAATAAAATTTAACCTACCGTTTTTTCACAAAAATGCCCAATTTTTGATAAAAATGACGAAGATGAAAGCTCTCATGTACCTTTGTCCCGTCTACTCTTTGTCCCGTGGCTGAAACAAGTGCCAACAACCGTGAGCCAGGCTGGAAAACTGAACTGATTAAAAGTTAGTAGCATTCCAATCTGGAGTGTGTTGTTTGACCGGAAAAGTCAATTTGCATCCTCAGCGTGATCCACCTAAACCTCATGATGAATACGCCACTGCTTTAGGTAGAGAGACTAGATAGAGAGACAAGAAGTTGATAACTGGTGGGACGACGACCCATTTGAACGGTTCTAGAGGATAATGGGAAGGAGCTCGAAAGTCAATTTATACACAACGATAAGCCAACAGATTGCACTGGACGCTATTTCAGGGAGCTCGAGAGAAGATTCGAAACTTCGTGGCTGAAAACGCAGTACATGAAGGCAACGGTTTTAGAGAAAATGGAGCAGATATTTTGCAAGCTAAACTCAAGACATAAAGAGATCACGACAAAATCGGGAAGTGAGGCCACTACGTCCGAGACTGTTGGTTGTGATTCCCAAGGTATGCAGCATAAAACCTGTCGAGACGAATTGAGTGCGAGTATAAGGAAAAACAGGATCGGAGGCAAACGCTTGAGATACAGTAAACAGATCAGACATATTAAAGATACAGTAAACAGATCAGACATATGAATCAGACATATGACACAAGTCTCAGAAATTCCTGATGAGAGAAACGCGCACCAATTGATTACAAAGAGATCGTGAATACCACTCACGGCGCGATATGCTATCGATTTTAGATAATGAAACTTTCATGGTAGTACTCAATACTTTCTCTAGTCACATTTGTAAAGTCTGTGGCAAGAGTCGCTATATCCGAATCAAAACCCTGACTATGGAAAACACGATGTCTACAAGTATGCCATCGGTACACAATCCATTTCACCAAGTCAGGAACTCTGTCAATGCGAAAACCGTTCACTGTTAATTACACACTTAGTCCAAGTAGTCAAATTCACAGGAGTGTATGACTTTGGGTAGTACGGCGAACCATGGATACGATGAAGAACCATTGCGAGAAGCTCTTGAACCATACTATGTCGAGCCAGGAGAGCATCTACTAAAAATGGAAGAATTCGTTTGATTGAATGCGATTGAGTGCAAGCGAACTTTAGGATTAACATTGAAATCATGATTGAATACATTGATGTTCATTCCAAGGAAATCGTCAGCTTTGGATGAAGTTCAAACAACATCAGTGATATCTGACACATCTGATGAATGGACTCAAGGAAGACCGACCAGACTACTTCCAATACAGAATACGGGATAGGGATTAACGATTTCAAGTTGACAATGTGCCCATCTACAATAAGAACCTTTGAATGCACTATCACTGGGCCCGCTTACATACTTCGTGACCTTCAGCTGTAAAGGCTTAAAATGGTGGCTTGCTCACCATGAGAAATGCGCTGCTTATTAGGGAAACCTAATGAAGGAGTTCAACAAATAACTTGAGTGTGCTCAAATGAGATACCAGTTAAGAAGTGTCCGCTTTATCATCATACACAGCACGATTCAGCTTCCTAGAAATGTTTGTCAAGAGCAGGATCGAATGAAGTAATCGCATTCTAGATTGGCAAATATATGTCAAAGTTGATGAGTTCATAACTTGATGTAGAACTTGCATGAGCGATCCAATGAAGCCCTTTAAGATTTTCTTGACAATACTCAAGCAACGATGAGTTCCGGAATGTGAAACTAAATATTTTGAAAAATCAAAGCTCTTTGTGCTTCAATTTATAAAAAAACAAGGTAAAGAGAGCATTGATCAAGATGCCATAGAACCTGATCATAAAGTAAACAAAAAATTTTCAAGCTTAAGGTTAATTTCAAGATGACCGCCAAATATCTCCGAAGTTGTACAATTATTATTTTTCATTGTTGAATCAGATTTTGACAACACTATAAATAAGCAATTTACCCCAGCCCAGCTTACGAGATCAGGATGATAGCAGACATCGACAGAGATTGTTCAATACATGAGGTGCTGATATTGGAAAAACATTCGTGTTTACTGCAGAATTCAGTGAGTTCTGGGTCGGGTTCGGTACTAAATTCCGATTACGATCTCAAGACGGATTACGAAATAAATATTGGGATTGATTGAAGGTAACGGCAAAGAGCCTTGTAACCAGGTCCAGATAGAAGGGAGGTAGGAACCCAACTGATGATATCACATTTCTTAATAGAAATGATACCATGCTTAAAATTAAAAAAATCTTTATCGCGGACAACATCCCTTCAGATGCAGAAAATATTAAATTCCCATATCGTCTCGTTAAAATATTGTTACCAAATGGTGAGTCGTGTAAAAGAGACTGGTTGTGTTGGAGTAGACAAAAACAACCTTTAAACTGTGTTAATATGGGACACGAATAACGAATAAGGTAGACTCAAATGTATCTGAAACTTCAATTAAGCATAAGCAGAATTATGTGGACTGGAAGTCGCATAACAATACGGTGTGTATCTGTCCTCATTTATTCAAAATGAATTTATTGAAATTTGTGGCACCTTTGTTCAAAATAAAATTCTTGAAGAGATTCGGAGGTCAACAAATTTTTCTATAATCGTTGATGCAACTCCAGATTGTTCACATAATGAACAAACCAGTCCCGTTATCCGATATTTTCTAAGTTTTCAATTGAGGAACGATTTCTGAAAATCGCTCTTTTCAATTCTTGAAATCGTTCAACGAATTTTAGAACTGCTAAAACAAGTAAACCGTGTGGAAACGTGAAAGGAGGCCATATTATACTACTTAACAAATGTATATTTTTTTTAGTGGCAGTCCACAGCGATGGGAAATTCTGAAGAAATTCGTAAAATTTTCACTTCATTCTATATTGACAAAAAAGATTGTCTGCACGACTCGAGCAGTAAAAGCAGTCACCAACCATTTATCCGGTATAAGGGCCGTTGTAGAGGAAGCAGAATTACTCAATCACCACTTAGCGAATTACATTCTATAAAACAATATTTACTTATCTTCGAGTTCTATTATCGACGATTAGGTTTGAAATTCTAAACGTGGTACAACATCTAGTGATAGAGGCTCGAAATACAAATTTAGATGTGGAGCTGAAAAATTTGGATATCCTAATTCTATAAATTTGCAAATATCGTGAGGATTGGGATAAAATACTTTAAAAAAAGAAATATCAGAATGTTCCTTATAGAATAGATGTTTTCTTCTGGATCGATTTTTGGCAAAATACCCAAAAGAAATTTTTATTCACATAATTGATGAGTTAATATTTTTAAAGAATATTTACAGAACAAATTTTAACATAGATCCATCACCTAAAAACTAACTGAAAAATATATTTGAAGCAAATTTAATGCCGGTGTTTCCAAATTTAACAATTATTCTAAGAATATTTTTAAGTATACCGGTTTTTTTTAAAGCAAAGCACTTTTAAAATAATTAAACGTATAAAGTACTAAAATACTAAATATAATATAGTAAATAAAAAAATATTTGTTACAATCGGAATGCTAACAAGACCAATTTAAAGAAAATTAGTATTTTTTTTTTAAATTTAATGTGTGGGTCCCTAGAAATATTTTTGGCCGGGTCCCATTAAAGCTCTCTCCGGGCCTGCTTGCAACAATGAAGTATCGGAGGAGTTGGAACAGTTGCGATCCTTGAATTATATAGCATCGAAGGTTTTCGACAGGCATGAAAAGAAATTTGCAAGACAAGATGTCTAAGACCAAAATGAGTAAAATTGAAAAATTGTCGGGTCTGATTTTCTAGGAAATGAGCAAAAACCGAGTAAATGGGATTTGTACTCACTACCTATTCAACGTATGGAAGATTTAGAGAAGGATTTGCAATCACTGTCATCGTGTCATATAAGAAACTAATTTATTTTGTTTTAGATATTTAGAGGGTTCCTGTTCAACAACTACATAGTTTGGCGAAAAGTTACTATTATAGGAAAAAGAAATAGACGTGTGAGGATTATTTACTTTTAACATAATAATCCATTAAATATTGCAAAAAGTGGTCTGTAGAAAATCAAATAGAAAGAGGACACAAAATTTCATTTCATTCCCACGAAACAATCGATACTCGATCACATGATCATTTGATCACCATAAATTTAGTTTCATAATTGCAAAGAGAAAATCGCCAAAGACACTTTATAATAGAATAGACAATTCACTTTATTTAGCCGAGATTAGAAATTATCTATACTAAAATGATAATTTATTGCCATACAATAGTAAAAAACTGATAATTGCGAATTGCTAATCCCCGATATCGCATAAAATATATTCGATAACCTCAATGATAATAAATTCGCGCGCGCGATCATACATCTATATTCCCCCCACAATTATGATGATTACACCCAATAAATAATAGCATTTTATTGTTATATTTATTTGTAAATTATAAACAAACAATTGTCTCATTATCACTCCTTATAAATAAAAAAAAAATTATAAATCTGATGTCATCACTCGTATTATAAATAAGCCAATATAAATTTGCGCGTCACGGAAATCAAAACAACGAGCTAATTATTATAATTGTTAATAAATATTATAAATAATTCACTTAGCAGCATGCAATTATTATTTTATTTATTTTTGGACATTGAAACTTAGGCAATTTTACGCGATCGATGTTCACGATATATTTTCCCACGACAGCTTGCGATGCTCACACGGTATTGTGTTTAGCGATCAAACATAAAAAAATGATCAATTGTTGTAAATCTAACGATAATGTAATTGAGAAGGTAACCACCGACAAATAACTGTACAAACGGAAAAACTATTATTTATTATAAATTGCAAATAGTAGTTGATATTTTGACGGGATTTTATGTGTGCGCGCTATAAAAATGTTGTGGTGATTTAGTGATCGAAATATTATGTCGCTGCTAATCGAGGGATAATAATTTTTATTTTTTTTTTCGTAATGCGGGTAGAGTTTAACAAAAATATTTTGGATAAATTATTATTTTGCACGCACAAAACTTATCTTTTTTCATGTAACATAAATAACAAAAAAATTTTGATATATGTAATTCATTCAACACAAAATAGTATCAATCAATATAAATAGATTTTACACACACACAACAAATAACAGTATTAAACACTTTTCAAACAATTTTTTGGGTAAAATTTAAAAATTAAAACTTTTAAAAAATTTTATAAAATTTTTAACACACCAAGTGGATATAAGTATTAAGATTGCGGTTGTTGCTTTGCCCTTAAGCTATTAAGTGGTAGAATAACAAAACTAGAATAAATTTCGTTTTTTAAATTTTTTCTTGCGAGATCAGCTCAACAAAATGTTAGTTATATGGACTCAACACACGAATCTACAATTACAAAAAAAAAATTATTTTTTACTATATAATAATATGGAAATATGTTACCCGGAAAATCGTTCAGTAAAAATATAAATTTGAAACGAACAAAAAAAATTTTGCAAGACGTAATATTATTTTGATTCCAGTGTGCCAAAAACACTTGTCTGAGATTTTTTTTAATGCGAAAACAAAATGTAATAAACCTAATTTAGACGTTGCCAAAAATGCAATTAACCACAATTAAAAATTCGTTATTATTGTGATGTGCACTATAAAAAATAGTTTACGATGTGACATATGGTGTAGGCCCGGTTTTGGGGTTAATCTATATACGATATACTCATTTAACCTTATTTCATGTGTCACGTGAGAAAAATTAATGATCTAAACCGTTATTTAAAAAATGTGATGAATAATTTGTTTATATTATGATTCACACTATTTACATAAATTGAAAACTATACACTCGTATTTATTGCGATAATTTTGTGACCTTTAATAAAAAAACTAATAAAAAGATCAATAAATATTGAAATTAATTACATAAATAATTACTGCGATTTATTTGCGTTAGACGAAGTTTTGAAATTATACAGAATATTGATGATCTAATTATTGATTTTATGTAGTGATGATAACTAGACCTAATTTGTAAGTCAATATAATGCAGCATGGAAACTTTTGTATTTTAAAATACAATTTTGCATATAGATTAGGCCTAATTTGTGCTAGTTAACACTAATTTCACCCTAAAGTTAAAATCAACTTTAACATTTTCGAAAGGCGGCTAAAAACAATTTTCATTCATAATTGAGGAAATACAAAGTTGCCCCTACTATTAGAAATAACGTGTTCTAGAATCCAAGGAACTTGCCAATCCTGATTGCTTATTTCTGTCACAAGCAGACACACTTTTCTAGAAACCAACGAACTATATTCTAATTGTATATTTCTATCAGCAGGTCGACTCTGGATTTCCCTAGGAAAAAGGAATTAGGAAAAATATTTGCATAGCATTTTGGGCGCAAATATTTTTTTGCTGGCGTACTATGGAATATTTTTCCTATTTCGATACAGAAACAATATTTCCTAAAGCCTAGTACTCAGTTCGATTTCGCGTGAAATTTCCATACGATTTTACGAAAGTGAAATTAGAAATGAAAAATTCCACTTCTGTTTTCATTTTGTAGTACTCAGTTCACCAGCGAAAAATCAAAGTGTGTTCAATACATCAAAGATGGTGCGCATAAACTCTCCAAATTATTTTCATGTGAAAATAATGTCTCGGCACATTATTTTCAGGCGAAATTTTGACATTTGTTTGTGTTTGGCAATAAACAATTTTTTTAATACCACAAATCTATAAATTCTAATTAAAGTCAATTTAATTTAACTTATTTACGTAAAATATACAAATTTATTTATGTCTACAAATTTATACGTTAAAATTAAAAATTCTCCAAATAAAATTTCATTTCTATTTCATGCGAAAATAAATAGATTTTTAGAGACAAAATTTCATTTAATTTTGAACTGAGTACTAAGGCTCTTTCCCAAACACCGACTTATCACAGATTCATTGATTTATTTGAAGCCATCTTGAATAAGTCGTAATATAAAGGGTTATCCAATTCAAGCTTGATAAAGTAAACTTAAAAAAAACACACAAAATATTCGGAATGTATTGTAATTTTTATTTCATTTTACAGATTGATCCTTGCCATTTTTAGTTAAACAAGATATCATTCAAATGTCCTCCACGGGACTTATTACAGGCCTTGATTCTTTTGAGGTAATTTTCAATGACTTTTCGGCACATTTCGGGCGGTATCTCGGCCATTACCTTACGAATATTAGTTTTCAATTCGTCAAGAGTTTGAGGATTGTTTGCGTAAACACGATCTTTTGCGTAGCCCCACAAAAAGAAATCCAAAGGCGTTAAATCACAGGATCTTGGAGGCCAATTGACATCAGCCAATCGCGAAATCAAACGTCCAGGAAATTTCTCTTGCAAAAGATCTCGATTTGCTCGTGTTACGTGACTGGTTGCTCCATCCTGCTGGAACCACATATCGTCAAGATCATAATCTTCGATTTTCGTAAAAAAATAATCGGTTAACATGCGGCCATAGCGCTCAGAATTGACGGTAACGGTTCGTCCATGGCTGTTCTCAAAAAAATACGGCCCAATCACACCACCAGACCACAATGCACACCAAACAGTGACTTTTTCCGGGTGTAATGGCTTCTCTACAATCAATTGTGGATTTTCTGAGCCCCAAATTCTACAGTTTTGCTTATTAACGTATCCACCAAGCGAAAAATGAGCTTCATCACTGAAGAAAATTTTGTTCGAAAAATCAGCATCAGCAGATTTAATAATTTTAACGCGTTGGTCGATTGTTAAATGCTCCATATTCTTAAATGGCAGAATGTCAACTAAATAAATGACAGCGTACTTGACGTTTATCTTTGACAGATGTCGGTATACAGATTTCTACTTTATCAACCTCGAATTGGATAACCCTGTATATATTGTGACGTAATAACAAAAAACAAAACGCAATTTCTATTATATGGAAGAAAAAATTTTCCTGACATGTTGGTCGTTGCCACTAGATTTGAAACAAAACTGCATGTATTACATCATAAAGCAAAATATACATATTTATTGCTCGGTGATTACATTTAGCAAAGACACTTTTTTGGAGAATTTTTTTTGTAGACATACTTATTCAAATAAGTCTCCTCGCTAGGTGGCTTATTTGAATAAGTCGGTGTCCTCAAATAAGTCGTTGTTTGGGAAACAGCCTAAGCTTAAATTACAAAAATTTAGATCAAATATGATTTCTCAGTAGGCCAGAAAATGATACTTTTGACAAAAACAAAAAATATTTTTCTAATTTCTTTTTGCTAGGAAAAGCCGGAATTGACCTGCTGGTATGTTTACTGTCATCCTCTGCTAATCCAGAATTGCGAAATTTCATTGAACAACAAAGTCGGTTGAATGAAAGCGAATTTTTGACATAGTGTTCTAGAATTAATTAATTAAATTTGGTGGATTGGGTTTGAAATCCCCTATTTCAAAATCCCGTATTTGAAAATCCCATAAAATATTAAAAAATCTCGTAATGTTGATAATAAGCGAGTCATTTTTTAGCCAATTGTGAAGAAGTTAGGCATGTTGGATGGAAATGGGGTTTTAAAATGATTTTTGGAAGAAGTTCTGGAATATGGCTACCTGGAACGTAACTCAGCCATTTATTACCCGATCATTGTGGGATTGGGGTGTATTAGGTGAAAATATGACTAGTTTAAAAAGCTGTAAGTACAATGAAGTCATACTCTAAATTGATATTAAACCATTTGGATGAATGATATATTTAAAACACCCTTTGTGGAAGCATAGAAAAGGCTATTTATCAAAACAACGCTCACGCTACAGCAGTCACTATAATCAAAATTCTCAAAATACAGTTTGATTTGAAGGACTTGTCAGCGTTTTCACCAGATCTGGCCTTTAGCTACTACCGCAAGAGGTTATCGCCACCATAGACGCCTATTTTGCCAAGAAAGAAAGTGTCCATTACTGAGAGAACCATACTTGTTTCTAGGTTACACTCAAAGCCTTTCATTCTGCTTTGAACTATAATTTGATATAACAAACTTTGTGTTATTTATCCTCATGTTATGAAAGTAGGATTTCAAGGATAATTTACCTCACCAAGATCGAACAAACCGTATATGCCATTAGTGCCATCTATCAAATTTTAATATTGTTATTCATAATTTTTTGGCCGAGTTCTGTTTCAGGAAAGCATATTCCAAAACTTCTTCCAAAATTCATTTTATAATCCAATTTCCATTCAACATTCCCAATCCCATCGCAATCGGTTTAGAAATACAACAAACGGTGCAGTGGTTAAACTTGAACCGGGAGATACTGGGTTCGATACCCACCAGAGGCTGGATGCAAAAGGCGAATTTTCGTCATCGATTAAGATCGGTGATGTTAATAAACACAGATTTCAACATAAACAATGTAATCTCATCATAATCGGTTAAACAGTAGATCAGTTCCGTTCCAAGTGCTCATAAATAGGTTCATTTTGAAATACTGGATTTTTAAAGCATACGGGACAAATGTCGCGCTTCTGGAACAATAAAATTTACATAATTCATTAAAAATTTCGACTTTGTGGCCAGTGAATTGGATTCATGTGTTATTGTGTGTAATGGGATGAAAAGAATGACGATACATGTGATTTAAGTCGACGGGGGTTTAATTGCAACAGAGAACGAGGAAGCAATTTGTCTGTTTTTTGAACATTTACGCATAGAGTTCGAGGTTAAAGCACTCGAACTCAAATTTTTTTTGGGGATCGAAATCAAACAACGACCAAATGAATCGATTCATGTAAATCATCAGGTGTAAAGAAATCCGTTAATTACTTCATGTCTTCGAGTCAATGAGATTATACGTTTAAGTGTTACATTTGACGAAAACATATATTGAAAATTGTATTGCGAAGGCGAATGCCAGTTTAGATTTCTCAGAATCAGAGATTCTTAAAATCTAAATAATTAATAGGCAATTACATCCTTTAATTAAATAACTAATCAATCTTAAAAAACCGTTAAAGATAATCTATGATAATAGCTAACATTGAAGAGTGTTGTCTAGCTAGAGTATTTTATGTATAGAAACCCAATAATTTGGCAAAATAAAGGAGAATAAATTTTAATATAAAGCAATAAACAAAATTTTTATTAGGCTAATTAGACCGATGGTTATTTAATTAGTCAGCTTGAACAATAATGTGTGATGACTGTTTTGAAGAGGTCGACGACAACTTTAACTTTATTTGTTTATTTTGTCGCCACAGATCTTTGAATGTTGATCATCTGTCCTCATTGCCTTGGTTCAAGCCCTTGTTTGGCTTGCCAAAGCACTACTGTGGCATTGAGTGCGGGTTCTTCTTGGGTTGTGAGTTCCAGCCAACTTTAATAATAGCTAATAAGACTTACAACTTGGTAATGCTAGAAAATTGGCGGGAATTGCTACAAAGTACTTTTGTTGGTAGTATTACGCCTATACTCGAAATACACCAGAAGTACTAAACAGATAGAAGTACTAAATTCAATTAATAGACACAAAACCAACTATGAC
The DNA here is from genome assembly GCA_947310385.1 of Nephrotoma appendiculata. Classification (NCBI taxonomy): domain Eukaryota; kingdom Metazoa; phylum Arthropoda; class Insecta; order Diptera; family Tipulidae; genus Nephrotoma; species Nephrotoma appendiculata. The sequence continues at coordinate 32,517,855 of OX371223.1, forward strand.
TAACTAAAGCATTTGGTTGATTTTTGTCTAAGATAATTTTCGTAGTTTTTAAGTAGATTGGGGCAATTTTATGCCCCCTAGTGATTTTATTATTGTTACAATTTTTTTTTTAATTTTTAATTTTCAAATCCATCCTGTTAACAGATGTTTTTGCGTTGTAAACAAGTTGTTCTTATCTAATTTTTATAAATTCAAATGAACGTTCCATATAACATTAAATTCCAGTCTAGGTTCAAGAAATAGTTCTCTTCAAAATAGGAACACCTTTTCAATTCAATTGGAATTGTTCCCAATTCATTTAAGCTTGACGTTCTCGTTTTACCCTACAACGCTAATGCCGATTTGTTTTCTAACAAAAGGTTGATACTAGATCAAAGAATGACTGCCAATGCAATAAATTTGGCACTGATTTTTTGGTCTGGGATCAAATTTTTTGATGAAAAGAATTCACTATAACAGTCCACCAGAAACCAAAATTTTCTCACTAGATAAGTGAGAGAAAACTTACACTAGCCCATTGCATCAAAAACCCAATCACCTAACACAACTTCAAACCCTTTTCAACATTTGTCGAATTTTTCAATTTAGTTTCTGACATTTAATGACAAATAATTAAAGTTGTCAATGTTTTTGTTCAAACTGTACAAAAATGTCAACATGATTGAGTATAATAGTTGCAATATAATATTTCTAAAAGAAATTTTCTATTACTAAAATATTTTTTATAGATATATATTGTTAAATATTTGTATTATTTTTCGTCAAACAAGTGCAGAAAACAAAATAAATACAATTTTCTGACGATTCTAATGCCGATCTGACAATCTAATGACGATTGTATCATCACGGATTCCATCTAGCGGATTATCGATAAACCTGGATAACTACAAATTTTGACATTTATGCCTCAAGCATAAAGACAGTAAACATTCAACATCATTCGCGATAATTTATTAGTTTATCGTGCGAGCTTGGCTTGGGTTAGTTTGTTTTAATAAATTATAAATTAAAAAAAGATGAGAGTTTTATATATGTAATTAGTGATTTTGTGTCTTTGAAGCAGTATTTCAGGTCTTTCTTTTAATTCATGCAGAATCCAGTTGCTATAGCTTTTTGAACCATTCCGATTGTTTGTAAACGTTTTGCAATATTTGGTAGATCAACTTTTAATGCTACAGCCAATTCTGGTTGTGTTTAAGAAGACGTTGCATTCGATGGAGCATGTTCACCGTAAATTTACACAAGCATACGTTTCCGCTGCACTTTCCTTTGCAATAAAATAATGTAATAAAACTTCCCGCAAATGATGTTTATTTGAAATAAAATTCGACATTTTGAAGGAGGTAAAAATACTAGTTGTTTAAACTTCATCCAAATGTCACATACTGCGATTGACAGCTAACATCAAGTACTATAGAATACCAATATTGCCCATTTATAGTACACGTAAGCAGTACTAGTAACGACACCTATTGGGAAAGGACAGAGTCAGATTCACACGTCAAATACAAAAATTAGATTCGTTCCATTTAAATTTTGCGAATTTTAGTCAACTGATAATATCTAAAGAATTAATATTTGAATGAACTAAAATTATTAGACACGCTAAAGGTATTTGAGACGTTAAACGTATAAACTTGTCAGATTAAGGGTATGTAGTTTTGAGATAACCACACTCGCATGCTTTACTTTTAGTAAAGTTAGAAAAAAATCGTTCTGTGGCAACTTTGCGAAATTGGGCCCATACTACTCGAATTTGCACTAAATTAATTTAAAATTGGTACGATAGAAGTATAAATTTGAATGCTAGGGATCACCTATAATTCCTATAATTGTGATTATACGATGATGATGAGGAAGAAGCACACCCAATGGAGAAATAGGATAAAGAAAAATTAATTTATTTTAAATAATTAAACATTTATTTTGTATATGAATGTATTAAAATTTTAGTTTGTACCAAAAGATTGATTATGTGTTCCGGCATTCAATAATGTAGTGTATATTGGTACCATATTGGTAATTGCCTTGGCATGATTCCGTTTAGAATAATAAGTGTTGTCCGTTCTCAATAACATTCTTGTATTTTAGCATTTTATATTGATTGTATAAAATGTCCATGGTGGCAATCGCCAGCGTAGTAAAGCGTTTACAATTTTGTATGCACTTACCCAATTCAGAGACACTGAACGGAACCAATTTTGTTTCGGCTACAATTTTCAGCTCTGATTGATAATTTTTATCGTGATACTTGTCGAAGAAATCGGACAGCATTATAAGTATTACCTCGCTTGAATAGTTCCCGGTCTGACACATAGATGGTGTCACAATTTTAAAACCCATATTATGGTTTTTAAATTTTACCAACCTTCATGATAATTTCATGATCATTTTTTTTTCATGAATTTCATGATGAAAATTTCATGATCATTACGTTTAAAAGTTACAGTTGTTTTAGTGACGCTACTTTTGTTAATTGCAAAACAATGGAAAAAAAGAATTTCGCATGTTGATTTTGAATGGGGAAAAATACCGTTCAAGCAATGCAGTGGTTTGATAAATGTTGTGGACTCTGCACCAGGGAAATCAACCATCATTGACTGTGATCGTAAAACTCCCGATGATGCACCACGCTCTGGGGGCCTATTATGAAATTTTATTTTTTCGTTAACGGATAAATCCGTGCTATTATGAACCTAAAAAGCAAAATTGAATCGGATTTTTCTGAGTACTCTAGAAAAAATCCAATTGCTATTTAGTTGACGTATTTGGTATTCGACTGAACGTATTTTGACGTTTCGTCAAATTATAGTGACAAGTGATTTATATTTTAGTAATTCTAAATAATTAAAACCCAAACATTTAAAATGTAATATTTTATTATAAGAAATTTTTAATAAATAAAAATATTTTTTATTACCAATTCAATAATACAAGTTTTATAATAGGATAAATCCGTGTCGAATCAAATATTTCCGTTAACGGGAAAATCCGAGATGGACAAGTTTCATAATAAACCCCCAGCACGCCAAAATGAGGCTGTGACTCCGGAAAATATAAAAAAAGAAAGAAAGATCGTAAAGTGAAGTTCCGTGAGATAGTTGACATTTGACAATGGAGCGTTTTGGTTATTTTTTGCACAAACATTTGTCCATGAGAAACCTGTGTTCAAGGTAAGTACCACGTTTGCTCACAATGGATTAAAAACGACAATGCGTCGATGATTCCGTACGCTGTTTGGAGCTGTTTAAGCGCAATAAGAAGAATTTTGTTATGCGGTATGTGAGAATGGACCCACTACTATACGCCAAAGTCTAATCGACAATCAGCTGAATGGCGGGAGGCTGGTGAACCTTCTTCGAAGCGACCAAAAGCACAATAGTCGGCTGGAAAGGTTATGGCGTCTGTATTTTGGAATGCACATGGTATAATATTCGTTGACTACCTAGAAACGAAAAAAGATCAATAGCGAATATATCAGGTTATTGGTGCGTTTGAAGAAGAAAAAGTTTCTCTTTCACCAAGACAATGCAAACATGTCACAAGTCGATCGCAATAATGGATAAATTGTTCGAATTGCACATTTAATTACTTTCTCATCAACCTTTTTCGTCAGTTGGCCCCCAGCGACTATCACTTATTTGCAAACGTCAAAGAAAGGTCCAGAGAAAGAGATTTGGCTCCAATGAAGAAGGGATTGTCGAAATTGAAGCTTATTTTGAAGAAGAAGATAAATCGTTCTACAATAAAAGCATCGAAATATTAGAGAGGCTTTGGGCTAATTGTATCTCGCTCTACAAGGATGCGTTACATAAATCCAAAATGTCATGATCGCGGACACCGATTTTTGAATCCCTTTGCTATTTGTTGTAATTTCTCGCTTATTGAATCTTTCTTGTTGAACTGATGGCCACTTGCGATGGCAGGAACAATGTGTAGTGTAATGTTTGCATATTGTTCTCGGACAGATCATACATTCGAATGGCATTTTCAAATATTCTTCTTTTTTTTTGTTCATTTGATGGCCAAATTTAAGACGAATACTTAAAAAATATGTTTACTTTTTGGATCTTTTAACTTACGCAAAAATAAGAAATACTGTAGTGCTTTGGCTGAATCGGTGATTTCGAATTTTGCAGCGTACAACATTTCGAGACAGCATGATGTGTCCTCAATATCGGCTTACAATAAATTATATTGTAACAAAACAAAATTTATTGAGAAGTGGTTAAAACATAATGGATCACTTAAATAGTGGTTCCATAATGGTTCGATAATTTTCGCAACGAGATAAAAATTCCATCTCAAATTGTAAAATATTTCTAGCCGTACGTTTCTAATTTCATTGTCTGCAGATCAGCATACGTTACATTTTAAATATTATCAAACACAAGAATGACTGATAATTGAATATGAGAAGTTATCACATGTTTGTGCTATATCGAGGTGCTGTTCCTTAATATCAGATCATACAGTACACCGCCCTTCAGTACGAATCGGTTCCAAATTTGCCATTTAAATTGAATTTTAATTTATTTCATGTTTCCAACTATTATGTCGATAGGTTTCGACAAGTAAGCTACACAGTTAAATTTAGTTTTACTTTTTCACTAGCTGTGTTGAATATAGATTTTTTTCCGAACTTGTGCTACAACAGCTAACTTCATTCTTTCCTGTTGTTATGTCTTGCCAAATTACAAATTATTGTACACATATTGTGGGCTGAGTTACTTCACACAAAAGCAAATGTTTTTTTATTGATTAGTGTTGCCTGATTAATTGTTTTTGTATTTTATGGCATAGAATCCTGTGGTAACTTTAAAAACATTCTACTAGCGGCACTTTTCTAACTTTTACAATCCACAAACAGTTTTTTCTGTCAAAAGTTCATTTATTTTTCAATTGTCTTTATTTTCCTACTGAGCGCAGAAAATCAAACCGTTTAGCTTAATTTGTTGTTGTTGTCAATTTTCGAAACGATTATACATACAATGATAAATTATTTTTAAGCGTAGCAAAATTCCACAGGCCTTAATACATTGATACATAAATGTATGTACATAGTACGAGTATATACATAAAATTTTATGTATAACAATTTTTTATAATTTTTTATTTTATATATAAAAATAAAAACTAGAAAAAATTTGTTTGAAGGCAAATAGATATATCATCATCGTATCATTGCATAGACGTTCGAGTCGTGGGGACCCCACTAGAGTACCAGGTACAAAAGTGAAAAGTGGGAAAACAAAAAAAAAAAAAAAAAAACTTGTTAATTTTCTTTAACCATGCAATGGAATTTATACGTGTGTGTGCGCGCGCGATGGTAATACCCAACGGAATATTTACATTTCCACCACCACCATCACCACTACGCAACCAAAAAAAATATAAATAAAAAATTGTTATAATAATAAATGAAAATTTCTAAAATAGAACATGATATCATTTCCATTATAGGTTAAATTTAATAATAACATTTTTTTTTTGAGTTTTTTTTTAATTGCATTTTCATAACATGTCTGGACATCTTTTAGCGTGTATTATAAATTTGTGAATAGATTTTCTTTTATACAAAAGTAAAATTTTTTAAATATTTTGTTTTGGGTATTTGTAAACAACGCACACATTTTTTTTTATTAACTAAATGAAAATCGGTTATAATACCGACGAGAAACAAAAAAAAAAAAATTTCCCAGTCATTCAACGGATAAGATGTGTGTACATGTACATAACGTTAAACAGAAGCAAACATACACGACCTCGGAAAAATTATTATACGATTTTTTTTTAGCTTTGGGAAATATATTTATAAATTTGATTTAGATAATTTTAGAAATTTATATGTTTATTTATAGAAACAACAAAACGTCGTGTATTTATATATTTCATTATAAATATACTCTCGCAGTTATAGGGAGTAAAGTAAAATATTCTTGTTCTTCTAAGAAAACACTTTGCGTAAGGTCAACAGATAGACGAGTGTTTGTGTTCACGCTTATTAATATTTCGGTTAAGAAAACACTTGTTTCGTACATGTTACTTTCGATGTAAGGCGCACGTCAATCATAACGCAGACTTTTAAGAACCGTATATAGATAATTAATTGAGAAAGCGTGCGGTTTAAGTATACAAAATTATAAACCCACTTAATGTTATTTTAAAATTGTCTGTTAATGATACGGTCAGCACATGCCTCGGTAATATATGTATGCTTAACATTTAGCATAGCAATGCAAACAACTTGATTATTTGTCATCGATCGCACTTATTTAGGTCATGATTAAAATTAATTTAAAGTGATATACTTGAGCAAATTGACCAAACAGATCTATATTTAACAGGTACATATAAGGTTATTTAATCTTTAAGGTACAATTATTCTTGGAATTGTAGAGAATATAGCTTTATGAAGGTTCGAAAAAACTCAAAGCGCATAGTCCTGAATAATGGAAGCATTAGTTACAAGAACCAGTGGCCAGAGTCAAAAATACAAACACTAAATATTTTCTTCGACCAATATGAAGCCAATCAGCTCAAGAAATAAAGCCTACATTCCAAAATTGGAACCGCCACAGAAACATAACTGCCAAACTGTTGGTAACCACGGTTTATGGTTTGTGGGGCGACGCCCCTTGAGCCTTATCACGAACCTCCGTCAAACGAGCCTCCACCAATTACTGCACTTTGGACTCGATAACATCATGCAACTGTGCCGCGGTACTGGCGTTTCGCGCACATTTCCGAAATTATTCAACATGGCACCAGAGAGGGACTGAGTGCTATCCCGATCGTTAGGATCAGTACCCATTATACGAAATGTCGTATAAAATAGCAACCGAACAAAAAGAAACGTTGCAACTATAAATAACACGGTGTCGAAATATAAAGCGCGATTTACATGATGAAAAAATGTTGGCCAGCAAATAAAAGAAGAGTTTGGTATATTAAAATTTTCGTGTGTATGACAAGATAAGAATACCATCATGCAAAAATTTTACTGTGCTTTTTAGTCTTTTTTTGAGAAAATGCTGCCATAAAATATAATCGACCCGAGTATATTTTATGGTAAAAAATATTATTTATGGCAGTTTATATTTCTTTCTCAATTCAACTAATGCGAAAAATTTATATTGTGTGCAGCTCTAAACACACAGCAAATATTTTGCTGGGACAACATTTGTTTACCATGTAAATCGCGCTTAAAACACAAAAAATAGAAAAAGAAAAAAAATATAATTTCACGGGGCGGATGTTACGGTGATACCACCGAATTTGAAAATGAATACCAATGTCGAGGCGGAGTTTAATTTATAAGCGGCCAATGGTACGCGGATTAAAGCATTCGGCACTCGTACCCTTAGTATTAACTTTAGACGAATTTTTACATGAAACTTTATTATCGCCGATGTTTTATTGCCTATTTCAGCGGCAGATTTTTTACGTAATACGGGGCTGATTGTAGATATAAAACGTTGTCGAATCATCGACCCATTAACGGAAATTTTTGTAATCAGTGCGCTGCAAATTGCAAAAGCGAATTTTGAAACCATGCTGGTGCAGGGTATTTATCGGCCCAGTAGCAGTGCCTGGTCTAGCCAACTGCTTTAAGTCCAAAAGAAAAATGGTGAGTGGCGGCCTAGCAGGGACTATCGGTCCTTGAATAATGCAATGGTTCCAGACTGGTATTCCATTCCGCACCTGCAAGATTTCTCGTTCCAATTAGCAGAATGTACAGTATTTACGACTCTGGATTTACTTCGCACGTACCATCAGACCTCCATAGAACCACAGGACACTTCGAAGACGACCATTGCGTCGCCTTTTGTATTATATGAATTTAGGCAAAATTTTTGTTGTAGCCACACAATTATTCCAACGTCTGATAAATTGGGTAATGATGGGACCGCCTTTCTGTTTCACATATATTGACGACATTTTAATCGCGTCACAGTCGCAAGAAGAACATATTAAACATCTCTCTACCGTCTTTCAGCGTTTAGCAAATGCAGAATTAATTATAAATGTGGATAATGTGGATATTGTTTTTAGGACTTAAGGTGACTGCACAGGGAATCCTGCCATGTCCTGAGCGAGTCCAGGCCATTACCCAAAACAAGCGACCAGCCACGGTTCAAGAGTTAAAGCGTTTTCTATAGGGGTGGTAAATTTTTACCGAAGATTCATTCGTGCTCTTGCTGGCGATCAAGCAATTTTAAATAATTTTTCAAAGGATATCGTAAGATAGTAAATTAAAGTTAGCTGAGGTTTCAATTTTAGCACATCCGATTATGTCGGCGCGAATATCAATTATGGTGGACTGACTAGTTAAGTTGATCGAGGAGAATAATACTGCCTTAAAACTCTGTAAATATCCCATACAGTTTAGTTCCAATAAAATTGTCTATTGTGACATTTCAATAGGGAAGCTCAGGCCGTTTATCCCGGGTATTTTGCGTAAACATTTATTTTGCAGTTTTCATAATTTAACCCATCCTGGAGTTAAAGCATCAATCAAATTAATGACAGAGCACGTGGTACGGCCGTAGATCAAAAAAGATGTCAGTATTCTAGCCCAGTGTTGTAATGATAATAATTTCCAATGACATATTACCTTCCCAACCGCGCGCAGGGAGTCTCAGAGAACGGAAGTTGAGTCTACTTAGTACAAGGAGATTTAAAAAAATTTTAATAGATAAAACAAAATAAAATAAAACAAAAGAACAAAAAATAAATGACTTAAATAAAATATCAAACCAGTTAAGTTAAATAAAAATAAATTCTTCGTGTTAAAATCAATGAAGTGGCAGTGCCACGCGAAGCATTCTAGAGACAGACTCGAAAGATAGGTACCGTTCTTAAATCTAGCGAATTTACATTTAGATTGATTTTTTCTAATAGAACAGGAAAGTCGGACTGCCGGTTAGCAACTGATGAATGAAAACGATATTGGTATGGAGGCAGGTTGAACATGTTCACGTTGATCTATTTCAGTCCTCTTTATGTGAACCTCATGATAAAGCGACAATACCTGGCTAGCAATACTTGTAACATAAGCTTCGTAACATAAGGATCGCCGAATTTTTTCGACCAACGCTTGATGAAACCAAGCACAGAGTTTGCTTGATTCATAATACGATCGAGGTGATGTCTGAAATTTAATTCGCTGTTACAAATGACACCCAAATCACGAACAGAACTGGCTCTGGCAACGGCACCGTTGTTAATATAATAGTCACGAGAAATGGACTGTGTACGTTTTGGAGAGTAAGGGATTGTTTGGTATTTGCCCACGTTCAACTCAAGGCTGTTGATTGTAATAGGCTCCTGTCGGTGGTATTTGAAATCCCTTTGTAAATCTTCATGTCATCGGCGTATATAGATATGGATGAATTTTTAATTAAACATTCAACGTGGTTGATAGAAAGAACGTGAAAAGCCGGCCCCATGATGGGTGCCTTGGGGTACTCCAGATGTTGCTGAGAAATGATCTGACACTAACAAACCTGAATAACAGAGGATATATACGGTCTTTTATTTAAGAGTTCACCCAATGGAGAATTTGGGGTGGAAAGCTAAGGCCCGAAGCTTAAAATAACTTCATGGGAATATCTGCGAAACGCCTTACTAAAATCGGAGAAGGTAACATATCTACCTCATTTCCCGTCTCCATCATATTTCATGTTCGTGAAGTGAATTCAGTAAGGTTTGTGGCCGTGGACCGTGTTCTGAGAAAATCATACTGATTATGAGAAAACAACGGTTTACAACAAAAGTACAGTGAATCATACATAATACTTTCAAAATCTTAGGAATATAAAAAATTTTTGTAATCGGTCTGTAATTACAGATGTCTGATTTGCAGCCATTCTTATGGAAGTTATTCATTTATATGAAATAATCTTTGTCGGGTTCGTAATCGCTGTTTGTAAAAGCCAGATTGAAAACGTTAGCAAAATGATTTTTTATGACTTTAGGGAAGGGTATCTATCGGATTTTTGCTTCATAATAATAAAATGCCAGAATCTTAGGATCAGCGATTAGATTCCCAAAAATAAATAGTTACATATTTAAATACTATTAACTATACTATTTATTTATTTTTTAATTTTTAAAAAACTCGTTACTCAAGCAATAGTCAAAGGACATAACTATGCAATTAAGTTGCAATCAGCAGGTGCTACACAAAATTTGTTTACGTTCCGGTTTATGGAGATGGTTAAAATATATTAATAGTGTGTGAAATTGGGCAGACGGTAACAATATTTTAACATAACATAAAGATTTGCATTGCTCGCTTGGTCAAGTTTGACCGATTGCTTTTTATCGCTTTGAGGATATATGTCAAACTTATTAGTTGTTGGGCAAAATTTATTAATGAATGGACAAGAAACATAATTTCATTTGTCGAAAGTGCTATGGGCTAAAAACTCACGAGGTAATCAGAGTTTCGGTCTGGAAATTGACAAACCCGAAAAATTCACTCGAAATTGTAAAACATCCCAAATTATCAGTAGGAAAATTGGTTGCAAATCAGGAAAACATGCTCTTAAAATACGATCATCATTGATTTTGAAAATTAGACCAGTTTTAACAGTTGTTCATGATACACAACGAATTGAAAAATTAAAACAGTTCTGATTTGCTTAAAATTTGGTAAGAATACATGCATTTCTGAAAATGCAAAAACCTGGAAAATTAACATAAAATGAAAATAGAAAATTTCCATTAAAAATTTCTTCACAAAAAGATAACACCACAAAATTTTCTAGTTCTTCATTGATTTTGTGAAATATTGTTACTTTAATAAAATTGTTACTTTCTTGGAAAAGTAACAAGTAGTAGTATTACCTTTCAACAATGAATGATTAATATGTCACATGATCTTATTGGAATGAGCTAAGTGTAACTATACTTCAGTGCTACAACAATAGTTTTAAGTACAGACATGTTTTAACTTATTTTGTGATATTCTTCTAGATGTTTTCAATGATATGAGATACGTCCAAGACCTATCAAGATCTTTCTTCAACATAATATGCCACATATAGCTCTATATCTAAATTTGTGACATTATTCAAAACCATATATATCAACAACAATCAAAGCGTCCTGTTCCAGAAGACATCCACCGGCTAAGAGCGTCCCGTTGCCTACTTTTCGAAGAAACTCAACTCGGTTCAACGCAATTACAGTGTGACCGAACTGGAATGCCTTGCTGCCGTGTTGAGTGTCAAGAAATTTAAACAATACGTTGAGGGCTACACTTTTACCATCATCACCGATCACGCAAGTTTGAAGTGGTTGATGGGACAGATGGATCTCTCTGGACGTCTCGCTCGCGGGAGTCTTCAGTTATAGGGCTTCAACTTTACCATAGAATATTTGAAAGGTAAAGAAAACTATGTTCCCGATGCTCTTTCTCGTCTCCATTGCGATGCGCTATTATCTAATAATTCTACTGGTAGTGTATTTCGGGTTGATCTTAACAATTCTCATTTTAATGATACTGAATATTTAGCGTTGATTAAAACGCTTAACGATTACCCCTCATTGCTACCTCTAGTTTGAAAGAATACTTCAGAAAATACGGAGTTGACATCCGATTTGCCTATACATGGAAGTTGTATATTCCTAAAGCTCTAATACGTCCCCTGATTGAGGCAACTCATTGTCCACCTTCAGCTGCGCATTTTGGTATAATGAAAAACATGATGTTCACGAATTTATTATATCATGCGAAACGTGCAAGAAATGCAAAGCAACCAATGTAACTTTACGTTCTCCTATGGGTAAATACTACGAAATTCAACGAATCTGGCAAAAGTTATACATTGACTTCCTAAGACCGTACACCCGATCGAAATCTGGAAATTGCTTTATCTTTATAGTGATGGATCATCTCCACAGATTTGCGGTTTTAGAGCCGATGCGAGTTGCCATGGCCAACAATGCATGTAAATTTCTGGAACAACGAGTATTTTCCGTATTTTCTGTACCCGAAATAGTTTTGAGTGACAACGGAAAGCAATTCAGATACAACATTAATACACCCCAAATTATCACCCGCAACCAAATGCGTGTGAAAGGGTAAACTGGTCTGTTCTGGCTGGAATAAGGGCCTTCATAAACGAGACTCACAGCGATTGGGATAGCATTTAATTGGTGCAGCAATACGGGACGCAGTGCATAAAATGACTAAAGAATCTCCGCATTTTCTAGTTTTTGCTAAGCATTATGTCTGTCATGGTTTGGACTACGAATTGCTAAGAAAGTTACATGAGTTAGGTTTAGATATGACGAACGCGGATTGACTTACTCAAATTCAGAAAATTGTTTTAGACTGCATGAAAAAAGCTTATCATCAAAATACGACTACGTATAATTTAAGAAGCCGACATAGACAGCTCAATCCTGGTGATTTTGTTTTCATTAGGAATTTCGTTCAAAGTGACGCAGCCAATAAAATATCTGCCAAGTTATATATAAAGTTTAGAAAGGGTATGATTCACAAACGTATAGGCAATATTGCGTATGAAATACACGATACTAGTGGAAAAAGTCTAGGCATTTATTTATAGAGAACTTTGCACATATCTTATTTTCTTCGATGTCACTTGGTTTTTGTTGCCCGGCTCATGGATGTAAGTCGTCCCCACGATTTGCAACGATTACCTTAGTACATCGTTCCAAGGTTTAACACCCCTGATTTTTGTTGATTGCCGTAAATATGTATGCAATTGTAAAAGCGCGCGAAATGATAAAATAAAAATAAAATTTATTGATTAGGAGAAACTATACTTGATTGTCCCGTTAGCAATGTGGAGGTTGGGTATAAAAGCAAATAATTTTTGATACTCGTGGCAGTCAATAGTTAATTATTCATACAATATTCGTGATACGGTTCCAAATTATGATCTGTTTTATTTGGGATCATTTTGCTAATTTTTTTTTTTTATTTTGGTCGTGTGATATTCTGTATACTCGGTATTATTGAGTGAATTACTTTCTCAAAAGTAGAAAACTGATAGTTAATTTGTCTAAATTAATTAAAATCCGTGACCGCCCCGAGACCTCTGAGTGGGTAAAATTCTGGTAACGGGCCAATACTCGTATTGGTTCTGTTACACTACCAGCGCCAAAACGGTGGATCTATCAACCAAAGCGCGAATAATAAAATTGTTCCTTTTCCTAAGACCTTTCAAATGATATGCTAGTAAGTTGATATATGGAAATGAGAGAAATTGTAACTGCTTGCAGCGCTACAACGGAAGTTTTGAATACTATTGTGCTTCAGATAAATTTAATGGAAATATTAATAAAATTCAGTAATTATGTAAAAATACGAATTAGTTAATAAATATATTAAAACTATTTTTCACTCAAAATATGGAGTATTTTATCAAAATGGCCCAATAACAAGCCACTTTCAGAGATTGGGGTAAGATACTATTATATAGTATAGAGAACATTTTACGGTATAAGGTTTCACTAAAATGTGCATAGTTGTGTTTTTTATCGTTAAAAATGACCTCATTTCTTTCTTCTGCACTCAAATGTTATACTGAAATCGAAATTCGGCGAAGTGACAAATGGAATCATCAGCAAAGCTATGTAAGTTATGGATAGGGTAACAGTACTATCCAGCAAATTATTGATGTATAATAAAAAAGTCGCTGACAAAACTGATCCCTGAATCCCTAATGATACTTTACTAGATGTGTTCTATTAACGCATTTTTCTTTCAAAAATTTTGGCGACGGCTGACACATTTGTTACATTGGCTTTACTTGCTTATGCGAAAGAAGAACAATTTTAGATAATATTGGAATCAACTCACTGACAAACTCCTTCAATATTCCAACTGGGTCCGGGTCATCCGTCGGGTCCGGTGGCCTTATTTATTCGTAAATCTTCTTAAATATTCGTAAACCATGACCATCTAATAAAAGTTGCGATCGAAGATTTTGAACTCGGAAACCTAGGCGGCTTTCTTGTTCTCGGCACTTTCCGCTTCCTTAGTACAGACTTTTTTTACAAGTGTTCCATGTGGCCTTTCTATATAAATATTTATCTTGGCCCAGATTGATAAAATACTCAAAATTTACGGTGGAACGTTGCAATAACCCAGGTAATATTTTCTCTGCTCGAAAAAACCGAATACTTTAATGAATCTCTAAAGTTATTTGCTATTAACAAGGTTACATTTTCGCCGCTCGTAAAACCTGATGCCAGAAAATAATTTTTTTACATATTGATAAAATACTCAATATTTTGAGTAAAAAGTTGAAATAAGCATTTTTTTTAAATTATTCTGTTAAAGTTTTAATTTTTATTAATTTCTTAATTTTTTTCTTTAAGTTATATAAATTATTTCTTAAATTATTGTATTTATTAATTTTTTTTTAAATTTTCTGATGTAAATTATGAATTTAATATAATTATAATCTTTAATATAATTTTCACTAATTTTTATTTATATTTATAAAATATTAACAGTGTAAATCATGAAAAATAAAATAATCCAATATGGCAGCTATTGGAATCTAATTAAATCCAATAAGAATCTTGTTTCCGCCATTTTTCCCAGTTGGAACCGTTTACGTATACGTGTTATTTTTTGTTCAAAATTTGGAGCAGTCATCCAGATGGAGAAATAAACTACTTTTGCATTTTTGGGATGAGGGACCTCAAAACGTCGTGAAAAGTGGTTTTGGACCAGGGTAATTTTTCATATTTTTTATTAGAATTTTATTAACTTGGTCTTACAGACCGAAGTTAATTCTCAATTCGGAGTGCTGGCACAATTTCCTGGAGATGGTTCTTACGAAATAATATTTTGGTAAAATCTAACGGAAAAGTCGGAAAATTCGGAAAATCGAAAAATTATGTTTTTGTACGGGATTTCGCACGTATTCGATCCAGATGGTCATTTAGCAGAGAAAAATTGGAAATTCTGAGTGGAAAGAACCCGAAGAAAATTGAGTTTTTTTTCTAGCGCATCAGTTGAGAACGGCTCAACCGATTTGGCTTAATGTTTTTTGTTGTGATCGCAATTGCCTGGAGATGGTTCTTACGAAAGAAAATTTTGGTAAAATCTACCGGAAAAGTCGGAAAATTCGAAAAATCGAAAAATGACGTTGACTATGAAATTTTCAAATCAAATTGGTGATGATTTCACTAATCATGACCGGGGACCTGAAATCGCCCATTGTCATTTTCGATTGTGCAAACGTGTTATTTTTCGTGCTGCCATTAAATTGGAAGATTGAGTGTTAATTCACTGTTTTATGTTGAATTGTGTGCATTGCATCCATAAACGGTACCATTATTACAATCGTATTAAGATCGTGCTGCCTATCGTGTGCCGACATTGCCAAGCTTTGAAGTTCCAAGCAGAAATGCCAGGGCTATGCTGTGCCGATGGCAAAGTATCGGAGCCATTGCGTACTTATCTCTATGTAGATACAACGCTATCAGACATTTTCTCGCACACATACGCAATTTAATTTTGAATTAAATTGCTTCAAAAAACACTTTTTCTTATAGTGAAAATAACAAACAAAATTTTCTTATAGTGAAAATATTTATTTGTTTTTGGAATATCGATTTCGAAATTAAATTTCTTCTTTAGTTCCTTTATTACAACTATTGCTTTAACATGACCTCATTTGGAACCGATGTTGTTGTTCGTCAACTCGGATACAATCCCAGCTATAAGGTATGACGTCACCACGTGTTCATCGTTTCGATAATGTTGAACGCGATTTGAAGTTCCTTCAAATTTATTTCGTTGGAAATTCCGAATTTGAATTAAGTTGTTGTTCAACTCATGGTTGAACAGTATGAAGTCATTTCCGGTTTTTACTGACATCGCGCTAAAAATTAAATTTATAATTCAAAACTAATCAACAATCAACAAGGAACGGTGGCGAGTATAACGGGGCTTTGGAGACACAGTAGGTCTTATGCTTGTTGACATGTTTTTACTCCCTCACCCGTGGTAACCTTAAATACTCTCCATTAATTAAGTCGTGGTTGTGGTTAATTGAGAAAATCAGACCAGATCAAATCGATTCAATCATCAGCGTCGAAATACCAGATCCACAAGCAGAACCAACTATCCGACCGAGTTTTTGAATGGGCTTGATTTGCCGGGAATAACCACCGCATAACTTGATGCTCAAGGTATAGGATCTGTGATAATCCTAATGCGCAATCAGAACCATCCAAGATTGTGTTACGGAACGCGATTGGCTGTGAAGAAACTGTTGAACAATTTAATTCAAGAGCAAATTCAAAGGAGAGGCTGTTCTAATTCCGAGAATTTCTCTGATTCCAACTGACATTCTGTTCGACTTCAAGCACATTCAGTTCCCCGAATTTATTTGGGGCGGAACGAGGTTCGCCGATTCACCTAGTTTACTTTATAAATTCTTTAAATTTTAAAATTCTTTATCTCAACTTTATCCGTATGTACTTAAGCACACTAATAACTTATTTTCGACAGATTTAATTTAATTAAAATTAAAATTACTTACGAGGGCACAGCAGACAAGATTCTCAATAAAACGGAAATAATTATTTAATTAAAATTAAAATCCAAATATGCAAATCGAGGCAAGAGAGTCAAATCAGGATTAGTAGGGTTAGATCAAAACATTTAGAGGCTAAACAATTTACTTTGAGGCAAAGTATTTACGATACAAAATGCTGGCCATAAATTTTGATCTACGCTGCTTCATTTTTAATGGTATGCATACGCAGGATTTTTTTTAATTTTGCGAGTTCAATGGAAATTCTCTTTGCTAATTTATAAATATTTAGCAGCGTATTCACACATATAGTACAATGTACAAAGCATAATCAATCAATTTTGAACTGTTTACAGCAAAGTCCAAACAAACATTTTTTTTTATAGGTGCAAGTGTATACAATTTATACATGTATAAAAAATGTACCACTTAAGTCTACGAGATAAATTAAGAAGAGTTGAAAACAGATCTGGAAAATTTCTGTTTATAAATTTACATAAGTGGCAGCTAAAATCTATAAAACATTTCACAGAATTTCAACGCCACGTCACAGGCAATTATCGGCTGCCTGTACTGTATTAGTATCGCATACGTAATTAACACCTCATCCACAATTCATTCATCAATTCAATGCAATCCGAATTTGGATTAGTTTTTGTTGTTTCGTCGCTTGCCAAATAAGCTCATCTCGTCAACTTTGTTATGAGCGTATAATTCAATGCTGCATATTTGTGATCTGATCAATGATCATACATGGAAATAACATGATATGATATTGACCTTCAAAAGTGAGACTACGTGCGAGTATATCGATCGTGTATCTATTTATAAATATTTTATATCATCTCGTTACGGTTTAATGATCTTACGGCCGTTTTTGTTGTATTATTTATGAACTGACGTGCACTTATCACAAATTCATTCATAAATATTCAGAAATCTACTTAGCTAATAAAATTTTTTTTTTTCTAGGTAAGCAAAAATATTTTGGACTCGAGTCGATTTCTAATGAAATATTTGTGTAAGTACAAAACGCCACATTTTTATTGAGTCCATCGGGCGCGATAAATTTTGTATCTATTTTGTTTATTGTATACTAACAGTGATAAAAATGATAAGAACCGCGTGTTATCAGCGGCCAAAATATTAAAACCGAATTATTTGTTACAAAATAATTCAAAAACAGAATAGTTAATTATACGGTTCAACGGAATTTTAGCGGTGATGGATTAGACCCGCGGGAAGAACCTCGAAAATACATCGTAAAATAATCATCGATACATAATAAATTTACATCGTCGTTATCAGTACGTAAAATATTTTGAATTGAACAGCGTAGTAAATTAATTTGATAGGTGCGCGTACCATAAAACTAACATATAAAACTTGCCAAGGTGAAGGTTTTATTTTGTACTCGATATAGATCCCACTACAAATTTTTTTGGATAATTTATATGTGGGTCAACTTTTTCGAATTTGGTCCGCACATTGTTATATTTTTAGCGTATCAGAGCCGAGATTTAATATAAGTGGAAAAAATTTCTTTTGTCAAGCCGAAGATCTAATATTAGAAACATTTCTAGCGAGATTCTATAAAAAAAAAAAAAAAATTGTCAATGAAGTTGAGGTTGGGAAAAATTTTCATTCAGTTTTCATCAAGAATATTAATTTAAGCCGTTAATTTTGACTTTATCCAATTTATAATGGTTCCATTCTCAAATTAAATCGATTTTCAAGCAAATCAATAGTTTTCACCAGATTTGATCGGAGCGCTAAAATTACGTTTTTAAAATAATATTTATGGCGGATTAGACTACGATTTAGCTAACATTTCTTCGAATAAAATGGTTTGGACTACTTTTGGCGTTTTAGGCTTTGATGGTTTTTGCAGATTATTTGCAGAATATTTTTATTATTCTATATCCTTCCTTAAAATCGGTACCGTGTCTGTCCGTCTCGCACCTAAAAAATTGTCCCGAACCTACTGACGGGTTGAATGGGCAATAGAAGTGCCCTAGCTTGCTAGCTGATCGGACTAAATTTTCTTCTCTACATAACTGATCTCTAGCACTGCAGACTCCCGATTGCTTCCATATATCTTGCCAATTTGCCCATTATGCGCAGCCATAAATCATAGATGCAACCGCTATTTTATTTCAAACTGCACAACGCCTGCCACTCGGATTTTACCGTCAGATCCTGAATACACTGTAACGACAAAACTAACAGCCAATTTGAAACTAATGAATCGTCTTCTAGAATTATAACTACGTCACCTATCTTTAAATCCAATTTTGAATCTTTACACTTACTTCGAGTCTTAATCTTAATTCAACCTATTCCCTGTGAACAACAAATGTTATTTATTGTTCCACCCTTTAATTGTTTGGCATTTTACGAATAAACGATTTTATTTTCCTTCTTCACGAAATGAAGCGTTCCAAGCATGACGTCAAGACACGTACGATGTTTAAGTGTAAGGCTTTGATCGCGAAGCAAACAAAAACGACAATAAAGACCTTTGAAGCGTTAGAATTTCTGATATACTTCTTTTTATTTAAAATTCTGATCACAGAAACCAATTCCGATTATATTAGAAGGACGCGATGGTGTGATCCTCTCGGAAGGAAGATCACCTATGATTTGATGCATCTGAACTAGTCTAAGTATGGCTTTAACACATATAATACATTCATTTTTCTGACGACTTGCTTTGCTATCGACTTACCATTAACTGGTCGACATTTCTGTCTAACTAACGTTAACAAGAGTTGAGGTCCAACATATAAATTATAAATTATGTTGAACAATAGTAATGTGAAATTTGGCTGGAGTATTTGATGTTCAACATCATACGATTCGTCAGATTTGGCCAAACGAAACTCTTATCAATGAATATGAAATGATTGTGAAGTACATACCAAAAATAATACCAAAAATTTACACTGTTAAATTTAAAAATATTCCAATTGGATTTGTTTTGTGGTGAAATTGAAACATTTTTAGATAATCTTTAACATTTATATTACAGAAGTCCTTAAGTCCCTAATAGTGTCGCTGTAAAGATCAAATAATTTTCTAACGATTTTAAATAAACACGAGAAAATTGTAAATCGATTTACTAAACTTTTTTTAATTCTAAAGAAGGCTATTTAAGACCATGTTTCTATTTGTATATCTCCAATCCTAGAGATGTTCACGGGGTCTCACCTATACGACCGAATAGCTAAATCAAAACCCCACGTGTGTGGTGAACAAGATTTAATTATGATAATTTTTAACAAGTTCAGCACATTTTTAAACAACTATGGTTTTTGATTTCAATCTATTTTTTAATTTTTCTATTACCCCTCCTAGAGACGTTCACAGTTTTTAAAATGTAATTTAGGATAGCGTAGATAAAATTGCAACACTGAAATGAACATGGATAGTTTAAGATGATGTTTACTGTGCCATACAGGCTACTTAAAAATTCCATGAATTTTAATAAACTTTCAAATTTTATTTCACGGATCCTGGAGTTGTTCACGGGGTCTCACCCACATGGTTAGATAGATAAGGTAAAACCCTATGAGTGTGATGAATGGGATCTAATTATGATGTTTTTAACTTGCCCAGAGACATTTTTAAGTTTTCGGTTATATCCCATATACCAGAAATGTTCACGGGATCTCTTTCATATATTCGAATAGGTCAGAAAATTACCTATCAATATTGTGAAAGCAGGACACGAATGATGATTTTCACCTTGTTTTTCAAAATTTTAAACTTCTTCATTTTCAATTTTTTTTCTCAATTGGAAATTTTGGTATTTTCTCCTTGGTTGTCGTAGGTTGGGTTTTTGGTTGTCGATGTCCAACCGTTAAATTTTGAAGACATTTATGACATTGAAATTAGTAAAATACAAGCAAATCTTTCCCTATCAGAAGAAATCATATTTTTAAAAGGCATTAATGATATGTAATGAATCCATTATGATAATACAATAAAACATTATAAAAGCTGCATCATACGACCTAGTGGAATATGGGAAGAACATGATAATCTGCGCACAACAGTCCTAATGATTCCCGACAGTACAAGGGTGAACCCAACACTAATTATTTATGGGAAATTTTGAAATTTATGTAGCACCTAATACTGAAACTAAGAGCATATACCATAATTATTATGAATTTTTATATATATTGAATTTAAAATTTAGTTTCTAATTTTAATTCGAAGTTATAAACATTAAGATTTACAATAAAATACTGTGTTACTGTGTATTGTTTTTTATTTACCACAACGTTTGAAAAAGTTCCCGATCTAACATAGAAAACACAATTTTTTTGGGAAAAATACATTTTATTCATCATAATTTCCTCCTAGAGTGATACAATCAGTCAAACGCATATCTATCATTTACATGCCTTTTTGTAGAACGATTTATCTTTATCTTCAAAATAAATTTTAGTTTCAGCAATCACTCCTGTTCTCGTTTTTGATCCATTGTGAGCAAATAAATTTTAGGTTTCTCATGGACAAATGTTCGTACTAAATATGGCCAACACGTCTCACTGATATCTTTACAATGTCAGCTATCTCACGCAACTTCACTTTACGGTCTTTTAAAACAATTTCCTGGATTTTTTTATGTTTTTTTTGAAGTTACAGCCTCATTTGGGGGTCTAGACCATCGTACATCATCAGTGGTTACCACGTGTTAATTTGACCGTCGATAAACGACCACGTTTAAATTCAGCATAACAGTCAATGATGGTCGATTTTCCTCGTGCAGAGCTCGGATAACACTTATCAAGCTACTGCTTTCCTTAAACGGTATTTTTTTCATCAAAAAGTGTTCAATCAATACGGGAAATTCTTTTTTTTTTATTGTTTTGAAATTAACCAAAGTAGCGCCATTAAAACAACTGTAACTTATATATAATCTTAATGATCGAAATGTCATGAAATTTTAACAGGTACCATTTGAAGGTTGGTAGTATTTAAAAATTATATGGGTTAAAAAATTGTGGTGCCATTTATATGGCAGCCCGGAAACTATTCAGGTGATAAAATAATTCCAATGCATTCCATAAAGTTTGGCCTAGTATTCCACAAAGCTCTGTTATTGAGGCTCTACATTTACTGATTTACCATATATCATGGAGGAATTAATAAGTTAGAGGTCTCAAGAAGGCTGAGCCAATTTCCCTCGCAAAATTAATCTTATTTTTAAGCTTTTATACATTTATCAACGTAAGGCTAATCAGTATGAGGTAAACAGAACTTCGGTCTAAAAATTGAAAAGTAAGAAAATTGATCCCAAAACAACGAAGGAAAATAAACTCTAAAGGTATGAATATGATATAACGATTTTGAAAAAATTTGATTATCATCATAAAAATCACCCGGTAACAAATTTAAAATTAAAGAAATATTAATAAAATTTGTAAATGCAAGGTAAAATAGTAATAATCGTCCTAAAAAACCGTACCAGCAAGGTAGAGCCAGCAAGATAGTCAGAAC
Source organism: Nephrotoma appendiculata (assembly GCA_947310385.1). Lineage (NCBI taxonomy): Eukaryota > Metazoa > Arthropoda > Insecta > Diptera > Tipulidae > Nephrotoma > Nephrotoma appendiculata. Next base: position 32,539,904 of record OX371223.1, read on the forward strand.
TTTGAACTATTCATAATAACTCACTATGCTCATAGGGCTATGACTGATCTATCTGACCATGTATGTGAGACCCCGTGAACATCTCTACGTTCGGTAAAATAAATTTTGAAAGTTTACTCAAATTATTTCATGAAACTTCTAAGTCATGTATGGCACTGTAAATATCATCATAACCGAACCCTTTCCGAAACTATCGAAAGTCGAAACCTTGTACTATCCAATAGTATAAACGTGAGTCCGTGAACATCTCTAGGATTTCAGTTATTTGATTGTTATTACAATAAATCGGGTTCGTCGCTTGTTTGGGAATGTCAATGGGGTAAAAATCCTATTAGAGAAAATACCAAAATTTCCAATTGAGGAATAAATTGAAAAAGAAGAAGTTTTAAATTTTGAAAAACAAGGTGAAAGTCATCATTCGTGTCCTACTTTCACAATATTGATAGGTAATTTTCTGACCTATTCGAATATATGAAAGAGATCCCGTGAACATTTCTGGTATATGGGATATAACGGAAAACTTAAAAATGTCTCTGGGCAAGTTAAAAATCATCATAATTAGATCCCATTCATCACACTCATAGGGTTTTACCTTATCTATCTTACCATGTGGGTGAGACTCCGTGAACATCTCCAGGATCGGTGAAATAAAATTTGAAAATTTATTAAAATTCATGGAATTTTTAAGTAGCCTGTATGGCATAGTAAATATCATCTTAAACTATCCATGTTCATTTCAGTGTTGCAATTTTATCTACGCTATCCTAAATTACATTTTAAAAACTGTGAACGTCTCTAGGAGGGGTAATAGAAAAATTAGAAAATAGATTGAAATCAAAAACCATAGTTGTTTAAAAATGCGCTGAACTTGTTAAAAATCATCATAATTAAATCTTGTTCACCACACACGTGGGGTTTTGTTTTAGCTATTCGGTCGTATAGGTGAGACCCCGTGAACATCTCTAGGATCGGAGATATAAAAATAGAAACATGGTCTTAAATAGCTTTCTTTAGAATTAAAAAAAGTTTAGTAAATCAATTTACAATTTTCTCGTGTTTATCTGAAATCGTTAGAAAATTATTTGATCTTTACAGCGACCCTATTAAGGACTTCTGTAATATAAATGTTAAAGATTATCTAAAAATGTTTCAATTTCACCACAAAACAAATCCAATTGGAATATTTTTAAATTTAACAGTGTACATTTTTGGTATTATTTTTGGTATGTACTTCACAATCATATCAAAAAAGGGATTTAGCTGTTTCAGCGCACAGCTTTGGTAGTGACTTTATTCGTTTAACACGGTACTGAAGTAAGCCGAAAATTTCAGCTGAAAAAGTGCATTATTGACATATTTTGTATCTAGTGGTAGTACGAAATTCTGTTGACATTAGTTGAAAATTACATGTTATTGAAGTTGGGCTGTTTCGAGTTAAAAAACCAGTATTTTTTAAGAGAAATCAATGAATGTTTATTTCATTATAAAGAGGAAGGTATGCCATTAACATTTGAAAACGATATCAGCCAAATGGCCACCACGGCCACGCTTGGAGCACCAAATCCTTTTCATGAAATTTTCCATGACCAATTTGCACATTTGCGGCTGTATGCCCTCGATAACTTCACGAATTCCATCTTTAAGGTCTTGAATTGATTGTGGAGCATTGGCATAGACCTTATCTTTCAGTGGCCTCAAACAAAAAAGCCAAATCACAAGATCGCGGTGGCGGTGATCACCTCTTCGAGAAATAACACAGTCAGGAAACTTTTCTTGCAAAATTGCGATTGTTTCGTTGCTTGTGTGGCACGTAGCCCCTTAATTGAACTTTCCTTAATTGATCCAAATCCAATTTCGGATCAACAGCTTCATCTGGGATTTCGATCTGATATTTTGGAGCAACCAAACCAAAATGTGCGCATGGGGCATACCACATTTCTGCCATTCAAAGGAGTACATCCAAAAATGAGCTTGGTCATACAAACGCTGCTTTATGATGAAATTCATTCACTAATTTCTAACTCCATCCAGTCCAAACTACCTCTTAACATGCGTCGAGCTTTTAATTTATTTCACTGTGACGCTACATAAAATATGGCCTGATTTTTGGCGCAGGTGTTCACTGTTAGTGAACCACAACTCAAATTCATAGACACGCGACAAATTATAAATACAGGGGGTGGCATGTTGTAACATCACTTTTTTCGATATTTATCGAACATTATATCTCTTTTTCCTAGTATAAAATTGCTTGCTATTTCGCTTTTCAATTTTGCTTGCTATATTGCGATCGCACGCTACTAGAATAAATTGTTTATTTTTCTCTTTTTTGTTTTTCGATAAAGTATCACTCATAAAAAACGTAGGTGATGGAATAAGAGTAAAGCGACATAATGTTTCATTCGAATAAATAGAGATCGCAATAGAAACAATGCAATTGATAAATGAAAAAACCCTAAATTTCATTCGTGATGAAAGAGATGTAAATTTCGATAGTATCGAAAAAGTGATGTTACAACATCCCACCCCAGGATCCAACTATTTACTAATTGGTCTAACTTCACTCAGTTCAAAGTACCTTTAAACAATTCGAATTATGTGATATTGATTTTCAAATTTTTCCCGGCGGAAATTTACTGCTAAGGCCCTTTCCCAAACACCGACTTATTCACTTATTTGACGCCATCTTGAATACGCCGGTCAAGTTGTTCCAATTCATTGTACCGACTTATTTGTGACGTAATAACAAAAAACAAAACGCAATTTCTAGTGTATGGAAGAAAAAAAAAATCTTGACCTGTTGGTCATTGCCACTAGATTTGAAAATAAAAACTGCATGTATTACATTTAGTCAAGACACATTTTTAGAGACATTTCTGAGTAAACGTACTTATTCAAATAAGGCTAGTCGCGAGGAGACTGTTTGGGAAACAGCCCAACTTCAATAACATGTAGGTTTCAGCTAATATATAAACAGAATTTTATACTACCGCCTGTGATACAAACTATGTCGATAATACAGATTTCATTCGGCTGAAGTTTTCGCCTAACTTCAGCAACATTCGTTTAACACAGTTTGTTTCCTATTCCTAAATCTAACTGAATGATTCTGCACAATTAAGTTAGTACCCATTTCTGTGATTGCCAAAGGACTTACAATTTTTATTTTATTTTATTTTTTTAAGCTGTAATTTTACGGTTGGATTTGTTCGAATAGTATAAATTGATAGGACCATGCCACCATAATCTTGATGACAGTAATAGGTGATAAGACTCTAGTTAACAGAGCAGCTGGGTTCGAATTGGATAAAATGTGTTCCAATATATAGTTTGAAGTCAGTTCTTGTATATCGTTAACCCGATTGATGACAAATGTTTTGAGTTTGAAAAGCGCTGTATTATTCTAACGCGAAGTAACGATGGAGTCGGACTAAAGAATAACATCACTAAAATTCATAGATTCGATCACCGTTTTGATCAGTTCCAAAAGAGGAGAAACTCTTGATTTGCTACCTTGTAAACTTACTAAAATAGTACCTTTTCATCTATGCTCTTGACGTAGACGCAGGCAGCTTAATCCTTCTCAGAAACATCTGAGACCCATGCAATTCCATCCGTGCTGAATTGTTAAGAATCACAGCACGATCCAGTTAAATTTTATTAATTCCAATACATTGATTCTTAGGGAGTTTGTGGTCCCAATCGGCTCCCGATTTCCACAATCATTGAATTTGCAATTTTGCTACGATAATATTTAGTCCCAGTAGATCCAAAGGATCGTATGTGTATTGGCTTGGCGGTGAACTGTCATATGTAAAATTATCTTCGTCGCTTATTCAGAACGATCTCGAATGGATTCTGATCCATTGAATTCCATTTTCTTGAGTGTCTTGCGGCCATATTGCATACGTACGAGGGCTGCCTTATATATTTCGGGATTAGACAACAAAAACAAATATTAATCATCGAAAATCGCTTTATTGTTTTTCAAAATATTCCCCATGAAGATCTATGCACTTTTGCATGCGTTTGAACCAATTGTCGAAGCATTTTTTCCACTCTGATTGAGGTATCTCCAAAACATGCATTCTGAACGCAGCAACCGCTTCTTCAGGTGTCGAAAAACGTTGACCTCTCAGTTTATTTTTTACGTACGGGAATAAAAAGAAGTCATTTGGTGACAAGTCAGGACTATACGGCGGATGATTCATCAAATCGATGTTTTGAGTGCTCAAAAATGCAGTTGTTTGAGCCGATGTGTGAGAGTTGCAGTTGTTTGAGCCGATGTGTGAGAGATCCGTCTTCGGCAGTTGGTTTTCCTGATTTCTTGGAAGACAACTGGCAAACAAATGGTTGTGTACCACTCAGAATTGACTGTTCTGCGTTGTTCTAGTGGTACGGTTGTGACATGTCCATTTGTTCCGAAAAAACAGGCGATCATTTGCTTGCAAGTGCTTCGTGCGCGAACAACTTTTGTTGGATTCGGCTCATCTTGAAACACCCATACAGTCGACTGCTGTTTACTTTCGGGCTCATACGCGTAAATCCACGATTCATCACCTGTCACCATGTCATAGACGTGTTTTGAAGCACCGCGATCGTATTTTTTGAGCTTTTCTTTCGACCAATCGACACGAGCCTTTTTTGAGCGATTGACAAATTGTGTGGGATACAACGCGAACAAATTTTTTTGACATTCAAATGTTTATGCAAGATTTCATGTATTCTGGTCCCACTTATGCCTAAGGTTATCTCAATCTCACGATAGGTCACATGACGATCTTGCAATATCAGTTCGCGCATAGCATCAATGGTTTCCGGAACAACAACTGATTCTGGACGACCTTTACGAAATTCATCTTGGAGTGAACTACGACCTCGATTGAATTTACCATACCATCGATAAACGCTGGTCCTTGATGGAGCTTCATCGCCAAAAATTGAATTAAGTTCATCCATGCACTCTTGCTGCCTTAATCCACGTCGAAAGTTGTAAAAAATAATCGCACGAAAATGTTCACGATTTAATTCCATTTTTTACTCGAGATGTTGAGTTAATGAGTACTGTAAACAACACAAACAGCACTCGAATGTCAAAACGTTCTGAGTACGTATAATCTCAAAAATGTCAAACTTTACGATAGAGCGTCAGTTGCCAGATTGCAACACTAGGGTTGTCCAATCCCGAAATATAAAAGGCAACCCTCGTATTCCATAATTTTTTCGTACTATTCTGAAACATTTTTAAACATATTTTTTCTTGCAGACTGAGGTAAAAAGTTAGTGTTAATTTTTTTGAAAACATAATTAAATCGGGTTGCCCTGCCAATATTTAAATATGGAAAAATTATTCCCAATTTATAAATATTTACATCAAGCTTTTCTACTCAGTAGGCCGAAAAAAATATTTGAACGGAAATTATACATAAATTTTTTTCCCAGTTCCCTATTCCCGCCCCGGGGAATTACCAGAATGGTGCCACAGGAGGCTATTGACATCGCCATTGTTGTTATAGACGTATTTATTTGTAAGAATAACACCCAGGCCGAGTCTATATTCTTTTGTATGTTCTGTTAAAATATTTAAAATGAATCAAAACCTCTGTTGGGTGTAAACTTGGCGTTATATATTAGAAACTTTAAAAATTTCCGAGATTATTCGAGATGTGTCTGTCAGTTTCGCAAAATTAACCAAAACGATTGTTCATTGTGGTTCAGAAAAATTATGGCTAGATTTAAACGAAATTTGATATTCATGAGTTGATACCTACCCCTGCGTCAAAATTTAATACGCGATAAGAATTTTTTGTTTCGCAGAGGAACCCATAAAATGTTAAGGGGAAAATTTGTTTACAAAATAATGTGTTTTGGTTGGTTGATTTTACTCTCTTAGTTTAAATATGCTCAGCCAAATTTGTCTGGTAAAATTTGACGCATACTTAATATAAAGTCGCCTTGAAGTCGTATTCATACGACGGATGAAAATCCGGGGTTTTCCCCATCTCAAACGTGAGTTAGTAATTATTTGATTTTTGCTCTACATTTGGTCACAAAAATCACATAAGTTACTAGCTTCACGCTTGAGATGGGAAAAATACCGAATATTCATCCGTCGTATGAATACAACTTGAGAATCAATTTTGATCTGAACAAAAAAAATAAGACAATTTCGGATATCTCGCTCTGTCTTTCATGATTTAAACAAAAAGTCGTGAAAATAAAAAAATAACGAAAATAAAAAGTAAAATATTTATGTGCTACAGGTGCAAATTGCAGGAGTTTGAGGTCATACATTTTCAATTTTCATAGTTGCACGCGGGTCCCGGTTGAAATGGCTTATTTCAAAACAGCATTTAAAAAAAACGGCATTTTTCGAAACTGCATATTCCAAAACGGCATAACGTACAAAACGGTATTTTTCAAAACATTTTCCTCCTCGCAAGGAGACTTATTTGAATAGGTCGGTGTCCACAAATAAGTCGGTCTTTGGAAAACAGCCTTAATCGAAGTTTCTTTTCATTTGGCTTTATTCTAGAATTTAACCCAAGAATTATTCAATAATTTCATTCATGTCAAATTTCATTGTGTTCCATTAGTAATAACCGTACCTGTTGCGTTGGTCATTTTACAGAAATAGTTGAAAAGATAATTCTAGATTCATAATCGATTATAAGATTCCTTTCTACCTTATGCAGTTTAAAAATGTCGTTTTGAGAAATGCAGATTTGAAAAAAGCCATTCTGAAAAATGCCCTTTTGAAAAATTCCGTTTTAACCCTTATGCCGTTTTATAAATATGCTGTTTTGAAAAATGCAATTTAAAATTATGTCGTTCTGAACGGATCCCGTTGCACATAGCTTGCTCATAATTTTTGCACACCGGTTTTCATTGTTGGATGGAATTAGAAAACTTGCCCTAAATTTATACATGCAAATGTATTTATGTGTATATTTGAGATTAATCTAAACTAATTGTTGCAGTTGATATGAATACTGCTGATAGTAAATCACATAATTTTAAGAAATATTTACATCTTTCCCTACTCATATGAAATTAAATTTTATCGCCGGCACTGTTGACCTCGATCCTTTTCGGTTAAATGTTTGTTGCCTCGAATTTTGTAGTAAGCAAATCTTTTCAATGACATTGCACCAGTATAGTATCAGACTTCTTCTGCGGCACACACCGGCTCGCTTTTTAACTTAATTTGTAAGGTGGTAGTCTTTAGACGATCGTTTGTAAGAAATTATATCACAAACTAAAACTTGTTGTTTTATTTCAAAATTAAACCGAATTCTATATTATGACCTTTCTCTCAAATGTGACGAGCAACCGAAACTAAGTACCGATTGAAGTTTAGAAGACGCAGAAGACTCTAGATCGAGCCGCTACGCGGTTCTTTATATCGTCCTGGACAACGTTCGAGAAGTCTGATTCTATCCTATTTCGAACATCTCAGACGGTTCCTTCTCGAAATTACACTTCTACAAGGAGATCCTGATGTTAATATGTAATTGAATTTACCGAAAAATTTATTTTAAATTAACTTTTACCTTAAGTTTGGTAAAATTTTTATTCTAAGGCCGTGTCTTAGAATAAAAATTTTACAGCTAAAACAACTGTATGAAAAATTCGTTAAAACAGATGACCAACTGAAACTATATTTAGCGAAATTAGAACGTAACCATCAGTCTGAATTTAAGAAAAAGCGTTGCCGATAATTACAAGCGATACATTGTTGAATTTCTCAAGAAATTGAATACAAACTCACCGATAAATCAACACATACCATCTCAGAAGGAGACCAATCAACAATCCTCATCTGGATTACAACAACACAATATTTCTGAAGAAAATGAAGTCGTGGATAGCTAGACGAATTCGAAGAATGAACGACGAAATAGGAAGTGCTGAAGAAATGCTAGAAGAACATTCAACAAATGCCAAAATCTAAAATCTATTAAAAATCAGGCAATTGAAATATCAAAACGCACACTAAGAACAAATAATGCATTTCGGCATGAGAAATTTTGAGATCTGTATCTGTATTATTACAACCAAAATAAAAGAGTCCCTCATAAGACACATTACCTCAAGAATCATGAGAATCCTTTAAAGAACTGCATGATTCAACAAACGAATTTGATACATCTATCCGGGATTTATTCATAATGCAATGAAATTAGGAACAGAGAAATGCAATTAGGAGCTCGCAGAAAGGTGAAGGATCTCAATGGTCTCTTCATTTTTTCCAACAAAAGTTTTTACCACTTGAAACACATAAGAAATTTACCACAAACAATAAGCCTAAAGGCAGGTTCACGTGCCGCCCTGGTGGCAAAGTAGTCAGCATGCTTGCTCCAGCGACCGGAGGCCCGGGTTCGATTCCCGGTGGTGACAAGGAAAAAATTTCACGGCTGGTTTAGGATCAATGAATTAATCACTCATTATCCGAAATGAAAGTATGATTATGAAACCTCATTTAAGGCGGCCAAATCCCTTGATGGGATGTATAGTGCCAGAGAGAGAGAGAGGTTCACGTATGCGATCAAAAAATGATTCGCGAATCAAAAGCCAATCAAATCATTGAAAACCGGATCCGCTCGAAACGCGTATTTCAAAACGCGAGATTTCGAAACGAGATATGACAAAATGAGAAATGGTACAAAACGCGATATTTCAAAACGCGATATTTCAAAACGCGATATGGTACAAAACGCGATATGGTACAAAACGCGATATTTTAAAACGCGATATTTCAAAACGCGACATGGTATAAAACGCGATATTTTAACACGCGATACTTCAAAACGCGATATGGTACAAAACGCGATATGATACAGAAGAATGTGCATTGCGAAGCGACAGGAGCGCAGCGACCCGCCTGATATCACCCGGTCCTATACTCCCGCTTTTATTAAAAATCAATAAAAGCGGGAATATAGGACCGGGTGATATCAGGCGGGTATTCGTATAAACTGTAGTTTTTTTCCTAACTAAGGAGCGAAGTGCTTACCTGATATAACCCGATCCTAAAACTCCCGCTAATATCGGTTTTTAAATTCCTATAAACAGAAATTAAATTACCCCATCACCCGCCTGATTTAACCCGATCATAAACTCCCGCTCCTATCGATCTTTAAATTCTTATAAACTGAAATTAAATTTCCCCTTCTCCAGAATGTACATTGCGAAGCGACGATAGCGCAGCCACTCGCCTGATGTAACCCGATCCTATACTTTCGCTCCTATCCATTTTTAAATTCTTATAAACTGAAATTTAATTTCCCCTTCACCCTCCTAATATAACCCGATCCTAAACTCCCTCTTCTATCGGTTTTTAAATTCTTATAAACTGAAATTAAATTTCCCTTTTTCCAGAATGTACGTTACGAAGCGACCGGAGCCGACCCGCCTGATATACCCTAATCCTAAACTGCCACTCCTATCGATTTTTAAATTCCTTTAAACTAAAATTAAATGTCCCCTATGTGGATTATAAAAAAAATTGAAATAAAATATTGAAATAACAGTAAATTTTTTTATTTGTATAAAAGTTGGGATTTGGGGCGGTAGCCCTCAGTCTTAAGGTATAAAATGATTTAAAATAATCATAAAAGCATTTGTGCTTCGAAAAAAGAAAATATTTTTTCGCGTTTGGGTTGTCTTTTAAGACCATTTGGGGCATTTAGGGCCACTTTGGATCATTGATCACTACTTGGGATCGTTTCTGGATATTTTCATGGCCATATTCGTAATCAGCATACTAAAGTACCTTAGTATACCGATTTTCAGAATTTTTGGAGGTATATGACCTATTCGGAAGTACAACCACGTAGTTAAAATTTTCGGCCGTCAATTGATATCAGGTGCAAATTGAATGCAAAATTGAATTTTATTAAAACTTTCAATGTTGGGCATTTCTGTATCTTGGACACTTTCATTCAGTCCCTTGAAATTTCATATATTTATTTTTACAAAAATGGTAAAAATATTCTGTATATTGACAACCTCTTTATATTGTAACTTGGACACTTTGAAAATTTTCGTCTAATCTTTAATAAATTACCCTTTATTGGACACGAACACTTTTGTTCAATATCAGTAATTCGATTTAATGATAAAAAATATCACGTTTTGTACCGTATCGCGTTTTGTACCATATCGCGTTTTGAAATATCTCGTTTTGAAATATCGCGTTTTGAAAAATCGCGTTCTAAAATATCGCGTTTCAAATGGGACCCATTGAAAACATATACAAATTTTCCCGCCCGAGATGAAATAAGTGTAACTTTGGGAAAATTTTGCTCGCAAGTATCCAACATAATAAAAAAAAAAACCAAAAATTATGGCCAATAATGACACTCATCGATTGGCTTGATTCGCGAATCGCGTTGTTTGATCGCATACGTGAACCTGCCCTTAGAAGCACGTGCGACACGTCATATAAACATTAAGAATTTATACGTCTATAAAAACGGCTCAATTCGAAACAATTATCGATATTGCGATGGAAATCATAAACTAAGTCTGGAGATAAACAAGAACCAATAACTTTGCGGGCTTTGATGCAAACTTACAAAACGCAAGGAAGAAAAAACGAGTATTTTCATCACAGGAATTTGTGAAGTCAATAGCAGGAGTTTGTAGAAATACAATAGAACTCGATATAGTTTCGAGATTTGATAGTAAAATTTCGATTCGAATGGAAGCAATGGTATTCGATCAAACAACGCAAGACCTGTCAGAAGCTGAATTTAATATAAACACAAATTTAGGCATCTACAAAACATAAATTTGACTATATGGGACAGTATGGGACAAAGGCAGCTAGTTTTCTAGCAACAAGAACATTGAACAAATTAGCGCAAGACGAAGCAGAAAATTATCTCGTTGCTGCTAAAATTTTACATCGAGACTTTCACGTGGACACAAAATGTGGTGACACAAAAGCAGATGTTCCCAATACTTATAATGAATTAACAAGCATAATGGCAAAAAGAGAATTCTTGTTACGCAAATTGGCTTCAAATGATTCAACAATATATGCCAAAATTCCCGAACAAATACAAAGCAATGGGACAATTAACATTAAATTGAACGACATAATTTTTGCGTATTATATGCGATCCAAGGAATGGCAGTTTTCAGTTCAACACACAACGTCTACCGCTTTCTACTTCCAACACCTCAACTGAAAGACTACTGCCATCGGATTCATCAAAGATTTTTGACCAAATGGAATAGCTTTCTTCAATTATAATCAGCAGCAAGCTCTTCATGCAAGATAGCTGGATAAGTGGAAGCGGTTGGGATGACAAATTAAGCACAGAAATCCACACATGATGGTCGAAGAAGAATTCATCTTTATTATGCAAATTAAAATTTGGGATGCAATTTTTTGGGCTGAGAGTAAAAAATGCCATAATAGCAATAATTAGTGTTGCCATCGCATTTTTCGGTAGACGGAATTTGAGCTAAGTTCAATTACATCAATATACGCAGCAGCAGTGTAATGTTTTCACAGTTTTAGCACCAAATGTATCTGTACGGCACATTAATTTGCAAACTACATTTTGACATACCGGTTTTTGGCATTAATATTTGTTGTTTCAAGATGCCGCCAACTTTAATTTCAATTACAAATTACAAGGGTTGGTGCTCAAAGTGTTACCAGCTTCTCGCTACGCTGTAGCAACCAAACGGCTAATGACAGCGCGCTCATTTTTTGACAAGCGCCAGTCTGTTATGTTTTACGTCGCAGTTACAAAAAATTTATCGAAATGTAATTCAAACGCAACAGTGTTATTGCTTTGTATTTCCCTGGAAAATCGCAACCAGTTACGACATTCACAGACAAAAATGTTTATGTATCGGACCATTAAAGTTTACAATAGTAGTATCAAAAAAGCCATGGAATTAGCAAAAAATCTCAATGTGTCTGCTCGTAGCATGAATTAAAAGTAAATAAAAAGATCAGCAAATTACTCTGTGAATGTTTGAACGTTTCCATTGAACTGTAAAGGTACATCAACAAATGTACCGTGAAAAGATTTTAAACGATGTTTTGTCACCTTGGCCACGTAAGCAATTCGGTTTCAACAAGACTCGGTAACATCCCATAAAGCCGGTGAAACTCAACGTTTTTTTACAAAAAGAGTTACCAGAGAGAGTTAGTAACTAAAAATATGAGACGGTTGATGCTTTAAGGCTTGTTCTTTGTCAAGAATGGGACAAAATATCATCAGGCCACATCTGTATAGCATGTGAAGCCTTCTCGGACAGAGTCGATGCTATTATCCACGCTAAAGATGGCTATATCGAACTATAACATATTTTTCGTTAAATTTGAAATATTTTTCCGATATGTCTACTGAAATAGGTAACACTTTGAGTACCGATCCCTGTAATTTAATAAACAATCAAATGTGAAAGACAAACAAATTTATCTCGAAACAATTTTTTTACCTTGGCAAATTATCTATATGCTTTTGGAGACCGCGTTAAAATTTAGTTTAGCTCGAGCTGCGTACCTAGCTTTAAGCTAAAACGATAAACAAAAAAATTTCGAAAACCAAATTACCCCAATTAATTTTTGGCAAAATTGAAAATACATATCGAAAAACATAAATAAAAAGTTATTCCTAATGGTAATATAAAAGAGGTCGTGCACATGATACATAAAAAATTTTTAGTAAACCACTAAAAAATAATCCAAAAGAGTTATAGTACATAATAAATGACACTATATGAATTTAAAAAAAGCAAATACCGAAACAAAAATGATAGCTGTCAGATTAATATAAACAAATGAAATTTTTGTAAAAAATGAGGTAGATACTCGATCGGCTAGCAAGCAAGCAATTTGCTAGCAGAAATCCTGGCTACTCAATCGATTTTACCAAAAAAATTTATTTGAGTTTCAAATTATGATTTTATAATTTTTTTGTTTATTTTTGCAATTGCACAGTAAAATACATTGCTGTTCATTTTTTGAAGCAGCAAAATTCACTGTGCAATCGCGAAAAAACACTTTTTTGTTCCTTGATAAAATTGATTGAATAGCTAGGATTTTGGCTATCAAATTGCTTGAAAACTGACGGGAAAATTTATCGCCGACATAACATTATGCCTAATGCTTCAGTGCGGACTAGAAACCTCGTCGAGGCTTCAAAATTCTTTGTGGTAAAAAAAAATAGGAAAACTGAGTTTCATGAAAATTTAGAGCCACAATTTCAATGAAACCCAGTTTATAATTTAATTTATTTTCCCATTAATCAAAAACAGCAAAAGCATTAATGCTGAATTACGCCCAACATAAACTTGTAGCATGTTAATTAAATTATGATTAAAACTTATATGGACAGTTATAGTTTCAAAATGACTCAATTGGGTTAAGACGCAGTCACTATAGTTTGTACTTCAGTTCTTGGATTAGGATGTATTGATTACCTGAATTGCACCTTTACGCAATATCTTTTAAATTTGCAAAACGTAGATCAACTATCCCGTACTTATAAAACAAATTAGCATTGATTTAATAAAATTTCCGATTTAGTTTGACCGATCTTTAATCGATGATGCAATAATACGCCGCGTGTATTAACAAACAGCTGTTGCGTAAAATCACATTCACATGTTTTCTAAACGCCACAAAACGTCTATTTGTAAATATTTTTCTCAAGTTTTATTGATTAAATTGTGCATTCAAATAAATAAATAATGTAAACAAATAAATAAAACCGGCTAAATATATCGTGTATTCAATTCACATGCAAACGTCATATACGTCTTCAAGAACATATAAGATATAAGCAATATGAAAGTGACTCATATATGTATATCAAGTACATGATATATTCATTCACGTTCATGGTTAGAAGGCGCATTTAAAATAAAAAAATGTAATTTATATGTTTGAGACTCGATTGCCTTCGGCTTTGTCATCAAATATCCGCGCACTTTTATTCGGTCGGTGATAAAATGAAACGATCGCTAAAATTTGTTATCCAAAAAGACGCCACTGAATTTTATATAATTAATTTATTGCTATTGTAGCATAGTGCAATCGCGATCTAATAATTTATAAGACACAGACACACACACACACAATGGCATTATAATTCGCGAAATATATATAAAAAAAAATGAATGTTGCACTCGTCACCCACAAAATAAAATAAAAAAAAAATCGCGATTGCGAAACATTTTTTTTTGTAAAAAGTAAAATTGTTTATTATTTCAAAAAATGCTATAAATACCTTGCAGGTAATATTTAATTTTAATTTATAATAATTACACTTTATATAATTTCTCCAAAACACCGAACAACAATTTTAAGAAAATTGTACAAACACACAATAAACACCGTCTTATCGATAAACTACTATAAAACAAATGATGATCAATCGATCACAATAAACCAAAGAAGTAAAATAAAATTTTGGGTATGTGTTTGTGTATACGCTTACCCTTACCTAAAACCTTGTCTTCACGTTTTGCCTTAATGTAACAATGCTCGTATAGTCGTATACTCTTACTACTCTGTAACGTATATTTGTAGTACGTCGATCGAATATTATTGTATGTAGAACTAAGACGTTTTTCTTTTGTTTTGCTTTGCGTTTCTTATTCTGCCGCATTTGAGGAAAACCACGCTTTTTTGTTTTACATATTCACACACAATCAAATAACGAATACGATATGAAGTCTAAGTACTTATGCATATATTAATTACAGCAGATTTGACAACGAAATATATTTTAAAGTATTTTAAACTATGTCATGTGACATGAATATGTAATTAGGCGATTTATGACTGGACGCATATTATTAATAATCATGACTTCCGATCTAAGTAGTAGCATTTAAATGGGTGTGGTGGTAGCCCGACGTTACGATCATCGAGTATAATAATAAGAATTTAGTATGCGTATGTGTTTTATGTACCACTAACGTATCGAGTTTGCGGTTTTTATTCGAATTGGTGTGATTCTTCAAACATAGTGGGCATACAATTTATTACCGCAATCAATTATGGACATCGTAATCGTATGAAGATCGCACATGGTGGCGCGGATCGAATGATGTTGATTGCAGATCAAAACAAAATTAAATTTTTGCTGTTTATTTAACAAAAAAATTTGCTTACCGATTGATTACATTGCACGTTATACAAGAAAGAAAGTGATAAGATTGTTATTTTAGAAGTAATTAATTTGGTTTCAGTTTCACGTCAACATTACGATATGATGTCAGCTTTTGACGGCCTACTCAGTTTCTGTCAAATTTTGAATTGTTTGCACTAACATAATAAAAATCGAATTTTGTTTTGTTTTTCTTGTCATGGTATTGTCGATGACAATTTAATTTAAGATTTTTTTTGTATTTTATTTTGAGGCAACCGAAACAGAATTAAGATAAATGTTTATGCGCGAGTATCGATATTCTTTGTATCAGAAATCTAAATGATTGTGATGTAATCAATTTATTAGCTTTATATTGTGATCGTAAAATTAAATAACCATATTATCGAGTCTTGTTGTATAACTTAACAAAATTTGGTTATTCATTCATAAATTATTTACCGTTATTTAGTCATTTTTAATATACTGTTGTGATTATTCTACTCAAGACCATAGTCTTTTGCACCCACCTTACGTTTTATATGATCGACACCTTATTCTTCGCAAGAATCGGTCTTGTGACTAAACGATAGCTATCTATGGAGTTAACTATACCCGAAATACCAGGCTGTCTGAAAAATCCTGGGTCTGAGTATTAAAACAGTATCCTTATGAGAAAATTGACAATATTTTTTGAGAGCTCGATGCATTTTTGGTAGTAGTTGTAATGTTTAGTGAATGAATCAGTTTCATGTTGTTGTATTCGCGAACATTCACGTGATCAATTCCCCTATCTAGATGATTGACCCCGTTCTTAATTCCAGTACTTTCCATGATGATTATCGCTGCCGTTTACATTTGCTTTCGTTATCTCCATATGTTAGGAATAACGATCGCTTAGTAAAATTATAGTCTCGACCTGGGTTCTAACTCGCGACCTTCAGGTTGATAATACTTGGTCGCGTAGACCTTAACCACACGACCATCAAATGGGGTGATGGTCGCTTTATCGACAACAATTTATACTGTTTCAATTTAACGTGAACATTTAACCGCAGAACAGTTTATCTTGAACACAATTTACCTTCGACACCATTTTTCATGGGGTCAATTTATCGTATGCCAGTTTGTCGTAATTTGAAAAATTTACCGTATAACAAAATTATGTGTAAATAAAAAATAATTTAATTTACCGAAAAATTTACTTTTGCCTTAAGTTTGGCACACAGCCTTAAATTGTTTTTGGAATAGGTTCTGTGGTATGGCCACCTAGGATGGAACTCGGTTATTTCTTAACCGATTATGATGGAATTGATATGTCGGATGGAAATGGGATTCTTAATCTTCTTCGGATTTTCATCGTTTCAATTACTCCTCAGGCTACGTACCAATAGTCGGGTAAATCGTTTCCTTCTATCAAAAAATTTACTTAAAATTGACTTTTACCCGACTATTGCTATACGGTCTTAGTGCACGAATCTATTAATTTTACGGTTGCGAATTTTAACAATTTCTGTGATAGTTTTGATTTTGGAATGACTAAAGTTTGTTTCAAAAATTTCTGGATCGGAACTCAGCTATGTCTTATCCGGTTTTGATGAGATTTGGTATGTTGAATTAAAATGGTGATCTAAAACGATTTTCAGGAGAAGTTCTGGAATATGGAAGGAATTCGGTAATTTCTTATCCGATTGTGATGGGATTAGGTATATGTTGGATAGAAATGAGATCCTTAAATGATTTTTGGAAGAAGCTCCAGAATAAGGCAACTTGTTACGCCATTTATGCCATTAATATGGCTACTTGTTACAGTAGCGGACCCGTGGCGAGCTGCAGCTATCGGGGGAGGGGGGGGGGTCACAGGTGGAGGATTGTGAACGGCCTATCGATAGGTAGGTTAGCGGTGAATTAAATAATCCGTCCCCAACTGCAGCTCAGAGAGCGGGGGAGTGGTTAACCTCTGTTCACTAAATTCTGAGTGCCTATGATACCCAGTAGGGAAAGGCGAACTGATAGCGCCATAAAACCATCGACCATAACCTCGGTGAACTGAGCGTCAAGTCTCCCTGCGCTCTCGAGCCTCCAGGTAGTGAGTAGGGAACCCTATAAACGGTAATCCCCTGAATGGAATGGGTCCCATTTGTTTGGGATATCCATATAGATGGGTGAATGAGTGGGTGGATGTTGGAGGGGGCGGGGGCGTGGTGGGTGGGGTTCTCAATGAGCTGGATTAAGGTGTTACGCGACCCGTGCTGATGATCGACTAGACTGGGGGCCCATTTAACAAAGCCCATTCGTGAACGGAGCCCTCTGGATACCTGGCGACCTCCAGTTGTACGAGGGCAAATCAAAAAGTCTTGCAATATCATATGAAAAAAAAGAGTGAGAGAGACAGCAATATTTTTATTTTTCGACATAATCTCCTTTAAGGTTTATACATTTGTCACATCGATCAATTAACTTACCTAAACCCTCTAAAAAAAAAGATTTCTTTTGCTCCATAAAATATTCATTTACAACAGACTGTACTTCATAGTCACTGGAAAATTTCCGGCCCCTTAGTGTTTTTTTCAAATTGGGAAAGAGAAGTAGTCACTGGGTGCCAAGTCTAGACTGTACGGTGGATGCGGAATTTCCACGAAGCCGCAGTCCTTTAATGCAGCTTGAGCAATATTAGCCTTGCGCACTGGTGTATTGTCGTGAAGAAGCAAGATTTTTTTCCTAACTTTCCTTGGCCGTTTTTCCCGGATCGCTTTTTTCAATTTTCGCAAAACCTCTGCGTAATATATGCCTGTGATTGTGGTTTTCGGTGGCATATAATCGATTATCAAAATTCCTTCAGCATCCCAAAAAATTGTTGCCAAAACCTTACCAGCAGACGGTTGAGTTTTGAATTTCTTTGGTGGTGGTTCACTACGTTTAATCCATTGCATCGATTCTTGTTTGGATTCCAGATCCCAGTGATGAAGCCATGTTTCATCGCCTGTTATTATGTTACCCAAGAAATTTTCTGGATCTGCTTTGTACATATCTAAAATCGCCTTTGAAGTTTAAACACGCATTTTTTTTTGTTCAGCATTCAACAAACGGGGAACCCATCGCGCACTTACTTTCGACATGTGAAGGTGGTCATGTATGTTACGGCTGCATTTACCCATATGCAATTAAACATTAAATTTGCTTTAAACGATGACTCAAACGACAGGCGTAAGCGTAACGATAAAAACTTAAAAACAAAGCAATAAAACTTATTATTGTTGTTCTCTTCGGTCAATGACCTATACAACAATTTTTGTTTTTAAATCTCGTTTACCATCTGCGTATGAAACGGATTTTTGTTTTGGTGACAAGGCATTTAAATTATATAATGTTTTTTTTAAAAAACACACCTCCGTTAACGGGAAATTCATGGTAAATATCATCGTACGAGATGATCATATCATTTGATTGGTACCTATACCTATATATTTTATATTCAGTTACAGTTACCAAATAGAAGTGGAGGGGTATTTGTGAAAAAGTATATACAAGTAGGGGAATGTTGTATATAATTCGACTAAGGTTTCGTTTGATAAGCAAATTCCACTTCGCATCATTAAAAAGTAAGCGGCCAAAGCATACGCTTGGCATTAATTCAAACAAATAAAAAGTGCTAAGTAGTGTTATGCTTATAATTAAGACTTATAGTGTGGTAATTGTGCTTATAGAGTGATATAGTGATTGATAGAAATCAAATGAGGTAATGTTTCCATTCTTCTTCTTTGTGAACTTAGAATTATATGCAGTGCATAAAACCTTATAATCTTACTTATGGCTGGCATATTTTCTTCTCGCCATGTAATAGATATTGAACGGGTGCAAAACAGATTATATCAATACGAAGTACGCAAAAATTGGAATACGATTGCTACATGGTACAGCATTTCAGGGCCGCTCGCGAACGCCAAACCGTAGAGAAAAATCCCGATAAGCGTAACGCTACATATAATTAATAAATTTTTTTATAAACTATTATTTTGGTTAAACTTAAGTATATAGTTTACTTTATCATTATGAATTAATTAAAATCAATTGCATATTTTAATACCATTTAAAAGATACGGATAAAATATATACGTATGGATTTTTGATAATTTAATAGAATTTATTTCGCATGGTACAAATTGTTATTTTTTGGCCATAATTATTATTATTGTTAATTAAATTAGAACTATACACAAATTGTTATTATTATTCGTGTAGTAGATAGTTCATACAATTTAAGATTAAATTAGATAAATATGATATTATAGTTTTTGTCAAGTATAAAAAAAAATGTGAATATCCTCTTTAGGTGATAAAAAAAAAAAAAAAAAGGAAAAAAAAAAATCAAATTAAATTTAAATTATCTAGTGAATTAATTATGTTAAAAATTGATGTACATATTTGAAATGGGTTCATAAGTGACAAAAAAAAAAATATATATATAACTCAGGTTTTTAGGATACACTTCTATTGGAGGACAAAGCACACGCGTGGAGTACTCTTCATATGTGGTTTGGTGAGTTTTTTTAAACAATTTTTATACTATAAATATATTTATTTTCTTTTTTTAAATTTCTTATGAAAACCCAACATATTATCAATTTCTTTTCTTGAATTATAATTTTTTTAAAAAATGAAGTGATTTGACTTTTTTTTGGTGAATGACGGAGATGGAGAATGATCATGTGGGTAGTATAAGTTCTTAATTTGAGAACGCTGTGCTGTGTTTGTCTCCCCATCTTCACTAAGTGGTAAAAATAACCCCCCAGCCGTTGAAGCATACCCGAACACTATATAAACGTGCTATCACTTAGGATGGACGGTTACATGTAATATAGTATATGTGGTACCGTATGAAAGAGAAAGTCTCCACGCTAACCGCGGAACAGAAATACGCCGGTCCTCCAATACAATAGAATCAGCCAAAATTACGTTTTCATGGCTAATAGCATCTGCTGGCCGACCCGAGCGGTTATCGTCTTATAATGACTCCCAACCACTTTTGAATAATTTTACCCACTTTGTTACTGTGGCATATGATGGTGCAGATTCGCCGTAAACTTTTGATATATAGTTGAATATATAAATTGCATTTCGTCCATCTTTATAGAAAAATTTAGTAACGGCGCGATATTCAATTTCATTCATTTTAAGAAAAATTCAAAACACATGTTACTAAATTGACAAAAACAAACGAACCGTAAAATTTACATCGAAATGTTCTTCTAGAAGTTTCATCGTGACAAAAAATGGTTTTGAAAAATATGTTGTTGTCTCACTCACTCGTTTTTTTCATATGATATTGCAAGACTTTTTGATATACCCTCGTATTTAGCCTTACCTACGTATACGGATCTCTGCGCAGGTGGACGTATTTCTCCGATACTCGTGGGAATAAATGGAAGATTTTAAAAAAAATAATAAAAACAAAGGGACCGGTACCCACCAAAAACCGGAAAGTACTATAGAGGGGAGTAACTCTAACCAGAAAGGTGGGGCTCCCTCATCGACATCGAAGCCAGGTGAAAGCGGAACCGCCAAACAGAAGAGCGGGGGACCGAAAGAGATCCCCCCCCAGCAAAGCGACGGTACAGAGAGAGACGGTCGGCGTTTAGAATTCTGGAGAAACTGGCTGCGACCCCTAAGGGGCAGCTTACAGTTGCGCGGAAGGAATCTGTAGCATGGGCTAAGAAAACTGTCGGCTGCAATAGCTCGGAGAGGGTCCTTGTGTCTAAAAGACAGAGGTCCCAGGATGAGCTTGAAGCAGAAGACAGTAAGCGGGCCAAAGTGCAAGCAGACATGACGTCGGGTGCTCCTAAGGAGCAGAAACTGAAATTATTCAGTGAAATCCTAAAGGAGCACGTGCTGGTGCTAGCCGTCATTGACAAAGGTCAGGAAGATGGGAGCATCACATCGGAAAAGTGGAGGGTAGTGTATAATGCACTAAACTCCATTTTCTTGAGGATCCTGAGAGAAAATCCGGGATCCCCTCCGTCCTGCAGAGATGCGGAATGGCACCAAGGGAACGTTAAGCTAACTGCGTGCTCGGACCAGAGATCGGTCGATCTCTATAAAAGGGCAGTGGCCGAGATAGGCGAGGTGTGGCCGGGCACGAGGCTTGAAGCAGTCAGCAGAGGGGAAATCCCGAGCAGGCCGAGGGCACGCGTCTGGTTACCAACTGAGCCGGATAAGCCAGAGGAGATCATTGAAATTATCCGGGCCAGTAATAACGATCTTCCAACGGAAGGATGGAGGATTGTGAAGCAGGAGGCGGCCAAGGGGGCTTTAGATTGGCAATCATACTGATCAATAAGGAATCCTTGGCTTCCCTTGCTAGATCTAAGGGAGTGATCAACTTCGGTTTCGGGTCGATCACTCTTAAAGTTTATAAGAAAGACGAGGTCGATAAGGGCGCGGAAGACCACCCTGGAGGCGACGGCAAACGGACCGGCAGGAAACGGCAAGCGAGCTGAGGACGACCATGGTAGCCGTTTCGATATTTCGGACGACGAGAAGTTGGGGATGGGAGGCAGCCTCCTCTCTCTGAAGTCCGATGGGGCAACCCGTCGAACACACGACAAGAGGGGGTTGGCGACCAAACCAATGAGCCAGATGACACTATCCTGATGCAGGGAGTGCATGAAGTGGTGAGTAAGGTAGATTACAATGGTTAGCATTGTACAAATAAACCTACACCACTCGAAGGCTGCCTCGGCAGCTCTCGTGCTCAGACTGACTAAGTCAGATGAGGACTTGGTGTTAATCCAAAAACCTTGAATTAACAATAACAGGATCTGTGGCCTCAGAATGAAAGGGTATAAATTATTATACTCAAGCAACTCTGAAAAGATCAGATCGTGTATCTTAGCGAAAAATAATTTGAATATTTTTCTTCTTCCACAATTTAGTAGCGGGGACGTTACAGCGGTGAGCGCTGAGGTAGGCTGTGAAAAACTATGGCTAGCCTCAGCCTATATGGATCGTGAGAAGGAGATCCGGAGGGAGCCGAAGTCTTCTGTGAGAAGCTCAATGTTAATATTTCTGTTCGTCTCCCTGACTACTGCAGCGTGTACCAGGCTGAAGTGGTGGCGATAGGGGAAGTCGAGACATGGTTGAAGCATAACGTGGTATCTGTTAGGGATATCGCAATTTATGTGGACAGTCAAGCTGCACTCAGGTCACTAGAGGCGGTTTGTCTGAAGTCACGGGTGGCGCTGGATTGCCGATCATCATCCCAGATAATCTGGGTCTCTGGTCACTCGGACGTCACGGGAAACTGCAGGGCAGACGAACTAGCTAGGTACGGTACGACTCTCCAGATGCAACCGGAAAGGGCAGGTCTGGGGAGGTCGATAGCAGCGCTCAAATTGACACTCAATAAAAAGGCAATCGTCTTGACAGATGAGAGGTAGACCAACACTCTCACGTGCAGGGTAGCAAAACAGGTTTGGCCAAAACTGGACCTGAGGCGCTCCAAGGCACTTGTATCCCTGGGAAAACGAGATTTAGGATTGGTCGTAGGGATACTGACAGGACACTGCCTTTTTGGGGAACATGCGAGAAGGCTGGGTCTAGAGACGAATGACTTTTGTAGAAGTTGTATGGACGAAGAGGTGGAAGAGACGTTAGTTCACTTCCTATGCTCGTGTCCAGCACTATCATACAAAAGACGTAAGTACTTGGGTTTGTACAACATGGACAGCCTTTGTGAATTTGCGGACTTTGGGGTGCGAGATATTTTACGCTACATCAGTAGCTCTGGTTGGTTTCAGCGGGAGTAAGAGGAGATTGGATCCTGTGGTATCACAATGAGCCATTATTGGCCTAAGTGTGCGATAGCAGCCACTCTAACCTAACCTAACCTAACCTACGGTAGTGGACCTCGCCCGTTTTGTAACCAATTATAATTAGATTTCCCATGTTGGATGAAAATAAGATAAGATACTTAAACGTCGATTCTGATGAATACCCAATTTAAATGATTTTTAAAAAAAAAATTGGATCCCAGGTGACTGGGATGGAACTTGGTTATTTCTTCACTGATTATGATGGGATTGCGTAAGTGGTATGCAAATGGGAATCTTAAACAAATTTTGTCAGAATTTCAATTGAATTGCGACAAATTATACATATATTCTCAAAGTATGCTTATAGCTCTATTCAGGATTTCCATTCACTCCATTTAGGATATAAAAAAACTACGATGAGCTATGCTTAGCTGTGGGTTAAACGAAATAACATTCGTTCATAAGTGGGTGGTGGTGTGTCGTTGTTGGGAAGTGTTTAAAAATAATTTCGCCATATTTTGAGAACGGTTTTATTATGGATTGGTGTTTCTCTAGAGACGTTGCGAATTACGCTGCTACGTGGGTGGTAGCCTGAGGCTATTTTATGATACAACGATATCGATCTCTAATGATCACCTTTTCGATGTTAGGTAAAGTGCTAGGTTAAGTGCTTGTTGCACCATTTACACTTTTTTCACCTGCACAATAATGGGTTGGAAAATTTCCTCGCGGTCATGCAGTCTTGGTGAAATTATTTGATATTTTTATATAGGTGTCGCTGAACGTATCCAAATTTACCCGAAAAAATTTTCTAGTTTCTTCATCCTACCAATTCATGTTTGCTTCTAGTGGATTCCGTCCTAAAATAGACACCAATGCATCTGTTAAATCGGTTTAACTAATCTTACACTGATCCTAGACGGACTTAAGAAATGAAAGACCTTTGGTAATCTCATGGAATGCGAGAAAACTGTTTAATTGCTCAGAAATCTATGAGAAAGGAGTCCTTTATTCCAATAATGATTCACCCTTTACCCCATGGGCTATTTGTTATGATATTAATACAAAGTAATTTGGAATATATAGTATTGGCTATCGGCTTAAGCAGCTTAACTCTCTGATCGCCAATAAGTGATTTTACTGGGATGTAAAGAGGAAGGTCAGCAAACGTTTCGTTGACATCGGATGTCTGTATAACGAATTAAAATCGAATTTTTGTGTGAACGAATTTAAATAATAATAATTTCGGGCAGCGCTCAATTCCTCAAAATATGCATTTGTTTGGGCAATAACATCTCCATTTGAGTTAAATATTGAATCAGCTAGCCATCCTTTTAAGCTTGGGAACATAAAATAATCCTAGTATGCAGAAACTGGAGAAAACAGGGAATCGGAATCAATTCATAGCCCAATTCAGTCAATTTGATATTGCATTGTCTTGTGTGGTCGTTTGGCCTTGCTTGCAATCAATCCAATAATTCACTGTACTATTACGCAGTGCGGTTGTTTTCCATGTTGTTTCCGCCTTGCTGCACCTATTGTTTTGATTGTTCCTTGGTCTCTAGTGTGTAGTTATGTATTATATAACTTTCATCAACAACACAAAAACTACTTGCGATTATGCTTGAACATGTCCAAATTGTGTTGAGAGACATCATCTATTTCTAACTTTTGCTTTTCATGCACACTTTCCGTTGAGATGTTTACTATCTTAGCAAACGTAGAACGTTTTTCACTATTTCAGATGGTCTACCTAAATGATGGTCGTCATTTGTGCTCGAAAGAACTTTTGCACGGATCGTTTGACTGTTGTATCCGATGCAGCGGATGTGCATCTCATCACTAAGATACGAGCGCAAATACTCTCAAAAACCAAAAAGACTCTCGGACGCCAAATACTTGACAGATTGTTATGAAACTTCCGATTTTGTATTTTTAAGTTTGCCACTTATAAAAAATGATAAAGACATAATATTATTGGCGGCATCTAGTAATCAGGACCAGCACCTTTCAAAGAAAGTACGAAGTAGTATCTCGCTTTTATATTTATTTTATTTCGTAACACGGTTCAATTTTTACATGAAATGGTTGTTATCACAAACGATAAAATAATTTTTTCGATTCAAATAATTTTCAACACAAATTACGTACGTTACAGTATTTTTATAAAACGAAAGAGAACTAACTTAATTCTTCACTATAAAATGAAGTTGGTTTAGCATCGCCGCCAACAGAGTCATCTTACCGGAGAAACTAAAATTAAATTCAAGTTTAATTTTACAAAACTCTTAACATTTCGGGGCGTGGAGGATGAAATTTCAATCCAAGTCGAAACCTTGCTGTGTTCGCTTTAACCGTCTCAGTTAATGAATATGCTTGGAAAATTTAAGCCAAGGTTACAATTGCACAGCCAAGAAGCTTTGGTACGTGTTACAAAACAAATTCAATATTAAACGGGCTCGAAAGAAGTTGGATAGTAGCTCTGGATCTAAGGAGCATCTGCATTAAAATTGAGCAAAATATAATCCAAAAAATTGACGAGGAAATAAAGCAAAAATTTCCGTCGCTTCCACTAATTTACTGGGTTTTTACAACAAAATGAAGGAATACTCGTATTTAGCATTGAAGGCGGGAACAAAACCATATTTCTCAATAAACATGTATTATTGAATATAAGCTCAAAATATTTTAATTATTAGGAGTAATTAGTCCAATCGATTACTTGAATTTCGCCGCACCTCTGGTAGCCTAAAAAAATACGGACGTATATGAAAGAAATTTTCTCGAAGTTGAGTCAATACTGATTGTTCAGCAAAATCGTCTTATCCCACGCCTGTTTGCAGGTGGAGGTGGATAACGAATCAAAAAATTCATGATGATCAACAAACACTCAATTGAAGATGAATTTATTTGACTCTGTAGTAAAAGTTTCTGCAGAAAAATTTGCTGGAGAATATAAATCGAAGAGAGAGAGAGAGAGCAAAAACAACCAATCAAATTAGCTAAATTGGGTATATTTTTGTAAGCAAATCTCTCCATTTCATTTTGTAAATCTTATTGCCCCTTCGGAATAAAAATTATTTATCTTGCAGCAAATTTTTCTACAGAGTCAAATAAATTCACCTTGAGCCGTATTTCGAATAAACTACCTGTTCGGGTGTTTTCCAAAAGTTAATCGACAAAATGATGAGTGGGGCGAAAAATACTTTTAATTTCATCGACGATTTTATTGTTGTAGGAAGTGAAAAGAGACCATCACGATAATCTTTCGAGGCGTTTAAGCGCATCCGGGAGTACGGATTTCGGCTTAAGCTCGATAAAAGTTCGTTTGGGGAGAAACAATTGGTTACTTTTGGGCAGAAACAGTTGGGCCACGGCCATGAAGATCTTCATGGGGTATTAAAAGTATACTGGTGTGATGACGTACGGTTTGAGTGGCCACCGGCGCACCAATAAATTTTTAAGAATCTTAAAAAAGTGTTTAACTTGGCGTTATACAGGCAGCGATTTGTTTGCGCACGCAAATCGTCCCGTGCCGATTATAAGAAACCGAATGAAGAAATTGTCATTGGGAGTTAAGGGAACGTAAATTTCATCGACTGGTGTTTCGCAATCAAATAAAGCAAAACAGCTACCACTATGTGTAAAATATTGATAAAGGTTTCCACTTTCTTTGAGATCGGTTGGCCGCTATCGCAGGGGCAGATACAGGAAAAAGAGGTTGCAAAATGTTTCATTCGATGAGGAGAACTAAACTAATTAACATCCCAGGCTGTTTTATGGTGATGGTGAGCTAAACCAAGGCCACTCAGAAGTCGCTTGCATGAAACTGTTGGTACGATGCAAGGTCTATTGGAAAAAACCAAGTGCACGTTGCAGTCATGGCCAATGCCAAGAGGTTCATGGTCAAGAGAGCACATCGGTTTTGCAGGACCCGTAAATGGTTTTTCTTACCTGGTTGTCATTGTTGTGTTTGCAAGTCAGAGACCCTGCGACACCATCAGAAGGATTTGAATTGTCGTGCAGTGAAAATGTCGTCGACCATATCAGAATAGCATCGTTTCATGCTCAGTCGAATTATCAAGCTGAAAAATGCGACAACCTGATGACGGCTGGATTCAAGAAGTTAGAAGGTGAAGGCAATGCTGATGAAATTGTACGCTGTATGAGCTATTTTGATTTACCTTTTGTTAAACGATATACCGTAACTACATATCACAGGGTTCGAGATAATGCCGGATGAGCTCCGTAGCGCTCTGATGGATAATTTATTTGCCTGAGTTACAGACAAGACGGCGAGCTTTGATATTCCTCTAGTTGTAACACCGTTCGTACGAATTTTGAATTGTTGAACTTCAGTTGCGGTTAGATATTTCAAATCATTCAGTCATTTAGCGCACTTATGGATAACTCATCACTTATCACTCTCTACGTGAAAACAGGGTAAATCATATAACTAAACAAATAACAAACAATTTGAATGGGGAATTTAAAGATGTCCGGTTTTAACGGAAAATGATTCCAAACTATTTTGAAATTTTTGACTTTATTAGGATTATTCAGTGTGTTTGTCAATACTCTGTAGTCGTTTGTAGACACCGATTTCATTAAAGCTTGGATATTCGTAAACTTTGTAATGCCTGCCACATTAATTGGCGGTGGCACATTTGTCTTCATTGCAACCTTCCGTTGTCTTACTTGCTGGTGTTGTTAGGTGCAGGCAGTGGTTCGGTGGCTTCATTAACTTTTACTTGCGAATGATCCCCAAATACTGGTGAATATTGTGCTCTTCGTCTTTCCCTAGGTCTTTTCGTTTGTTTGTGCATCCAATCAGTTTTTCTTGCAAGTTCCTCGTCATCTGTATGGAGCTCAGCATTAGTAAAGATAATTGTGCTGCTTTCATTATAACTAGTAAGATTAGTTTCTAAAACTTGTATCAGTCTGGTCATCTTCAGCTCCTTATTTTTCTAACTTAGCGATTTCATTGCTAAATTGTGATGTCATTATTTCTATTTCACTAAGCACTAAGATTATGATTTCATTAAAGCTTGGATATTCGTAAATTATATTTGTTGTGAATTCATTGCTAAGCAGCGAAATTGGTAATGGGGCTGGTACATTGACGTTCTAGACCGATGCCTCTTACCCCCACAAATACAGAATATGTGCTATATAGACAATTACAAAGAGAAAAAATACACTTACATGCTGTATCAGCATTTTTATAATTTACACCAAAATAATTTTAAGCCATAAAAGCACCTTTAAATGTTTGTATGATAATTTTCTGTTACCAACTGAATTGGTAACAGCAATCCTCTCGATTTTGATAATCTTTTCTGTTGTCTAAAGCTCTCAGACTATGAGATTTGCGTAGGATATGTTGCGACACTAATCCACCAGCACCAAATGCATCCCGAGAAAGTCACTGCTTGTCACTGTAATTGTCACGGTGTAGTTCTAGATAAAAATTCAGATGAACCCTGGGCGTTACCTAGAATATTATGAACATTCAAAAATATTTAAAATTTTTGCGGTACCACATAAACTTTACGCGGAAATTCCGCATTCATTTTCATTGATGGGGCGTATCTTTCAATAAACAAATTCATTGGCATGATGCCATTTGACCATCATTTAAATAGTAAAGGATTAGTTTGATTGCAGTAAATCTTAATACATAATCAAATATTCAAATTCTTAAAGAATAGAATTACCGATACAGTATACCTAAACAGTTATAAACACAACCAAACATTTTCATTTCGTTGTGGTTGAATTGCAATTGGTGGCGAGATGTCTTTCTTACCCTAATAAACCTCGGAAAGAAGTTCATACTAGAATAAGAAAAATGATTTTCTTTACACCGCACCCGCACTATAAAAGTCAAATGGATTGATGGGAATGGATTAAGATTTTTATTTTCAAAGACCGAATCCGAAATGAAAAACGAACGCAAGAAAATAAAACTAAATCTCGAGGAATTTTATGATTAATTTTCTTTTTCGTTTGCGTTTTCTTCCCCATTTCATCTCTCTACTATTTTTATATTTCAGTAAGTCTGAAGTATTATTATTGTAGTTTAGCAACAACGTAGCACAGCGCACGAATATATGACAATATTTTAAGAGATGATCTTATAATAATTATAACTTAAGATCTCATGATACATAATAAATTCTAAACAAATAATAAATTGTTGTTGTTGTTCTTTTTTTGTGATTGATATTCAAGGTCACGACGACGGCAGATTTAGTATTTTATCAAGTTCATTAGACGCGGGTATTAGAACGCGGATGAGATCATACATACGCTACGCTGCTTTACTAAAGTTGTTAATATTTTTGCAAAATAATATTTTGTTTGAAATGTGTGTACGCGAGGGGGCAAGCATTTTTTTCCAAAACGAGGTCAAATTAATAAAATTTACTCTGTTCTATGGTCTAGACTGCTTTATTAGGCTCGATAATTAGTATCACGCTCATTGCAATCGCATCTAGGATAAACAACCAGAAATGGCACAATATAAAAATATTGTATTGACGCTTCGTGAACTGTTTACTAATTAAATTTATTTTAATTAAGGAAATTACGTTTTTAAAAAATGATTAAAATTATTATATCATTGGGCACAACAACGGCCATTCGCGTAATACACAATTCGTTGCTTATCTTATAACACAAATGGACCGTGAGTTCTCGACTTCTCGTGGCCTGGAACATTGCCAAAATTGGCATTGTTTATTGCTTGGTTTCATCCCAACTAAATTTAATTACAACACGATTTCAAAATAGCGTTTTCTTTGTATTCCGACAATATGTAACGAGGGGCTAATGGGGTTATATTTTATATACTAACGTAGCTTGCTGCGGTAGATTTCCCGGCAAATAGTGGAGGCGAATTGATCATTGACATCGGTAAGAATACAACGTTATCTAACTACACGTTAATCTAACGTTAACGATCGTTAAATTCGCAAATAAAAAACAAATTTAAATTATTTAGTAAAGTGTCTGAACGACTATAAATTTATTAATTTCTCTTTAATTAAAACAGTTAAACCCTTATGACCACCGATTTACTTGCGTAATCGGTCTCTGTAAATGAGGAAAATAAGTTTGCATTGACCGCAAGGTTAATTTTTACAATGTAAACAAACGGTGTACAAAACCGTTTCGATCCATCGCTCTTATTTTCAAGTTTCGGGCTCCTTTTATATATAGCTCTCGTCCGACGTTGTCACGCCAGCGCAGAAATGACACGAAATATGATAATAATTGATCTAAAGCGTCTAATTTTTAAACATCTATGACAAAAAGATGAGAAGATAAGCCGGTACTTGGAGATTGGCATAGCATTGGCCAATTTTATATAAAACTAGTTGACTGTGGTCGCTACGCGTGTCCAATCTACAGTATTTGTAGAAAAAAAAGAATTATTCAGACAAATAGCCACAACAAATATTCATTACAGTAAACCCTCGATTTACCGAACCTCGATTTAAAGGACGCTCGATTTAACGAATAATTTTTTTATTTTCCATTTTTCGGTTATCGATAATGATGGGATTGGGTATGTTGGATTTTTAAACGATTTTGGGAAGAAATTCTGGAATATGGCCATCTGGAACGGAACTCGTTTTTGTGGAGCAAGCGGCTCGTTATGCTAACATGTTTCTAGTAAGGCTGGATGCCTTAGCATCTATCACCAGTACGTAACCCACTCATGGGACTAGTGAGTTGAACGGCAGATCAACTACTTACTCGCACAAAAAATTACGTTATGAACCCTATACAAAGTGTACGGATAAATTTATATTATTCTTATCGGAACAAGGAATATGATGTCTTCTAAGACCAAGGGATCTTCAGAACCTTTAGAACCGAGCGAAAATTTACACTTTTGAGGTACTTGCAATGCAAGAGCGCATAATCCATATTTCCATATTTTAGAACTTTTTCAAAAAATTATTTGATAATCTCATTTCATCCACAATGTCCAATTTCTGTCCTAGAAAGTCATATTCCTGAACTTCCAAAAATCTTTTAAGAGTCCCATTTCCATCTAACATACCCAATTTCAACATAATCGGTTAAGAAATTAAAGAGTTCCGTCCCAGATTACCAAATTCCAGAACTTCTTTCAAACACTGTTTATGAATCTCATTTCCATCCAACAAACAAAATCCCTTCATAATCGGTTAAAAGATAAACGAGTTCTGTCCTAGGTGGCCTTATTCCAGAACAAGTAAAAAATCTGTAGTCATTTAATCGACGAAACATTCGGATATAACGGACATTCAGATTTAACGGACTTCCCAATTAGTCCGTTAAATCGAGGTTTTTCTGTATTCAGAAAACTTAAGAATTTATTTGAGTCGCTTTTAGTCAGTTTCATGCATTTCCCGAACTAGACATCCGAATTAGATATTTTAAGACAATGTGGTGGAAATCCTGAAGGATTTAGATTGTTCAAAAACTGAATATTATGAAGTCACCAAGTACTTTTTTAAAATTTTAGGCCGATTTTTCAGGCACTTTGACGTCGCCTAAATTTAATAATTGACTTGAAAAGTTATAGCCAAAATTATAGTCTTTAGTGTAACAGTTTGATTTGAACAGTACAGAAGTGAGGATTTTAAGCACGCTTAAATAATGCCTGCTTGCGATCCTTTGGGGACTACAGGCAATATTTGGCGAAAATCTCGAACGAACACCAATATGACACCACTCATTACGAATTGCGCATACTGTTTTTAGTGGAAAAGAAACATTTAGAGGCTGAATAGTGTAGCTGCTATTCCAGGTGAAGCAACTGCATCTAATTTTAGTCAAAATTAAATTGATCAAGAATGTTTTCCCTGCTCCACCAGGAGAGTCGATGAACAATATTTTGCCTTTGTTATTTCCCACGCTATTTATTATTTTAATACAGGTCTCAGTGTAGCTTCTTAAGGATTAATTGATTCACCCACCCGATTCGGCGAAGAAAAATCAAAATCTGCCAGGGGTTTCCCACTTAGCTCAAATAATAAATTTCCAATTTTTAGCAAGCCTTCCTTTAAAACACTGTCTGAGCAAAACAGTAATATCATTACTTTGTTGCCGCTACCTATGACGTATGTCTTCTCGAAAAGCTTGCCATAATTTAAAAGGATCAGACGTTTGGCAAAATGACAAAATATTCACGAATAATTTTCTTAATTTTAAAGGTGATTTGAAACGAATGTTAAAATATTCGGATTGGCATAGGATGGATGCTGTACATTCTGCCAAGTGCGGAGTCTTTTTTAATGACGGGATGTCTTTCGATGTGTTGTCCATGTTACCTTCGTTCCAAGGATTTCGTGAAATTATCATTTCTGCATAATTCGAAAAATGCTTAAGTGTTGCGTGGATTTTTGAATCTTTCTTGGAGATTGTCTGCAGTAAAATACACCCTCTGTCCGTCTTCTAAATGGGTTGTCAAATGGACAACCGATCTTTGATGGATGTGAAATCTAAGAGTCGCCAAATAGCCTCTGAACCACTAATATATCGGTCGTTCAAATAATTTTCGATCTCGATAAGCAGTCGTAAATGTGTTGCAAGCCATAATTGGCCGCCCTTAAATTGCAATTGGCGAGACCAGTTGGCCACGTGCGCGTTGCGGTCACGCCTTTTGTCGACCCCCTTCTATAACTTTAGTTATCAGGGATGCTGCATCGAAAAATTGTAACGACCCCGTCTGCCAAACTTTATGGATTGCAGCGTTTAAGCCAAAACAATTTGACTTTAGACCACGTAAGGCCATCGGTGTGGGTGCGACGTCAATCCGCCAATATAACAGTTTAACTCAAAACACTACTTTAGTTTTATTCACAACAAATTAGCACCGCCAAAATGCACCAGAAATTTTCTATACATTTTGTATATTTTTCTAATGTTATATACACAATTTTCATGTCATATACTCAGACGTGCTCATATTTGCAGATGATGTGAAAATTTTTCGTACTATTAATGGATTGTTAGATACGGAGAAACTTCAAGAAGACTTAGATAGATTAAGTGAGTGGTGTGATCGGAACTCACTATACTTAAATATTAAGAAATGCAAAATCATGTCTTTCCATCGTAAACGAAATCCAATAATTACTTCATACAAAGTCAACAACGAAGTACTGCAAAGAGTCAATGAGGTTATAGACTTAGGTGTTACATTTGTCGAAAACGCCAGTTTCAATAGGCATATTGAAAATTGTATTGCGAAAGCGAATGCCATGTTCGGATTTGTTAAAAGATGGACAGGTGAATTTAAGGATATCCAAACCTTATGTTCACTCTATTTCGCTTATGTTCGATCTCAACTGGAATACGCTGTAACGGTCTGGAATCCATACTATGCTGTACTCATAAAAAGAATTGAAAGCATTCAAAAGAAGTTCCTGATTTTTTTGTTAAAGAAAAGTGACTGGGATTACGACCACAACTTACCATTCCATGAAAATGTGGCTCGCTTACCTCCATACACAACAAGATGCACAGATTACAAAATATGCACGCTTGAAAATAGACGACTTCTCTTGGGAGCAGCTTTTATTGGTAACGTTTTGCTTGGTCACGTAGATTCAGCTTACATCTTGGAAAACATATCAATTCACGTGCCTTCAGAACATTTAGAAACCATAAATTTTTAGCACTTGAACACCATTCCACCAACTATGGAGAAAACAACCCAATTAATAGGATGTCTAAATCTTTCAACTTAATTGACGATGTATTTGACTTCAACTTATCAAAGGACAACTTTAAAAATATCCTTAAAGACTTTTTTCTAAATTTTTAATTGTTTAAACCAAAATTTGGTTTATATTTTTTTTTTTTTATTCTGTTTTAAAGTTTTTTGTTGTTTTAATATAATTTTAACTATAACTGTAAATAATCTGAAATCATACATGTATATTACAAAATAGATTTCTTTAAATAAATAAATAAATAAATAAGAACTAAAAAAAAATAACTGAAGTTTTATTTTAATTTTAATTAGGTAAATCAAAAGTGATTGAAAATCAAAATCCAACATTTGTGATTCAAGAAAATCAACTCTCAATTGTCTTCACACTGCACATCAAGGCACACGCCAAAATGAAAAACGTACCACAAAATATTCTTCTATATCTTCACAGGTCGCATACACACACAAGCTGTACACATTGGTCTCGCTGTACCATCCATCCGACGCTTACGCGTTACAATATGGGTGAGTAAAACGTGAAACAGAAATTAAGGATCATTCACTGATCTGATTCACTGTATCTCTCAAGTGAAGAGAATTTTCAACTGCATTAAAGCTGTCATTTTTCGCCATCACCTCTATCTCCAAAATAATGTTTAAGTATGTATATGAATATGGCCCATTCAATTTACGTATGAACCACGAGTGTCGTAAACATTCGTACCAACTTAAAAATATAAATATTTGGCCCTACAAACCAACATTACAGGTAGTGTATCTTGCGAACATTTTTTTGACGATTAAAAATTATTCGAAGATTTTATATTCGGAGATTAAATTTTTAAATACGAATAGTTGGTGTTTTTGTAAATCAAAATTATTTTCTTAGGCTACATGTGGCCGAATATCATTTTTGATGAAAAGTCGATTTTAGTGAATTCTTGTTTTCCGAGAATTACAGTTTTCGGTAAATTGTTGTTTTCGACGTATTATCTATTTCCGTACATGACAAAAAGCATTTTTGTGTATTCCTTGTCGTTTTCAGTGAATTGTTGCTTTTTGGTGATTTATCGATGTCAGTTAATTGATATTTAGGTGATCGGCTTTTCGGTTAAATGCCATTTTCAGTGAATTACTTTCTGGAAAATCGACGTTTTCTCGTCTTTTATCCTTGCTCGCCTTCATGCAATTGCTACCATTTTTCCACAAAAACCTCGAATCTTCATGATGTTTGTGTTTCTGAACCGGCACACTGCTTCCACTAATTGTGAAATATCGGTCTTCGGCACGATGTTTCATTTATTGATACTTTATTATACAAATCCCATTATTTGTTTATATATAGCAACCTTTCCAGAGGCCCATAACTTTATTAACGTACATCAATATCCAAGATCCATAATCCATAAATCTAACATAAATAAAATTTCTTTAGCACCCGATGAAATCATTTTCGCACATTCATTTCCTTATATGAGTCTAAGACAGATTTTCCAACTTGTCGTAAAGCGAACATAAAACCAAATTTATGTATTCATAATGCTTGACATAACTCCAATATTTTATTTTATAAATTTAATCGTTTTTTTAATAATATAATTAAATTTTATACATATCGATGTTAGAGAAATTTAGAAAAATTGGCATTTTTGTGTGGGAGTAATTTCAAAATTCATATTCTGTGCCTATCTATCGAGCGATGACAATATACGTCATGTTTATCGGTATATGAGGCATTTGCAAGAAGAACAAAACAAATTGATGTACTGATATAAAAGTAGAAGCAACAGATATTCTCACCACACCACATACATACAAATGGTGATGTTACATACCAGATATAATGATAAGGATAAGCGACCAACTCTAAAAAGAGGAGAAGAACGGAAAATACAAAAAAAAATATTTTAATTTTCTCACGAACTTTTTCTAATCGGAATTTTCCTTACTACTTCTACTTCTTCCTCTTCTTTACCATTTTACTGAACAACTTTCTTGCTAAGACTTTTATTTTTGTTGTACGAAGGAAAGGAATTTTTTTTTTTCCCTATAAAATGGTTTTTAATATAATGATGATGGAAATGGTGTTGATTCAGGGTGGCGAGGCGATGGTGCGAGGTGATGATGGTGACGATGATGATTATGTGTTCTATGAAGAATGAGTGATGGCAATAAAATAAAAAGATAAATTGGGCGAGGAAATAAGAAGTTGAATTATTTTTTTGCTTTCTTACGCTATTATAGATGTAATTTGTATTCTTACGAGAATAATGTAGAATGGAAGTTAAGTAGAGTACTCTAGCTATCTAGGGATAACTATTTATGTTCGATTGTGCGAGATTTGTATCAATGCCCGCTCCATTTAAGCGGATACCACGAATAGTTAGGTACTAAGCAAATAACTAGACCTTACATAACAAAACAACGAAAAATACCAGACAAATCAGAAACATGCCCCTGAACACCGGTTGACGAATTTGCTGGTATTCGAAGGGACGACCAATTTCAAATCCAACCAAATGTCCAAAATTTCGAAACTGAAACAAATTACTATGTACCATTCCAAGTATCAGAGAAAACCGGGCGGGATCGATAATGAACAGTTCGTGAATTAAAACTTTAAAAACTATCAAGCGACCGGATAAAAACCGAATTATTGAAATCTTAAAAAAACTACAAAAAAATAATATTCATATAGGGTCCCTCAGTTCGAGGAAGCAAAAATCACTGTTATTCTATCTGGAAATAGTTGTTAATTTAAAATGTATGCAAGTGTAGTAGCGGTTCGCAGGGTTTTCTAAGCATAATCAGTAGCCTCTAGCGGGTGAGGAAAAGTATAGAAAGAGACAGACAATGCGACAAAAACTTCAGCAACACCGCTAAGCAACCGTTGCTTGGATTAATACAATTTTGGATGGACACGTGGGAACAGCATACAAATTAATTGTAAAAATGGGAGAAAAAACGAGTACATCCCCCGCGGCATGCCAATATGCTTCATCCAGCAGCATGATCCCCAGCTCTGGGACCTAGCTAGAATTCAAATGGACCAATCATTGTTTAATCTGAAATCAAATTTATTGTGTAACGTTATGCTCGGTCTTTACTCGCAAAATTTTGTGATAACGCTAGAATGCCATGACAAAATATATTTGTATTGAATCTGATCATGCGCATTACACCCCGTGACAATGAAAACATTTATTAAAATTGCTTATGTCATGACAAAGACACTGTGACAAAATGAGTAAAAAAATTTTATTTTACTCTCAATTAAACAAAAAAGAGAACATAAAATGATTTCGCATACATTCTAGTGTTAATAGTTGTGAGTGTAAAAATTCAATTTTGTCATGACATTCTACCGTCGTCCGTCATGACAAAATTTTGCGAATGAAGACCGAGCTTTAGAAATAAGGCGGTGAAATACCTCAAAATCAATATGAAACGTCAGGTCGAGAAACAAAACTAAGCGGATCAATAGTTTTTTTTAAAAAGGAATTCAGTAACAAGAAACTCGATCACACCACACCCCACCCATTAGGATGGGATGGAGGAAAACTTTAACATTTTAAATCGGAACTCCAATTTTTATTGCAGATTCGGATTCTACGCATCAAAGTGTGAAATGTTTTTTTTTTTTTTTTTTTTGAGTTTTGATCAAATTATGGGTAAGAGGTAATTGTTAATACCACATAACATTAATAAATTAATTTTCCAACACAGGTAATTATAATCTTATTTTATATTTTATAGTTTATTAATATTTTAATTTACAATGTTTTATTATAATATTATTTTAAAACATGTCTTACGTGTGGCAGTGGCAGCTAAAATCTATTATTAAATTTTTATGCTGGAAACAGACGTGCGGAAAAACGCGTGAATTTAAATTAGAATACACTACTTTAAATGAAATGAAATACATGTATTCCGCATAGGCTGCGTTTTTCCGCAAGTTGTCTCTATTTCTAAAAAAAACGCACCGCAGCAGTGTTGACTACATAACAAAAAAAAAATAACATGAGTTAATATTAACATCACGTTGGCTTTTCAATGTTTTGACAGAAATTCCATAACAAATTTTATATTGTTTTTTGAAAACTCTAGCGAAAAATAAAAACGCAATGTCAGAAAAATACGCTCATGTAGTTAACTTGCGTTTCCGCATGCGTATTCGCATGCGTAAAATCCGCACGTCTGTTTCCAGCATTAATTCCTATACGGGTTTTGTTTTTCCAAGGGATTTCATGGCACCTCATTTTACCCATTCAATACAATAATTCTGGAAAAAACACTTAGTTTAGAAATTGCTATACTTTGATAAACACAAATCGTTACATAATTTCACTAGTAGAATAAATTTGCTGGTTGAACCGCCACTAAAGGTTCAATTACAATGACACCGCACCGCGGCTAATCGTACCGCATCTATCCGTCATTACGGATTGTCAAACACAATGTTTCCGCGCCGTTCCAGAAAAGTGACAATGCCTTGTTGTAGAAGTCGGGATAAAATTTTATTTTTTCATAAATTCTTCATAGTTGAAGTCCATTTCTTATATTTTTTTACTTTTAATATTTTGAAAATGATATACACGTACTAAATATAATACACTTTTGGTTGTCAAATGATTTCTGAGGTTATGTTATCCGAAAAAGTAGAAAGTTGAGCTATCGTTTCCGAACGCACCGCGCCGCTCCGTTCATTGTGATTGCTTTTCCGTTTTCTCATATAAATCCTACGTAATATTACATTTTCTACTTTAACAGAATAACGAAACGGAACGGTGCGGTTTCATTGTGATTGAACCTTAAACGTTTATTCATTAAGTTGTTTTAGGGTTTCCATACTTTGAAGAGATTTTGCCGCCCTGAGTTTTGACATAACTCTAAGACGCGCTCTGGCTGGTTGTTGATGAAACACTTTATTCGTCGGTTCATATGAATCCGATATTTGTTGTTCGCGACTTTAATGGGACCAAATATTGAATGAATAACCTTCCTTTCGAAGATAGATAACAATCTACAATCTTTAGAGGTCATGGTCATACCATTCAACGATGTCATAACTGACTCGAGGTATTTAAAGTTTTCGACGCTATCAAAGTTATGGTCACCAATTCCGTAATTTACTATGGAGATGCTATTTCAAAGGAATCTGGTACGAGACCATTCCATTTTACTAATAGCTGCGTCTACCTCCTCCACTGTGGGATATTCGACAAAGCTTTTTTCACCTGGACGAGCTATTATTCTAATGGGTGTAATTTAATGTATTGAGATTTTATTCTAATTCCTTAATTTAATTTGAATATTATCAATCTTGTCGAAGTATTTGTTATATATGGTGTATAATTTACAATTTAGTACATAATTGAGGACTAAATATTAGATTAGAGTTTAGCAAATAATTTAGACTGTGTGACTTATCCCATTTTTTTGGTTTAATTTTCCAACTAAAAAAATTAATAGTTAGTTTATATTAGTCGTTCATAGATGAAGCAAAACAAACCGTGTTTGACATTTAAATAAAACTTTCTAACTAAAATTATTGTCGGTTTATCAAACTTGACAATATGTTTAATCAGCTATTGACAAATCTGAACTAAATTATCAGTTTAGATGCAAATACCATACATATTTTGGTTTCAAAACATTAGAGACATCTATATGTAACTGTCATGAACTAACATTAAATTTAGTTAGTTGTCAATTTAGACAAACAATCGACGAACGGCACCCAGTATTAGACGAAAAACGGTATGAGGCACGCAGTATAAGTTAGTAGTGGTGACTTTAGACTTCTTTTCCAGAGAATGGCTGCAATCACCATGAAGAATGACTGCAATCACCTGTTAAATTGTTAAATGAATCATCGTTTAATGGTATGTGTGATGACTACTGATGTTTCCCGATTTTTATGAAATTCTATTTGTTCCTCGAGCTCGTTGGTGTCTATTGTTGTTAAAGATGCTGTGGTAGTAGAAATCACCCTTTCGGGTCCTTGATGTAGATGGCTTATGCTGCGTAAAAACGGCTCTAGCGTATTCATTCTGGCTGTTGCCCGGAATGACGGATTGGTCTTAGTTACTTCTCTCCGGGTGGAGGAAATTTGTAATGCTTCAT
Organism: Nephrotoma appendiculata; assembly: GCA_947310385.1. Lineage (NCBI taxonomy): Eukaryota > Metazoa > Arthropoda > Insecta > Diptera > Tipulidae > Nephrotoma > Nephrotoma appendiculata. Next base: position 32,579,686 of record OX371223.1, read on the forward strand.
CCTTAAAGATACATCCCGGGCTGATGGAGATCATTCTAGTACCTAGTAGATTAAGTGGCATGAGATGTGATTCACACATCAAGTCAAATGTAGCCTTTGTAGATTTTGATTTGGTGACATAAATCCATTGGTTTAATTCATGTAATGGCATCCAATGATTGGCAGGAGTAAGACCTCGAACTATGCAACTTTTTATTTCACAATGAGATACAGTTGAATACTTTGAGTAATTGGGTGAGACGTGACACACTTACAATCCCTCGGATATGGGTAAGCACTGATTACAAGTGTCTTTGTTGATTGGTGCATAACGTTCCCGGTGATGATCAACTAACAGGTATTCGGATGATGGTAGTATCAAAGTGTGAGGATTTCTTGTAGGTATGGGTACACACATATGAGTGCAAACAATTGGTAGAAAAGTATCTTCACCAACGGGATGCGAGCGCGTATAATGATGTTATTGCTGGTAATTCTGGATTCGGCTTTTAATATCTGATACAGCTTCATTAGATCCCCTTGCTTCCTGCCAGGCAAAGAAATTACTCTGGAAAGATGTTCCCTGATCTGATTAACTTCGTCTTGAAGGCGTAATGGGTTTAACAAAGATAGATAAAGATTCTGATTCATCTTTATATTGTTTTCCTGAAGATGTTTCAACTACAAACCCACTTGCTGCTGATGTTCTTCTAGTTTGTTCAGATGAGTTATGGTGTAATTATTATTTTGCTTAAATATACGTATGGTGGCATCTATAATGGACGTTTGATTCTTTGCCAACTGTAGGAGATGTTGCTCATTCTGCTCGATTAAGTCAAAATGCAGTTCGTAATGTTCCGCTTCTCGTTAAGACGTTAAGACAAGATGCCAAATGTGTCACATAAAAGGATCCCAATTGTGTATCCAACTCCTCGCTTGCGATGCCTCTTTGGTTGGTTTCAAGTGGTTTGTTTTCTTCTTTGATATTGTCAAACTGTAGTTGGGGTTGTTGGACAAAGATATCACAATGTATCGATTGCATGATGTTACATGCTCTTGAAAACCTGAAGGCTCTTCCCTGCCTTTGCGACTTCATCCCAGTAATTCATCAAGTTATATCGAATGGGTGACTTTTAACAAGTACATTGGTACGCTGCATGCTCTTCTTCTTGAAGTTCGGTTGTTTTCATCTTCATTTGATGGGCTCTCACTTTTATCTTCTAGGCTTGGCAGAGGACACAATTTTGCAGTAGGATGTTTAACTCTCTTTTGAGAGTACAAACCGTATTCTCTTTCGAGAACATCTTTACCAGGGTGAATTCCTTGATTCAACCCCTTGCCCACATCAAGTGGGCATTAAGTTAGTTATCTTCTTTTATCAGTACTAAGTCACCCATACAGTTATGTTTGGGTTTTTGATCTTCCACTTGGTGCGGTGTTGAAGGTGGGATAAATACTCTTGGTGCCATTTCTTCCAGAACTGTTGGTGTTTTTGATTTACTTGATTTACCTTGATTTAACTCTTGATTTATCTAATACATCATTCTCCGGGGGTGCCAGTAAAGCCTCACCAGTTAAAAAATGTCCGGAAGTTAGAAGATCCATATTATCTGCATCGTTGGATATAGGACACAGGAGACGTGAATTGAAACATGCTCGGCTCATGCATAGCGTAGTGGATAATTCCTCATATGTAAACGTTGGATTTCCAATGAATCGGCATAGATGATGAAGCAATGATTTCACTGCTGCCTCCCATAATCCTCCGAAATGTGGAGCACTTGGACGAATAAAGTGCCAGGTAATGTTCTGCGTTGAAAAGGGATCCTGGATAATCTTCTCCCACTGCCGTTGGTTTTTGATTAGAAGTTTGTTTGAATGCTGTCAAGAAGGTGTTTGCTCCTAAATCAGAGACCATTTCGAGATGAACTGCCTTTGTTGACAGGCATACAAAGACAGCAATGTATTCCTTGTAAGCCTTATTTCCTCTGCCTTTTGAGATTCGTATATTTATTGCGTAAATGGCCGCGATGGTGTCACACGACCTCTTAGTAGATTGCTCATGAATTGTTCCGTCCGTTTACTTTGAATTTGGAAACAGATAATGCATTTTTGAAAGTGTATACTCCTTAAGCTCCCGTTATTATCCAGAACGGTTTCTGGGTAAATGCTAACGTTAATGCATTGGTGTCATGCATGTGCCCATTTCATAATTATACTGGTAAGCTGTGATTTAACCAGTGTAGAATTAGCCAGTGTTCCTCTCCGAATGGAAGATCTGAATTTTTTGTCTGCCTCCTACCCTTATAAGGCTCTCGTGGTCTAAAAACGGATTCAGAGAAGCGGTGGTGCTCCTCTTCTTCTTAATTAACTGACCCCTTAATGTTGATATTTCGAATACAAATAAAACACCGTGGACTGCTCTTACGATTGTGGTTAATGCTGTCCATAGTTCTATTGCTCGTATTTCATCGGAAAACGTTGGTTTCTAACCGATATTAGATGTGAATCGGAGGAGATGAGCAGTGATTTGTAGGAGTTTTAAGAAATCTCATTTGTGGTCGATCAGCTTGATTATGGTGTTCTCAGATACCGCTTCCTTATTGAGTACGTGTAGAACAGTTTTAGGGCGCTTCAGATCGATACCCATTAACGCCTAAAACCAAACTACTTGTTAAAAATCGTTCAAACTTATATCAAAGAGAGATTATAATTTAAGAAAATAAATAAAACAAAAATTTGAAAGAAAAACTATGTATTTTCATGGAAAAATAGGCGTCCTTAAACGAGGACGTTAGGCAGATACGTGGTACTTTTCAAAACAACCTTTTTCCAAGCACATTGTTTTTTCACATTTCTTACATGACCATCTAGCCTTCTTATGACAAACACAACACTTTAATTGTTTGTCAAGCTTCTCTGGAAAGTGAAATCCTTCACTGACTTCTACGGAACTTCCAGATTTCTTCTTCTTGAAGCTTCTTGATGATGCAGCATCTTTCAAATAGCTACGTGCGATGTATCGGCGAAATTCAAGTTGATCCATTTTGACCACGGCTGTCATTTGATGTAACTTCCATGCATTTGTTATAGTCATGTCTACCATGTAAGTGAATAGAACCCACCACCATTTCTTTCCTCGTACGGCAATTCTGTATAATGATATACATTGATCATGAGTATCTACACCACCCATTCCACTATTGTATGATGAAAAAGCTAAAGGTTGAATACATTGATATTAGCCTATTCAGCTTTCGACCATCGTTTTACGTAACGTACTGGTTCAACAAAGTCGTAATTTGTGAGAACTGAGCATATGTTGTTATCCTTCCATTTTATACACAAAATTTCGTTGTTCAGCTCAAATCTATAGTCATACGTTCCTCTTTCTTTTTTCTTCATTTCCTTAGTCGGCATTAACGGGCACTGTTTTACTCGATTTTCTCGTACTGTTCTCGTAGCTCTAATCTTTTGTTTTTTCAAATAAATCATTAGTGAGTAGGTAGTAAAATAGTTGTCGAAAAAAACTATATGGTTTGAGGGATTCGGTACATGTGCCAATAAATCAATAACGACTCTTGCACCAACGGGTATTCCTTTCAGAGTTCTCGATTCGTCTGTTGGTTTTCCGCAATAAACATCAAAAGCGTAACAATATCCACTCGAACTACTTATGATCCAATTTTTATACCCAAATCTCACTGGCTTACCGCGGATAAATTGCTTGCACGGATTATGCCCAAAATACTTTACCATCGACTCGTCAATTGAAAGATCCTTGTGAAAAAATCCCCACTGGCAAAACTATTTAGTAAGCATATTTATTAGCGGTCTTACTTTGAACATCCGATCTTTTGAAGATCCAATTTCAGCATTGTTGGCCAAATGGAAATATTTTTTTATTTCAAGGTAACGATCCCTTGACATAGCTTTATAAATGCACGGAACTCCCAAATCATCGTCCAAAGACCAATACATTCGTTCTTGAGGAATTGTATGGTAACCTGTCATTAGCAGTATTCCAATAAAGCTTCGAATATCGTTGCTAGTGACAGTAAAATCGTGATTATTTTTCTGCCGAGCATATGTAATTGTTTGATCAATTATATTATTTACGATTTCATCAGTAAACAGCATTTCAAATAATTTACGCGGTGACAAATCTTTTATTTTGTTTTTCACAATGTCGAACTCACTGGTAAAACATAAATCGTTTGTTCCAAAAGGCACGTAAGTCGGATGTTTTCTCGTCCATTTAGGTTTTTTGAAATCAAAATATGCTGCTGCATCAGTGGTTTGCTCTTCTTCATCAAGATTCTGATTTTTCGATAAGAACACATCTTCTTCGGTGGTATATGTTACAGAAATTTCAACAGTACGTGGAATTTCGGTTGGAAATGCATTGGGGTCTTTTGTAATATCCTCATCAAAATCTTCGGTGTCTGTCAATTCGTCTAAGTTTGGTGGAATAATGCACATTTCCAAATTATCGTGGTCACCAAATTCATGAGTTGAAATATCCTCCAAGGCATCTTCCAATCTGGAATATTCTTTTGTCCCATAAAACAGCTTAGTATCCATTTCACTACAAAATTAAAAAGAATTACTGTTTCGCCTGACGTACTTGTTTGAGGACGGTAATATTTAAACCAGGATTATATATAGAAAAAGTGAAACTATTAAATTTTAAATTTTACTTACGGTAAATATAATATTTCTAAATTTATATTGAACCACAAAAACAATTACAACTTGCACAGTTTTAAAAAAATATTTATTAATTTATCTAAAAGTCACAATGGAAAAAATCGACTATTCATAACCGATGATAAAAGTATAATGACACACGTATACGGCAAACGAAGATGTTTAGGTTATTCCCCAATTTATATAAACAAATAATCGAGGAAAAAATAAATTTTAAAACATTACATTTTAAAGTGGCGTTCCCAAATGAGTACGGCCGTTGTTAATGGGCCGTTTACGAATATCGGAGTTGACTATGCAGGATCAATGCTGACGAGTTCTAAGAAAGGTATGTGTGTGTTTTGCGGCCAAGACCTTGCATATCGAACTTGTTATTGAATTATCAACAGACGCATCACTAAAGAGGTTCACAGATAGAAGTAGTTTCTAGAAGTGGGTAGAAGGCGATTTGATGAATTCTTCGTGGTAATTGCATTCAAAAGATAAAACGATGAGATATCTGCTTACCTAGCTACCACACAAATATAATGGCACACAATACCTCCATCAGCTCCTCACTTTGGTGACCTATGGGAAGGTGAAGTGAAGTTGGCGAGGAACTTCCAACACTCTTAATCCAAAGAGAAGCAATTTGCAATTCGAGACCACTAACACCACTTAATGACGATGTACGCATTTTAACAGCTGGTCCCAGGCTCTTTTATCCTTGAAGTACCGGATAAATTTCAAGATGAAGTCAAATTACTGCACCAGCTATCGTAAAATAAAGAGAAAATAACAAGAAAAATGAGTTTGGGCCGACGTCAGGAACACAAAAAATCGATATGAAATCTACATCGCCCATCCTACAACAAAATCGCCTACAACAAAATTTCATGTAGTTGATATGCCCCTGTGTTTAAAATAATCTATCTGTTATCCAATTAAAGTTCCTCCATTTCATAATTAGTTCCAGTCACCTTTCACCGCACTATCATTCCAAACCAGATAAATCAATTCGTATCTTTCGCCGTCTACGAAAAAACAGGAAAATTACTTAATCATTGATTAAACCATCATTTCAATTTAAGATAAACCAAAAAATTTAAAAAATAAAAACAATTTACGTCTTGCTAAATTAAATTAATTTCTTCTTGTTGCTTGCTCTCATAATTGATTTACAGTTTCAGTGGAAAATCTGGAAAATATAAAATCGCTACTTTATATATTTTATTACTGTGCTGTACACCACCCGACCCACCACGCAGATTATAAAAATAAAATTTAAATAAATGCACAATTTTGCAAAAAACACACATTTAATTTATAGATGTGCTGAATCAAACACAAAGATTACATTTGTATGGTGGATACATCATCCGAGACACAAAACGTGCTATAAACATGTTGAATGTGTTGCTCAATAGCAACGATTCAAACCAAATCGATTTTTTGTTTATTTTGCCTCTCCGCGCTACTTGTTGATTGATTGAAATCGGTATCACCACAAGTGGGTAGCAATAAAAATATTTTCGTTATCAAATTAAGTTTTAAAAAAAATCTAATTACTTGATAAAATGTGTAATAAATTATATAATTTATTAGTTTACGGTTAAATCACTCGTAATATAATTTATTGGGTAAATATAATTTGATTAGCGGTGTACTGTATCGGAATTCCGCGCAACTTTGACACAATTTTTAAATTTCCGAAAATATTTTTAGACTTTGCACATTAAAATGTGACATTGATTTGACTAAGTAAATATATGTACATACATACAACGTAAACATCACATTAGTAATGTAATAAGGAATGAGTCAGTAACAATTCAATAAAAAATTACGCGAGCGATAGGCAAATAATTCCGTGTATTGATCTATTCACGGTGGTTGGAAATTTGCGAAATCAATAAATACTCGCGCTTCGTTTAAAAATTCTTGATAAATGTACAAAGCGATTTTTAGAATAATTTCACGACCAATGTAAAGATGATATACACTATAAAATCGATTTCACACATGTCTGAGGTCATAAAATAGTTTTTGACGTGCCGCGTGTGGCTCTGTTTACATTCGGTTGTATATGCAAATATTCTGCTTGTCTTTGTCTTAATATGTACATTTTGGAGTGCGGAAACCACGAACGTGCTGATGCTTATCGCTAGACTTGTTTGGCTCGTAAAATGTTAAAACAATTGCTCCGCACACACTTGAGCACATTATTTATTTTGATTTTATGATTTAATTTTACGAGTTTACATAAATTGTGTACGTACTTTACTATCATGTACTTCTGGTGGTAAATACGTGAGAGGTAAAACGTTTAATAAATTTCGTTGAGTCAGACAGCAAAATGCATAAGCGAGCTGGACTACCTTGAAGTAAATTTTTGCTAAATTCCTCCTTCGCACAAATATTAATCCGGCTTATTTGAATTCAGCACATGCATCAAATTAAGATTCTGTCATTCATAAAAGGATAATGAAGCTGGATGAGAGTGAGTTTTAGTTAGTTGTTTGCCTAGTTCAAGCCAGAACTATCACAGTTCATGAATATTTTCTATTTACATGGTCATAGTGATTGGAATTTAGTTCTGTTTGAGTGAAGCAGAGATTTTTTTTCCATTGCTTCTGCGGAACTTCCAACTATGGCTACATTGATGAGTGTTTAGTCACATTTAATTGTGCTTTCTAGGTGGATTTCAATTTACGTATAAGAGGTGCGGTGATTAAATCATTGCGAACCGGGAGGTACTAGATTCGAATTCCGCCAGGGACAGGATGCGAAAATCAATTTTCTTTATCTGATTTTGATCGGTGATGTTAACTAATACAAATATGACCGTATGTTGGGGTGCAACATTCAGCGCTCTTTGAAAAAAATGACCGGATTGACATGAATCCGTCAACGTCCAGATGGTACTGTGCAATTGTGTAAGTTGGAGAGTGGGTGACGATTGAATGAAACATTAAGTATATTGAACTTAACATAACTTAAAATCAGAAGAGTCGCTAATCCAGTGATTAATGACTCAGTCAACCCACCGGATAGACGGGAAATAAAATACCACCAAGGGTGTATAGAGGCCCCCACCCAGCCATCGAGTTCCATCTATTGCAAGAAGAAGTCGACGTCTACCCAGACAGGCGGTGCTACATCGAGCATAACCATGACTGATCCCGATACTAGAGGAAGAAATAAGAAGGTAATACGGGGTGGTTACATAGACGAATGAGATACTGTCACACAGAACGACAGGAATGAGAAGAGCTCCCAGCGAGCGACTAGACAAGGACATCCGGGCCAGAATGAGCCGTCGCAGTGTAGATAACCCGGTCGGGCACAATCTAGAAGAACGAGTACTGGGACTTCAAGGCTTACTACGGACTAGATCCTGGAATTGAAAGTGAGCTATCACGATTTAGATTTAGAGTAGCTCAGACTACCCAACACACTGTGTACAATATTGATAGCTTGTCTCAACAACAGTGAGAACAATCCGAAGTTTGCCCAGCAGACATTGATTATGGTTAAAAAGCTGGAAAATGCCACAACACATGACCAAGGATAGAGATAATTCTATACACTGGGACAGGAAAAACGGCGGACGCAAAAGACACTGAAAGAATATGAAGATAATTCAAGCCCAGGATTCCACGACAGTCAGAAATCTCCAAAAAAGGAAAACCAAAGATGAAACCCTAGTAGTTAAAGCAGATGGGCAGACGTATGCTGAACGTCTTCAAAAAATTATAACTGAGGTCGACAATGATACATTAGAAGTGAAAGTGGTTGCTTTGAAAAAGTCCTAGAAGGACGATTTTTGAAAAAGCTACTGCAATGAAAGAGGTGATCCAGAAAAGGTTGCCGGAAATTAGTGAAACAGAGCGATGCATATATCGGTATCCAAGGTATTCTGGCATGAACAAAGCAACAGTCAGGCTACCGCAAGACCACAAGTAAATCAGTTAGTGAAGAAGGGTCAAACCCAAATAGAGTGGGTTTTCAGCCGAGTGCAGTCGCATCGTTGATCCTCACTATGCTAGATATGTTGGGAGAAAGAACACACTGCCAGAAACTGCAACGGCACTAGTACAGCAACTCACAGTTGTGGAAAGGTCGGCCACAAGAAGAGAAAATGTAAATAAACCATGGAGTGTGTCGATATTAGACCACAAACCCAAACTCCATAGGGTTTGCATCTGTGGCAAAACGTGGCTATAAACAGAGAATATACACACCTATGGTCCCGCGGATCTTTCGCGGGCTAAGATTACCCTAAGACGCGGTTGGGCACTTTAAAGCAGCCTGATGGAAACACCTGTCATCTAGGATTGATAAGAAAAGAATTTAGATGAGTGGTTCCACTTCTAGGAGTGAGCCCCATGCTTGAAGTTATGGCAAGACGACCAGGCAAGAAGGTATATGGAGTGCAAGGAATCTCTATTTTCACTGAATTTGACCTCGAAATGGCACCGAAAAATATTAAATCGGAGAAGACTGAATGCTCCGATGGTATTCTCCCGAGGCCGTGATTCTGCGGAAATATTTCTGCAAAAGTGCCTGATTATATTAAAAAACGAGGGTTAGCCAGATGTCATAAGTCCATCTTATAGAGGAGCCGTATGTCCTCTAGACTCTTTTGGGAAATTACTTAAGCACCTGCCGCTACATAGGCGCTAGGCGATATTAACAGCATCTTTACATGGCTCCGCAAACATAGATTTGAGCTGACCACACAGAAAAGAATCTAGAGTTCTCTATATATATTAGAGCTTGGCCAGATAGATATAGGTAGATCTACTTTGTAACGAGGTTTGCTGGCACCGGTGGTATCCTCGATGTGATATATGGAGTATCAGCCTAGTGAGAACCTTCAAAAGAACGAGAGCAAAATTATCAACGAACGATCAGGTCGAGCGGATGCCAAGAACGATATAGCTCTATGAATATACCATGCCTATATGAAGGTCTCTAACAAAGCAGTTTTCATTATTATAACCCTTATGGCTAGGCAAAGAGCAAAAGTGTGAGAGAGAAAACATAGCCACATCAATTTCTCCATAACACAATTTCTGAAGGTTGACGAGTGATGCAAAAGCTACTTATACCAAATAAACCGAGGAGACATGCCTTACTGTGTTGAGTGAGACTCAGCAGAACACACAATTTTCCACTATCCAAAATGGGGCCAAGTCAAGGTACTACGGTCACACTGGCCAGCTGATAGTGTAAAACAATTAAATATCAAAAATTATGGCTGACGAAAGCAACAACTTAATGGTAGCGATTCTACGAGGCAAGTGGAGGGTACCACACCGGGACAAATTAAATCCCAGCAGCTGAACTGGTGCTCGAAGTGTGATTCCGGGTACACTTGGAGGAGTGGGGGCGGTTTTTAACCAGCAAAACTACCACGCCCCCCTTCCTTAAAGTAAAAATAATATTAGAGATATGATTTTAAAATTTTCCATTAGGTCCAGTTGTTCCCTTTAGCCGTAAATCGCCTTTACTCAAATCAAGAAGACGGTCGAATTGCGTTCGAAAAAACGAAAAATAATCAAAACCGGTTTTACATCGCAGCGTTGAGCTTGCTTTCGTTGAAAATTTAATTTCACCACAACTTCACACTAGTCAAATAAAGTTAAAAATACAATTTCTATTTGATATTTCCGAAATTATTTTAAAATTAAGCTCTCCAACTTCTTTCTATTCACTCTAATTTAAAAATTCATACGAAAATTTGGTTTCAATACGCAACTCTACAGATTTCAACTTAGGGTTGCTTAATAACCAAACGGCCAGCAAAATTTCGCGCAAAAGGTATTGCCTTTAGTTTCTAGTGACAAATTTCTTTGAAGTGTTTGACCAAGTAGTAAGCAAGATCTCTCAAAGATAATGATGATTTGAAGGAAGTGATATTAGTTTAATGAATTAGATGGACCCGGTTACAGACCAACACCTTAGTATAGTCAATATTAGCCAATATCGGGCGCTAATAAAAAAACACGGCAAAAAATGGAAGATCCAAAAAAGTTGGTATCATTGGATAATTTCTTTGGATTCCTAGAAATCATTTAATCACAAATTGTATCAATTTTAAAAATCTTAGTACAAAACATGAGTTTGCAATAAAAGGAAAATTGTGTAAACGGTGTTTGCACATTTCATCTACAAAAGATGTGGTTCAAAAACGCAATGTAATACCTGTCAGGGAGCCCATTATTCCTTACTACAACAACATACCGCCATAACGGTAGTGCTATATCGAGAGCACACGATTTTCAAACTTCTAGCAACTGTGCTAGTGAAACTAGAGTTAAATAATGGAATGAATTCGCCAGAGTTTTCATTTATAGTTGTTCTCAGGCAACATACATCGATAAATCGACAACTCAAAGGTTACGACTTAACAAAACCAAACGTGGAAATATCCGGAATCGGCGACAAAAAAATAATATCAACCAAGAAAAGAAGTATAACAAGTATTAAACACCCCATAGACAACTTAGTTTGGGCCGATCCGAAGTTTAATGTTCCAGGAATCGTAAATATTCTATTAGGAATGGATTAAATTTCTGATATTTTAATGCCAGAAATAATAAAGGGTAAAACGGGCCCACCGCTCAACGTACGAAATTGGGTGGGATTATTTTTGAAGCTATAAACTCAGGATGCAATGAACATGAGATACAAACTTTGTTTTCAACCTTTGATAATGATCTACAACGGTTTTGGTAAATCGAATAAATTTAGTCACCGAAACATTTAACAACTATAACAAGCTAAATATGAAGGACTTTACCAAGATGGCTATAATCGTTTATCCAATGGCTCTTTTGAAGTGAAGCTTCCATTAGAAGAAAACGTAGAGTTAGTTGACTCTAAAAAACAAGTAATTGCAAGATTCCTTCAAATAGTGAAAAAACTCCAAAAAAATCCTGCGCTAAAACGAGACTACCAAAACTTTATGAACGAATTCTGAGCTTAGGAGGAGCCCAACTACATATGGTTCCAATAAATGATTCAACAAGGAGAATCAATTATTTGCCACATCATGCAGTCATAAAGGAGACAAGCACATCAACTAAACTTCGAGTTGTTTTTGATGCTTCAATAAAAACATCTTCAGGTATAAGCCTTAATGATGCACAACTAATTGGGTGAACCCTACAGCAAGATCTATTTTCAATCGTGCTATGATGGTGAAGGTATAAATATGTCTTCACTGACGATATCTAGAAAATGTATGGGCAAATAAAGGTCCCCGAAGAACATCAGAATCTGCAAACAATTGTCTGGCGGGATAGTAACTTAATGTTTTAAAGATAATTAATATTTTATCAAATGAAGGCATAAATTGTCATTTTAATGATCCGGCAAGTCCCCACTTTGATGGATTATGGGAGGCAGCAGTAAAATCAGCGTATTTATTTCGAAAACATCGCAGTATCAACTTTAGCCCAGGAGGAATGGAAGATTGTTGTTTGTAACTTTAAGTTGGAAAATTATTGGATAGAGCTACAGCACTTAACAAATAATATACGACACTTAACACGATTATACTCAATCAAAATTATCCGGTTCAAGAAATATTGACTTTGCTAAAGGAACAAACATCTATGGCTGAATCAATTTTAAACGTATACAAGAAACTGTCCAACTGAACAAAGGCAACTAACGTCTTTCTTACGGAGGTAGACACACTCAAGGCGATACAATTATTCACCACTTCCTCCACATTCACCCATCTCGCATTAAGTACTGCCTTGGACCTAATTAATTATCAAAATATTCAAATGGAACTACTAAGTATTGTTGATGACACACATCAAAGAAAATAAATCCACTCATTCTAACCAGGGAGCAGCCTGTCCAACAATTGATCCTGATACATCTACAGTCCAAGATCATTAGCCATTTCTGGAAGTAAAGTGGATAATGAAATCGCTAACATGTTTAAGTTTATGACCGCGAAGTCACGGGTAACAACATCAAATTTACTAATCGAATTAAGGATTCCACTTGTCATTTATCAACCGTTGATACGGTCCAAATCAAGGGAACTGGAATTTTTAAACTATACAGTTACAATGACTTATCAAATATTAAGGAATTATTCGAGCCGGATTGCTCACGTCAATTATCACCATAAATAATTCCGTCTTATACCAGCAATAAACGTCACTGAGTAACTGTTAAAAATCAATATTCCAATCCATTGCGAATATTCCAAGATCTTGGATTAAAAAGAGATGATACCCTGGAGTGGGATAACATACACGTACCCATCAACGAAATAAGCGCAAACGAGATATTGCCATCCACTCAAGTCACTCAACATGACGTACCTCACTATATTATGTACCTTATGGAACTATTGTAGCCATAATTATCCTAGCCGCCAGTCACTTTGCCATTCTGCCAAGACCGGGAGTATGTTTAAACATCATCTACCGTGTTTGGTTGGTAGAAAATAACTGATCAATAAAATAACGATCAGAAAACGTTAAACACGTTTTCTTTTTATATAAATTCCATTGATTTTGGTTCTCGAGTATCAGGAGTCGATTGTGTTGAGTGATTATCTCGGGGAAATGAAAATCCATTCAGTGGGTTGTTTGGTGGTCCCAGATTTTATATCGGAAAATTAATTTTTGGGGTCATCCGGTGAGGGCCGGGAAGCTTGGAGCCTTCTGTTAACATTTTTGGCGGGATAGAGTTTTTGAATGCAAGTAAATGTTTGGCCGTCTTTGTATCTATCGTGACTTTGTATCTATAAAGTTTAATCATATTGCGGAATCTTGAACAATATTATATGTTACGGTCACATTAGATGGTTGCATTAATTTCATCTTTTTTAAAATGTTTGCTGTTATGAGTAACAATAGTGTCGAATGCTACAGGCTATTTAAATGATGTTTGATCGCGGTCCCTTTGTTTGAAATGTTTGGAACAATTTCCGTTACACCGCCCTAAATTGATGGCTGCATTTGACAAAAATTAAGCGGAAACGCGATATCTCACATTTTTTGGGATCTAATCGACGGTTTTAATTCAATCAAATTGGATATTTTCATAGTACCAACAGAGTTCCGTACTATTCGTTTAAGAAAGGTCATCGTCCCATCCAATTTACTCATTTTTCAAAATCGGAACTGGCCCTCTTTTTGGAGTCCTATCCTAAGTTGCATATGTACGTAAAGAGTGTTGTATCATAACCGTATAAGAAACGGCTCAGGCTAGTTTAAATATCGAGAATTTATATTAGATTCCCATTTTAATTATTAATCTGAGTTCCTTCCCCTTCGATTAAGATGACATTCAAATTTTCCAAAATCATGATCCATTGCAATCATTTCCTGACAAGATATCCTATAAAAATCTTTCGAGTCGTCAGTTTTCAAATAGGGACCCAGACCCCATTTGAGAAACCCATAACCAAATTTTACCGATCTAGATTTAGAAGTCATCACAATCGATTCTTATAGCATTCGAAAACCAATCTCCCCCATTTTATTAAAAGTCTTTCAACCCGAAAAACGTTAAATGAATTTTCCCAAAAATTAGGACTCGTCGTAATCCATTCATGGCATAAGAAAAAATGGTCCCGAAGGATCTACTAAACGAATTTTTCCGAAATTAAGATGCATCGAAATCTATTTCTGGCATTTGATTTCTTCACATTCCATTCTGCAATTTTTATGAAAATCGTGTTAGCCGAAATATAAAAATTAAAAAGAAGTCCGGGCCACACCAGCTGATCGTGGTAAACATTATGTAAATAGCGTGTAACATTCGACAATATTGTTACTCATAACAACCAACATTTAAAAAAAGACGAGAATAATGCAACCATCTAATGTGGCCGTAACGCATAATATTGTTCAATATTTCGCAATATGGTTAAACTTGTAAAATGGTGCAGCAACTTCATGCAACATGGTGAAACATTACGCAACATGGTGTACCATGACGGCCCATCCGGAGGACTACGAAATGAATTATCCAGAATTCGTTCTAACAATTTACTTGCATTCAAAAACCCTATCCCGCCAAAAATATAAAAAGAAGGCTTTAAGCTTCCCGGCCCTCACCGAATGACCCCCAAATTTAATTTTCCGATATAAGAACCCATAAAAATCAGTTAGTGGTAATCGAAAATGCTCCTCTAATAATTTATATAACAATCGTGCGGGGCGAAAAAAGTTAAAGAAGAGGACCCTGACCCCACCGCAGAAGACTCTCTAATCGGATTTTCCCGAAATCAGTACCCATCGTGATCGACTCATGGCATTCGAAAGCCCTTCATCACCAATTATTATAAAAGTCGAGGGAGCGAAAGAAAAATAAAAGAAAGAGACCAGGGGGGGCAAGCATTCGACCCTCCGAACGAATATTACTGAAATCTAGACCAATCACAATCGATTCCTGTTAATTGAACTACTCTGAACTATACACTCTCAACTCCGAAAATTTCGACTGTCATGATAGTTTTTAACTACCGTGACAGTAATTAATTTCGAGGCTGAGAGAAAAAAGCGTGATTTTTTGAGCAGACATTAGTGTTACCATCGCATTTATCAGTCAAGTAATTGGTGTTGCCGTCACATTTATCAGAGATGGAATTTGGGCTATCTTCAAATACACTAACATGTAGACAACTCTGAAATAAGCGTAGACGCATAACACTGTGATGCACAATGCGTGGCGGTCTCCTGGCATAGTTTGGTTCCGGCTGACTTTAATTTGTTCCGGCTAGCTTAGTATTAATTCTGGCTGAAACGTCAGATAGTGCATAATGATGCGAAATGAATTGTGCTATTTGTGTCGCAGCGTGTTTGGTTCCGGCTAGCATTATATGGTACGGCTGACCCGGAAATTAAATTTTATTTTGTATTTACACTGTCAAGAAATATGTTCGCGCGCAAATATATGTCTAAAAACTAAATTTTGTGCAAAAAATTATTTTGGATATACGCATAAATTTCTGTCCTAAAATTACAAAGTATCCAGAAACAACAGTGGTGGAATCAGAAATTTGTTGAACTATTAACAGGAGTCTGTTGATAATCTGATCCCCATACTGCTCGCGTGTGTTTTACATTTTGCTTTATCTACTCCTCCCTTAAACGAGAGACCGTCAGGTAGCAAATTTTTACAATCAAATCAAATAGACAGTGAAAATTGATTATTTTCCGTCAGGTATCATAATATCAGCCAAATTCGATTTACCCAAGAAAATAAATTCTGCAACGAAAGGTGTTTTTGTATATATATGTGTGTGTGTATAGCTAAAACACTGAAAAAGGAGACAATACCTTTATAATATATTTTTTATCTAAGAATTATTACAAAACAAATTCGTGTTTTGATTTATATTGGGGCAATATTAAATTTTTGTGGAGGATATCATTTTTAATGGGATAAAGTAGCAAAAAGTTATAAAAAAGTTGTTTTCTCTTATTTACTTAACATAGTTTACTTTCTACTCGTAAGTTTACACTATATAAGAAGCGCAGGAACAACAATAAAGGATATAAATATTTTACGTTACATTTCACGATTACGATACATTGTAATTCCACATCACATGATTATATATGAACACGAGTACGCGAAAAGTTAGTGCGAATGTAATAAAAATAAATAAAACGGAATAAAAAGGACGAAAACCTGTTGAATGCCATATAGAAAAAAAATAATATACGATTTTAGTACTGCCCCTAAACGTGTGTAGATACGTGTGTATATATCCCCACTACGTAAACGTTTTTCTCCGATAAAATTCCCCACCGCGCACATCCTTATAAAATAGGATGTTTTTAAAATATTCTAAGATTTTATATCACAATTATTTATCAGTGCGAGACAAGATCTCGTTGATGGAAGTTGTCTTGATTTCCAAATCAGTTTAAAATCTCCCCCCGGGAAAGTAGGAATATTTGAAACAAAAAACCGTTATAAGTGAATTATAATTAAAAAAATTTTTTTTTTTTTAGTTTTTTTAGTTTTATAATTTGTAGTTTTCTTCATTGTGAGTGTATGTGTGTGCGTGAATTAAATTAATCCGCGGTCGTATTTTACAGAGGTAAATTATATTTCAATTCAAAACGCTTTAGTGAGCTTTTAAGTTTCAACAAGTAGTCGATATAAAGTTTTATTTTGAAGAAAGTTAAAAAGTTCGTTGCTTACAAAAAAAAAAAATATTTTTTAACTAATCAAAACTATGTATAACAACTATGTATAAAATATATTATATAGAGTTGGTTATCACAATGAAATTATAATTATTTTGAAAATTTTGTTTTTGTTGTAATTATAATTGAGTATTTATCTGTTTCAGACATTTCATACAAAAAAAAAATTACACACAAAAAAAAATAGAAAATCATTTAAATTATACAAATACAAAATTGTTTGATAATAACCACAACAACAAGCACCATAAAAAAGGAAAATCCCTTTCAACTTATCATTTATAGAATGGAGTGACATTTTTAATCATAAATGTAAGTATTATTGAATTTATGTTTCTAACAAAAACCATATAGCATAATATAATACGGGTCTAATAATAGAAAACTTTTTTTTTGTTTTTATGGTCAATTAAAATATTTTAGATTTTTATCTAATTAAAATATAATTACTAATTTTATGTTTACACAAAAATAACATTTTCATCAAGATTGTATTCAAAATGTTTGCCAAATAATTTTTTTTTGTTGTTTGTTACAAATTATAATTAAAATTAAATTTGTACGTTTGACAATTACATAACGTACAATAATTAGTCTATTACAGTGCAATTCAACATAATAATTAATTAGAGAATTTAAGACATGTGATAGTTAATAACAAAAAGTGAGTGATTTTTATAAAGTGCAAATAATTGTGAATATAAAAGTGAAAAATTGTTTCAAAGGATTTAAAACGAGAATACGACTACGCTTTAAATATACATAGACAAAAAGCTTTGAAGGAATTTGCAATGATCTTAGAAAATTTTCTATTAGTCCAACAAAAAGTGGGCGTAACCGTTTGATTTTATGACTTTATTTATTCGTGGTGCAATCAAATAATTTTATTCGGATCGTTAAGCTACGAGCGTTTCAATTTATAAGGAATTCTCGTAATGATCGTATTAAACTTTTATTAGCCCGTAATATTTTTAAATTGTTATTTTCTGTAATACAAAATATAATTGAACTCCAGGAATTGATAAAATGTTTGCGACGGATGCTTGTGTTTTAAAGATCTTATATCTTTTCACTTTAATTTCATTTAAAAATGATTTTTGAAATAAATTAGGGCGCGCAAATTTTATCGACTAAAAAACCAATCATCAAATATTAATCAAATAAATCATCAACTGTGTGCAAAACTTAAGGTAAATCGTTTACTACGGTAAAAATCGATTTTAGGACGAATTTTTCGATCATCTTTGATCAGTTTGTCAAAAAAATTTACTTAAAATTGACTTTTACCCGACTATTGGCCCGCAGCCTAAATTGCTGTTAGATTACTAGTGATTTATAGTTGTTACTGTACTCATAAAATGTATTGGGCTTGTTAATAGATAGGCCATCTATTAAAATCTAAACGAAAATAATGAAACACGAAACTAGTTTGGCCAGTAATTTAGCGGAAAAATGGGTACCAGGCATAAAAGTTACGGTACGCTAATTTTAGGGTAAACATTTTTTTTCTAAACTTGTCGTGAAGCACATTTTTGCCAAGTTACCACTTTCGGTGCTTGATTTAGCGCTATATCAGATTTTATTTCTCGCACCATAAAAATCAGTTTTGCACCAAAGTGCAATCTGGCACTATTCGAACATTTTCGGCACTAATTTTAGCACTTTTAAATACTCTACATTCACTAAAAAAATGTATTTCTTTAATTAACTTTACAATTTCCATACAACTGAAAATAAAGAGATTATTAAATTTAACTTAAAAGAGTTCTTAAAGCATGTCAATTTTAAGGTGAAAAAGGCACCAATCATGGTAGGTCGCCAAAAGGTGGGCTGGCCGTTATACGGAAGAAAAAGTTAATTTAGCCACATTATTTTTCGAAATGTTATTAATAATTAAATTAAAATTTAAAAATAATTATTAAATAATTCGCAAATTACACAATGCTTCTAGACAACATCATGGAATACTTGGAAGCATTTTTTTGGTGGTGACATAAATTTAATTTGCAATACATGCAAGCCATTTGGGTCTCAGTTTTGCCACAAGGTAATTGACACTATTTTTTACCTGTTCGATCTAACATATCAGCGGCCAAAACTATCAAACGGGATATCTCACAGGGGCGGATACCTTCTTTTTGGTCGACCACATTACATCATTGTTTTTTGCGCGCTTTGCGATGGCCGTCCAATAGTCGTTTTTGTTGTATGTAGTTGTTGGAAACGACACAAAACATCAGAAATTTCCGATCGGAAATCAACGGATTCGTACGTAGTGAATCCTCTATGTATAACGACTATGGAGAAGATAGGAATTTACTATTGTCATATCTATTAAATGATAGAATAGGCGTTATGAGTAGTCCACGCAAGCCACCCATTAAATCTACTTCTTCCATATGACAATTATTTTCTTTGATAACGTTAGGACACACCAATTCCAAGTTTTTTTTTTACTACGATCGTATCGAGTCGCTTCAACTGGCTGCACACATACGTTGATGTCAGTCTTACATTTTTCGTGTCAATCCATAAGGCGGTACTCTTGTAGGTTCTCTTTGAAGCTGTTTGTCTCGGTCACCTGGAAGTTCGCAGTTGTTTATGCGACTCGCGCGAATTGTGCCTATCGAATATATTGCTCGACTTTGAAGGTACACTAGTATAGTACGCGACAAACGAACAACAACATTAGCACAAATAGTTAGTCTCAAACAAATAATTTGATGGCTCATTTATGTAGCGTGTTGGGCTTATATTGGCGAAACCTCGATTTCATTTTAGTGCGACACATTTGTTCATTCACGCACAATCGTGGCTGTTTTGGAATTGAGCTGAACTTACCATTCAAATTAGTTAAAAAAAAAAATCAACAACTGGTTGGATTTTAAATAACGGGTCTTAGCCGTTTTTTCCTTTTTTGTGCAGAAGTAATTTTTATAAAGTGCAAATAATTGTTTGAAAGAATTTAAAACGTGAATATGACCACGCTCTCCATACTCGAACATAGAGAAAAAGATGTGAAGGAATTTCCAATAATCTTAGAAAATTTTCTATTAGTCCAACAAAAGTCCCCTTTACAGTTTTGTTATATTTTTAGTCGATCCAGTTTAGATCTAGTAGATCAAGTGGTTTCTTCTTTCGTAGCCGTCTTAATCGGTTTGACTCATCCAACATACAACGAACCAAAAATTTTTAGGTGATCACGTCGACAACTCGTGCACAACGTCGATAACGTCGACTACTCTTTGGCAACGTCGACTACTTATAGACAACGTCAACTAATCGAAGATAAGTCGTCAACCTCTTGTGATCCACGTCTCTAGAATGATCTACATATTTTGAACTTGTTTCCGCTTAATGCAAATTATTATTACTATAAAATATACAGTGAAACCTGTCCAAATTGAACACGCAAAAAACTGGTTGTGGTTATCTTTCTGCAACCTGTTTGCTAATCTGACCAGTTGTACTCTGTAATTTTATGCATTCTAACTCAATTGTAGTAGTATTTAACGTTCCATCTGTTTTGGTACCCATCAAGTAGTGGAATTTTACTGTTGAGTGCCTCTGGTACTATTATTGAGAAAGTTTCAAGCAAACACATTAAAAATGCGCCAATCGTAACACTCGATTTTGCAATCACTTATTTAGATATGTGTGATGTTGTAGTCCCGCATTGCTCGTTTGGTAATTAAGGACTTTCCCTAATCTCAGTAATCATTATTACTAATACTTGGAACCGGAAGGAGTGACGTTAAGTAAGTCCTAAGTAATTCGCATTGCACATTGAATTTAACTGTAAGTACGATAATTCTTACGAATATGGTCTCAAAATTAAATGCGTAGTTCTTGATATAATGATTAATCATAAATCAACTGTAACAATGGAATATTGCCTCTTCTGATTTCAAAATTAGTTAAATAGGGCCAAATAAAAAGACTCCGCGCTTTTTTGTTACATTTTTGAACAAAAATTTTCTTTTTATCTGTGACCTTTTGCCATTTTTCGGGTAGCTTCATAATTTCATCGGTGTAGAACTTCTGTGGTTTACAGTCGAAAAACCTGGCCAAGTGATTTTCAGCGGCGCTTCGGACGGCCAATTTTTTACCATCAAGAGAGTTTTGCAGAGACCGAAACAAATGGTAGTCAGACGGTGCCGTTAATTTCTTCCGAGTCATCAAAGAAGTGAGTGATCGCGCCTTATCATGATGGAACACAACTCCCTTTCTGTTGGCCAACAACTCTTGCTACAACTCTTTCTAGATTGCTACGGCCGAGTTGTTCACAGTACAGGACCGAATTGATGGTTTCGCCACGTTGCAGCCGCTCACAATGGGCAACTCCCTTCCAATCCCACCAAACTCTCAACATAACCTTGTTTTCCGCCAATCCTGGTTTCGAAATCGTTTTTGGAGGGTCACCAGCTTTTGCCCATGAGCGCTTGTGTTTGATATTCTCGTATTTCACCCAGTTTTATCGCCTGTAATGATTCGCCTCAAAAATGGTTCGATTTCGTTACGTTTCAACAACATTTCACTGATGGTACTTCGGTCAATCAAATTACTTTGTGTTAATTCATGTGGCACCGAAACATTGAGCTTCTTTTTGTAGCCTGCTCTTTTCAAATGATTCAAAACTGTAATTTGGTTAATATTTATGGATGTTGACATCCAAATTTCCGGAACGGAATCTAGCAAACCACTCCTGGGTCTTTCGTTCACTCACAGCATTCTCATCGTTCACTTCACAAATTTTTCTGCATGTTTTGCAGCGCTTTTACCTTTTTTATTGTAAAAAAGAATCACATAGCGTATTTATTTAGATATTTCACTCATTTTCAAATCAATATAACATTTACACAAGCAACGGACTACAAAACTATCTTCACAAAAAATGTGAGCTGTCATTTTTTATAAAGGCCGAAAGGCATCAACACCACGTAGTGGCAAAAAAACGAGGAGACTTTCTCTACGACCTATTATACTATATGTCTTAGGGCCGCGGTTATTCTCTGAATCTGAATGGATGGATGGAAGGAATGGGATTGATAAATCTCGGGTTTTATAAAATTGTTTGTTGTTTTGAATTTTCCGAGCAGTTTTAATTTGAATTTAAATCTAAGAACTGCTTTTCTAGAACTAATTTTGTAAATAACGAAGCTTTCAGTATTGCACTTATAGCCCATGTTCCATCTTTATTTTTACCTGCGGTGGAATTTGATGTTTAGGTCGTTTTAAACTTTTTGTCGCTTTCCAAAGGCATTTTTCGGTATCTTTGTCCCCAATAAGGCCACTTAGGTATTTATTAATGGATTCAAGCTAGGGTGGTTTCCAGAACTTCCACAGATAAATAGCAGTTCGGCGCATTTCTTTTGATCTTCAGAGGATACAACTCCATGCCGCTTCTTGTTACTGTTGTTGAGTGGATCGTTTTGTGATGGTTTTTTATTAGACAAAGTCTGCCATGAGGT
Source organism: Nephrotoma appendiculata (assembly GCA_947310385.1). Classification (NCBI taxonomy): domain Eukaryota; kingdom Metazoa; phylum Arthropoda; class Insecta; order Diptera; family Tipulidae; genus Nephrotoma; species Nephrotoma appendiculata. The sequence goes on from OX371223.1 coordinate 32,602,028, forward strand.
GGGGATATCCAGGCTCACAATTCTCACTTCGTGATGTTCAATCTGTTTTTTTAGTATTAACCAGTCATTGTTACTCAGGCGGCTTACTCGGACCTTATAGGCCCCTTGGGAGACCTAAAAATATAGATCCGCGCTGATGTTGTACTATTATGAAATAAAAATGTGAGTTAGCGGATTTTACGACAAAATTCAATTGTCAAATCCAACAGATAGTTAGGTGACGGATATCGTAACATACGCAAGAAAAATAAATTAATTAATAAAATATATACAAAGTAATAAATTTTAAAATGTTAGTACACATCTTTATTAAATTATTTTTAGCAAATTTAAATAATGTGATACTTATATACTGAAAATTCGGATTTTATAAGCCTTCAACAAATGGATAACAATTCGAAATACCTATTTCTTTTATGGAAAGGAACGAAGGCTTATTTTGATTCATTCAAATTTGACAGTTGAAATACTTAGTTTTATATTAGGAATATCCGCCGCGGATCGGATTTTACGACAACGTATTTTACGACGATGTCGTATTTTCCGTCCAATTTCATAGGCCCCTGCTCTACCAGTAAAATATCATTGCGGTGACTATCCATCAGTAATCGGTCCAGTTTTGGTCAGTTAAGTTTTGTGCCGCTGATATTTTTCCTGTAGTAGCTGGCGACTTTGTTGCTCTCCCACTCGAGAACAAACTATTCCAGCATTTTTAGCGCTCGCTCTTGCGAGCAAGCTTATACAAAGACTTAGGCCGTCTGTCTGTTGGCACTATCACAGAAAAAACTATACATATCAGAGACTTCAAAATTTGCACACAGATAGATACTACTATAGAAAAGTCACATTTAAAATTTGGGATCTCTAGGTCAAGTAGTTTTCGAGATATTCAACTATTTCTAAAAATAGAGGTCACACAGATGCGGCTGTCTACTTTTTTTTAAATTTTCAATTATTATTCTAGGCTAGAAAAAATATTCTTGTACTATTATTACTTGTTGCTACAAACAAATACAACATACTGGAATCATGAGCTTTTCGTTTCGAAAAAACAACGGAAAGATATATTTTTAGCGCTCGCTTCTAGCATTCAATCATTGGGCTAATTTGTTGTATTAGCACCTTAGTTGTTTCAGAGGTTTTACACCTCTGTCCGTCCGTCTGTTGCATTTTTCCTATTTTATCGACCTTGTTAAAGTTAGCCGAAAGTTGCCAACCGAAATTGAAAAAAATCGTTAATGCAGATAGTGTCTTGACTAGTTCAGCCGAAAATTAAACAAATTATATATATTATTGAAGTATCCCAGCCCAATGTGACTATAAGTGACTATTCGATACCCATGACCATAGGTAGATTCTGAGTATATGTTTGGGGTGGGTCTGATGGGGTTATAGGGGTGAAATTTTGATTTTCTCCTGTTCTCAACGATAAAATCGTTCGTCATTCGAGATTTTGGCATATGGACACCAATCTCACTATACCGATTCGATAGCCCATGACCATAGGTAGATTCTGAGTATATGGTTGGAGTGGGTCTGATGGGGTTATAGGGGTGACATTTTGATTTTCCTAATTTTTCGTCGATAAAATCGTTCGTCATTCGATATTTTGGCATATGGACACCAATCTCACTATGCCGATTCGATAGTCCATGACCATAGCTAGATTCTGAGCATATGGTTGGGGTGGGTCTGATGGGGTTATAGGGGTGAAATTTTGATTTTCTCGTGTTCTCAACGATAAAATCGTTCGTCATTCGAGATTTTGGCATATGGACACCAATCTCACTATGCCGATTCGATAGCCCATAACCATAGGTAGATTCTAAATATAGAGTTGGAGTGGGTCTGATGGGGTTATAGGGGTAAAATTTTGATTTTCCTAATTTTTCGTCGATAAAATCGTTCGTCATTCGATATTTTGGCATATGGACACCAATCTCACTATGCCGATTCGATAGTGCATGACCATAGGTAGATTCTGACCATATGGTTGGGGTGGGTCTGATGGGGTTATAAGGGTGAAATTTTGATTTTCTCGTGTTCTCAACGATAAAATCGTTCGTCATTCGAGATTTTGGCATATAGACACCAATCTCACTATGCCGATTCGATAGCCCATAACCATAGGTAGATTCTAAATATAGAGTTGAGGTGGGTCTGATGGGGTTATAGGGGTGAAATTTTGATTTTCCTAATTTTTCGTCGATAAAATCGTTCGTCATCTCACTATGCCGATTCGATAGCCCATGACCATAGGTAGATTCTGAGTATATGATTGGGGTGGGTCTGATGGGGTTATAGGGGTGCAATTTTGATTTTCCTAATTTTTTGTCGATAAAATCGTTCGTCATTCGAGATTTTGGCATATGGACACCAATCTCACTATGCCGATTCGATAGCGCATGACAATAGGTAGATTTTGAGTTTATGGTTGGGGTAGGTCTGATGGGGTTATCGGGGTGAAATTTTGATTTTCCTAATTTTTCGTCGATAAAATCGTCCGTCATTCGATATTTTGGCATACGGACACCAATCTCACTATGCCGATTCGATAGCCCATGACCATAGGTAGATTCTGAGTATATGATTGGGGTAGGTCTGATGGGGTTATAGGGGTGAAATTTTGATTTTCCTAATTTTTCGTCGATAAAATCGTTCATCATTCGATATTTTGGCATATGGACACCAATCTCACTATACCGATTCGATAGCCCATGACCATAGGTAGATTCTGAGTATATGGTTGGGGTGGGTCTGATGGGGTTATAGGGGTGCAATTTTGATTTTCCTAATTTTTCGTCGATAAAATCGTTCGTCATTCGATATTTTGGCATATGGACACCAATCTCACTATGCCGATTCGATAGCCCATGACCATAGGTAGATTTTGAGTATATGATTGGGGTAGGTCTGATGGGGTTATAGGGGTGAAATTTTGATTTTCCTCATTTTTCGTCGATAAAATCGTTCATCATTCGATATTTTGGCATATGGACACCAATCTCACTATGCCGATTCGATAGCCCATGACCATAGGTAGATTCTGAGTATATGATTGGGGTAGGTCTGATGGGGTTATAGGGGTGAAATTTTGATTTTACTCATTTTTCGTCGATAAAATCGTTCGTCATTCGATATTTTGGCATATGGACACCAATCTCACTATGCCGATTCGATAGCCCATGACCATAGGTAGATTCTGAGTATATGATTGGGGTGGGTCTGATGGGTTTATAGGGGTGAAATTTTGATTTTCCTCATTTTTCGTCGATAAAATCGTTCGTCATTCGATATTTTGGCATATGGACACCAATCTCACTATGCCGATTCGATAATCAATGACCATAGGTAGATTCTGAGTATAGGGTTGAGGTGGGTCTGACGGGGTTATAGGGGTGAAATTTTGATTTTCCTAATTTTTCGTCGATAAAATCGTTCGTCATTCGATATTTTGGCATATGGACACCAATCTCACTATGCCGATTCGATAGTCCATGACCATAGGTAGATTCTGAGTATATGGTTGGGGTGTGTCTAATGGGGTTATAAGGGTGAAATTTTGATTTTCTCCTGTTCTCAACGATAAAATCGTTCGTCATTCGATATTTTGGTTAGTGGACACCAATATCACTATGACGATTCGATAGCCCATGACCATAGGTAGATTCTGAGTACATGATTGGGGTAAGTCTGATGGGGGTTATAGGGGTGAAATTTTGATTTTCCTCATTTTTCGTCAATAAAATCGTTCGTCATTCGATATTTTGGCATATGGACACCAATCTCACTATGCCGATTCGATAGCCCATGACCATAAGTAGATTCTGAGTATATGGTTGGGGTGGGTCTGATGGGGTTATAGGGGTGAAATTGCATATTTGCCTTACACAGCCGAAAGTAGTCGATAAAGAAGATTGCAATTTATCAAGCATCGCCAAGAATCGTTGTTAATTCGAGATTTTGGCATATAGACACCAATCTCAATATTCCGAATCGATAGCCCATGACCCCCCCCCCCAATCTACCTATATTCTGAGTATATGGTTCCACCCCAACCATATACTCAGAATCTACCTATGGCCATGGGCTATTGAATCGGCATAGTGAGATTGGTGTCCATATGCCAAAATATCGAATGACGAACGATTTTATCGTTGAGAACAGGAGAAAATCAAAATTTCACCCCTATAACCCCATCAGACCCACCCCAACCATATACTCAGAATCTACTTATGGTCATGGGCTATCGAATCGGCATAGTGAGATTGGTGTCCATATGCCAAAATATCGAATGACGAACGATTTTATCGACGAAAAATGAGGAAAATCAAAATTTGACCCCTATAACCCCATCAGACCCACCCCAACCATATACTCAGAATCTACCTATGGGCATGGGCTATCGAATCGGCATAGTGAGATTTGTGTCTTTATGCCAAAATTTTGAATGACGAACGATTATATCGACGAAAAACGAGGAAAATCAAATTTTCACCCCTTAGGTTATAGGGACCCACCCAAATCATCACCACAGTTTGAATATTGAAGTTGGTATTCTTTATCGACACAATCTGCATTGCCGACATTTTAAAATATTTTAAATTAATATCCGCATTACCATCTTTTGTTTAGGACGACAAAGGTAATATCTGCATTACCATCTTTCGGCTGGAATAGCAAATGCACTATTTGCATTATCATCTTTCGGCTGGAAACTTTCGGCTAACTTTAACAGTATATTTTATCGAGCGCTTGTCGGACAATTTCAATTGTCCGCTTCTACTAGTTTATGTCCGATTGACAAATTGATATTCTGCTGATGTTTTTAAATACGGCATCCCAGGTAAAAAAATGAACGAATAGTACCACCTGTTTCAATGGTGTGACTTAAGCACCGTTCACCCAAATGGCTAATGTTTTTTGAGCAAATTGCATACTAATTCGCTGACCAATAGGTAAGACATAAGATTAGTGGTTAATTAAAAAACATATTCCTAAGCGTCTTTCAAAATGAATGGGAACTGCCCCTAATTCTTCTTTCAAATTGGTTTCTTTCGAAACGTAAGAGTTATTTGAGATATACCTCTATCTCAAACCACCTACCACTTTTAGAAATATCATGAAAATTGTAATATTCGTATGCCTCTGAAAAACCCACAAGATATTGCGAAAGAAAACAAACTGTGAAAGAGTTAGAACTATTTGATGATCTAAAAAGGAATTGGTTTTGCTTCGTTTATTGACGTTGCTTCATTGTTGGGAGCCATCGTTGGGCAATAGATTTTGGGACCGCATCATTTCTAAAATAAAGTAAATTCAGCTGAAGGATCATTTTCGATAGGTGCACGCATATTTGTGGTTAATTTCATTGGTATTACTGTTTGCCATAAAGACCAAGATTTAAGGCATGCGTTTATTTCATCAGCATATGTTGATCGTTGCATAACAAGTAGTGTTTGTTTGAAATCCCCAGAAATCTTTTAATGTTCGTGTTGTTCTCGAAACCTTTTAACGTTCGATCCAATGCGCCAATGAGCCATTGTGCATTCGTCCCAAATTATAGTGTGACATTTTTGCAGTACTTTGGTCAAGTTTGAATTTTTTTTATATTACATGTTGCGTTTTCATTAGTTTGAATATTTAATGTCAGTTTAAATGCAGAATGAGCTGTTCTCCTTCCATCTAATAAAGTTGTAGCAATTCCTGACGAAGCAACGACTAATGCAATGTTACCTTGGGAACGAATTTCTACTAATAAAAGTAAAATCAGGAAAGTTTTTCAAATTCCGCCTGGAGCAGCCAAAAAACGAAGCCCACAGTTTGGGCTTGAACTGCATGTAAAATTCTGTCGTAAATAATTTTTTGTTCATCTATCAATTTTGGCTTATTAATTTGAACACATTCAAGCAAATCAAGCGTATTGTATGATTGTTCACGTGAAAGATCATAATTAATTAGATAATTTGTTAATCTTGAAGGTGATGGCAATCCTAAAGTTTGAAGATTTTGATATCCTCAAGTCGAATTAAACAGTCATTGAACATGGTTGGTAAGAAATCAATTATATTGTCGTTGTGAATACTACGATATGTGTGAAGAATATCCTCAGTCATTGCATTTTTGAATTTTTCCCATAGTTCATTTGGATTAAAAGGACTGCAATTCTGCCTAAAATATTTGACTTAAAAATGCCAGGATGTCCATCGACAGGTGTACCTCGTTTTCGAAGTTCCCATTTTTTTATCCCACGTATAGTAGGAAGGCATTTCTGAATACACCAAATTACGTGTAAATGTTGTTGACATGTTTTGAAAAATTCTGTTAAAGTAGTTTTTGGTGGAGAAACAGCTCGCTGTGCAATATTTTGGTCTGAAAAATAGACACGTTGTCCATTTTGAAGATGTACTGCTAGATGAATTACTGCTGGATCTCCTCCGTGCATTGAAAGTGAAAAAATACGCTAAAGAGTCTCGCTATGGTGCTTTTCTACCATTTTGATATCTTGGAATTTCGTCATTTAAATTGCCTTGCCGCTCAATATTGAAAACTGCCATGTCAGTTTCTTTGTTGATATATTTACAAATATATTTTACGGATTTTACGGATGAGTATAGTTCAACATTAATGTGTGCCTTAAATGTTTTTGATAAAAATGGCGAATAAGGCACAATCCATCTATTGTCAACTTCAAACTCATTTCTGTGAATATTTATCGGGAATGACTTTCCAGAATTCTCAGTGGATCTTCTACGATATAATGGGTAGCCATCAATTCCAGTAATCGTATGCATTGTAAAATCTTTAGGAAAACTTTTGGAACATTTACCATTAACCATACATAGTGAATTCATACTAAGTGCTCCACATGGACCATGAACCATATTTAGTTTAACAATTTCAAACAATTCTGGATCCGTGTCTTCATCAGGAATTTTAGCGCTTATTACGTTGTCGATATCGATTGATCTCATTTTATTTGTCAGCCACATTTATATATGAGCATGAGGAAGTCCTCGTTTTTGTCATTCGATCGAATACATCCAACAATTCGTTTACCCATACAGATGATACTTTGTAATTAGATCCATTAAAGGATTTTAACTTTTGTCTAAAAACTCGTGCTATAATGTCATGTCAATCATGCGATAAAAATTTTAGGATGGACGTAATAATCGATGTCTGCTTTATAATCAAAGGCAATACGATGAAATGAAGCAATTACTAATGCTCTTCTGTTCCACTCGTATTGAGCGTTTGATGCTCTTGCCACAGCTCGAACATTTCTATTTGCTCTTCGAGTAGTAACTCTTTGAATTTTCTTTTTGAATTTCACGTTGTAAGTTGCGCTGCCTTTGTGTGTCTTTAACTCTGATAATTGTTAGTCAGCATTAATATTTTCTCTATATCGTCTAATCGCTTGTTTTCTTCGCGTATTGCGGCCAATATTTGAGCGTCGCATTTTTATGAAAGAAACACTTAATTTTACAATACATTGTGTTGTTGGTAACACAATCAAAAATTGACAATATATGCCCTTTTAAACGTCCTGCGACGAAAGTTTTCGTGTACTCTTTTATTTTTGTAAAATTTTACTTTTAATCGTAGGGGTAATCAATTTTACCACGGAAATTTCTATTTCAAATTAAGTTTTTCATAAAGTTACGTTTGTTTTTGCAATTGCATAGCAGAATTTGCGGTGCCAAAAAAAAGGCATATATTACCACCTCTTGAAAACAGCGCTACCTATCGAGGCCAAATTTAACAAAAACCCAAATAGCAACGAAACAAACCTATGGTTAAAATCTAAAGTTCCTTAGATGCTTCGTTGCTGAGAAACAAAAAAACAGTTATATTTTGACAACAGCACCACCTAGCGAGTTCAAACCAAAACAAAAACCCAAACCGCTAAAATCCTAATCTATGGTGAAAATTTCAGCTTCCTGCGATGTCTGGTTCTTGAGAAAGTTCATCAAATCCAACAATCATTACAAACACCATTTTTATCTATATCTATAAAAATGGTGCAAAAAATGTATGTGCATCAGTTGAGAACGGCTGAACTGATTTGGCTCAATCTTTTTGTATTGTGTTCGCAATTGCCAGGAGTTGGTTCTTACGAAAGAAAATTTTGAAAAAATTCACCGGAAAAGTCTAAAAACCCGAAAAATCGAATAAAGAGCCATTTTCATATGAATTTTGTGTGTACATTTTTTATGAGACAGGTGGTGCAGTGCTTAAAGCATCGGCGCTTGGATTGGGAGGTACTGAATTCGATTCCCACCAAAGCCTACATCCAAACTGCTACTTTTGTTTTTTATCCAAAATCCGTAAACACGAAAAAAATCGAAACCAAATGGAAAACCGAGAAATCAAAAAAAAATCGGAAAATCGAAAATTGCGTTTTGTAGAGGAATTTTGTATGGAAATACACTTAACACCACCGATGAAAATTGTATTTGACAATGATCATTCATTTAAATAGCCACTTCGGATTATTTTCAATAGATGGCGTTGGTTGCGGACTACTATAAATATAAGTTGTGTAGAATTTTGACAATCTTATCTATATATATATAAAAACAAGTGCATTCAGTTCCCCGTTCTTTTGGCGTTCGCTATGACGATTAACAAATTACAAAGTCAATTTGCAATAAACAACTAAATTTTTGATAGTTGCCTAAGTTTGAATCGACCTTTTATTCACTTTTCAATACATTATGCCGCCTTTGTGGTTGCGTTCGTTCGCTCATTCTGAGAATTTTTTCCACAAATCATATTGCTCAAAATTGACGATTCTGGATTTTTGTACAAAAGATGATTGGTCGAACAAATGACCGAACGAATGAACGCAACCATAAATCTACCTTTAGTGTTGAATTCGATGAAAAAGTGAATGGAATGGCCACTCAATCATCTAACTCAAACGTCTATTGAGAATTGTGTTGAGTTGTTTGATTTTTCTCTCATTAAATTCAATTTTCGTGAAGGTCAAAAGTGTTTGCTCGGACGAAGTAATTTGGGGCGAGACAAAGTTTGCCGGGTCAGCTAGTATTAGATATATTTCTTTAAATCTAACAACTAACCTAGAACACACGGAGTTGCATATAGTAGCCAAAAAATGGGAGCGATAATTCATTTTCATTGTTTGTTTCAACTTGTATTAATTTTTTGGTATAAAACATCGTTTGCAAGGTTTGATTCATAATATGTTAGATATAGCAAAATAATAAGAAACGACAACTAAAATTGATCGCAACCCTTGCCAATCTTAAACATAGTCGTATACAAAAGTTTAACTACAAAACAACGATTTCTATAAAACCTGTGCGAAACGCCAAAGATCAAATTAACTTATCCTCGTGTTAGTTTCTGGAGTTCAGCGAGCAAGGTGTTCAAATTTGTATTAGTTAGTTAGACAACAACTTCTTTGTTAAAATACTAGACCGAGGTAACATCTTAATGTTATATGTTTATAAAGATCGATATAACTGTATAATAGATACACTGTCACTCTAATGTGATTTGTAGCCATATGAATATTTAACCTGATTTTTGTCTTATAAATACTCAACATTACGGGCTAACATTGAAATCGATTCACATTTCTATATTACATGTAAGCCAAAAGCCAATTGTAAACATTATACAAATTACGTTTAAGAAGAGTTCAACATTTTGCCCGCAGGTAAGAAACAAATTAAATACTTACACAGCATCTTTTAAAGATGAAGAAGAATCTTTCTCTTTATGTATATTTGGTTTAAAACAATTTTATCAACATTTTTCATTTTCCTTAAAATTAACTTTTCGAATTTCGGAAAAACCAAACCCGACCTCAATTATACCTTTCTAGATAAACGGTTCGTCTGGTGCATAATATTTTATGTCTTAAATCCAGAACCGGTGCTTTGACTAAGTTGAATGGTGCGGTAGGGTAGGTGAAGTGCAAAAAATAATTTTAGAATGCGGTTTAACATAAAATTCGAGCTCGAGGTCAACAATAAAATTATTCTTACGTTTTGTCTTTATGTCGGCTGCTAACATAGACAACGTGAAGATCGATCTGGGTGTACAATAAAATTGATAAATTTTTGTATTTCTGTATTAAGAAAATGACTAAGCGAAATTACAACGTCTCGTGGCTTAATAAAAAATTTTAAAAACTTGAAACCAATTTTTTTTTGTAGTTGTGATGTGTGACTAGATAAGACTCTATAACCATTTTTTATTCGTTTCAACAAAGTTTGAAGTGTATTGAACCTGAATATTATTTATACCAAGCCACATAATATTCATGTCTTTGCATATTTATGTATATAGATACGAAATTTAGAGACTGGCAAAATATTGTGTTTATGATTGATACGGGAAGTCATTGAAATTTAAAAGGTTTGATCACGGATTAAAATTCTCGTGCTTATTTTATGAATAATTCTAAGAAATAATTTTACAGATATTAGCACTTGTTAAATACTTGTATAGTGATTATGTTGTTTAAGAGATGTGATTATATCTCTACTATTCTAGTATACGAGTACGTACTCGGTTGGTAAATTAGTATTAATTTGAAAATTATTCAATTAAATCTTCATGTAAACCCATGCTGTCACTTCATGTTAAGCTTAAACTTTGGTTTATTACTTATTACTTGAATAATTACACGCGCTAATGTAACGAAGAGATAATTAAATTAGCAATTTCCGATTATACATAAAATATATTCAATTAGAAGTATGTAAAACGATCCGATAATTGTTTGTAATCAGCGCATTCATGCTTGTAAAGATTTCGCTCGCGATTACTTACTAGATGCGCGCTTACCTAGAGTATTGTACTCGCATATAACAAATAATACAAAGGCAAATGAAATAATTACTAAATCAATAGATCTAGATATACGAACTAAAAATAGACATATTTCCGGGATATAACTGGAAACGCTGTTTTAAAGAGCTGCTTAAAATTATTTATTTATTTATTTAAAGAAATCGGGTTAGTAAACTTATAGTTAACGCCTAGTACTCAGTTTAATTGCAGGTGAAATCTTCATACGTTTTCCCAAAGTGAAATTATAAATGAAAAATTCCACTTCTGTGTTTAGTTTGTAGTATTCACTTACCAGCGGAAAAGCCAAGTGTGTTGCCTCCAAATTATTTTCATGTGTAAATAATGTCTCGTCTAATTGTCACAGTGAAATTTTGACATTTGTTTGTGTTTGGCAAAAATCGTTTTTTTTAAATACCTTAAATAAACAAATTCATCTATGTATCTCTCCAAATTTTTGCGTAAAATTTTCTTGCGCCAATCTCGGAGACGTTTATTTGAAATTGTTCATGCTTTTAGATTCAAAAATCTTAGGACAAATTACCTTTTAACTCTCATTTGATTATTACAAGGATCATTGTTAGAAATTAATAATCCAGTTACGCCACCACTTTTGCATATTCTACAAAAATGGGTTTGCAAATTTTTGCAAAATTTGTAATAATTCAAAACACGTGGTAATAATGTTTCAATAAATTATTTCTACCTGTAATCGCCGTGTTTTTGAGTCAGGAGCCAGAAAACACTACCCATTTGTATAGGACATCTCAGAGATCGATGCTTGAAAATTCCAAAATTACAGAAATTCGTAATAATTATTCATAATACTATTACACAAGATTCATTAATTTATTTGTTTATAAATTACTTATTTATTTTAAATATTGAAATTTTACATAAAGGATTACGAAATTTAAAAAAAAAATATTTTCTTGGGCTGAAATAAAATTTTATGGCCATGGGTGAAACATAGATTTTTTATTTTATATTTGTTTCGGGAAATTTATCGTGGAAACACAATACATAAAAAAAGCCTTTTTGGGATAGTTTTTCCCGACAAATTAACAGACATATCTTCATGGAACATAAAATATAACGAACCTTGGGTTCAGCAGTTTAAATAATGGGCTTTACACAAAATGGTTGCAACAAGTTTTATGCTTTTATATGCTTTTTTATTAAAGTATTGTTTTATTTTACTGGAGTAAAGTTTAACGCCAAAAGCCCGATGTCTCTATGATATATCCGGTATAGTCATTCTCGAGAAATAGAAAAATTTATGAAGATTTGACAAACAATTTTTATAAAAATGATGGAAAATTGATTTGAAATGAAAATTTAAAGTAACATAATTCAGAAATATAGAAACATAGTTCTAATTATACAAAATAATACCGAAATTCCAAAAATTTTAGAATTTTGACTAAAAACAACAATTTCAATAATGTTATCGCAGTAATTCAACAAAATTTTGGAAACATCTTGAACGTTTAATAAATTTCGAGATGAAGATTTTATTCTTTATCAATAATTATAAATAATTATCCAATTGGTGAACATGGATGGTAACGGAAGACTTTTTTCCAAACGTTTAGAAGTCATTTTGACAGAAGAAGTCCATATTCGGCGTATTCAGTCTGACCAAAATGATAAAAATTATCATGACGTTTTTTGTGACCCTAACTTCACTCCATATAATTTTACGTCAAGCCCGAGTGAACTACCAAATCGAATAAAACATTTATAGATTGGTTTTGTACAATAACAAATATGTAATACCTATCCCTAATGGGTTTTCATCCAAAACCGGCCTTCATTTAAAAAATAAAAAAAACCGTATTTGACAGATTAAAAGAAAATTTAGCTGGTTGAAATTAGTGTACAAGCGGAGTTTAGGTGCCAACGAGACATGAAAATAACCACAGAACAAACAATGCAGGAGCTATAACACATTAAATGTGATTTTGGCGAACACACAAAACACACAAACTATAAGCACAATTGTTTATTATTGTTAACAAAAGACACGACACACCCTTGATAAATTTTAATTTCTGTTGAAATAATTTAATGATTAATATTCATTAATAAGTAAACATAACATTAAAGTTTCCGTACCTTCTTTCGAAATCACAACACAAAACAAAATTGAAACAAACAAAATGTACAAAAATTTGACATCTAGAATCATAAATAAATATTCTTGGTTTTTTTGTGATAAATGAGTGCGTTTTATGGCAAAACTAATAAAAAATATCGTGATTGCCCGACTGAACACTAGGATTTTAAGAAATTGTTTAAGAAAATTTTGGAAGTAGCCATAAAAAAAGCCATAAATAAGAAACCATTTTTAGTTAGATGTTGCAAATTTTAAGTAAACCCAAATAACCGAAAAATCAAGAATATTTTCAAAATTAACGGTCCGAGCTTCATTTACGTTTATATTCGGCCTAAAAAATATAGAAATTCGTGAAGCATTTATTAGTAGAAGAATTCTTGATTTAAATAAAGACATCGGAAATCCGATACAATTCTATATTTGGAAATACACTGCACAAAACAAAAAACGCAACAGTACAATTTTTAGAAAAATACCCTATTTTCAAACGCGTGTATCTTGGTGAAATGTCGGTTAAACACTTTTTTTCTACTTTTAAAATGTAAGAAATTTAGTCTACTTTTCGATGCTGCCGTTTTTTTATTATTTTTTTATGACATTTTTTTGAGTCAAACAAAAATGATTTTAACAAGAAAAAAAAACCAAACTTTAAGACTGAAACCTTGAGAATGAGACTATTGAAATGGATGTACGACAAATCGCTATTGAATTATTGTAGTTTTAGCTAACTATTGTTAGCATCATGAAATGTGTTTTTATTAAGAAGTTTGTTATAACAATTTTTCGTGGAGTGCTTAGTTTACAAGATAAAACTTAAGATAAGTTTACGATTTTTGTCACGTTTTTTGCTAAAACTGCAATAACTCAACAGTCGCTGCAATAACTCAACATTTGTCGCACATCAATTTCAAATGTCTCATTCTCAAGGTTTCTAAATTCTCTACAAAATGGCTTATATGGATTTGTGAGTGAAACATCAGAAAAGTTCGTTGGCAGTCTTAAAGTTTGGGAATTTTTTTTTTGTTAAAAACAATTTTGTTTGACTCAAAAAAGAGTAATAAAAAAACAAAAATAATAAAAAACGGACATCAGCATCAGAAAGCAGACTAAATTTGCTACATTTTAAAAGTGAAAAAAAAAATTGTTAAACTGACATTTCACCAAGATACAATCGTTTGAAAATAGGCTATTCTTTCTAAAAAAAAAATACTGTTGCGTTTTTTGTTTTGTTCAGTGTATAAAACAGAAACAAATAAGAAGGAAATTTCTGAAGTTATTTAACCCAAATTGAAGTCAACGCAACAACCAGCTGCAGATCAGTCCATTGCGATTAAGAAACTTTGACAAATATAAATGGGCGACAGGAAAACGTGATGATTTGGTTCGTCAATTTAACGGATCTGGAAATTTCTTTGGACATCGTCGAAATCCCAAAATTAGTTAATAAATTTTGTTTACTGTTGAAAATAGATTTTATTCCTTATCACAAGATTATAGCAGTTATCTATCTATAGCTTCATAAAATATTGGGGTATTTGAGTGGTTTTACCGAAATTAAATTGTACAGTGTGAAACAGCTTTGATCCTTCCATGAATTTGTGCTTTAACGTTTTATATGTGTGGTGATGATGAATGAACAAATTGAAGACCATATCACAACATATTTTCAGCTCAGTATTTTGTTTAAAAATTATGTTGTGTATTTAGTTCGACTCTTCAGCATAGTTTTTTGACGTTTTTCGAATATTTTTAAAATTGTACTAAGATAGCTAAAATATTTGCAAGAAATATTAATTCCTGCTCATATCGATTTCCGAGCAAAACATTTTTCAATTGTCATTGGTTCCATTAACAATAAAAAAAATCATAGACTTTTGCTGATTTATAACAGCAACAATAATTTTCGACATTATCGACATTCCCTACATTGTCGACGTCATATTTTTAATTGTGTACATGCAGTCATGGGCAAAAGTATTTAGAAATTTTATATTTCCACATTTTAAGCAAAATGTTTGTAATAACCCTAATGCTGCACCAGCACTTGTAGCACAATCCAACGAAAATGGTACTGTAATTTTTTACAAATTAATTACAAATTTGTTACACTTTTAGAAAATTGTTTACAGGTCTCGTTATCCTGCAATTCATGTGTGGGCTGGCGTTAGACAAAGCTACACCACACTTTTCGTATTTTTAAAAAAAAATCTCCAAATAAAATTTCATTTCTATTTTACGCGAAAATAAATTGATTTTTGGAGTATAGGCTGTTTCCCAAACACCGACTTATTTGTGGACACCAACTTATTCAAATAACCCAATATGCAATGCCAACGGAATTCCGCTTACATTCACGTGCAAATCCACAATCATTCTATGGAAAGAACCATGTAAAATACAAAAAAATGAAAAATCGAAGTGGATTTAAGGTGGAATTTCGTCAGAAACTCGGGTATACTCCATATACATTTCCGTACTAATTTAACACACCTTCAAAATCCCGGTTTGAATTTTTAAAATTTGACATCTGGGAAAATGGGACACTTAAATGGTTTTTTGACAAAATTCAAAAATGAGTTCACGATAAATTTCTAGAAAATAGGGATGGAATTTGGCCATTTCTAACCAGATTTTGTTGAAACTCGATACGTGCGATGGAAATGGCATTTTAATATGATTTTTGAATAAAGCGGTCAATAGAGATGGAACTAGTTCTATCTTAACAAAATGGTGCAATTATTTTTCATTTTTTAGTAGTTGTCATTAATAGATTCTATTCAATGTGACATGTTTGCTGCGAGTTATTGAAGCCGTCAGCCTCTACAATTATTGCATTTCAAAATGTTACATTTCAAAATGTTGCAGCCTTGGTTTTTCTAGTAAATTTTTGGGCAGGATATCTTATTGTTATGTTAAAATATTATTAGTCAGGCCGGCCCGAATTAATAAAAAATATTATAAAGACTTTAGAGCCTGGATTTTGAAAACCGGGAGTTCGTAGTACACCAAAAATAAACAACGAATTTAAACTTGGAAATATTGTCCATCGTTTTTATGCGTGATCTCTCAGGTAACAAACGAATGCCGTCGCGAAAGAAACTTGCAGGCTTCGGCACGATAAGATCATCGATGAATTTACGCACATCGTCCAGAGTTTTGGACTGTTTATCCACTAGCACGTGCTGCATTTACCGGAACAAATTGCAGTTGGATGGGGCCAAGTCTGATGAATATACCGCATATAGTTGAAGAGATTCTTCTGAGTCACACGAGCAACATGAGATCGAGCGTTGCCACGCAGCAGTATGACTTTCATCCTTCCTTGCCCAGAAAATGGCCTCTTCTGGCCAAGTTCTTCGCTCAGTTTGTTCAAATGTTAGCTTTAACGTTCCACTCCCGGGCGCGGCTAGTCACTTAGATCGAAATAACCTCTTCTTAAACGTTTGTACAAATAACTACAAGTTTCGTAAGCCACAACGTCGGCCCCAAGAATACTACAAATTGATTCCCGTACTTTAGAAGCATTTTTTGAAGTTATACTTCTTTGCGCCCGTTGGAGACTTTTGGGATGGGGTGCTGGTAGAGAAACCCTGTCACGCTAAAAAGTAAGACAATTCGATGATTGTACGTTTTTGTATAGGCAGTAGGCTTGTTCGTTAATGTGCGTCATTGTGTTTTTCATTTTCATCGTTTGATTTACTTTAACATAAAATATAACAACAACTACAAGCAAATAAACAAAATCGTGGTGTAACGTAAACAAAAAAAAAACAATTCCATCCACAGTGTTCATCAAGCAAAACAGTGAGTACTCCTTCTCTTATAAAATGAAAGTGAAAATAGAAATTAATCAACAATCAGAAATGTATAATTGTGCGGTTATAATATTCAAGTTTTTGAACAATATTTGAACGTTCAATCACAGATTTTAAATTTTACTCAGGGCACTAAACTTTCTGATTGAGATTTGAGACTTCGGTAAATTTCTGAACAATATTTTCTTCGATCACAGATTTGACTTTCACATTTTGCTCACCGTACTGAACTTTCTGATTGAGAAATGAGATTTCGCTAAGGTTTTGGGTGATATTTTGATGTTCGATCACAGATTTGACTTTCACATTTTGCTCAGCGTACTGAACTTTCTGATCGAGAAATGAGACTGCGTAAAGGTTTTGGGCAATATTTAGATGTTCGATCATAGATTTGACTTTCAAATTTTGCTCACCGTACTGAACCTTCTGATTGAGAAATAAGACTGCGCTAAGGTTTTGGACAATATTTGGATGTTCGATCACAGATTTGACTTTCACATTTTGCTCAGCGTACTGAACTTTCTGATTGAGAAACGAGACTAAGCTAAGGTTTTGGGTAATATTTGGATGTTCGATCATAGATTTGACTTTCACATTTTGCTCACCGTACTGAACTTTCTGATTGAGAAATGAGACCGCGGTGACTAGTCTCACTGCAAATGCACTCGATCTGAATGACAGCGTATTCAAAAAATGTACAATAATTATATTATCGGAAACACATGTAAGAGATGGGCAAAACATCGACATTCCGAATTGTTCCTTGGAAAATGTTCCTGCGGGGGGAGTAGCTATTTATCACAATGCAAGTGACCATAATAATACAGTCACTTCTCACATGAATGTTCATACGGGGGCATCAGAATCTCTTGTTGCGGCACAGTCTGCTATTGGTGAAATTTGTATCAGTAAATGCTTTCCAGAAACTGGTCGAGAATTTGTAGTTGTGGCGATATACATCTTCCCTGGTAAAACTGTTAACGAGATCATGAAGTTTATACACCAAAACTTATTAATGTATACTAGAGAAGGTTCCGCACTGCTCGAGGAAAATTTTCATGAAATCCCAATGATAATGAGCGGCGATTTCAACATAAATTTTTCCGATGAAAAAACAGAGCCATTGATACATTTCCTAAAAGACAAGCTAGACTTGGTAATGTCGAATGATGAGAATCAAAGTACGACCAAATACGGAACGACCATTGATGCTGTATTTAGTAGATATCTTGAAGTATCTAGAAGTTTGAATCTAGAATATTTGTTAGTTACTTTAGTTATCATAAACCGATTGTGTCTTTCTTGGAATATAATACGATTTCTAATGAGCAACCAGAAAACAACCAAGATGAAAGAATGATTATAGAAGAAAAAACTGGGTCTGCGTCGGACCAGACGGTGGAAGTTATACTTCTTTGGTCATTTGCACACGCCCACTCACACACACAGACAGATAGGATATGTAAATGAAATATAAGACATTTTCCTCTGTTATTCAATATATTTCTCTTCAATATATTATTATAAATGACTTCAATATTATACTATACACCTATACATTATCATTATCAGTAAGATAATGATAATGTATAGGTGTATAGTATAATATTGAAGTCATTTATAATAATATATTGAAGAGAAATATATTGAATAACAGAGGAAAATGTCTTATATTTCATTTACATATCCTATCTGTCTGTGTGTGTGAGTGGGCGTGTGCAAATGGCCAAAGAAGTATAACTTCCACCGTCTGGTCCGACGCAGACCCAGTTTTTTCTTGTTGAAATTCGTTTAGAATGCAATGCCGAATGTGCTGTTTATCAGTTGCCACCATGGAACTCTGCTATTTTGAGGGGTTATGTAACTCACGGTGACTTGACACGCAATAAATGTTCAAGTTTTTTTTAGCTGTCGTAAAATCGGAATCTGAGTTTCGTTAAATCGGGTTAGACCTGTATTTGTTGTAATTTTTATTCAGATATTCAATACATACTTCTTTTTTATTTAAAATTTTAAAAATCCTCTTATATAGGGTATTGAGTGACATGTTCACGCGTCACCCACCTGTTAGATTTTCACATAGCATCTTAACAAAATAAAACAAACGTTTTACATAAAAAAAAATTGCGTTGATTAGTAAATGGCGATGCCATGGTAAAACTATTTTTTATTACCTCTTTAGCCCAATCCGATCTCAACTATTTTATAATTAAACTAAATAAAATTAATGTTACTGTAATAATTAAAAATCATTAACCCTTTTAGACCTGTTGTACATTAGTTGTTCTAAAGAGACGTAGTATTCACGAAATTCATATTTTCTCCTCTATTGCATGTTTAGCTGTGTTACTTTCAAAAGATTACAACAACAATTGCATTGTATTCAAGCCGATTGTTTTAGAATGTTAAGAAAAAAATTTTTAGGATTAGGGGAAATAAAATCATTTTATGGTTATGGTGTTTACCGCAAGGCGTTATTTTTTCTATTTTTCTAGAAATATTTATATTGAATAATAATTTAGCATTTGTTATTTGATAGTAAAATACCGAATTCTATTTCTTAAAATAAAAAAAAAATAAAATAAATATTAAGAAAATGAACCAACACAGAAAAATTAAAACGCATTAAAAAATTAAATCCAAAAGTTGTTGCTTTCACATAGCTAAGCTAAGCGGATTTGCGAAAGCAACACTACTTTTGTTTCATTTTTCTATCTCTTTTTCATCATTCTATTACAATAAATTCCCCTCAAACTACAAAAATAAGATCAGTATTCAATAAAACGTCGAGGCTTGAGGTACAATCACTTGTTTTTGAGTAGTGGAAGTCTTTTATTTTTTAGCCCAACTTTAGTACAAATAAAAAAAATCCTGGTAAACAAAATAATGTTTATTATACATTTAAGTATCCAATAATGTATATTCTAAAAACAAATTGTTGTTTAAGTCATTTTCAAATATGATTTTTCTTAATTTATTATGACGTACATATAGATGTACAAATATAACCGACGGTGATGTACATTGTATAGAAACAATTTTTTCCGTATTGCTTTTGTTTTTATTTGTTCGTTATCACTATTAAACTCTGTGTTTGGTTATAGATGGCTCGTAAATATGTAGCGGATGACGAAATGTTGGCCATTCAATATGAAGACAGTGACAATCATGATGATGCTGAGGAATGGTAAGACGAACCAAAATGTTTTGGGGATAACGATAATATTCCGGAACTTTGTAGCAATACAAGTACCAATAAAAGACGGCCAAAGAAGGCGGTTGGTGAAGATGACGAAAACGCAAACACCGTTCCGAAAGTAGTGCCTGCAACGGTTATTGCAGGAGTATCAAACGAAGGAACTGTAACATTTTTAGAAAATAGTGATTCCGAAACTATAGATGAGATGTAAAATGCTCCAGATTGTTTTACAAATATGATTGATCGAACTCGAATAAAATGGAAAATAGCGAATTTGTTGAAACCGAAATCAAATACCAAACGCCAGAGCAAACAGAACCTGTTGAAGAAACTCCAGGTCAGTATTTCACGAAATATTTTCCTGAAGGATTATTCGAAACAATGATAAACTTTACAAATATATATGAGCTGCAAAATGCCCAAACTTTTAAAATGACGGATTTACATGAAATTAAAAAAATTATCGGAGTTCATATATTCATCGGATGTACAAAATTTCCCCAAATCAGAATTTACTGGAGCAATCTTAATAGAATCGAACACGTTATGCGAACTATGACCAGGGTCCGATTTTTCAATTGTGAACTTATTTTCATGTCACCAACAATTTGTACATTCCAAAAGATATTTCGGAATCAAATACATAATTATGTTAGACAAAAATGTTTAGAGATTCCCTTGGGGGAGAATCCTTGCATCGACGAACAAATTTCATTATCCGCGAAACAATACTATGAAAAGTAAACCATCACCTTGGGACTTGAAATTGTTTGTTCTATGCGTAAAATGGCTTAAGAATTGAAATTTCTGATTTCCATCAAGAAAAATTTGGGTTTGGTGCAACAATCGTCTTCCATTTAGTTCAAAGTTCAATTGAAGCGCCGGGGCGTTTTTACGATTTACAATTTATTGGGAATATTAAAAAATAGACGGATTAATGCAAGAACCGCTCGAATTAACCGATTTCACAAGCCAGATTTTTCGGAAGACCGCCAATTTAAAAAAATAACCGCGGTTATTTAGAGTTTCAATGTATCAGCAAGGATGACAAAAGTGTTGTGATCAAACCTGTTTATCTAGCATCCAATTTTATTGGAATTTTATGGGAATATAAACACAGTAAAAAAAGGAGCGCATCCTTAAAGCGATATGTTGACGTTTCACAACCGGAAATTGTAAAAGTATATAACGGCGGTATGGGAGGAGATGATCTTTTAATCCAAAAAATGGGCTCTGTGAGTTTTTTAGATTTTGCGTATAAACTACATCATACCAGCCAAAGATATACCAGATTTGTTGGAATTCCGGTTACATGTGGCATTCTTTATGATAATCTTTCACCAATTCACGAAAACGAGGACGTCCATCAGCGGATATTACCGACATCGGATTTCTATCTCATTCAAAAAGAACACAGAGCGAACTTCGACCAATCTCGGATATTCGGTATGATTGTATTTATTGATCATTTTCCTGAACTTAGTGGAAATAAAGAGGCAACCAGATGCAAGTTGGAAAGCTGTGCGTTTCCATGCACGTTTACTGTGGAAAATGTTCTATACATCTTTGTATACTAAAAGAAAGAAATTGTTTTTTAAAATTCCATAAAAACTGAACGTGATTTTAAAAAACTGAGACTGAAATATTTAAATTTTTACATCAAGGTGATCAATCCAGAATAACCCGAAATTTCATATTTAAATTTTTATTTATTTGATGTTATTTTATTTATATATTATTTTTTTATATTTTTTACATTATTAGTTACTTTTACTAGAAGCAATTTACGAGTATGTATTTTTAATTTTATTTGCATTTTAAATATACATTTTTCAGTTTGAATTTGAAATAATAAGTTTGTAAACTTTTCCTTAATACAAAAATAGTTACTCTTGACTACCTTGACAAATTTTTTAATATTTTTTTCTTATTTTTACATAAAATGGTACCCAAGCAACCCAAAACATGTCACAAGAAAAATCTATTTTGGCCCAGTTTTAAATCGGGACTCAAAGGGTTAAAATAAAACAATACGAGAAATTAAAATAAACAAAAGTACACGCATGCACAATCGTAAAAAAGAGAAAATAAAAGATTCAATATACTGAGCAAATAAAACTTATAAAAAAATAAATAATATTACCGCGAAACAGAAAGAGAGACAATTATTTTTCTCCAAAATTGATATTTTTGTGTCTTTGATATTTTGTAGTACGGAATTTAGTATGGAATCAAAACATTTTTTTTGAAAAATGAATACTGGGAAGTCACCTCACGGGGAGACTTATTTGAATAAGTATGTCTACACAGAAACGTCTCCAAAAATGTGTCTTGACTAAATGTAATCATCGTGCAATAAATATATAAGAGAAATCAAGTAGTGCAAATTTTATAAGCAGGTTTTTCCGAGGTTAATCTTATTTTATAGTTTTAATATATTTATATACACAAATTTATTTTTTTTAATATTTAATCCATATATACGAATCTTATAAAATTATCGGCATAGTTATTTTATAGTTCATTGTTCTTGTTAGGCTTAATAAGATTGCCAATAGTAAAATAGATTAACCTCGGAAAGTCTACATGAGTCCTCTTATGTATATTTTGCTTTATGATGTAATACACATGCAATTCTTTTCAAATCTAGTGGCAACGATCAACATGTCAAGAATTTTTTTTCTTCCATATAATAGAAATTGCTGTTTTTTTATTATTACGTCACAAATAAATTTGTACAATGAATTTGAACGACTTGACCGAATTATTCAAGATGGCGTCAAATAAGTTAATAAGTCTGGAATAAATCGGTGTCTGGCAATCAGCTTGCTTCGAGTTAAAACAGTTGCTTTCTGTATCACATACAGATTTTTGCATAATTCAAGAATCATATACCTTCTTGGTGGTATTGTTTCTGGATTGAATACAAATAATGATAAAATTCTTTCAAAGAATTCTGTCTCAAAAACCAGAGTGTGTATTCATTCATAGTGTAGCTCGCGTGATCTTACGGTTGTACTTATTTCTCTCAAATCTATAAATCGTTGCACGAATTGATGTTGGCGTCTGTTTATTTGCAATTCTACTAATCCGTGAAGCCTCGGATGAACTGACAGCTGTAGTAACTTGCAGCACTAATAAGAATATCCCCCTTGTGGTCATACAGCACTCTATATAGAGCAGTTTTAACATTTACAACAAATGTGTTCGTCTACTAAAATTCCTAAGCTTCTCTGAGCTTGAAATTATATTTAATTCGTAACAGGAAGGTTACTAATGAGGTTCCACCAAAAAATTTGCTGATTATGGGACAATAACCAATTTATCAGTGATAATTTTTTTTTAAAAATGTTTATTATGACGAATTCGTGTTTTGCTTGAAAAGCTGAATTTAAAACTGTAATATACTTCATGTCGCAGGAAATTCAATTCTAGAACTGTAAGCCGCTTAACGATTTCTTGACTAGGAGCTGAGATATCGGATACACAATATGTATGTGTATCCGATATATCAGCCCATACAAACGACCATGTTCCAAAAATCCTCCAATCATCATGAAAATTCACATGGGAAATCTCTATGCCGCATGCTAAGCAATTACGCAGAACTTCATTTTTGTCTAAAGTCATGGTAAACTGCCATAATCTGGGTCATCCGTTGGGGTATTTGTGTTATTTAGAAGTTTTTCGATGAATTGTATCTTTGCACAATTCTTTTTCGTAGATTTTACAATTGGACCCAAGTACTAAAATAAATGAAAACATGAATATTATTAGAGAATATTTAATGATTGCAAGATCATCTAATAAAGGGAGCCCGAAAATTTACGCAAGATTTGAATTAAATAGAAAATTAATTAATTTAGTGTTTGCAACTTAAAAAAAGAAAGCAGTTTGACAGCTGACGGTATTAGGTTAGTAAACATGCAGCACTACCGGAAAGAACAACGCTTTTTCATTGTTCAATAATATTTCAAAAATAATGAAAGTTTAAATGTTGATTTTCAAGCAAAATCGTTCTCAGCAATCTCATCAGGCCATACTTTAATGAAAACGAGGTTGGTCAAGCAGTTACTGTTAGTGATGCTCGATATGCCATACATCCCGTCAAACAATCCAATTACTACATGAGACATTTTCTGGTAGCGTACTCTCTTGTTTCGGTGATCAAAATTGGCTCTCTAGATCATGTGATTTAACACCGTAGAATTTCTCTCTAAGGGATTATTTAAAGTCAAAGGTCTATGTTAACAAGCCCACATTAACCCGTGCATTGAAGGAGGAGATATAACGCTGCATCAATCAAATTCAGCCACATTTGTGCAAAATGGTCATGGAAAATCTCGACAAAAGAGTGCGTATGTGCCTGCAATGCCGTGGAAGTCATTTGCCCGATGCGTTATTTCATACATAACCTTATCCTATGAACTTTATCAAATTTTGAGTAAATTTTGGGACACCCTGTATAATTCCTTCGGGGAAAATTAAAAAAAAATATTTCCATGATTACGTGAAATTTGATGTTCCACCCCACTTGATTTACAAAAAAAATCAAAAAAATTATGCAAACAAAAAACTTTGCAAACTTTGCAAACTGTTATAAATTTCTATAAATTATCTGTCAAGCGTTGGTTCGATCGCCCATGTTCAAAATTTATTCCATCCGTTTGATGATATCTCACGTCAAGTGATGTAGTAAAATCTAAAAATACTCTTGAAATTTGACCATTTTCTAATTATGCCCCAATCACCATGCAATTTACATGGGTATCCTTTATCAATTCTAAACAATTAGTAAATCGCCTCGAGCCAACGATTTCTCAAGCCGGTGTTTATTTGACAAAACCTAAATGTCCTTACTTGTATAAAGATCTCTGCACAGGTGAACCTGTACTCGTGGAAGTATCATGGAAAATAAATATAAACTTAATAAATAAAGCCCAAGCTCACAAAAAGAGTCCCTAGCAATGCTAGGAACTGACAGAAATAAGCCAAACGTGTCATTAGTCTTTAGAATCTGGTGCAGATTTAATGTTACCCCAGTGGGACAGATAATCCAGAAGTACAATGAGCCTGTGAAATGAGTCAGGGTAGCTGTAACAGCGGGACGAACGTAGATATGGCAATCGCACCGAAAAGGCAGATATACCAGGGCGTGTTAAACTGGACTGTTAAACTAGAGCATGCGACCAAAGATCAGCGGATCTCTATACCAAGAATAAGTGAGTTGTGGCCAAGTACGAAGCTTGCAGCGGTAGCAAAAAGGATATTCCAATTAAATCAAGGGCATGGGTTTACCTTTTATCATTTGTTTACCAAACAATCCTGACTTTCTGACCACTAATTAGAAAACTGTCAAACATGGTAGACGAAAGAGGACTCTTTATTTTTCTGACGAAATGGAATATTGTCCCATTTTCAGCAAATTTTCATCATGATTCTAGTGGGATTGAACATCCAAACTCATGTAATCACAATATCAGTATTTTAATTTATTTTATTACTTGGGTAATAAAATAAATTAAACCACCTGCACCCTAAGTTCTCGAAATGTTCGAATTATTCTAGCAATTCAGTTTGTTGAACAAAAATCCGCTTTAAAATCAGCCGAATATCGCATATTTGACTTTTCGATGAATTTTTCAATGTAGAATTGTTGCCGTGTAAAATGGTTTGTATAATTCTTTTCTGGATTCGTTTCTAACAACTGTTCGTCGCACTTTTGTGATTGTGTTAAATTGTGTTACGCATAATATTGATCTCCGATCTCAAGTGTAGTGGTTTTATTCAATCTGAATTGTAAAATACTACCTTTCAAACCTTCTCGCAACAGAAAACTAAGTAAATGGGAACTTTTCTCTACCGGATTGTCGGATGTGCTCAACACCGCTCGTAAAACTCAATCAGTGGGAGCAATAGAATCTCTGGCATCACCATTGACTAGTGCTATTTTGATTTCTTTTATAATCTCGTCTCAAATAATCACTAACCATTTTGGCTCTTCGACGATATTTTGTAGAGAAGCTGCATAATACATTTTAACACAATTTCTCGATATTCAATCACTTGACTTATGTACAATTTCAGCACTTATAAATTAATGAATTTTCTCAGCACTTGTGAACTTGTCTGTTTATGAGCATGTGACAATCCTCTCTTATTGTCCAAATGCTTTGTTAGATTTAATATTACAAAGTCTAATTTAATTTTAAGAACTCTTGACACTAAACCAGTCCTAGCTAGGTTTCAAATTCTCAACAATTTCTGGCCAAGAAGAATTCGCAGTGACGAATAGATCAGGAACATCAAATTTTGCAAACATTGTGGTGGCATCACAAGCACAACAAAGTTCTTCCATGTTTCTTAGTTAGCCTTCAAAACTAAATGGTAAATTGGTTGTAACAATATTTTGGATATGATCAGCTAATCCTTGATACTGTCGGAGGAATCGGAGTTGTGAGGGGCCACGTTGTCAGTATTTTGATATGTACCATTCAACAAATTTGGCGTTCGTTTTAATAGAAAGTGCTTAAGAGAACCCATGCCAAAAACCATTTATGGGGTAATCGAAGTTCTGAAGGGAGATGATTTTTCACTCAGTGACAGATCAAGGTTATTATAATATTTTATATATTTCCAGGAAATCTTGCTTACTCGTATGCATAATAAATTTTTTCTACGGAAATGCTTGCCAGAACTCCCATTAACTAGCCGAATGGTAACTTTTATGTGCTAACTACGTGACAATCACAAACTATGGTACATTAACTATAATTAATTTGTTAATAAAAATTAAATTGTTTTCAATAATAGTTTAATCCATAATTTCAAACATAAATATAAAAATTTAATTAATATTCGAGTAAATTTAATTGGTATGCTAATGTTAAAAAGTATAAGCGTAAAATCTGCCTGTCATAAAAATCAAACGATATGCGAAGCACAACATCAAGGGGACCAGATTTACTGTTGTATCTCGTCCATGAGTAACCGAGTTGAACTTTTTAACGAAAAGTGTAGCTACGCAAAATAACGAAAAGTATGACTACTAAAAAGTTGTAACAATGAAAAAGTGTAAATGGCAAACCTTTACTGAAAAAGATTTACTGATCGGGGCCAAATTTTATCATAATAATTCTACCCTAAAGGTTGGGGTTATTAAAAAAAACTAATTCTTTAAATGTTTTAAATTACGTATGCGATACTATGGCCGATTAAAAGAATCTCAGAGATGTGACTAAGGATAGTCATATCCCATCTAAGAGTGGACGACTTGGTCTCTTCAAAACGGTTAACCAAATCGAATTAAATAATTTTGGGGTGGCTTCACATAAGTTTTAAGACGTAAAATTTCATAAAAATTCATATATTCTTCAAAAAACCTGCTAAACTATGGCCGATTCCAGCAATCTTAAAGACGTTACCAAGCGTATGTAAATATCGCTTAATAGCTAATGAATCAAGCTGTTCGAAACAATTAACCCTATTAAAATAAAAAGATTTTGGATGGCTCCACAGAAGTTTCGAAGCGCAAAATTTTTAAAAAATTCAAATATTCATCACCTGTTACACTATGGCCGATTCTAGGAAACTCAAAGATGTAACTATTTGTGGTTATATTTCATGTATTCGTGGACGAGTGTAGGAGCTTAAAAATTCGTAACAATACCAAGATTCCTAGAATAGGCCATAGTATAGCAGGTATTTTGGCGAATATTAGAATTTTACATTATTTTTGTTCTATGAAACTTTTAGGGAGCCACCCTTCATATTTTTAGTTTAATGTGGTTAACTGTTTCAAATAGTACTCTGCTCTCTACTCTCTAGTAACTTCTCTGAGATTCCTGGAATCGACCATAATGTCGCGGGTGTTTTGACGAATATTTGAATTTTTGAATTTCACATATAAAACTTGTGTGAAACCACCCCAAATCTTTTTATTTTAATGTAATTAACTGTTTAAAACTACTTAATTCGTCCATTATTATACGATATATGTCCACAATTGATAACATCATTGAGATTTTTGTAAACGGCCATAGTGTAGCAGGTTTTAAACAAATTGAATTTTTCAAAAATTCTGCGTATTAAAACTTGTGTGTAGTCACCCAAAATCTTTTCATTTTAATATTGTTAACTGTTTTAAATAGCTCAATTTATCCACTTTTAGATGACATATGTTCACACTTGTGAACTCTCTGAGAATCCTGGAATCGGCCATAGTGTAACAAGCATTTCGACGAACATTTAAATTTTTATGAAATTTTATGAATTGAAACTTATGTGCAGCAACCCCAAATCTTTTTATTTAATTGTGGTTGACTGTTCCGAATGGCTGAATCTGTCCACTGGCCAATATATGCTCATATTTGATAATGTCCCTGAAATTCATAGAATCAGCCAACATTTTGCGCATTAAAACTTATATGGAGTCACCCGAAACCTTTAAATTTTAATGTGTTTAATTGTTATAATCGTCCACTACTAGATGAAATATGTACACTTGGTAATATGAATAAAACTCCTGCAATCGGACATGGTGCCGTGCAGTTGTTTTGACGAATATTTGAATTTTTTAAAAATTTTCCGTTTTGAAACTTATGTGGAGCCATTCAAAATATGTTTAAATAAATATGGTTAACTGTTTTAAACTCCTCAATTTGCTCACCAAGACGATCTATGTCCATACTTGGTAACACCTCTGAGATTCCTGGAATCACTCATAGTGTAGCAAGGAATTTGAAGAAGATTTGATTTCACAAATGAAATTTAACTTTATCTGGTTAACTATTCAATATTAAGAGATATTTGCGGACACTTGATACCATTTCACTAAATCGTTGTTCACTATTAGTTGGCGCATGTTTACATTTGTTAACATTTCTGAGATTATTTTATTTGCCCATGTTGTCGCATATATCATTTGAAGCATTAACAGATTTAATTTTTATATTGCAACACTTTTTTGTAGTTACATTTTTCCTTAATTTGTATAGCTACACTTTTCATTAAAAACTTCACTCCGGTCCATATGAGTACGTACTATAACGCTCAAAAGTGTTTAGGCACTGTCAAAACAGCATAAAACCGCTAAAAGTCAATAAAAATGTGAATACATTTTTTTAAAACGCTTAACCTCTCCTTGATTGCCAGAAGTTTTGCCAGAGTTTCTGGCGTTTTGAGTGCTAAATTGATTGAAGTTCGTTCCACATAACAGTAGCTGATGTTGGAGTTGATTGCTGTACTTCCCGGTTCAGTTCATCCCACAGTAACTCAATAGGGTTTAAGTCAGGGCTCTGGGGGGTCATTCCATAATTTCCTTCCTTCTCTAAATGGCCTTTACATAATTTAGATTAATGTTTTGTTTTCTTGTTGAAAGGTAAAATTTTGACCCAAAAGTCGAATTCCTGAAGGTATTGCGTGGTTCTTCAAAATTTGTCGGTATCCTTCTGTTCTTAGTATTCCGTCAATTTCCGTCAAAGAGTCCCAAATCATCACTGAGCAACCTACGTGCTTTGCGGTAGGGGCAATACGCTCTTTTCTGGAACGTTCACACACAGAGCTTACATATTTGTCTTCCGGGCACCGAACACTTCAAATTTGGACTCATTCGTCCATAAAACCTTGTTCTAATTTTCTATCGTCTAATGTTGGTGTTCTTCATATTGGCGATGTTTAACCGTAGAAACACTAACTGGTGGTTTTGGGCCAACAACTATAATTCTGCGGTTATTTCCTGGGCTGTTTTTCGTCTATTCTTCTTGCTAGTAATCACTGATCATCTACAGATGTTGCGCTCTTGGTCTTCCACTACGTCTTTTATTAAGAAAACTGTCACATTCCCGATATTTTTTAACATTATAATCGACCGTAGCATGGTTTAATTTCAATTTTTTGGCAATCTGTCGACTACTTACGTGTTTCAGATCTAAGTTCTCTTCTTGGAGGCGTTTTATGTAATTATCACTCGATATTTCGCTTACGATGTTAACAGGGTAAATATCAGACCGCAACTGATCGTATTTGGTGCATTTGAAACCGACTGATACATTTTTCTAGAAATTTGTACACACTATTAGGTGCGCAACTAAGTTCCCGCTGTTTTTCGAAAGATGGCTCCAGCAGTAAGTGCTGGTCGATTGTGACCTATCCAAAACGTTATGAATCAAGCTTAGATACATGGTAAACAAACCGCTTTGACACATTAGTGATTTTGTTTTTGCATCATATACTTTTGATTGTGTGAAAATGTCTGATTTTGTGCCAAATAATCGTCATTTGCGGGAAGTGTTGCTTTTCTTCTTTCATTCGAAGAAAACGGCGGCTGTAGCTCATGGAAAACTCATAAAAATTTACGGAGAAGCTGCTCTAAGTGAAACAACGTGCCGTGATTGGTTTCATTGCTTCAAAGACGGTGATTTCAATGTTGACGACCGTTCGCGTGCAGGAAGGCTAAAAATCTTCGAAGATGCTGAATTGGAGGTATTGCTCGATCAGGATCCATGCCAAACGGAAGAAGAGCTTGCTTCAGCATTAGCAGTTACCCGTCAAGCCATTTCCAAGCGATTGCATGCGTTGGAAATGCATCAAAAGCAAGGAACTTGGGTACCTTATGATTTGAAGCCAAGAGACGTTGAGCGTCGTTTTTTGCCTGTGAACAACTGCGCCAGCGGCAAAAAAGGAAGGGTTTTCTTCATACCATCGTTACAGGTGATGAAAAATGGATTCATTACAGTAACCCAAAGAGAAGAAAATCATGGGGACAGCCCGGTCATGCTTCTACGTGGTCAGCTCAGCCGAATATTCCGCCGTGTTATTTATTACGAGCTGTTGAAACCGACCGAAATCATTACTGGGGAACGGTATCGAACTCAATTGATGCGATTGAGCCGAGCATTGCGTGAAAAGCGGCCACAATACAAGCAGAGGCACTGTGGCGATTTTATGGTCCTACCGATCACGTGTCACTTTGTACCGGGTTTGCTCGCCTGAGGGGGGTTCGTTTGATCGGTCCAGCATAAAAACCACCATAATTGTCGTACCACAAAACTATAGAAATTTATTCTTATTATCATCCCATGATCATCTTTACACACATTCCCTCACGAAAACAAAATTAGTTCATATTGTTCATATTAACAGAACGTTAAATGACTTTATTGGCATTAAGTTACTTATATTCGAGATTTACAAATGGGAATTTTAAATCGTATTTAAGTTTAATGGGAAATATTAAAACGTAGCACTTGTATAAACACTTTAGAATTACACACAGTTGCTGCGAATAACATCAATCCTAAATATTTGAATTTGAAGAACCATAAATCATATCGCAGCAGGCGATACTGTAACAAACTATAACTACGTACTTACGGTTTCCTGATTCCTTGAAGTATCCATTGAAACATGCGCGATGACTCTAAATTAATGGCGCTTATTGCACACGATGCACTTATTGCTAATATCAGCTAGGCTGATTTATTCACACCAACTGATCACAATTTTGTATTAAACTTATTTTTTTGTTTCTTTTATGTTTTTACAAGCTAATTAATTAATTACTCCTATAATATAAGGGTTACCGATTACACGTTCGGCAATAAATATGTAGGCATAAGGAATAACTAGATTAACTTAACCACTATAAATGGTATAATAAATTTTAACAAAAAAAAATCACAAAATAAAATAATATAACAGCCGTGGCACGGTGGCTCTAGTTAACGGCTTGTTGGAGCAACGGAATCCGATCTATCACGCGCAAATTATCCAATGCCTGTTTTGTTCGTGATTTCCTCGTATAGAAAAACAGAAAACCCCCGGCCACGGATACACAACTATTCAAACCAATAGTCGGGGCGGTGTCTAAAATATTTGCCGGTTCAAACGGAACCACACCGATGATAACTTTGCCAGCCTTCTTCGATCATCAAGATCTTGACTAAAATGGAAATATGTATAGGTATGTTTTAACTTATATCGACCACCAAAAGAAATCACACGAATACCTTCGAATTTATATAAATGATCATCAGCTTTTCGTGTCACCTTAGTACTATGTTGATCGGATCTTCGATTTATGATCCTTATTTGGCCCATTAGTCACCTAGCACCGTTACCACCGTATTTCTAATACACAAATTTTATTAGTTATGTATTTTAATTTTTATATTTTTATTACTATTACGTTGCACTTTTATTGTATGCCACTTGCTTACACCAAATTTTTGAGTTGAAATGAACAAACATCTATTAGAGTCGTAAACAAACCAAAACACAAAGACGTACCAGAATTACAAAACAATTACAGCCAGTAACCCAATGTCATAACCATCGATATTTGTTCTGGTCCTATTTTCAACTATTTAACATAGTCGCAGCCAGGACTCTACAGCACGAAAAAGTAATTTACAGCATAACAACGCTCGGCCTCACATTGCCAAACCCGTTAAAACGTACTTGGAAACGCTCAAATGGGAAGTCCTACCCCACCCGCAATATTCCCCAGATATTGAACCGTCCGATTATTACTTGTTCCGTTTGATGGCACATGGTCTGGCTAATCAGCAGTTCCGCTCATATGAAGACATCTCAAAATGATTCGTGGATAGCCTCAAAAGACGAACACTTCTACCATCAAGGTATTCGAGCTCTGCCAGAAAGATGGGAAAAAGTTGTTGATAGCGATGGGCAATACTTTGAATGATTCATTTGTAACCATTTTTTCACAATAAAGTTGCATTTTCATAAAAAACAGCGAGAACATAGTTGCGCACCCAATATTATTGTAATTGTACCGTAATAACCAGTTTACGACAAACCGATCAAGCGCAGGTAGTAGGGTAGTAAAATTAACCCTATATCATTGGTGTTTATAAAGGGTGATTTTTTTGTGGTTAGGATTTTCATGCATTAGTATTTGACAGATCACGCGGGATTTCAGACAAGGTGTCAAAGAGAAAGATGCTCAGTATGCTTTGACATTTCATAATGAATAGACTTACTAACGAGCAACGCTTGCAAATAATTGAATTATATTACAAAAATCAGTGTTCGGTTCGAAAAGTGTTTCGCGATTTACGTCCGATTTATGGTCTACATAATCGACCAAGTGAGCAAACAATTAATGCGATTGTGACCAAGTTTCGCACTCAGTTTACTTTATTGGACATTAAACCAACCACACGAATGCGTACAGTGCGTACAGAAGAGAATATTGCGTCTGTTTCTGAGAGTGTTGCTGAAGACCGTGAAATGTCGATTCGTCGCCGTTCGCAGCAATTGGGTTTGTGTTATTCGACGACATGGAAGATTTTACGCAAAGATCTTGGTGTAAAACCGTATAAAATACAGCTCCTGCAAGAACTGAAGCCGAACGATCTGCCACAACGTCGAATTTTCAGTGAATGGGCCCTAGAAAAGTTGGCAGAAAATCCGCTTTTTTATCGACAAATTTTGTTCAGCGATGAGGCTCATTTCTGGTTGAATGGCTACGTAAATAAGCAAAATTGCCGCATTTGGAGTGAAGAGCAACCAGAAGCCGTTCAAGAACTGCCCATGCATCCCGAAAAATGCACTGTTTGGTGTGGTTTGTACGCTGGTGGAATCATTGGACCGTATTTTTTCAAAGATGCTGTTGGACGCAACGTTACGGTGAATGGCGATCGCTATCGTTCGATGCTAACAAACTTTTTGTTGCCAAAAATGGAAGAACTGAACTTAGTTGACATGTGGTTTCAACAAGATGGCGCTACATGCCACACAGCTCGCGATTCTATGGCCATTTTGAGGGAAAACTTCGGAGAACAATTCATCTCAAGAAATGGCCCGGTAAGTTGGCCACCAAGATCATGCGATTTGACGCATTTAGACTATTTTTTGTGGGGCTACGTCAAGTCTAAAGTCTACAGAAATAAGCCAGCAACTATTCCAGTTTTGGAAGACAACATTTCCGATGAAATTCGGGCTATTCCGGCCGAAATGCTCGAAAAAGTTGCCCAAAATTGGACTTTCCGAATGGACCACCTAAGACGCAGCCGCGGTCAACATTTAAATGAAATTATCTTCAAAAAGTAAATGTCATGGACCAATCTAACGTTTCAAATAAAGAACCGATGAGATTTTGCAAATTTTATGCGTTTTTTTTTAAAAAAAAGTTCTCAAGCTCTTAAAAAATCACCCGTTATAATGAAATTGAGTGTCAGATAAGTATTCCATTTTATTCGAATGTTGTTCCGTGATACAGTATCAATAATACATGAAAAGGGGTGCCTAAACACTTATGAGCGATAGTGTCCGAAATGAGGAAGGTGAACTGGGATTAATATTGTTGGGTAATGCTGTTATGGCTGTGTAAAAGTTATTTCCCCGACAAAGTGAGTCCCATTGCTCTAACAAAGTGGGGTCCCATTATCGGAGAAACTATCGGTACACAATTCTCTTCTGGGAACGATGCGTTTGTAAGCAGTAATGAAAGATTCCGCTATTACAGCATACAATTTTGATATAGATCATCTTGGCTACCATACATACGAATAGAACTTTGGCGCCTTTGTAGGCACTTTCTTCCGTTTTTACTCTGGCAGCAGGTAATGTTCCCATTAGTTTACGGATGAAGCATTTTCGACAATATTGAATATCGCTTGCACTGCCCGCTTACCATCAATAATCCAGGATTTGTTGCAACGTGCTACGGTGGCCAGAGTCAACCATTCACGCTTAGTATTTCATTGTTATCTAAAACGGTAATCAAAGATACATATGAGTCTGCTTGTTTTGCATAGGTGTTTTGAGCATTTGAGGCAGTAAATGTCGTTATAGAAATCTGATTCCTTGATGATTTTAGGAATTGTAGTTTCTGCTTCTTGGAATTCTCTATTCGAAGATAATCTAGACTTGCTGGCTATACGCGTTTAGTGGTAGATAAGCGACGATGCGTTTTAGTTCATTGAAACTTAAATGCGACTCAAATAATGGAAAAATGGGTTGACTTTCTTAAATTCAACCATTCACTATTGAGTTTTAATTAAACATTGTTCGACGGTATAAGGAGTTTCTTATTGCAGATATTCCATTGACCAGAAACGTTTTGAATCGGCTTGGCTACCTTCTGATCCAAAACAGTGTAATGGTTGAATCAGGCCAATGTTGCCTTCCATGATTACATGATTGCATTGGTGTCCGTAAATAATTCAGACTGGTTATCTTATTGACACTGTTGAGTTTATCACAACACAAACTTCATTAGAAAGAAAAATTGGACTGAGATGTTATAACTTCACTTTTGTCGAATCATGAACGCCGTAGCCACTACCGAAGTGAACATTTATTTATATTAACAGTGTAGCAAGAAAAATGTATATAACAAATTTGTCCGCTAAAAATTCATCAACAATGTATTTTAGGTGGAGATATGGGGTTTAAATATTTTTAAAATAATTCTAATTTATTGGCTTGGGCTTGGGAAAAAATAAATGTTTCAAATGACCTATGAATGCTACATTTCGCTTATACGCACTATTCAGAACAATTAAACACATTAAAATAAAAAGATTTGGGATGGCCCCACACACATTTTAAATCGTCAAATTTCAGAAAAAGGCTTATATTCGTCAAAATACTTGCTACACTTTGGCCGCTTCGCCTTCCCTTAGTGGAGTTATAAAACAATTAACCTGTTTGTCGGAAGGTTAATTTAAATGGAAGCACATATTTCGTCATTAAAACTTCTGTAAAGGAAATCCAATTTTTTGTAATTAACTGTGGACGCCCACATATTGCCGAAAATATTCAAATTCTAAAAAATATACAAATAATATTTCAGCCGGAAGTTACCAACCGATATTTAAGCAGAATTATTTTTCCCCAAATTCGGGCAGGTCGCTCTAATTTAACCTAACTTCTCATCGATGTGGCATTAATGCGGATTAACGTTACTCTAGAGCGACAGACCATTCAATGAATTCGCAAGAAATTTAAATATCGAAGTTTTGTCAAATTACAGCCCGTATTCCCATCAGAATTTCTTCACAATTGGGCTAGAGCTAGCAGGCATTATGGCCTATCAAATGGCAATAGTGGTATCAATTCGGATTTAGGTTAACCTAGAGTACTAGTGGTT
The DNA here is from genome assembly GCA_947310385.1 of Nephrotoma appendiculata. Classification (NCBI taxonomy): domain Eukaryota; kingdom Metazoa; phylum Arthropoda; class Insecta; order Diptera; family Tipulidae; genus Nephrotoma; species Nephrotoma appendiculata. The sequence continues at coordinate 32,638,108 of OX371223.1, forward strand.
TTTGATGAATTTATCATTAGTTGTATTAACGAAGTATTGTTAAATAACATTCCCGTATCCTGGTTTTCTAAAAATTCTGATTTTAATTTTATATTTGTTTGGTGATGTTCATGTTTTCTCCTAATTTTTAGGAAATAATGTTCAATCCATTTCAACAAACTACGAACACTTTAAAATCTTTCTTGCGGTACTTGCAAAATTGGATACAAAATGCTATGCTGTAACACATAGATTTCATATTTATTGATTTTAAATAAGATTAGATTTAGCTTATTTTTGAGATAAGATTCTGTTCTAAATTACTTACATCCGTTGCAATTTGCAAAAGTAATCTTGAAGGTTATTAAATCAATAACTATATAGATAAACATAATTAAATGTATATTGTTTAAAAATTTTACCTCGTCAGACCTGTTCTTGTTACTGGCAATAATAAATGCTTTCGAAAACAACACTTCACATTATACAATTTCATAGACTCATTGTCTAACAATAGACCCGATATCATCTTAACATAATAGCAGTTGCGTTTAACTCGGCTTATCACTATACTTACGGATTACTTCCACATATTATAACGCCTTGTAAGTTTAAACATGACGATTCACATTATCCAAAATTCTAAAAGCTTACTGTTAGTTACGTTCCATCTTAAATATACCAGTTCCAATTCGTATCAATTACAGTGTTATTAAGCAGCCAATTGTGGATACATTTAGTAAGGAACTGACGTAGTTGGAGATGTTTTCTTACACTTTATTGATTGAAGACAGCATAATAAAATTTGTCCTTCGTTGCTTACGCTACCGCCAATAAAATTAAGACTCATGGCATTGAACCAATGTTGTTATTCCGTTCTTAAAACACAAAAGCAAAAATGATTACACGTGATTTAAAAATCATCCAGTAATTTATCTTTTATAATTTAGGTTCATTGGGGGTTACACGCGTTTGAGTATGCCGTTTACTTTAGTTTCTATCTTCGCAGACATCATGGAAGTTGTATTAACATCCCGGGTACCTCAAGAATTGATAGATGTTATTCTCTCTTCTGAGAATTTGCCATTGTTTTAAACTGTCAATTTTCTACTGTAAAATTTTAAATTTATTAGGTTTGCCTCTTCACAATGATAATACTTGTCCTTTGTGGGTTTAGATAATTATTGGCCTAATGTATAGACACGAAGGTGTCGGTACGATTGTCTTCAAGATATGTATTCACAACCTTGGCCTCGATGACTTGGTAGTTTGGCAAATGACTAATTGTTGAGAAACAGAAAGCACCAACTGATAACACCTATGATTTAATCATAAATATTTCAGTTTTCAGATTCCGTTCTAAGTTTTTCTCAGTTGGCCTATTTAATTTGTTGTTTCTCAAATATAATTATACCTAATTAGTTCATATTCGATAAAAATCGTACTCGTATCGGCAACATAGTTTGCTCGTGTTCCAGAACTCTCATTTATTTATTTTCAGAAGTTTTCATTATATTGCGTTAAAGTTTGTTTTGCTTGTAGTAAACTTCAAGGCGTATTGGTAATAATTTCTACAAAATAAACTATTTCAATGGATTTTGACCAAATTTGTTAATTTAATCCTTATTTAATTAATAGTCTGCACCTTGAATTTATCGATTTAGATAACTAAGATGATTCAAGCTATGTTAATTCGTAATTAGTATTCTGATTAGGATTACATTATTGTTACGCACATCAACTAATGTAATCTTACCATTAATTTAATAAACTTCAAAAATTTAATATATGGAAATGAAATATAATGTTTTTTTTACGTAGGCAACCTTTCCAAAATGTGTGCTGAAATGACGTTTTTTGACAAAAATTCGACTATATACAACCCAAATGGATTCACTGATTGGGATGAAACTTTTTACTAAAAATTTTTTCCCCAAATTGAGAGATCCCAGTGATTTTGGCCGAAAACGGTCCACCGAAAATGACAGGTTCCATAGGAGCTTATTCGTTTTTTGCAAATATTTTAATAAGTACTATGTACCATTTACGAGGAAAGCTTTTATGAACTAAAAAATTCTAATTTAAATTTAAAACAATACTGACCCAAAATAAAGTTTACCAATCATAAAAAAATTTGACCTCGAGATTTTGGCAGATTTAGCATTCACTATGTCGCCTTCACATATGTGTATGCGCGTGTGTGTGGTGCCGTGCAAATTCAATGTTATTGGTTCCCTACAGTCCAGACCTATTAACTGTCGTTGTGAAACTTTAGACTTAAGCTTTGTCCATAAATTACTGAACTCGGTCCACCAGTGGCACTATTCTGGCTTTCCCGGGGAATAGGGAATTGGGAAAAATATTTTCATAGCATTTTTTATTAAATTTTATTTTTCTGGCCTACTGAGGGAACAAGTTTGGTGTAAATATTTTCGAAACAAAGTTAAATGGGAAAATATTTTTCCTATAAAAATTTTGTGGAACAAAAGTTTCCCAATTCACTTTGTGTTTGAAAATTTTTGCACTGAACTTACTCTTTCAGTACGGCAGAAAAATATAATTTTGACAAAAATGCTACGAAAACATTTTTCCCAATTCCCTATTCCCAGGGAAAGCTAGAATAGGGCCACAGTAGTGGCAGCTCCTATATGATCTTTTCTTTTTTTGCAAATACATATTTTGAAAAGCAGCACCTTTTATGAAAAAAAAATGATTGAAACAAAAAAATTGTAGATTAAGTTTCAAACAAAATTTGTTCAGATATTTTTAAAGTTTTACCTGAAATGATGAGTTTTGATAAAAAAAACTTTATTTTTACCAAAATTTGGCATCTCTACAATCAAGCCAGATTGTCAATTCTGAATCAAACTTCATAATAAAAAATTTTCCATAAATTTTGAGATCTATTCAAAATGTGCCGGACTTCTGTGTACCGAAGTGGCAGCTTCCGGAGAAGTTTTTTCAATTTTTGCAGCTAAGATTAAATTTTGAACACGGGTTGAGCTAGTTCAGTTTTCTGAAATTTAAGTAAGAAAAATGATTTTTGATTATGCAAGGCAGTTTTTGTCAAAAAGCCGGTAGGTTCAATGTATCGATTTAAAAACTAAGTGTAGTGTGTGTATTCGAGATCTAGATCTAGATAGAATTGGGAGTGCCCTAAATGTAAAATCACAATGCAAGCAATTATTATACATTTTAATCGTAAAATTTCAGCAGGCGCTGGAAGCAAATACAAATGCTGTATAAGAATTTCCATTTTTTGAACCATCGGAATTTTTGTTTTAATTTTGTACCTTCGAAGTAAAGAACTCGGTATATGGAATTTCAAATTTTTACAATATTACATCTATCTCCGCCATTTCTTTACAAATTATGGTGGAATTTAGTTAGTAGTAATCTAAATTTTCGGATCCGTTCGTGGTGGACTAAACTTTGTCATTTTATAGCCAGTCACCGTATAAAATTTAGTTTATATTATCAAATTTGGATTGAAACAAATACTTTAGGCGAAGTTCTTTTTTTTATCTGTACATTCTACATGATTAAAATGTATTCTTAGAAGCATTTTGTAGGACGTTCTTATATTTGGCTATGCTGGATAGAACTCGGCTAATTCTTAATCAATAATTGTGAAATTTGCATCGTGAGTCTGTATTGCACAAATTTCTCAAATGTGTCAATGATCGGCGCTTCTCGTTCACTTCTTTACAAGAAGTATAAAATTTTGGATGGTAAACTTGCAAATGTTAGTGAAATTTTGATTTTGTACGGACAAATAATTAACATTCAAATTATGACTAATACTTCAAAAACTCGCACAAGCAACAAAATTCTTACGGTTGTTTTCCTAATAGCTAAAGTCATTCTAAGACCACAGAGGGAATTTGGGGAAAATTTATCGTTTAACAATTATTTATTAAGAATTAGTCGAGTTCTCTCGAGCATAACCAAATTTAACAATTTCTTTCAAAATTCACCTCAGAACCCATTTTAATTGTGAAGAATGGACGGATTCCAGAACTTCGCCTAAAATTTATGTTTCAATCCTAAATCAATCCTAGAAACCAAATTTCATAATGATTGGTTATGAAATGACAAAGATTAATTCATGAATAGATGAATAGATCATGAATAGATCCGAATTTGGTCCAAAACTCACTTTAGAATCCCTATCCAGTAATACGTAATTTCATTATAATTTGTTAAGGAATGGCGAAGATAGATGGGGAGAGAGAGTTACTTTACTTAGAAGGTCAAACAATTTATCAATTTAAGGAACACTTTATTTCGCTGGAATGTTCTCTTTTGTGAAAAAGAGGTACAAAACGAATAAAAAATATCCGACGGTTATTAAACAAACGAAATTCACTTTTGTGATAGTGCTGCTTGTGGCGAGTAGCGTAATCTCTTATTTTGTGCTGGCAATTTTCCACTGTCTTATAGCGGAGGACTAAGAAACAATTTTAATATAGTAGTACTTTAGTTCATAAATCTTTCGTTTTGGCGTTTATGGTAAATTACAATTTGCCAAATAATTAATTCTGTATTTGGAGATTTTTAATTCCGATATTATTACGTGACTTATCATTTAAATTGTTTCAAAAAGCAAGTTTGTCAAGCAAAAATTATGTTATCCGCATTTTAGTTCATAAATCCACAGTTGCGGCACTGGTGGCAATTTATTTGTTTATAACAGAATACATAGATGCCAATGTAATGTCACATCATTGTTAATGTTTAGAAAAATGCCGCTAAACACATCGTTCTTCCACCACCCATAAATTGGCCATAATTCCAAAAACCATGTTTGGTGATTAATTTGCGAAATACAAGATAATAAAAAGTATATTAAAAATTAAAGAAATCAATCTTTACTGTTGCATTTGATTTAGTATTAGGATTGGCCAAGTTTCCAAAACCGAACAGTCCTGATTATTTGAAAATGTTGAGGTAATTAAAATTAAGCGAATTTTCGCAATGAATCGTCACGGAGGGATCATTCAACGAAAATAACTATTGGCTAATTCTCAATGACAGATGAGTCAACAATTGTTGAATTTACGAAAATATTAGGATTATCCAGAGTATAGCGATTCTCATTAGTTTTATTTTTTTTTACTTTAGACGAAATTCTTAGAAACGGGCGGTTTATATTTTTCAATACGAATGGCATATTTCAATTAGATTTGCTGCTAATCTAGCAAATTGAAATTCCCAAATATGCTGAACTTTGAAATGAAATAATTTTCATTATTTTTTACCGGTTAAGTGCCCAACCCTGACCAAATAACCAAAACAATTAGCTGTGAATGCCTGGGACTAGTAGTACGAGAACAGCAGGAGCACAATACGTTTTATATGGTATCGCTGGTCGTTTTTATCATACAAACCGAGTTTCATTATAAACAAAGACACGTCGAGAACTTATAAGGTAACATGATGCACTCTTGATGGCATTTGAAAACCTTCCTCACTAATTTGTTTAGTAGTCATTCGAACCAAATAAAATTACAGTAAAAGAGATTTCCGGCATTCACCCACCGATCCAAATTTCATATATAAGTCTATAAGTAAATTTCATCGGGCCGCTTCACAACCATTTTATTATTGTTTCTGCCATTAGTCTGCTAAAGATGGTGGAAATAATTCGTACAGTCGGTTTTATTTTTGGTTTTTGTTTCATCGTTTTAAAGTCCATTTTTATTGAAAGTAAATGTAGCTGAGCTTGACTAAGTTGAATTTCATTTTCAAACAATTACACATGGTTTGGAAATTACAGCACGTGATATGTCGTATCATACACCATTTGAGCGATGTTGATAAAAATTAAGGAGGGAGCCAAGAGTTCCTATTTGTTGAAAATTCATTTAGGTGGTCATCCATTTTCGACCTGGAAATGTTTTTATTTTCTCGTCCTAAAGTTATTTTGGTCATATTTATCGAGGTTAAGGTCGGTTTGTATGAAGGTAACTCGCGAAAATTTGTAATTCTGGAACAAAGTCATTTCGTAACTGATCATGATGAAAATCAGTATGTGGAATATAGCCAATTGAGACGGGGCTTCTGGAAGAAATTCGGGTGTATAACTAATAACTGAAACCAATTCTGAAATATAGCCATCTGTGAGAGAACTAAGAGATTCCTTAATCGGTTATGAAGAAATCGGGTAAGTAGGGTAGAAACGAGGAATGGAACAATCCCCTACACAGTCATAACCATATTGGTATGAATGCTGAAAATGAAAAATTTGGATGAAACTGGGTGATTACTTAACCGATCATCATAAAATTTGGTGATTAGGATGAAAATAGGATTGAAAACTGATTTTTAGACCAGGTTCTTGGATATGGTCAACTTAAACCGAACTATCCCATGTAGTAACCAATCATAAAGAAATCAGGTGTATAGTTTATATAGCTCACATTTTAAAAAAATACTTCCAAAACTGAAATGTGATTCCGGTTACCTTATGACTCGATCACTAACAAAGTTAAGATCACACTATTGAGAACTATGCAACCAAAAGCTCTTTACCTGATACTATTCTAAGCCTCAAAATGACTTACAGTTAAAATTTGATAAGTGCGGTCCAATGAGATACTCGTTGGGCAGATACAGTCTGTACGATTGGGCTGAATAAAACTAAACGGAACAAGATAGTAAGGACAACATTTATTATGGTAGGTCTGTTTTCAATTCCCGTTTAACTCTACATCTATAAATTGAAACTCATGTTTTTAAAATACATTTCCATGGAAGTAAAGGAATGTCTACTTACTTGCCAGGTGACTGTATCAGAACTTTTTCTAAGAAACATTTTAGAATTCTATTTCCATGTTACAAACCCAACTTCATCATGATCGGCTATGAAAGAGACTCGTTCCCTGCTACTGAATCGTATTCCAGAACTATTTGCAAAAGGCAATTTTAGAATCACTTCTGATACGTCTTAATTCGATTCAAATTTGAAGATTTTTAGAGCCACATTTGGAAGTCATATTATGAAGTTAAATTAGGACTTCAAGCATTTGAACGGCTAATCATTAAATTGTTATCACAATCGCTCAACAAAAATGCGATAAAACTAAAATTAACTACACATATTTTCGGTGAATTGTCGTTTCCGGTAAATTGTATTTGATCAATTAAGGTTTTCGGTGAATCGTTTTTCGGTGAACTATCCTTTTTGGTGAATTGATTTTCAATAAATTGCCGTGTGACCATTTGTTTCTTCTGAAACTCGCGGTCTCGGGTTTTATTTTGGTCGTTGAAACTTTTTTCGGTACGTCTAGATACCAATAGGCAAGCAGGATTTTTGTAGTGCCTAGTTCTATGAGACTACTGAACCGGTGTCAGTGGTTGGATGTCTAGTTTTAGATTTAATTCACCAGCACCAAACATAATTAAATATTGGGCCAAAAGTGACAGTATAAAAGATTTATTATTAAATTATTTTTGTATGTTTCAACTATAAATAAACGAAAATAAATAGTTCGATGGTCTTGGCAATAACCTGTTATTAACCTGCTGGTACGATGAAGATTATGTAAATGTTAACTTATTTTAATATTTTATAAAACATACGATTTTATTTATTGCTAAATTAGAACAAATTTTGTTTATCAAATAATTTATCCTAAGTTTATGCTACCAGTAATACACGAGTCCATGGCTTGCTATAATTTTAAAATAATATAAATGTTTTTTTATTCATTTGCATGTAATTAGGACGGAAAAGGATTTCTGAATTTTCTTCTCTTAAAACAAAATATAAAAAAGTGAAAGGACTAAGATACTGGACCTAAATAATTAGAGACATAAAATTACAACTTCTTTCTGACGACCCCTTAAGACAAAGGTAATAATGAGAAGTGATCAAGTAATATCACTTTAATAATAAAATGTGAAGCTGCAATATAGCTACAAACACAAAGGTGTCACCGGGATTGGGTTGTAAAGGGTAAATGGGCGGCGCCCTTTAATCTACTACATAAACATCCTAAATTTTAATCGTAATACCGCAGGAACTAACACATTTACAATTCTTATTGAAAAGATGGAAAAAACTGTTCGAGTACTTCGAAATCTATGAACTGAGAGTTCTATAGCCTCGAAATGGTTAACCATTCATCCCATTGAGTATATAATGGTATTATTGCAAATTTGAATTTTGAATAGTAGGGACTAACGGCTTTACTAACACAAGCTCGCGAGAGTCAATTGTATCACTCATGACGCTTAGCCCTCTGATGGGGAATAGTTTAAACTACCCAGACTTTAACCGTATATCGCTTACTTAAGTTAATTTGTACGGTGTGCTTTCCAATTTAGTTACCTAATAATAGTTTCTGAGAACCAGTAACGTCTCGTTTAAGACAGCACGTTCCTTACTTAAGTTTTATATTTAGGTAATTTCGTGGTATTTTTAACAAGTTAGAACTAAACGTCGTGTTAAACACAATAAATACAATTAACACTTTAAGTTTTAAGATAAAACAAAATTAATCTCGTCAACTATTAATCATTTCGAGTAAATGCTTTCTCCATCCGGTTTTTGCCATATTACGAGTGAACTATATAAATTTGTCAGATCGATTAATCAATTGAGCACGGATATCGTGATGAATAGAAAGACAAATAAATTGTCGTAATTGCCAATTTCCTAGGAATTAGAATTTTTTGTTTGCGGTAGGTTCAGATATGTCCAGGTTAGAAATTTAAGCTTTGCATGACTCGCATTTCCTCCATATTCATACTAGATTACGTTTATCTCACTGCATTTTAAGAACACAAACTCAACAAATCTCGTCATTCGCGTGTACTCCAATCTTTACACACAAATTTCTTCGTTTTCAACTTATTATTTTTATCAAGACTAATATTTATAAAACTTCATTTATCTATATTACAACAAAAGAAAAATTTATTATTATTTCTCATCATGATGATGATGATGATGATCATCATCATCATCATCATCATCATAATCAAAATATACAAGAAATAAAAAAAAACTTACAAAGATTACAAAAAAGCATATGAGATAGGTCAGGCAAGAAGTAGTTAACAAAAAAAAAAAATACTTTTATTTATTTCTTGGAACAAGTATTTTGCTTCATCTTCCAGTTAGTCGTATTTGGACAGTGTTTGAAAATAGTTCAAACGTTGTGGATTAGTATTATTATTTGTTTTAATTTTTGTTTCGTTTATTCGTCGTTTGCGACAAGTTTGACAAACGCGCGAATAAAACTTAAGAACTTAGTAATTAGTAATAGAATAAAGTGGAGTGTTCGAATCTGTGTGGAATAAAATTAAAATAAATTTAAAATATAAAAATGTTCAGATGATATTGTGATTATTTTATTAACTATTTGGTTCCTTGTGTGGCGTGAAAAATTGTTCTTAGGGCAAGTGAATTAATATATAGTTTGTTATAAAAAGTGTGTGTGTGCGTATTTATCCTCTTCCAGCGCGAATTATAAATTCTAATGAGGTGAGAAATATTTATTTACTTAATTTCAGACGCAGACGAATTTTTGTGATTGTTCGTGTGTGTGTGTGTGTGTGTGTTATTTATGTATGTATTTAAGAAATCGATAAACCTTAAAACAGGTTTTGTTGTAATAAAGCGGAATTGGCCACCTATTTCAGAGCACATTATTAAGACTCTTATACAACAAACCAACCCGGACAAGAAGAAACAAAAGAAAATCGATTAAATTAAACAAAACATATCAACGCAATGATGTTTGGTATTAAAGTCTGGATGGCATGCGTTATCAAACTGATTTATGTGTTTGTTAAGTGTCATTGAATCGTTTGTAGTTTCTGGTCTTTTTCGCCTTGTTCTCAATTAAATATTATTTAGTCTCGTAAATAATGGTTAATTGGGCACAAGCCTAATAAAAAATTAATTTGAATATTTTGAATGTTATTAATTGTAGTTGTTGGTGTAATTAATAGCGGAGAAATTTGACATTTTGTATTTTTCGGTTTACTGCTAATTTTATAAAAACAAAATTGCGAGAAAGACAGCTGTTGCAAAATTTGCGTTACTCGTTGTGTGATTTTGCAAACGTTGTGGTTTTTTTTTGTTGATTGCGCTGTTGATGTAGACCGGCATTTAAAATGCGACAGAACCGCAGAATATCACGGGTAAATTAATGGGGCAAATGATGATTTAACATTGTAACTAGACACGAATAGCACATATTTTAGGTTAATGCTTGTGAGGGCTACTTAAAACTATTATTATGAGTTCTATTGTATCAGACAAAATTTAAATCCCTTAAAATAGCGTATCTTATGGAGTCCGTCATATGTCCTTCTTATATATGTATAACAATAGTAAAGGATAAGCAAGAAAACAAGTTACTGGCTTCAAACTTGGCCCAATGTGTTTTATTGAATACAATCGGATGCTATAAGATCATTGTAATAAAAATCGTTAGGTTAACCAGAATTTCTTTGATCTCATCACAGCCCTAGTGGAAAAAATCAAATATTTAAACCAAAAAATTATACTGAGGAATACCAAAATCAATTTAGTTTTGTATAAATGATTAATTTAAATACAAAATATACTTTAAATTGGTTAAAGTTTAATACATTTCTAGACCAAAATACTACTAAAATTATACATCTCAAAAATTATACCAATTTAAGTATGATTTTGGTATATCCAAATATTTAAAGTTAGTTTAAATTAAATATGAATATATATAAAATATTTTAATCTAAAATTAATACTTGAATTCAAATTTTAAACTACGAGTAAATTAAGTATATTTGAGATACCGACCAGTGGTTAAAGCTTTGGCGTTTGGATCGGGAGGTACCGGGTTCGAATCCCGATAGGGGCAAGGATGCAAAGTGAAATTTCATCGATAGATTACGATCTGTGGTGAAATGTAACACATCTATGACCCCCTGTCGGTGTGCAAAACTCATGGGCCGACCCATCTTCCATGCCAGTATAGGCTGGCAGATGGTCATAAATCGGTCCTATAGCCGTACGTCCTCGAGTTGGCCGCAAGGCGTAAAGTAAGGACGTATAAAGCATAACCGCGGAAGAGCAGGGTGAGCCTTGAGCCCCAAAACAGATCGCATAGTTACCAATAAAAAAAAAAAAAAAAAGTATATTTGAGATAAATACGTATATACGGCGGTTTAAAATTTTAATTATGGTTAAATATTTTATACAAATTTAAATATTAGTTTTGTATATACAAATATTTAAATTTAGTCAAAATTAAACATAAATTTAAAAAATTATTTTAAGCAAATTATTGGAATCGAAAATTGTGTATTACACATTTTAGAAAAATAATTTTTTTTAATCATCACTTTTCATCCCGTACGAGAGATGAATTTCCCGCAAAAAGGGAAATTTCCCACGAACTGGCAACACTGATGCGAATCAATACTATCGTGCTGAAAAAATGTATTTATAGTTGTAATCGTATTTCGCGGTCTTTTGTATGTTGGTGTGCTGGTGTAGTTTGCAGCAAATGAAATAAACCAAATTAAGTATATTTTAAGTTTAATTGTGTATTTAAATATGTATATTGATTTATATTGTTGAATTAAACTCGACATAGTTATTGCTTTGGTGGTGCAGTGGTTTAGGTGTACACCGCTAAGTGTTATTATCGCAAAAGTCGCCGGTTCGAGTCCAGTCGGAGTCCAAAATTTATGCAATTATTATTCTAATTAGGCAACGATGTTATCGGGTCAACTATTCACTACGCTGATTGAAAATACTAGAATTACCAACGGCGTGAAATAATCAATGGAGAGGAACTGATGACGTGGCATGTCCGCAAATACAAACAACCGCATGGAAAAATGATATAAAATTATAATACGCATATATCCGGCAGTCACAATGAAAGGAAATATTTTAATATAACCTACAAAAAATTTTACTTAAAATACACTGATATTGGTATTAATTTTATAACACAATATACAAAAATTATACTTTTAACTAGATAATTTGCAAAAGTATAATTTCTGTTTAATTTTTAAAATTATACTAAAATTATATTGCCATAACCTACTAAAATTATACAAAAATTATTATTAAATTTCTATGAAATCGTAAGTTTATTTTTAGTATAAAAAATTTCAATTTTTCCACTAGGGAGGGTTCGGTTACTACATATAGTGGATAAAACCCAGTTTAGAATCATTTCAGAGCCATGGTTTAATTGTTAAAGGTTCTGTTTCTGAATTAAATTCTCATAATGGCTCACTGTCCTCGTTATACATATGCTCAACAGGCCTAAAATTATCAATTTTGCCTGTGAGTCAATTCAGGTGTATTAAACCGCGAGCATTCTAATTTTCTATCTCTAGTGCGTTCGAAAAATCCTGTTCTTTTAATACCAAACAAAGTTCGCTAACAATAAAAATAGAAGGTCCCGTCTTCATTCTGATTGGGTTCAGTTTATGATAGCAATAAAAGAATATAAGAATTTAAGGACCGCTCATACAACTTCATGGAGTAGTTTTTTTAGGAAACAGACATTCTCTTCGGCATCGCTAGATTAAAGAAAACACTTGCGAAAAACGATATGTGTAAACTTCACGGTCACCAACATCATGACGACAGACTAACGTTCTTGTAACGATAATTCCACGTTTTTGTAATAAAAATACGGAAATTTTTGTACCGAATGCTTAAAGGCCAGATTATACTAATCCTAAAAGGATTCAACCCGATCAGCCTGTCTTCTATCTTTCTTAAACCGTTATAAAGAATCTTGGATAGATTTATTAGAGATATTTGCTTATCCAGTATTTCACTTAGCATAATGCAACACTTACACAGTTAGTAAATACTGTGGAACTCTTCTGTATAAAGAGATCCTTATGGGCATTTCCTGGATATCGTGAATGCTTTTGATAGTGCATCGTTCTCTACAATTGTAGATTGATTGTTCTTGATCAGGTCTCATATTGACTTTCAGTTTCCGTTATATTTTCCAAAGGTTTTCCCCATGAGTTGTTTCCCCTTTTTTATCGCTCCTGATTATTGAAGAACTATTTATTAAACTACAACGATCGAATTTTGCCGCCCCGGTGGCAAAGTGGTTAGCATGCTTGCTCCAGCGACCGGAGGTCCCGGGTTCGATTCCCGGTGGTGACAAAGAAAATATTTCACGGCTGGTTTAGGATCAATGAAGGGATTAGGATTTGGCGCAGTGGCGCAGTATCTGGTTATTTAAAAGGTCTATTTAAATAAAGTTTTCATATCATTGTAAATGTTTTGAAAAAACCTCTAACATTCACACGAAAAGAAGTTCACGAACATTGTGACGAATCGATTGATTCGGACTCTAGGGCCTTTTAAACGAGGATATATGTCGAAACCTCCAAATTACAAAGTCGGACTCACTGCAACAGCTTCCAGTGATAAGTTAATAACCTACAAAACATTATTTGCCAGGCTATAACGGGGACTCTGCCATCAACCACTTGCTTTACATTTCATGTTGTTCCTTTTGTTTGCTTTGAGCAATATTGGTTCGGTAGCAATATCGGTAGTCCGATGGGTTTCCTACTTCATTGTCTTTCATATTCTTGACATCTAATTGTGTTGTTAAAACTGTTGATTTGTTTTCTTACTTCTGTACTATCCAGCACAGTTCAAAGTAGTTGCCGCTACAACTAATGCTTCTTGTTCAATGCTTCTTCGCCTACACAATTGTAAAAGTTCTACTAATCTTCCACATTGTTTGTAAGATATTTTTGCTTGATTGTTGTGTAACTGTATTTATAAACTGCTTGGAACTCGTTGAATCATTTCTCTAATAGATTTTGAAATTAACTTAATGTTTGTTCGGGACTTGTTATTGATGTCTCGCATAATCTTAATTTATTCGAATAGTTTTTCAACATTCATGCCTGATACCGTTTTCTTGTCTCAAAATCCGTACTGGTAAAGTTATCCGAAATTATACTGCCGAAAAATGGCTGTATCGTATGTAGTCAAACGTCAAATGTCGATAACGCAGATTCAAATTATCATTAAATGTACCAGCCAAAAATGTCGATTTAGATGATTTATTTCAATAGACAGCCAAAAAATGTTGGTAATTCAGATTCGGGTCTAACAACCGAATATTCAATGTTTTCTGGAGTTGCGGACCAAAAGTCGGGTAAATCGTTTACTAAGGTAAAAATCGGGTTTCCGATCAGTTTGCCATAGAGTTGTTGAAAAATAAATGAATTTACCGAAAAATTTACCTAAAATTGACTTTTACCCGACTATTGCAGAGCAGCCTAAATTGAAAAGCTACCTCGCGAGGAGACTTTTCGATTCAACCCTGATGGCGAATAGCTCAAGGTCACCTCATAAAGTTTAATTCATAAGTTTGGTCGAAAAAATTGACCAGACGCACATAGCATAAATCACAACAGCAAATAATTTCCACTATGTTCCTTAGGCTGTGTTACAAACTTAAAGTAAAAGTCAATTATAGGTAAATTTTACGGTAAATTTTATTATTTTTCAAAAACTCTGAGACAAACTGATTGAAAAATCTGTAATAAAACTGGGTTTTACCGTAGTAAACGATTTATCTTAAGTTTGGCACACACCTTCTTAAAGTTAGCCGAAAGTTGCCAGCCGAAAGTGAAAAAATCGATAATGCAGATAGTGTCTCGACTAGTTCAGCCGAAAGTTAAACAAATTATATATTAAATTGAAGTATCCCAGCCAAAAGTGACTAACCTAGCATTTATTAAAACAAACAACAATTAAAATCTTCAATTTAACCGATATTAATTTATTGTTTCATATCAGTTGTGAAATTTTGTTTTTCTCTTCTCCTGGCAATAAAACCGTTTATCATTCGAGATTTTGCCAGATGGGCACCAATCTGACTAAGCCGATACAATAGCTATGCCGAGTATAGGGTTGGGATGGGTCTGATAGGGTTATAATGGTGAAATTATGACTTTCCCTATTTTTCAACTATAAAATCGTTCGTCATTCGAGATTTTGGCATATAGACACCAATCTGACTATGCCGATTCGATAGCTCATGGACATAGGTAAATTTTGAGTATAGGTTAGGGGGTCGATGAAAAATGAGGAAAATCAATATTTCACCTCTATAAACCCATCAGACCCACCCCAAACCCTATTCTCAGAATCTATCCATGGCCATGAGCTATCGAATCGGCATAGTCAGATTGGTGTCTATATGCCAAAATCTCGAATTACGAACGATGCTTGATGAATTTCAATCTTCTTTATCGACTACTTTCGGCTGTATGAGGCAGATATGTCGCTTCATCCCTTTAACCCCATCAGACCCAACCTTAACCTATATTCAAAATCTACGTATGGTCATGAGCTATCGAATCGGCATAGTCAGATTGGTGTCTATATGCCAAAAACTTGTACTACGAACGATTCTTGACGATGCTTGATAATTTTCAATCTTCTTTATCGACTACTTTCAGCTGTATGAGGCAGATATGCAGTTTCATCCCTATAACCCCATCAAACCCCAACCCTATGTCATGTTTCATCTATTTGGTACATTTAAATAGGTTATCTGTCAAAATCCTGATACACAAACCATTCATCAGCTGAACGTGACTGCGTCTCATATGGCTATTGTGTCGATGCCTGTTATTGACATTTTCTTTTAGAAAATTGATGATTCATTTATAACTTTTAAATCTGTATTGCTGGCATTTTTCGGTTTGAATATTGAAGTTAGTCTTCTATATCGATCCAATCTACATTATCGACGTTTTAAAATATTTTCAGTTGAAATTAAAAAATAGTATCTACATTACCATCTTTCGGCTGGAAACTTTCGGCTAGTTTTAACAGTATCCCAAATACTACACGAAGTTTGGGCTGCGTGCCAAATGTAAGGTAAATGGTTTACTACGGTAAAAACCAGTTTAAGTACAGATTTTTCGATTAGTTTGCCATAGAGTTTTTGAAAAATAATTGAATTTACCGAAAAATTTACTTAAAAAAACTTTTCTCTTAAGTTTGGCACACAGCCTTAATTGTGTTTCCTCCGCTTGTATTTATACATCGATCGGGTATTCTAGATTCGCCTAGCTTTATTCTCGATTCTGTTTCACACTATTTTAATCTGCTACATAAAATCTGTAATAAAACGCTTTTAGTGCTACTACTCAATCCCAGATGTCACTCATATCACAAAAATTTTATAGTAAAATTCTGAACCTTAAATAACCAATTTTGTTCAATAAATGTCTAGCCATCGCGGAGTTAATTGCCCATTAACCCAATACGCGAGATCGTAACAATATTATATTGAATTTTTAACTTTTGACTCTTTACCGGCCAAATGGCACAATGGTTAAAGCTTTGGCGTTTGGATCGGGAGGTACCGGGTTTGAATCCCGATAGCGGCAGGATGCAAAGTGAAATTTCATCAACAGATTACGATCTGTGGTGAAATGTAACACATCTATGACCACCTGTCGGTGTGCAAAACCCATGGGCCGACCCATCTTCCATGCCAGTATAGGCTGGCATGGAGCTTGCAATGTGCAGATGGTCTTAAATCGGTCCTATAGCCGTACGTCCTCGAGTTGGCCGAGAAGCGTAAAGTAAGGACGTACAAATCATAACCGCGAAAGAGCAGGGTGTGCCTTGAGCCCCAAAACAGATCGCATAGTTAACAATAAAAAAAATAAAAAAAAACTTTTGGCTGGAATACAAATGGCATTCGGCTAATTTTAATGGGGTTAAATTAACAACTGACTATATTTATATTTACTTTATACTAATCGTTCATAGATAGCACTAAACAAGCGATATTTTATATAAAATGTGCTTAATAAAGTAAAGCTTATCTATTTCCAAAGTAAATTGAATCGACTATTTCGAAATTTGAGCTACATGCATCGGCATTTATCGGTTTATTAATTTGATGGCGCCAAAAATTAATAATTTAATGATTATCTCCTCGAAAAGGGGCATTTAAAATCCCATTTCAAATACACTCTAAGTTACCAAATTTAAACTTAATTCCAGACACATTTGGATTTCTGAGCCTTAAAGACATCTATCAATAATTGGTAAGAACAAACCATTAATTTAGTTAGTCGGAATTTTAGACAAAAAACGGCGTCATGCACACAGCTTAGCTGTATAAATATTGAATATGCCTACATCAAGGATTTGCAAAAAATAAATTACTACTTTAAATGTATTATGAGGTTGTCTAATTTCATTTAGATAACGCAGTCAGGTATTATTGACGTTTGATCTAACAGAGTGAATAATTGATTGATGGCTAACAATCGCCTATTGTTGTATTTTTCTCTCTTCTGCTTTTAAGTGCATAGTTTATTTGTCGTGCACAAATATTTGTCTAGTTGATTTACTTTTTTATCGTAATTTTTTTCTGTATTTGACGAATTCTTGATTCTTTATCTATGTTTCGATTTCGGTTTGTTGTGAGCCGTTTTCTAGACTGTCATCGTGCTAAGTGACTATATCACCAAAGAGTTGTTAAGCAATTGCAGTTTTTGCTATAAAATGCTCTATCTTTTGCTGTTAGTATGTTGACTTCCAAATTCGTCTAGAGCTGTTCAGCATCATAATTTTCCAAGTATTTTTTGAATGATTTTACAATCTGTTGTGTGTTGTCCAATTTGTTCATTAGTTTTTACTTGTAGGTACGTACTTGGTGCAGGCTGATTGGCTCTGAATCGTAATCTACTAAAGCCCAGCATAGTGCTATTTTCGTTCTTAATAAATTAAACTTTATGATTAAACTTTTAATATTTTAAAAAGGACCTATCACCATAAAATTTGCTATAAGAAGGATGAAATATTTTATGTAAGTCCTAATAATCGGTAAATGCACATTATAACACTCTCCGAATTCACAAATGACACAAATTTTTTTTTAAAAACGTTTATGGCTAATGTAATCTATGTGCAAGCGTCCAGGCCATTAGACATCATAACGTAACCCGTATACATGTAATATCGGTCCGAATCAAAATGTAAAATAAAGAATAAAAATATTGAAAGCTTTTCTCGATACTCTCTAATAATAATTTTCTGTTCAAAGTAATAACTCCTAAACTACCTTGCCCTCGTCCCGAGTCGATTCATCTCGCACTACCCGACCGATGAAAATGTATAACAATAAATTTTAATGTCACATAATATTCGTACCCGTAAAACACAATAAACGATAAAAAGAACGAAATATTTTTTTATCACTTCTTTGTCGATATAAAAAAGCAGCAGCACACAAAAAAACCGTATATCGATCACATAAAATAAAGTCAAAGTATTTTTGGATAAATTTTGTCTTGAAGAAAAATCTCAATTTTCTTATTCTTTGCACCTTTATACTATCGCACTTTGTGGGAAAGATTTGGTTTAGGTGAAAATATGACAGACACGTATCGATTTCACTATATACTTCAACCTCTGTTTATATCGAATCGTTGTTTTTAAAGGGAACATGTTTAAATCAAATAATTATTAAACATTGAATTTGGGATTCATCATCAGACGCAATCAAAACCGGAATACTAGCTTAGCGATGTTGTTTACATCTAATTTGAATTGTAAGACGCTATAAATTATAATGTCGCAGAATTTTTTATGCTAAGGAGACTTCTCACCTCGACTATAAAGGCTAAAAATAAATTAGTAATTTATGAATAAAAAATGTTTTTTTTAATATGATTTAGAAAAATCCCCACGATCTTCTTAGCAAAAAAGATTATTGTGATTCTTTAATACGCAACGTGTGACTAAGCATATTATAATACTAATCGTATTGTTGACTATAAATTTACCATAAACTTGTTTCGCTCACTGTATAAATTGGGAATTTATTTTATTAATTAATTAAAGTTTAAATTTAACTGATGTGACGGGCATGTCATTACACTCGTATACTACAATTGCTTAATAGCTACCAGTTTGGAGATATCATTTTCATGACACATTTAATAATAGATTCAGAAGTTGTAAATAACATAGCTTGAAGTTAATTAATTTGATTGATCGTAAATTAGAAAGAAAAACAACAATTTTGATTTGTTTATATATTAGAGTTTAATTGCATTAAATCATTACTTGAAGATGTGTCAAGGTTCTTTGTCGATAAATTTTACACTTACATTATAATGTTATCAAAATGGTTAAGGTGCTTAACTGGTGATAAGGAATGCGATATATGAAATCCGAATTTACAGTTTAGGTTTTTAGCTACCTAGTGGAGTTTACACCTTTCTCATGTTTACCAAGTTCTGATCGTTAAACAATGCAATGTTGATTTTTTCAGTTTTGGCAGAAGCATTCAGAAGGTTGTTCTCACGTGTTAAGAAAATAATTAAAATTTTTATTATTATTAATTTATAGTTTCAATATAATTTAAATGAATTACGATATCCAGAAAAAATGAATTACATTGAGCAACACGTTTTTGAGAGTGTTGGATTCAATTTATTGTAAAATAGATTTGTTTGGCCTTGAGATGGTAAATTATATTGTTAACCCTCCTACGGAAGCAGCCACTTCTGGTACACAGATGTTCACCACATTTCGCAAGGATCTCCCAATTTATAGAAAAAGCTTTAGTACTTTTAAAGTTTTTTTCCGAATAGTCAATCCGCCTAGTCTGTACAGCTTATCAAAACTCGCCATTTCCGGTAAAATATAAAATATGATCTGAACTGATTTTGTTGGAAATTTAAGTTAAAATCTTTTTATTTTAATCGTTTTACGTAAATGCTATATATACTTTTCAAAATACTTGCAAAAATGAAATTTTTTTATGAAAGCTGCCATTTTCGGTGGACCGATTTCACTTTTTTCACTTCCGATGCTGCAATTTAACCGATTCCGACCAAAATTCACTGGAATCTTCCAACTTGTGAAAAAAATTAAATATAAAGTTTCATCTCAATTAATCAATCCGAATGGAATGAACAGTGCCAACATTTTGTTAAAAAATAATATTTGGGCAAAAATTGTCATTTCCACTTAAATTGAAAAACTGATCTGAGCCAATATTGTTACAAATTTAATTTAAAAGCTTTTAATTTATAATCGTTTTTTACGTAACTGATATACTTTTCAAAATATTTAGAAAAAACGTAAAAGCTCATATAGAAGCCATTTGTTGTGGACTGATTTCGGCTCGACCTCTCAATTTATGGAAAAAGCGTTCACCGGGGAGAATGATAATCCGTCTGGGCTGTAGAGAGGGCATAGACAGTTAGTCAAAAACGACCTTGAGTTCATGATTATTATACAAAAAAAAAGTTTTTGTCAAAAATAGTCATTTCCGCTTAAATTTTGGAAAATTGATGTTGTGCGATATTGTTCCAAATATAAATTGGAATCCTTTAATTTGTTTTTCTTGTAAATGTTGCACATTTCAAAATATTTACAAAAAACGGAAAAGCTTTTATGGAAGCCACAACTTCCATTATCAACATGGGTTGGTTTTCAGAAATCAAAGCAGCAATAATGATTTTTGATTGTACGAAAAAAAATGGGTGTTGGCCACAACAAAGTCACCCCTCTATTTTTTTTATTTTAAAAACAGCGAAACGGCAATCTGAACATTCCCCTGTTTTGGTTTTTAACATAAGTATGTCATGTTTTAAAGGCATCTATATGAAATGGCAACTTTCTACTGAAACTGCAGCTACTGGTCACTGGTGTCGCTGTACTATAAAAATTAAAACTAAATTCATCAATAAAACAAACATTTATCACCTGAAATATACTAATTGACATTTATTTTGACTTGACGTTATAAACAAGAATTTATTTTGCTGCATTTTAAATTTTTATTGTAAGATTTAGTTTCTAATGGTTTCAGGGGTTTACAAAATAAAAGCGTTTTCAAATTTTCCATCGAAATGGATAGCGCTCCAGATACCAGCTCCCGATAAATAGGTAGAGCAAAATATTTTTATGTTGATTTTTAACTAAAAAGTTGAACGAAAAATCTTAGTTCACAGTTAAATAAATTAATTACATGCAAAAATAACGCGCTAAATATAAGTTTTGACATAGAAAATTGGGTGCTTCGGATAAATCTATCGGGCGCTAATAAAAAAAACACGCTAATTAGTTCTATTTCGTTCTTAACGTTCGAAACGCCATCTATCTAAAATAATAATAATAATGACTGACCATCTGACAATTAGTCGAGATTCTAACCTAACAAAATTTACTCAATCATCCTATATTGAATAACGTCTTGGTTATCATGTGCCAAATCAAAACGCAAATGTTGAATTTTCTCGTTTTTTTCCTTTCGCTTCCGTGGTTTTCCGTGTATGTTTTTGGCACATTAGGCGTTATTAGCAACATCTGTCAAAGTCAATTGTTCTCAATTAAAATTGCCATTTCATCATGGAAAGACTTACACCCCGAACAACAAATTAATGAATTTTATTATCAAAATTCATGTTAAGTGAAAAATGTGTTTCACGCACTTCGTTCATTTTATGGTCGTCATAATCGACCTACTGACATGCAATTCAAGAAATTGTGACAAAATTTCGCACCAATTTCACGTTATTGGACATCAATCCACCAAATCGTATGCGTACAGGTCATACAGAGGAAAATAGTGCTGATACAGCGCAGCAATTTGAATTGTGTTATTCGACTACGTGGAAGATTTCACGCAAGGATCTTGGTCTGCACGTATATATAAATTGCAAATCCTGCAACAACTGAAGCTCGACTTGTTATAGCGTTGAAGTTTTGGTGAGTGTGTTCAGCAACGAAGCTCACTTTTGGTTAAATGGGTATGTTAAAAAGTAAAAAATGTCGGATTTGGTGTGATGAACAGCACCAGGCAATGCAAGAACAGCGAATCCACCTACAAATAACCTTCGGTTTGTTGCAATTTATAGGCAATGTTACCGTTAATGGCGCTCGCTATCTTTCGATGATTTCGAGTTTTTTTTTTTTGCCTAACCTGAACCGAATCTGGTCGATATGTCGTTTGGGTATAAGACGGTGCCACATGCCACACACCACGCGAAACCATCGAGTTATGACAAATGAGTTCGGCGAACAATTTATCTCACATCTCAGTTCGGTTGCCAAGATCGTGGATGACAGCTCCAGACACTTTTTTATGGGGCTACGTGAAATCTCTTGTCAATGCCAATAAACCAACAGCAATTGCAGAATTTTATTCTCCTGAGCACCGATTAAATACTTGATTTATAAGTTTTTCCATTCGTCAAGCTCTGTTATTTCCATTAAATGCTTTATCTTACTCTCTTCGGCCATGAACGATGTGCCCACACCATAGATCATGGCAATCATTTCTCTTTGGATCTGGTTTGGCTTGTAATCTTCTAGGTTTACATTCTCACTAATTCATGTAATATAGCTTCTCTACATTTTTCCTACATTTTCCTACATCTTACGTCAAGTTCTGTCAAATTGGCCATGGCCATTTTTATTACTTTTTACCACCCACCTTGGAATTGCTACTCTATTATGCGGATTCTACCTTCGACAAACCATCCTTTTTCAGACTCAGTAGCTTGTACTGCCATGTGATGAATTTTTAGGGATAACTATATCCTCTACTAATCGGATCTCAGCCTTAGCCGTTTTAGTAGGCCAAGTTTTCAATAAAAAGTCTAAAATTGTTTTCAGTGGACTTATGGAAACTATTGGAATATTTTCTATTAAATCTCGCCTCATAAATGATTCACAAGCACTTAAGCTCCATCACCGGAATTGCTAAAGTTTTCACTAGAAATCCACAGAATTTCGAAAATTATATCTGGAATTATCTGGATATAACCGTTTGAATCTCGCCTTACAAATGGTTCACAAGCACTTCACTTATACCATAGAATTGGTTAAAATCTTGGCTACAAAATTAGAATATTTTCAGGCAAATTCTATCTGAATACAGCTGATTGAATCTCGTCACACAGTGGAATTTCTCAGCAAAACTCTTACCTTGTACTCAAAACCTCAACGAATTCGGCGGTATACTCCAAGTGCTCGTGAATCGCCTGTGAGTCGAGATTCAAACGGTTATATTCAAATAGTTCCAGATAGATCGTTTTTTTCGAATCTCTCAGTTTGTAGTCAAAACTCAAAACTTCAAAAGACTATATCCATAAACAACAAAATAATATTTCGGGCTAAAAGTTCTTGCTAGATTCATAGTGTTCAATCACGTATTGCTAATTAAGTTTCCACATTGTCGTTTTCAGGCTAGGTTTGGGCTGTCTCGGATCCGCTCGAAACGCGATATTTTAAAACGCGATATTTCGAAACGAGATATGACAAAACGCGATATTTCAAAACGCGATATTTCAAAACGCGTTATGGTACAGAATGTGCATTGCGAAGCGACGGGAGCGTTCCGACCCGATTTATACCGACCCTATCGAATTTTAAATTCCTATAAACTACTGAAATTAAATTTGCCCTTCACCCGACTGATATAACCCAATCCTAAATTCCCGTTTTGTACCATATCGCGTTTTGTACCTTATCGTGTTTTGAAATATCGCGTTTTGTACCTTATCGCGTTTTGTACCGTATCGCGTTTTGAATTATCGCGTTTTGAAATATCGCGTTTTGACAATTCGCGTTTTAAAATATCGCGTTTCAAATGGGGCCCGTCTAGGTTTCCCAACAATTGAAGGGATAATTTAAATATACGTAAAAGTTATATTTATTATTTCGGGCTGAATGCTCTAAATGTCATAACAGATTACCATGACACATTTTACTGTCGAGACAGTGATATTTTTTCGGGCTGGGATATAAAACTTTCTCGATAGTTATAGTTTAGTATTGGTTACGAGATTTTTGAACTGAATATCGAGTTAGCTTCAAATAAATGAAGAGTTTAGGTCTGACTAGGCTACCAAGCAATAGTAATATATCTTAAAAATACACAAAAGTAATTTTAATATTTCGGGCTGAATGTTGTAAATGTCATGACATTGTATCATGATACTGTTTACTGTCGTGATAGTGACATTTTTTCGGACTGAGATAGTAAACTCTCACGATAGTGATAGTTTAGTGTTGCCATCGCGTTTTTCAGCCGGAGTATCGGGCTAGATTCATATACATTATCGCCGCAATGATCCGTCACTGGTAGGAATAGATTTTCAAAATAGGTGATCTGTAATTGTTTACCGTTGCTTTCTCCGATCACGCAGTCACGCTGCTCCGTAAATGAATGAAACATTGAATGGATTCCAATTTGTCGTTTATGAATACCATCTTGGTATAAATGGTATGTGTTACTCCTGCGTTTTGTGTTGGGCTGCTTAAACTCACTTTGGCACTATTATTGTTTTCATCTTGTTTGCTATCATAATTCTTGCATTCAGTATTTCAATTTTTAATTACATTATGTAGCACCGCAAGCTGTTGTAACTTGTTAAAATGTGTCCGATGCGCTACAAATAAATCAGGGTTGGGTTGTTCTAACATCACCATTTTTCGATAATTTGTCGATGTTTATTTCTCATTTCTGTAGAATAAAATTTATCTCTGTTTTAATTTTGATATCGCAGGCGCATTGTATAGTCCAAGCGGCATTACCATAAATTGATCAAGACCATTTCCTGCTGAAAATGCAGTTTTCTCTCTAAGATCAGGATGGATTGCTATACTTGCCAATATCCGCTTTTCAGATCCAATGCACTGAAAATTTTAGCCCCTGACATAGTGACCAAGGTAAATTATGATAATCAACACAAAATCGTGTTGTTATGTCTTTTTTCTGAATAAGAACCATTGGCAAACTCCATGGGTTGCTAGCTTCCTTTATTACCCCATCACGTTCTTACATTTTTTTTAGTTAATTTGGTAATGTCCTGCTGCTTCACGTGTTGTACTCGTCTTGGTGCTTGCCTGATATGAGTAGCGATTCCTGTGTCGATTCTATAGTATGTTGGGCAATATTAGTTTTTCCTAGCTCATCATCGTTAAGAGCAAATACATCGGCTAATTCCACTGGGAGGTAACTGCACAGTGAGCGAATGATCTTCTTCTGCCTATGGTTTGGTGATCGACGACATTGTTTCGACTGCCAGTTTGCAATATAGTTGATACATAAACTCATCTGTACCGATGACCACCCCTTTCTTGCTACATTTGTTGATGAGCGCACGTTCAAAACACGTAGTGGTGCTTTCTGCTGGAATTTCAACCCGTTATTTTTACCATTCGCAGGCTCCTCAATTCCCATCTTGGTATTCCCTAGGTCACCATCAATTTTATCGTAAATGACTTTTCGCACATCGATGAAATCTCGACCCTGTTTTCGACTATAACTCGCAATGCATTTTGTTCACTTTAGTTTATTTGAAGGAGTACCTCCACATTACGCCATTTTAACACCTGATTAATCAAATTCACGACCATCTGGCATTTCTTCATAACATCCAGTACGATGATACATTCATCAGTTATTTCAGCTATGATTATCGCAAATTCATTTGTTGCTGTTAGCAAGCTATAACGGACAGTGACATCTATATGTTCTATAGATCTATCATATCAGGATGCACCACCGATTTCGAAGGTCCGGTATCCAGTGTAAAGGTTTATCACGCTTTTCCAATATGCCAATAATAGCGATACGTTTGTAATTCGCCCCTAGTTGGGTAATTTTTACGGTGCTCTTGAGACATTTTCTTCCTTCCACTATGTTACGGCCCTCAAAACTGACGTAACTTAGTTTTCCAGATCATATATTCACATTTCTTGTCTCTTCCGTCAGCTTCTCTCGGGCGCTGTGTTAGATCCTTACAACTCCTAATATAATGCCCGAGCTGTTGGCATTGGAAACATCGAGACGGTGGACAGGATTGTTTTCTTCCGTTACCGCGAAAAACTGGCCGTGGTTTTCTTATCTACTCTTTAATAAAAGCCTTCATTTGCGTGATATCATCTGCATCTAGCTTGCGCAATTTGCGCAGCGGCCAAACTTGCTCTAACTGCATCGTATTCTAAAGCCAACGTCAATATTTCATTCATGGTGTTACATAGTGTTCGTTCTTAAATGAAGTTTCAGATGATAATCCTTGACAGCACTGATAAACGTGTCCTATCTTCATCCGTTCAATACATCTTTTGGTGTATTGACGTTGTAGTTGCAACTTGCCTTGGAGTTGAATCCTGCATGTTTTTCTGACGTATGACTGCCCTTAGCTCCAACTCAGTCATGACCCGCGCCTAGCTCTTTTCTGGCTACCATGAAGAGCCAAAATGAGTGCGTACAGTAATTGGTTGTGTTGGCAAGGTTTTATCTATAGCTGGCCTTCCCTAATAGTTTGCGTGGTATGTATTTCGAGACGGACTTACACTTGTTTAATTTTATTTTCACACTCCTGCCTGATTTGTGCTTCAAAAACCATGGCTAGTCATCGACTTTCACCTCTAGAGACTTCATTTCTTAGTTCTGTTACTTGAAGATCTGGGGCACGCCGGATTTCGACGAGTTTTTCATTCCGCACGACCTGTTATTTACGTAGATCTGCAAGCTGACCACCTTCCTTCGCTCATAGTTCAATTAATTGGGCGTTTTGTTCTTCACAAAGCTCCACAAATTGTCAAGCTTGCTCCGCCCGTAGTTTTGCCAATTGTGCACTTTACTGTTTAGATCTGGCAGCTTTCTGGACAAATTTGGAAGACTGATCTGCTCTCATTTGCTTCATTTGGTGTAATAGCGCCTTCATCATATCTCCCATGCCCAAGGTTGATTTCTGTTGTTCTGGAGTACGCGACTGAAATGGTTGTTTCCGTTTGATCCATTGCTCTGGTTACTTCACTTTTAACTTTTTCTTCACAAGGCTGGACTCTCTGCTCATCGATGATGGTTGTCTTGGTTTTCGCGCTCCTGTTTCAGCATCCTCTTCCACGACGCTCTCTAGTCTCGGTAGTCTCTCTAGTCTAGGTATTTGCAAAATCTCATTTCTGACGCTAAATATTACGAATTTTGTGCGTTCGATTCAGATACGATTCGGCGTCGTTTATTCCCCTCCACACAATGTCATTCTAAAATCTAATCCCCAATCAGTATTGAAGGAATACTCGATCCGACAACATCGATGATGAAAGAATAATAATGGTTTAATAGTCTCCATCCAACTGGATTCGAACTCGCAAACATTAGGTTGATTCAGTTGGTGGAGTACCGTAACCACTCGACCACCAAGTGATATGCTTGTGTATATTAGAATTCGTAACAATATAATACATAGCCTAGTTAATAGGCTTTCGAAATATCATTACTAGATAGGATAGAGTGAGCTAGAGTCCACTGCATTTAAAATATCTTTTGGGGAACGGAACCGGGTTCAGATATCATTGGTAATGCAATTCTTGTATTAATATTATGTTTTTCTGACAATTAGTCCATAACATAGATTTTTATGATGCACAACTTTAACTGGGTCTGAAAAATGTGTTTGGTATAATTCCCATTCCAACATTCTACTCACACCCAACACCTTGAATTATTGCCAGCTCTAGCGAATGGTTAGAGAAGTGCTATATGAAGAAGTCACGAGTATAAAAGATCATTTAATCTCCCCTTTCTCTTTTCTTGTTATCTTCGATTTCTCAGCAAAACTATTTCATTAATAAAATTATTGACCCAAAAAATAATACGTACGATGAGTACATACTTTCAAGTTCTTTGCTCTCACAAAACTCAATATTTGTAAGATTGTACAGTACAAAGTTAAATAGTTCTTCGTACTAAAGGTGGTGAAGACCGAAGCATAAGAAGGAATGTTATTGTTAAAGTTACTTTATTTGTACATACAGATGTGCATGCTACAAAAAACAAAGAGTTGAATACATATACAGATACTGCCATTTTTACACATTTTGCACACTTTAAAATTGGATAAAATTTGTTATACACTTTTTCACTTTTCTTAGGCACTTAACACATCTTTATTTTTCTATTTTTTTTTTCTACTCTCTATTCAATTTCAATTGATAAACTAATTTTTTTTTTATTTCGCAAAATTTGTTGTACATGAAGAAGAAAATAAATAGAAAATTCAATTAGGTTCGTCTTTTTCACAACTTTTTGCTTAAATTAAAAGAAAAGAAAATTAATAATTTGAAAATTAAATTAAATTATTATTATTATTATTTTTACTTCTGTGCAATAAGTCTTTTGATATTAAATAAAATAAAATAGAGCGGGAAAATGTAGAGAAGTATTTTTTTTAAATAAAAATTGATTTTTCCCTCGAACATGTCAAAAACACTGTGAATGTGGAGAAACCTCCTTTTCACCTATTTTGAATACTCATGTCAAATATTGTCGATGCTTTCCGTATCGATTAATTATTTTTATTATTACGAGTAGTTCAATAGGACCTTGTTAAATACTATAAATGTAATTTACCTTTCATGCTTCATCCACCAACTAAATTGCTAAAAAAAAATCGGATTATTCGTTTCCAGACAAATTGGGGAGACCAGTAATTTATTAACCTTCAACTTGCATCATTAAAAATAATTTGCAAATCATTTGATTCGCGATTAATATTCTAAAAGTACGTTCGGCTGTCTTGGTTGTTATTTGGTTTCAACTTTATGCAAAACTTTCTTTTAATAAATTTTAATCAGATAACAAACATTGTAGTCATCATATAAATAAATTTAATATGTGTGTTGAGTATTTTGCAAAATATATGTATCAACTCGACTCAACTAAGCGCGCAAAAAAAAATTTAAATTTAAACAAGGAAACTCTCGTCGTGTACACTGTGCATGCATACGTAAATTTCAAAGTCGTTTCAAGTCCGCACATAATACGAGTATTCATCAAACAAATTCTTAATTTGCTTAGCTTCCGTTTTACTATTTTATGTGTATACGAGCACAAATTATTTATAAAACAAGTAAATTAATTAATTTATACTTGTACAATTTAATTGAAATAATTTTTTGTACAATACGAAAATAATCATCGTAACTTTATTTTTTATAACTCGATTCGACTTTAAATACAATTTTTTATTTATTTATGTGCTTTCCTCATGCCGAACTTACGTCAAATTTTGATTTATTTAATTACATCGCTAAAAGCATAATTGGTTTGGTGTTTTCAATTTTAAAATTGGATTATCAGTTTAACCCATTTCTAGTTAGTTGACAATATTTTAATGTGGAAAATATGATTGTGTAGTTATAGAAGTGTTTTATTTTGTAATAATTTGGAAATTAAATTATGTAATTAGAATTAATCCCAAATGGATTTCTAAATTCTTGGATTTGGACATTTCAGTTATATTTGAAATGTATATTCGGACCCATATCCCACTAACTTGAATTTCTGCCATCTTAAACTGAGCAACTGTCATTTCCTTAAGGTGTGAACTCCATCTATGTGGTAGCACGACAATTAACCCATAAGCATTTTACTGCAAATGACAGTTTACGAAAATCAAAATCGATTTAAAGCATATCACCTAAATATCAAATAACTGAAAATGACGGTTCACCGAAGATAACAATTCACCGAAAACGAAAATTCACTGAATACAACAATTCACCAAAAATATGGTAAACGAGTTACTCAGAGTTTATATTTCGTTGTTTGATGTTGATAAAGATTTAGGAGAGCCGAAAGTTCTAATTTCCGGAAAATTCATTTAAAAGTCCTCCGTTGTCGTACAGGTTTTGACTTTTTCTCTTTTCGGATTTTAATCATTTTAATCGGTTTCAAGCCAATTAAACCGGTAATGATGATTGGGGTATTAAGATTGAAAATGTTACTCCAAAATTTGTTTTAAATACGCTCTTCAAAATCTTCAAATTCGTTTTCCGTGAATTGTCGTTTTTAATGAATTGTTTTTTCGGTGAATTGTTATTTAGGTGAATTGATTTTCATTAAATTGTCGTGAAGTCTGTTCGGTTCATTCAAATAATGTTAGGGTTCTCTTTCTGCCTCTCGTGGCATCCAATGGATGGTTAATGATTAGTTCCATTCCATTCAAATTTAGGTACAATTTCCGTTACAAATATTTCGAATTTTATGGACTAACCTCCGACCTAGCTCAGGGATATCGCAATCATTCTCACCTTCAGATAACCCAGATCATTGGAATTATAAAGAATGCCCAATGTTTGATCGTTAAGAACTAAACTCTGCTTTCAACAAGCTATACCATATGCTACTTTTATGTTCATATAAAAGTTTGTCCTCAAGGTATCTACTGATAGTGGATAGTTCTTTCCCTTATGAATTACCAATTGCATTAGAATTCAGTTGTTACTCTTTCACTTAGCGGAAGCGACGAACATTACTCGTAGTTTAGTAATCAAATTGTTTATGATTGACCAGTTGCATATGGCAATGCATAATCCGTTACAATTACAAACAAAGTTTGGATAATTGTTTCTCTTTTAAAAAAACGTTTTCTTCCT